>CM041646.1:17299197-17396460 GCA_023333625.1 Bothriochloa decipiens | reverse complement strand
CACATTTATGGATTAATTCATGGTGTAAAATGACTAAATATCCAACAGTTATTACTCCTAGATTGACAAGCTTGGTGAATTAAGTAGAATAGAATGAGCAGCAGTTGTTTCTTTCTTTTACAAATATTATGGTATCTGGATATATTACTAATTGTTTAAGTATGGCCCTTTGGCTCTAGTACCACATTAGTTCCGAATTATGCACGAGGCAGAGGGTTCCATCACCCAGAGCTTACTTGTACACACATTAACGAATTGAAATGAGCATCTTTTCATTTCCTCAAAAAAAAAAATGAGCATCTTTTCGTAAGTATAGGTACTAGTCTCGAGGTTTCATTCATGGTGTTAATTAGCTGCACAAAATATCTCGAAATCTATCGCTGGCACCAACCGAATGGAGATGATGTCGCCATATCTTCAGATCGAAAATTCAGCCAATCTTGGTGATTGAATCTAGGGACACCAGGAGGACCAGCTCCTCATTGCTAGATGCGTGGTATGGCTGATTCATATGTGCCGCTGCAGCCGCCTTTCGCAGCTGCTCCTGCCTGCAAATTGGACGAAGAAAACCTTACCCACCATGGTTTCACTCGATCGACGACTATATTTGTATATATGCCAGGAAAACAGAGAGTTTCAAGAAACCCTTTTTGGCTGTCAACACCGGCAGCTGGCTGATGCTTCTGATCTGCCTCTGGATGCTGGGAGGACGAACACTGCCCCATCTCTCTCTCTCTCTCTCTCTCTCTCTCGTGCTTTGCTTGCTTGTTTCCTTATCTGAAAAGCTGCAGGGGTACAGTTGTATATATGCTGGGTTGGGCATGACGATGACACCATCTTATTATCTTCTTTTCTATATTATCTCTTTCCAGCTAGGAAATATGACAAAAGTTCCTTAGAGTGTCATTACTTTCTAATTTCGGACTCATTTACATGTTGCACTTTTGTATGTACTTTTCTGATGGATTTATTAGCCGGGCTTTTCAGATACATTCATTATTCAAAAAGTGAACGACTAAGTCAGTGAGTCTTCAGCAAAGGGATGAGCTTTGATATCGGCAAGTGGATTCGTCGGCATTGGCATTTTGTATAGCCAAGTAGTGCGAGAGCCATTTTGTATAGCCAAGTGGATTATTCGTCAGCATTCGTATATTCATCTATAAATTGCTGCCGACCGAGTTGTAGGGAAGACAAAAACAATGGATCTTGCCATCAAATTAGGGTGACCTCCGTATATATAGTTGCTGTCACGGAAGTTATGCAGAGTGTGATCGAAGTTCTTTCTATTTAAAAGATTTAGAAAAAGCCTACATAACTCCTTTAATTATTGAGGTTGGACTACTTCACCCCCCAAACTATAAAACCGGATTTTCTACCCCTAAACTATTCAAAACAGGTCAAATAACCGCCTAGACGGTTTTGGACGTGGTTTTGCTATAGTAACGGTGGTTTTGTCTTTTTTATTTATTTTCGCTAGATTTTTAAAAAATTATAGTAAATCACAGAGAAATCATAAAATAGAAAACCAATTTTATTGGACTCCGTATGATTAGATCTACAAAGTGAACATATAATATAGTATGCTTTACTATAATGTTTATTCCAATTAATTAAAAAGGTATAAATCTAATTCTACGAGAAAATTTTGTACTAAAGCATATCATATTATATGTTCATTGTGTAGATCTAATTATGTGGAGTTCAACAAAATTAGATTTTCTGTTTTATGATTTTCCTTTGATTTACTATGGTTTTTCAAAAATTCATAAAATAAATAAAAAAATATAAAACCACCATCAAAACCGTCTATGGGGTTATTCGACCGGTTTTGATAGTTGAGGGGGTATAAAATCCGGTTTCATAGTTTAAGGGTAAAGTAGTCTACCCTCAATAGTTGAGGGGGCTATGTAGACTTTTTTCTTAAAAAAATTTTGTTATTTTTTATGTAAAAAGAGATTGTTATTATGTATCACTTTCCTTTTAACGCTATTATAGCATATAAATAAACATGTCAAATATAAAATAATAATGGCTTTTCAGTTGTCCTTAGTTAAATCATTATGAATCATCACTGTGACGCTGGCTGAAACAGTATATTGACGGGGCTAAATCGTCACTGTGGAACAAATGAATTTTGTGATGGACGTTGGATACGATGAACTTGTTATGTATGTTGGACTTGAATGTGGATGGATTTGTTATGGCATGCAGCCTCTCGAATTTGTTATGGCATGTGATATATATATATAGATTTATGCTTTATATGTGGATTTGTGTTATATATATATGTTTGCATGTGATATATAGAAGAAACAAAAAAGGAAAATTTGTTTTAGCTTTGCGGAGTGCCATAGCACTCGGTAAAGCTGGGTACAGATTGGCAACAGTATCAGCTTTGCCGAGTGCTGGCGCAGGCACTCGGCAAAGATTATTATAAAAAAACTCTTTACCGAGTGTCGTCCTTGACACTCGGCAAAGACTTTTTAAATAAAAAATAAAATATCTTGACCGAGTAGGAAGTCTTCGCCAACTGCTTTACGGCCTTTGTTGAGTGCTTTCGTCACTCAACAAAATAACGAATCTGGTACTGTTGCCGGAGCAGATCGAGAGAAGCCCATCCCCGTACGCGGGCACCACCGGATGTAGAGGGATGCGGACGCGAGCACGGGCGGCGCCGACGTTGACGTGGACTCAGCACGCTGCTCCCGGTCTGGCCCTGCCCGTGGAGGGTGGCCGCACGCCGTCGGTGAGTCCGACGGCGCCGCCAGGCTGCCCTCCGTCTCTTCGATGCTGGTTGAGGACGCGAATAAATGACGAGCTCTATCGGTGATATGACTGACATCTAACCGCAATAGCTAAAAAACAGGACCGATTTCATTTTATCCATTCAATTAACGGGTCTGCTTAATTAAGCCGCCCAACCCGCTAATGAACCTCTCTCGCGACGCTGGGAGGCTCCTTCCGTATAATGCCAGGTGGGAGTAGAAAAAATTTACTATATATATATATATATATCAGAAATATTGAGTTAAAACGGGGGATAGCTGTCTACGGGGTGCGGTAGCTGCCCGCCTACAAAAATGTCTAAGCATGTCTGTCACCCGTCTGCCATCTCAGCCTTCTTCTTTTTTGGGAAAACGCTGGACCACGCCGTGTCGTTCGTTTGCTCGCGGACGGAAGCAGGTGCAGACATGCATAGGCACACAGCCGAACCGTAATCACGCACGAAGAATGCGGCCACAGAAGAGGACGTCTGCTTCAAGACCTGTTCAAAAGTACCGGTGCTGGGACCACCACTTCAGTATATCCTTCCAACTATTCAAAGTCTTCGATTCATAGTTGTCAAAAAAATAGGTCTTCGATCCATCTTTCTTGTGACCCCGTTGTCTCCTCCATTCTGCTCCCTGTAGCTATGTGGCCCGCATCCTCCTCTTCCTCCGTCGCAGTGGCCTGGCCATCTCCCGCACCAACAGAACATGGCCGCCGGGCCGAGCTCGCTGGGGCAGCGTGCATCGTTGCCGAGCTCGCCATGGCCGGGTTGAGCTCGCCATATGACTGGGCCGAGCTCACCCACGGCTGGGAGCATAGGGCCGAGCTCTCCCGTTCCCCATGGCTGGAGCTGGAGTAGAGGCCGTGCTCCCCCTACCATGGCCTCATGCCACCGTCCGTACTGGCCCTTCCCATGGCTGGAGCTCGAAGGGTATTTTTATTTGGCACCAGACTTGAGTAGTCGAAGAAGAAATGGAGGATTTTTAATGGGGGATTTTTATTTGGCACCAGATCTTTTTTTAGAACTCAAAAATATACCGCCTGGTAATAGATTTAGAACGGCAACAATTTGATGCTACTAGAATATTATATTTGTATGACCAAAAAATTTGATTTCCGTACAGTTCCGGCTAGAATGCCCCTACAGAACGATGGGTACCAATTTTTGTTGTAAAAAAAAGATGGTCCCAATTGAGGCTTGAATCATTTTTTACAAGGTGTGGTCCGAGTTTTCAATCGCTGCCCGACCAAGACCTGAAAAAGCATGTACGAACATGCCATTTGGGGAGGAGGACATCTGCCGTCCGATCAAAGAAATGATGCACGTGTCAAAAATCCAGCATCGACGGTAGCTACACGTCCACATGGGCAGCTACCACGTCCCCATACGGCAGGCCCAGGAGGCTAAAGGCCAGGGCGCTGCCCACGCGCCGCTGCCAGACTAGGGTTTTAAGTAGCCTAAGACTAAGTAATTCTCAGACTATAAATATATCATAGATGTAATCAGATTGAATCAATAATAGAAGTAGCCGTAATACACTTATTTCATCTCTTCAACTCTCCAGCTCTCTTCCTCCTCGAAACCCTAGCCGTCAGGCCGCCTCTACGCTGCGCCGCCGCTACTCTACCACCTCCACGTAGCCGTGAGGCTTACGGCTCTGTGGCCGGTCATCACCGATCTCCGTCAATTTTGCCAAAAATACCGCCTATTATCGCCTCTAGCATTACACTTGTTACATCTGGTGTACGGAGCCAGCTGCGATCCATGGCCACCACCATGACACTGAACATAGATGAGATCTGCAACGACATCCATGCTCTACTAGCGGGGTTGAAAGGTCGAGATGGTGGACTAGAGGGGGCTGAATAGTCCTTTCTAAAAATTATCGCACCTGCTAGCCGAAACAAATGTAGAATTAAAACTATCGGTCTAGCCAAAACTTCATCCCTCTATCTATGACTCTAGTTGCACCTTGTAAAAGATTCTAAGCAAGAAAGCAAGATGCTAATCTAGCTAGTGCTCTTCTAATCAATTCTAGCTTGTAAAGTCACACAAACCTAAGAAACTAGTACTTTATCAAACAAGGGAGCACGTACACAATTCTAATGAGCAAAAGCACAAAGCCATCCTAAGTTCACTAGATGCTCACAGACAAGGCTACAAAATCCGAACCCAAGAGTTTAACTTCACTTAACTACATAAGATAAGCAAAGCAAGATACTCTACTTTCTAGCTACACAAGCAAGAAGATGATTAGCTAGCTACACAAGCAAACTAATCACTAGAGCAACAACACAAGCAAGTTAAATATGAATGTAAATACAATGATTGTGAAGAAGATTGCAAACCACCATGAAGTGTGAGCACAAGATGACACAACGATTTTTACCGAGGTTCAATTGGTTGCCGCCAAACTAGTCCTCTTGTGGCGATGCACCCACTTGGAGATTCATATGCTAATTGGCGTCTTCTAGCCAAACCCTCAGCGGATGCGGAGAAACCAACACTAGATGGGGATCCTCCAAGTCACGAGCTCAATTAGAGTTGCTCTTCGTGATCCCTGTGGGGTGAGCTCAATAACCCTCGTAATCTCTTCTCCGGAGCACCACACAATCTCCTTTGCGTGCTTCGATAAAGTATCTTACCACCAAGCCATCTAGGAGTTGGTAACCTCCAAGAGTAACAAGCCCACCGGCTTGCAACATGAACACCAAGTGCCACTGGATGCAAAATCTCAATGCAACACACTAGAATCACTCTCTCACTCGATCGGATGATCTGTTATCAAGCACAAGTGAGTTAGTTGCTCCAAGCAAGGACACAAAGCCCCTAAGGTGCTCAGCACCGGCCAAGGCTGACCACTACTTCTATTTATAGCCCCATGGGACCACAGTGTCCAACGCTGTCCTTCGGACGCGTCTGACGGCCAGCTCAAAAATTATCACCTCTGTAAAGCGTCCGACGCTCTCCGGATGCGTCTGATGCTTCACCCGATCAACGTCTGATGCGTTGAAGTCCAGCGCGCCTGCCACCAAGTAAGTTCCGGACGCTGACGTCACCCATCTGATGGTTAGACCTCGGACGCGTTTGATGCCAGTTCTGGCTTAGCCTCCAATTGACAATGGTCCAGATGCTGGGCCAGCGTCTGACGCTCAGTGACGCAGCGTCCGACGCTTGCAAATCAGCAAAAACACTTCATCAGAAACGCCTTCTTTTCCCCTAACAAATTTTCCTCCGGTGCAATAGAGTGCAATGAGTGTTAGCATTTTCACAATCATTTTTCAAAGGATTTTCACTTGCTCTCACAACGCCACTTGATCCTAGCATGTCACAATGTTAGATCATTCAAGTGGCACTAGATGACCGATATGCAAACAAGTTTGCCCCTCTTGGTAGTGCGGCTATCAATCCTAAACCCGGTCATCAACTTTTCAACACACCTTAGGGACTTTTCATTTCCACCGTCTTTCTCCAAAGTGCCAATGCAACACGTGCACCTACATGATCACCGAATGATATGATCCACTACATATCATCATGTAACCTTCTTGGCCCATCGATCCTAACCTCACTTGCTCTTCACCGTTGAGTTGATCCATCGGTGCCAAGTCTTGCTCAAGCATCACCGTCTCATGGTTCATCGCTTCAAAGCCTTGACTTGCCCTTCAAACATCCAGCTGGTTAATGGAGCCAAGCCTCATCTTGATCTTCTCCATCTTGGTCACATGACTTCATGTCTTGTCTCATATGCAATGAGCTTCTTCAACATCACATATGTGAGCCTTGCAACATCTCGAAGACATTTCCACCACCATGGCATATGTTGCTCACAGACATGTACCTATGGACTAATCCCTTTTTATCTCAATCATAAACATATTAGTCCATCCTAAAGTTGTCACTCAATTATCAAAATCAACCAAGGGAAGGGACCTTTCACACGTATAGTTTAGGAACTCAAATTTTTTTCCTGCAGCACGAGAACATGGTTCAGATCAAATCATATCTGAACGCCACCAACGTCGTTACCATCAACATTGATGACAAGATTGCCATGCTAGATCAACGCCTCGTGGTCAAGGAGAAGGACCACCGACACCATGGTCATGCCGTCAACGACCGCCCTCATCACCGACACCCTCAACGTCGCACCAGGTGCAGCGACGACGACTGCGACCACAACCACGCCAACAAAAGCGCCGCAACATGCTGCCATGCTGCCGGATGTGCGCGCCCTTGTTATCGGTGACCCAGATGTCATGCCACCACTATGCCCCAATGTCGACATCATCGATAATGCTGTTCAGGAGGAACAACAGAAGGACGATAACAACTATCCCTCGGTCATCATCATCAAACCGGCTCCTAACGACAATGACAGCAACACGCTGCCACACGATGTCATCATCGACACCACCATAAAAGGAGCCACTGGGGTTGCAGCACGAGGATGCACTGCGCGGAAAAGGAAGAGTGATATAACAAGTAAAGTGGCCAAGGCCCATACGACAGGCTAGGAGGCAAAAGGCCAGGGCGCACAACACCTCCTGCATAGGCGCCGCTGCCGCCTAGACTAGGATTTTAGGTCACTTAGGGGCTAAGTAATCTCCGGGATATAAATACATCACATATGTAATTAGATTAAAACTATAATAGAAGTAGTCGCAAGGCTTTTATTTCTTCTCTCCAACTCTCCAGCTCTCTTCCTCCCCAAAACCCTAGCCGCCTGGCCGCCTCCACGCCGCGTCGCCGCTACTCCGCCGCCTCCACGCCGCCGTCAGGATGCGGCTCTGCTACCGGTCACCGTCGATCTCCATCAATTTTGCCATAAATACCGCCCATTGTGGCCCCTAGCGTTACACTTGTTATAAAATGTCTCTTTGTTGTGACTTTAAGGCCAAGCCATATTAGCCCGGAGTATGCCCAGAGAGGGATTTTAGTGGTCTCAGTTCCCAAGGGTGTCGTCCCCTGCCCCCAGCATGCAATTGGAAAAGTGATGCACCATTATCGCCTCATATGTCGCCGATACAGAGAAGCCTTCCCAGCCTCACATGTCGGGGAGAAGCCGCCCGGGGAAAACGCAACGGTTAGTCACCATGTACGGCTATATGGCACTGCCATGAGTTAACGATTAGTTGCGGCGCCTCGCTGGGGTCCGTGATTCCCCTGGGTGCTGTACCCATTAGGGAAAGTTTGAACCTTCCGTGACGGTGGATGAGTGGTAGAATATGTCTTTCAGGGCCGAAAAGTGAAACCCGACGGGGGAAGTTTTTCTTGACGATGTTAATCATCAGGGAATTAGTCCGTGATGGTTTTTCATCATGGAAGGTGGACTTTCCCTGTTAGTTGTTCTCTGACGAGTCATCCCTGAACGGTAACTGTCACGGTCTTTCGTGAAGGTTTTGTATATTTTTTCTGATGGAACTGACCGTCACAGAAAAAGTTGCCTGGGGTGGTGAGTTGATGCAAATTTAGAATGTTATTTCAAATTATGTTTAATAAAAACATCACAATATAGGTGGATAGTTTATATAAGTTTCAAATATTATTTTTGAGTATAGCATAGGTGGTATGTTTTTATGAAACAAAATAAATGCAATCATATTGACGATAATGATAGGAGACTATCACAAAATCATAGCAAGGGTACATGTTTATAATCTTTATGATACTTATTTATTTTTTCCTAGTAGAAGGATTAACGTTCATGCCTCCATAGTAATTTGACAGTTTTTGATTTTATTTTTGTTACATCGATCGCCACTCATCAGGTCTATTAACGTGGATGCTTTTATGGTTGCCTTCTATTAATAATAGTAAGATATGTCGGTTTTATTACTTCACGGCATGATCACCGGAATAGCAGGATGACAGGTACAATCCAGCAGCTACAACAGGTATCCTAGCCTGTGTGATAATTAAGCTGCGGATATAGGACAAAGATAAACTCTTGTTGGACCTGGCCGGGCAATCTCCCCTGGTTTTAGTTCATATCTCCTTTTGGACATTCTTAAGATCTGTAGTGAGGTTGACTGATGACCCCAGCTTGACAACGTTGTATATGCGCATGAAGTCACGGAACTTGACGGTGCGGTAGCACAGCGGCTTGTCCTCGGCGAGGAACTCCTTTGCGGGGCCGATGACACAGTCTGGGGTGGGCATGATGAACGTGGCCACCGCCGTCCGCGCCAGCGTCGAGCTGGTCACCACGCGGTGCTCAATGCTCTTGAGCAATCCATTGGTCACAACCTGCAGCACGACCAAAGCAAACAATTATATTATTAAGATCAAATGTAACTTGCACAACCGTGTATATACTGCAAGTAAAGTACGTAATCGATGGGATAAAATGAGGACCTCGAGTTGCTGGCCGAAGTTGACGACGAAGGCACCAGGCATGGGCTCGACCTTGATCCACTCTCCCTTGTAGGCGACGTCGAGGCCATAGACGGATCCCGGCAGGAGCAGGGTGATAAGGTTCCTATCGCAATGCGGCGGCAGGCCGAGGGTCCTGTCGGCGTTGGGGCACGGAGGGTAGTGGTTGATGTTGAGGATGACATCGCCGGCGCTGATGTCTCCGACGAAGTAGTCAGGCCGGATCCCCATGGCCTCGGACAGCAGCTGCAGCAGTTCCATCCCCAGTCCTCTCGTCAGGGTGGTGAAGTGCTCGATGACGCCCTTCAGCCTCTGAGGCGTGTGCGGCCAGTCCCTGGTGCCGTCGCCGACGGGGAACGGGCAGGCCAGGCGGAGGCAGTCCCGCCAGTACTTCTCGCCGCCGGTCTCGTAGGTGGTGCCGGAGAAGATGCGGTTCGGCTTGTGCCTGTCCTCCGAGTACATGTACGCCTTGTCCTCCGCCGGCAGCTCGAAGAACTCGTCGCACACCTCCGCCATGTCGCGCATCACCTCCTCGGGGACACCGTGGTTGACCACCTGCGCTTGTATTGTCACACGTGTTAATTACTACACAACGAAAATACCATGAGTATAAGCGCCCCATAGTTTATTTTAAAAGTTTAGATGTTCATACATAGAAGCTTTAAAATTTTTGAAACTTTGCACATCAATAGTAGCAAACTAAATGTATATTGTTCCAAAATTTAAGATTCAAACAACTTTTATAAAAATTCATATAAAAAACAAATTTGAGACACTACATGACAAAATTTAGGAGGAGTAAAATTTATTTTTTTCATATAAATTTTTATAAAAGTTGTTTAAATCTTAAATTTTAGAACAATGCCTTCTAATTTGGTACTATTGGTGTGTAAAATTTTAAACATTTTTAAAACTACTAACTATGAATATCATAAACTCCGCGGTCGCTTATATTCAGAGCGTGCATATTCAGACCTGTCCTATACTCCTATGTACGTGTGGTGTTGCAAACAAAACAAAATTAGGTAGGGATTCCATCAATAATGCCGAATGCTGCTTGGCTGTTTGCTGATTTGCGGCTTGGATTTGGACCTATGCGTGCTGCATCTCACCAGGAAGAAGCCGAACTCCATGCCGGCGTCGAGGATGGCACGGCGGACCTCGTCGCGGCTGCGGGACATGTCGATCACTGGCAGGGAGGCGGCGGCGGAGATGGACGGCGGCAGCTGCTCACACGAGAAGATGGAGAGGTCCAAGGGCAATGCTTGGGACGGGGCTAGGTGGAGCATATTCTCCATGGCTGAAATGGGGGACGAATGCCGGGAGTGGTAGCAAACATGACATGAAACAGTAGAGGCAGCGCTATCTATGTATACTTTGTTCTTTCCTCTTCAATTTCCAATGTATCCAATCATGCTTGCGCTACATTTTATATAGGCGTGGCGGACAGGGTGAGCCATTGGCGGCAACAAGTTTACTGCATATCCATTAACTATCAGAGCACAGGCATATATTATGCTCGAACAAGATTATCTCAACTAAGTGGTTAGTAACACACAAACTACTCATCATGTCGACATCCATTAGATGCCACTAAATTGCCACCTAAAACATAGAATATGAATTATCTTATAGAGACATTTTTATCTTATAATAAAACCTCGCTCACTATCTTTCAATATTCAGTCAACTATCCATGTCACCTGTCCTCAACTAAATGCCACATCATCTCGATACTGACTTTCAATCTCAACAACACGATATCCAACACACTAGCTTTTAATATCAAGTTATCAACACAACAAGCTATGTGTGCATGCTATCGCCGCTAAGTGATATATCATGACACGGTCCATTGGCCACAGTTCTAGTCCGCCGGTTCCTGTGAACCGTGACTAAAGGGCACAGGGGCTAAAAAAATAATCTACATCGCCACCTAATTAACTTTGTATATGAATCTATGTCTTTTTATCTTATAAAGACAAACCTCGTTAGCTTTCAATCTTCAGTCTACTATCCACATCACATGTCCTCAACTAAATGCCACATCATCTTGACGCTAGCTATCAATCTCAACAATGCCACATCATCTCATTCATTCTCACCAGGAAGAAGCCGAACTCCATGCCGGCGTCAAGGATGGCATGGCGGACCTCGTCGCGGCTGCCGGACATGTCGATCACTGGCAGGGAGGCGGCGTCGGATATGGCCGGCGGCAGCTGCTCAGGCAAGAAGATGGAGCGGTCCATGGGCAGCAGCGCCTGGGACGGGGCTAAGTGGAGCATATTCTCCATGGCTGAAACGGGGCCGGTGGAGCGAGGATCTGATGCACAACAAAGGAGTTCTTTTTGCGGTCAGTTCGACTTGTTCACTGTACTATTTGTTCATGCTTGCGCTACATTTTATAGGCGAACCTGGAGAGGCTAAGGCGATCAGTCGATCTATTGGCAGCAAGAGGTTTGCCGCTTTATCTACGCGATTAATAAACTGTGATTAGTTAACTACCATTGGGCGACATAGAAACAAATTCGAAACAGCTTCATGCATGTGACACATCGTCACATCTAGTTTTTCTGGAATATACGCAAGACCATTACTTGTTGTACTGGGAAGATAGAGGTTACACATCATCACACCTTAACTTTCCATCTCATCAGTTCTACGTATGACATTGTATATATCTGCAAAAAAGAACAAATCCCACTGCTAGCTTCCAGTCTCAGCAGCAAGTAATCCACGTTGTCATCTATACTCCACTAATAAATGACATTTTATCTTGCCACTAGCTTTAAACTCAACAACAATTATATCGCGTTGTCGTTCACTAGCTTCCATTCCAATCTTAACAGTATGCTGAATCCGTGCCATGCATCCCGCTAAATGCCACACAAAAGCTGTCAACATCACCACTCAAAGTACACGCATGCAACGCGGAGTGTAGCACTAGTAAATTAAATTAGTATTATACATACATGTACACGATGCGTGCTATGTTATCCTGTGATTACGTGTATGACTTCGTTTTGCTGAACGAGTAACAACATGAAAGTTGCCGCTCAACCAAGCTAGCTCATGCCACCATCCGGTCACATTTCTTTATTACGAATTGTTGACGTTCAAAAATATCCAATGACATATTTGATAATATGAACAAGTTATCGAGGCAATTCAAAAATGTCCAATGACATATTTGGTAATATGAATAAGTTATGAAGGCCCTGGGCATGATTGAGGTCAAGTGGCATCGTCAACGAAGTAAGCAATCACGCGAAGAAGACGGCGAGCCACAAGCGAGCCTTCCCAGTCAGCTAGGCCGATTGGTTAAGCTGGCTAGGCCGGCCACCCACGGCTTAGCCGGGTCCTGAGACCGGCTAAGCCAGCTTCGAACCTGCTGGCCGCATGGGCCAGGCAGGCCGGCTAAGCCGGGTCATGAGGAAAGTGAAGGCCGGCGCAGCCGGGTGCCAAGGCCGGCGCAGCCGGGTGCCAAGGCCGGCTTAGCCGGGTCCTGGGCGGGTTGCCTAGGAGGCCGGCCTGCGCCCGTGAAAACCGGCTTAGCCTGGTTGCCTGGCCAGCTAGGACGGCCTGGTGCTGAGTCCGAACTGATTTGATCCTAAATCGAGTTTTGGTAAGTTTTGTGTGTGGGAAACTTGGAGACCACATGTTGGAGTTGTTTTCTACTGGGATAAAACAACCCCCTCTATATATACGAGAGGGTCATGGCCAATTGATCCCATCTAATTAATCAAACAAAAACCAATCTATCAACTTATTTTACCCCTTCTTCTTCCTCTCAACCTCTCTACTTATAGTCCAGCACCTCTCTCTACGAGATTTGTTGGCATCTTAGGTGGCGTTGCTGTCCTAAGAGATCCTTCACGTGCTTCCTCCTGACGGATCCTTTCGGAGGTGGTTCTAAAGCTTATTTAGCCATACACGAGCTCCACATCGGCCTTTCTGATCTCTAGATTGGTTTGGCCAGTTTGCTGCATTGCAGGTTGTTCAAGCAATCTCTTTGGGCATCCAAGATCCGCTGGTGTATTGGCACGGTCGTGAATCGGTGTCAACATACTTTTTGGTGACTCCGCTGGGGAAATCAAGGCGTAAATTGACATATCAATCTATCGGCTACATGGGTGTAGATGGTGATGTAAAGAAGGACGCAAGCGAAGTCCATTGTGCCAACATCATCAATCCCACGTCCGTGGAGGAGCTCACACCAGAATTGCAGGCCAAACTTCAACTGTAGATTGAGGAGCTTTAGAAGGCTTTTCTTCAAGGATGCTCCAAAGGTCGGCATGACAAGGTGACGCTGTTCAAGGCGCCAAGCATTGCTGAAATCTTGGGAACTTCGTTGTCAGGAGGTAAATTCATTAGACAACCTCTCTAAGTATGATGAAATTCTAGTTTCACAAGCTAGTGTTGCTAAGATGAGAGTTGACAGTGGTAATCAATTCAAAGCAACCTTCGATAAGACTTTAGATGTTATAACTACTAGATTGGATAAAATAGAAGGGAAGACAACCATTTCTACTCAATCGGGTGTTTTACCTCAACCTAAATTTGGTGTGCCATAAGGTTTCTTTCATAATCAATCATCTGTTACCGAAGCTAGTAAGCTAAAATTAGCTTCTTCGGCTCAACCTGCCGATAAAACCGGTCATGCTAGTACAAGTGCAGTAGGGGGTGCTCAAAAATTGGCTCAATCAATACGAACCGATTATGGAGCATCTAATGCTTTTGGGGGAAACGCTGTGTTACCTAACCCATCGAAGTCTCCTAGCCCAAATCCTATGCTTGAACAGATGCAGGGAACTTCTTCTACTGAGATTAGTGATATATTGAATCAATTCAAGAACGATTTTACTAAAAATCTTAAAGAAAGTCTAGGTGTTCACTTTAAAGCTGCTCAAAACATGAGTTCTAAGCTGTACCCTTCCGCAATTGACTACATGAGTAATCCTGCTGGGTGGAAGGTACCTGATTTTTAAAAATTTAGTGGTAATGGTATTAAATCCACCATGGAGCACATTCACATATACCTTGCTCAATTAGGAGAAGCTGCTAATCTTGATTACATGAAAATCCTCAACTTTTTTGATTACATGAAAATCCGCAAGTTTTCTTTATCATTGACTGGTACTGCTTTTTCATGGTTTGTTTCTTTACCACCACTGTGCATTAGTTCTTGGGTTGAATTAGAAGAAAAGTTTCATAAACATTTTTATACTGGAGCCCAAGAAACTGGATTGTCACATCTTACTGCTGTTAGGCAAACTCGTGATGAAACTGTGCTTGAGTTTTTCAATAAAGCTAGAGAGATAAAAAATAGATGCTTTCATTTGAGTATTTCTGAAAGAGGTCTTGTTGATATATGCTTTAATGGTTTAAATTATAAGATTAAAGAAAAACTTGAGAATGTTTAGTTTGCTAACATGAATCATCTTATCGAGAGGGCCGTTTTCTAGGAATCGTGCCTTAAAGACTCTCGTGAATATAGGACCCATCGTTCAAATACACTGCTCTTGGTGCCTCTTCAGATGATTCGGATGATGAAAGCAAGGGGCGTTGGCCACTAAAATAAGATGTCCCATGGAGAATAAACATGTTACTTGCCCTTCTCTCAAACCGATTCAAAAGAATCAGAGTGAGGAAGTGAAGTTTACTTTTATATTTCTAAATGTGACCGGATTTTTGATGAATTACTCAAAATCGGATACATTAGAATTCATTATACTTTGCCTTCTGCAGATGAGATTATGAGATGCGCTTATTGCAAATATCATAATTCTTATTCTCATGCAACTAATGATTGTAATGTCTTTCGTCAGCAGGTCCAATCGGCCCTTAATGAGGGGCGATTGAGTTTTTCTGACATGGAGATCAACAAGAATCCTTTTTCTACACACATGAATACAATTGAGGCAGGAAGTCCAGCAATCTTGATTTGACCTGAGCAAGCCGATAAAGCTAAAGGCAAGAATGTCATTATCGGCAAACCACGTGCCGCACCGAATGCTCAAAAGAATTCGGGGTGACAAGTGGTGCTTGAGAAAGACTAGGAGGGCAAGAACAAGCTCAGAATCACTGCTAAATCAGCGGAAGCTTTGAGAAGGTAAAGATGGTATGAGACGCGCGCGGTGATGCAGAGGCCAGCTAGGCCGACTCCTCCAGTCGGCCAAGCCGACTCCTGTGCTGGCCAAATAGTGCCTGGCAGGGTCAGCTCAGTCGGCTAAGCCGGCTGACCCAGTCGACCAGGCCAGCTCCCCTCCTCTAGGCAGTCCTGCTTTCGGTGTCCATGTGTTGCGCACATTTGTTCCTCAAAACCTAGAGGTTGGTGTTTGGAAACAAAAAGAACAGAAAGTAAAACAACCTGTGGTAAAACCACTTTGTACTTTTGATCGACTTATGGCGAAGTATAAGAAACAAAATGCTGATTCCGAGAATCAGCCCATAAAAAAAGAGAGTTGACACCGCCAAAGCGTGAAGAAGATAGAAACAAGCAATTGGCGATGACTCCACCAGTTGATTCTTCCTTGCAAGTTGCTCGTCTTCGTGTGTCGTGTTGGGGACCTCCAGTACCTCCAGCTCAACCAATTATACCAATGCCACAATGGGGACCACGTGGAGTATGGGTGCCGTATCCTCAGGCTCCTGTGTTCCAAAGATTGGGAGATGTTGCTGGTCCATCTTCAAAGCATTTTGTCTTTAGCCGATTTGGTAATCAATCGAGCTCTAGCAGAGCAAGTCAGGAGAAGATGGTCAAATTGCAGGTTGTAGCTCCTCAAGAGTCAAAGAAGGCCTCTACGCAGCAAGTGTAAGTACCAAAGAAGGTTGAGGTGCACAGATGTCAATGTAGTTTTCACCAAGGAGTATATCAAATTTCCACGGGGAACGTGAAGTGATCTAGTGAAGAACTAAGTGTATCCTAGAACAGGTGATAAAAGGATAGATAGAATATGTGTGGGTTCTCTGACTAAGGCAAAACTAAATAAGACCTTACTAAAGTTAATTACTGTGAGCACACTCCCTCGAAACTCACCACAGCAAATGGCTCCGACAGTAAGCACCTCGAGCTCTACTCAAGCTAAACCTATCATGGTGGACTACACATGAAATAGGGTTGTCACCACCTATTGCTACCACCTACGGAGATTTAGGAGCATTCACAGGCAAGCTATAGCCTAACCACCTTGCTTAATCTATAAACTTGACTACCTAGTCTGGTACCTAGAACTAGAGCACCTTAACCGGGCGGTGAAACAAGTATAGAATAATAAAGTAAAGTAGTACTTAAGTAATGCAATAGGACAGAGTTACCACATGATAGAAGAAGAAGAAGCAGACTTTATTACTCAAAGAAGAGTTAACTCCACCGAGCAACAAGTGGAGAGGTCGCTGACATGCTTGGCTCCTCTCCAAGCTTCTCTTCACTCTCTCTTTCTATCTTCAACTTCTTTCTAAGAGAGCCATTGAACTACTACTCTCATGTGGAGAGTGACTACTCTAATGGAAGAAGTATTTGATATTCATGGTGTGTTCATGGCGTGTGTTACAAATGAAAGATGAGGGACATATTTATAGTGCTCTGGAGGTCGGTAGCTGTGACTATGGGGGTGGGCACCCTAGGTCCAGGACGGGCACCTTGGATAGGGTGGGCACCCTGGACATACCATCCATTCGCACCGACTTTACATCCAACGGTGATGGATGGCTTCCCCAAGTTGGTTGCATGCGACTGAAGTCGGTTTTGAGTCGGTTTTGGACAGACTTTGGTACTCCAAGTGGATGACGGTGGCCCAAGGTTCCATGTGACATCCATCGACTACCATCGGATCAAACCGACCTTGTTAGATGGTGTAAAAGCTATGGGGAGTTGATCACATGGATTGGTGATGTGGCAGAGTCGCTTTTGGGGTCGGTCACCGTCAGCACGGGGGCGGGCGCCCTGGCGAGGGCGACGCCCTGGCATGTCACACCCTGAAATTTCTATTTTGGGTTGTGAACCAAAAACACTAAATAAAATAAAGGATTTATTCATTTTTCTAAAATTAGCAAAGATTTGATTCATTTGTTAACATTACAAAATGATAAAAAGCGTGGATTTATAAAACTTTTATGAAGTCAATAAAAGTGTGTTTGTGCTTGGTGCCTTGCTTTGTTGTGCTGGTGTGTGAAAAAGAATTTCTAAAATTCGAGAAAGTCACGACTAGGTTCTTTTTGATTTTGAAAAGTTTTTGCAAAAAGGTTTTCAAGTTCCCAAAAAGGTCTGTCAAGTTCTTAGTTTCCAAAATGGTTTTGGAAAATGGTTTAGAAAATCGCTTTGGACTTTAAAAAGGGAGAACTTCTTTTTTCTCCATCGCTTCGACCAATGCTTTAGCTTGCCACCATCCCCTAGCAAGCTCTAGTGACCCTAGGCTAGTCTCTAGCTCTTTCTAGCAAGCTTTAGTTAGCCTTGTCTTCACCCTGGCCAGCCGTAGCTTTCCCTGGCCATCCCTAGCTTGCTCTGGCCTCACCTAACCTTATTTAGCCAGCTCTGGCCAGTCATGGCCTGCCCCAGCTAGCCATCGCCACCCCTGGGCAAGCCAGCAGTAGCAGCAGCAGGCTAGTAGCTCTCCAGGCCAGCCAGCTCAAGCCACAACCGGCCAAAGAGGCTAGGCCAGCCAGGCCACTGTGGCCCCATGCAGCTAGGCGAAGCCAGCCCGACCTGCCCAGCACCCTAGCCTGCTGCGGCCTGCTTTTCCCTCTGCCCGCCCGTCGGCCGAGCCCACCAGATGCGGCCCAGCTCAGCGTGTGGCCTCAGCCTCTAGGGTTATGAGGTTGATACGCTAGCCAAAAAACAAAATTTTTTGACCTCATAAACCAGGATCTACTGCTAGTTACAGGTTAGGGGATTACCACTAGACGCGCAGGTGCAGCGGAAGACGACTCGATGTAGTCATACGCGTCGCAGCAGGCAGTGCAGTTGCGTGGTCATCCATCACCTCAGTCCCCTCGCGCGGTTCGTCCTAGTGTTCTAGATGTAGCACCTCTGAGGAATCCCACATGTGCAGGGAAGAAGTGATGCACCTCCGGACTGCTGGTCCGCAAGGAGCAGAAGACGCAAGCGTGGGAAGGGCGACGACGACTACCAAAGGCGTGTGTGTATAACCCTGACCGCGCCCCTACCCCTTGCTTATATAGGCGTCCCCAATGAGCTCATGAGTTGGAGGCCCATTAGTAACCCTAAGCCTTGTCTAATTCGGGTCCAACCTGAATTAGGCTTCCAGCCCCTTAAGCGTGCGACCCTATGGGTTCACGCACACATTGACATGGGCCGAGTACTCCTACTCGCCCAATAGTTGACAACGGCTTCTAGCAAGGTGTGACAACTCCTATGTGCACGCGAAGATCATATCAGACGAACCACTACGATCACATACAAGTTATTCCCTTTGCCACTCGATATATGGTTCAACTCATGGGTTAACACTTAACCCAAGCATGGCCATGCATTTGTTGATCCAATCACTTGAGTGATCCAGTGATATCTCTCTCGTGTAGAGAGGGGCAAATTCCATCTTGATTGTCTATATCTCATAGCATGCTTCCTGACCACCCGAAGACCACCTTTATAACTACCCAGTTACGGAGCAGCATTTGATAGTCCCTAAGTAGGCCGTTTCACATCTTGAGTACATACCAAAATCTTAGGTCTAAGGACATAATGTACATGACATGAATAGAGACTTTCTCATGTCGGGTCAGTCCAGTCTACATGTCTCACATGTGCCCACATTATTAATTTGACATCTCTATGTCCATGACTTGTGAAACATAGCCATGAACTAATACATGTGCTGGTCTAATATTCAAGTGTGTTCTCACAAGAATGCCAACCAGGGACAACTTTAGAATAACCATTCAAGTAATTGAGTTCCACAAATAATTCACATAATCGCCAATCAATACAAGTTGTCTATAATGGATATTCAATGAACACTTTATTAATCATGGATTCAATCGGAATATCATCATCTACATGATTAACTCTAGGGCATATTCCCACTTACCTTCTAGTAAACACAAGGTTCTTCTTCATTCTAACGGAAGCCAAACCCTTTGACTACCTCATCAAAACGAATATTCCAACTCTGAGATGCTCGCTTTAACCCATAAATAGATTTCTTAAGCTTGCATATCTTTCCAGCATTATTAGGATCAACAATACCTTCGGGCTGTATCATATACACGTCCTCTTCTAAATACTCATTTAGAAAGGCTGTTTTAACATCCATCTGCCATATCTCATAATCGAAATATGCAGCAATTGCTAGAATGATCCAAATAGATTTAAGCATCGCTACCGGTGAGAACATCTCATCGTAGTCCATTCCTTAAACTTGTCGAAAACCTTTTGCAATAAGTCGAGCTTTGTAGACGTGAACATTTCCATCCATATCCTTCTTCTTCTTAAAGATCCATTTGCTCTCTATGGGTCTAACCCCATCAGGCGGGTCAACCAAGTTCCAAACTTGATTGTCTCCCATGGAATCTATCTCGGATCTCATGGCACTTTGCCATTTCTCGAAATCTGGATCCATCATAGCTTCCGCATAATTTGCAGTTCATCATCGTCTAACAATAACAAATCCCCACGCAATGCGTGAAGTCTTGCTGATCTTCATGGTTGAGGCGGTGTCTCCACTGCCACGGGTGTCTCAACTTGCTCTGCTACATTAGCATCACTCGTAGAGTCTGTCCCTACTGGCTCATCTTGAACTTCTTCAAGATACACCTTTTGTCCATTCTTTTATCTTTTGAGAAACTCTTTATCTAAGAAAACACCATTTCGAGTAACAAACACTTTGCCCTCTAACCGGTTATAGACATAATACCCTAAAGTTTCCTTCGGATATCTCATGAAAAAGCACTTGTCTGATTTGGGTATTAGTTTATCTGATATAAGTCATTTAACATAAACTTCACAACCCCAAATTTTTAGAAAAGATAAACTGGGACTCTTACCAGTCCACATCTCATATGGTGTCTTAACTATGGACTTAGATGGTACCCTATTCAATGTGAAAGCAGCTGTTTCTAGAGCGTATCCCCAAAACAATAAATGTAGGTCCAACTGGCTCATCATAGACCGAACCATGTCCAACAAGGTCTGATTACGTCGCTCAGACATGCCGTTTCTCTAAGGCGTTTCGGGTGGCGTAAGCTGTGGAACAATTCCACAACTCTTAAGATGATTGCTAAACTCGTGACTTAGATATTCGCCTCCACGATCAGATCGCAAGGCATTGATCTTCTTGCCACGTTGATTCTCTACTTCATTCTGAAATTCTTTGAACTTTTCAAATGTAGGTAGATATATCCATATCTACTAAAGTCATCAGTAAAAGTTATGAAGTATTGAAATCCACCTCTAGCTGTCATGCTCATTGGTCTACATACATCAGTATGTACAAGTTCCAACAAGTCATATGCCCTCTCAGGAAATCCTTTGAATGATGCCTTGGTCATCTTGCCTAGCATGCAAGCCTCACATGTCTCGTATGATTCAAAATCAAATGAAGTTAGAAGACCATCATCATGGAGCCTCTTCATGCGATTCTCACTTGTATGACCCAAACGACAATACCACATATAGGTAGAACTTAACTCATTAAGCCGAGGCCGTTTAGCACTAACATTACAGACAGGTGCATCATCAAGATTTAAAATAAATAACCCATTCACAATGGATGCAAAAGCCACAAACACATCATTCTTTGAGATCACACAATCATTGTATTTACTTGCAAATGAATAACCATCCTTCATCAAGCATGAAGGTGACACAATGTTTCGACTTAAACTAGAAACAAAATAACAATTATTCAATTCCAAAATAAATCCTGACGGCAAGGGAAGTTGCATCGTCCCGATGTTCAATGCAGCAACTCTTGCATTATTGCCCATGCGGAAATCAACTTCTCCTTTCTCCATGCTTCTACTTCTTATCATTCCCTACATCATATTGCAAATATGAGCAACCGATCCGGTATCAAATACCCAAGAATTGATATAAGAGTTAGCAAGAAAAATGTCTGTAACATGAACAACAAGAGTACAAGCAGTAGCAGTACCTTTACCGCCACCATCCTTCTCTAAGGACGCCAGTACTCCTTGCAGTTTCTTTTGTAATGACCTTTCCCTTACAATAAAAGCAATCTGAATTTGCAGATGGTCTAGCCTTTGTAGCAGATGGGTTTGGCTTAGAGATCTCATCTTTATCCCTCCCCTTCTTCTTCCTCCAAGAATTGCCATTCCTCTTAAAACGAGGTCGGTTCTGGATCGCCAACACTTGGCTACTGCCGGCACCTTTCTTGATGTCAGCCTCTGCTATTTTCAGCATGCCACACAGTTCATTCAAGCCCCTCTTCGCTCCATGCATATGGTAGTTTGAGATAAAGTTTCCATAGCTGGCCGGAAGTGATGCAAGAATGAAATCAGTAGCCAACTCTTGGCCAATTGGGAAGCCTAGTTTCTCCAACCTCTGAGTGTAACCAACCATCTTAATTACATGTGGACCAACAGCTGCGCCCTCTGCTATCTTGGTTTCTACAAGCCCCTTAGAGACATTGAACCTTTTAGTCCGCGCTTGAGTTTGGAACATATCTTCAAGCACCACGATCATATCGTTCGCTGAATGATTGTTGTCGAATTGCATCTGCAAATCAGGTTCCATACAAGCAAGCATGAGGCAACTCACTTCAAGATCTGCATCACATGCTTTCTTGTAAGCATTTTTCTCAGCAGCAGTTGCATTTTCATCAGGCTCATCTGGTAATGGGGTGTCTAGAATTCTCAGGTTGCGGATCCAATCCACGTAATTTGTTCCATTCAACTTATCTTTCTCAAGAATTATACGTAAAGAAAATGGTTGATTGCGAGCGGCCATCTACAACAAAAGTAACATAAAATACTAAGACAATGTATCCATGAAAGAGTAAATTATATCAAAATAAAATCTACTCCCACTAAAATCAATATCCCTCAATTGATACTTAGTGATTCAAGAACCACAACTAACAAGTCAACTAGTGAGCTTTAGCATCACCGCTAGAAGACATGGTAGATCGGTAAGCAACACTTTGCTAATCATATCACATATGACTCTTGTTGTTGGGCAGCATCTCTATGCTACGCTCAACCTACCCATGCTCCAAGGTCATGACCTTGTTTAAGTAACCAAACCTTCTTGCAGTAAGTATCCGATACGAACCTGTCTAGTCGAGGAAAACCAGTGGCACCCTAATTTCATAGACCCACCACTAATTGTACAATACTTATGACAGTGCAAGGTTTGGAGAAGCATTTAACTTAAACATTACTAAGGGATCGTTCTACTTCACTACCTCATGCAATTAGACAAAAACATAATAGCATGTGAAAGTAGAACATAGTAAGAACGACATAACATAGACATGACTTGGTATAGCCCATTATTCCTTTGGGGATCTCCATCTCCTTCAATCTATGCATTATGGTGATCTCCATCTCCATGATTCGAGTATGCCATCCTTCAATGATGATGCCGCCAAGACTAGCTACTACTAGCGCAAGTAAAATGATATTACATAGTCGCGGATAGATCATCACAGATTGGCACACAGGCTATTACATTAATTTTGATAATATGTATGTGGCTCCTGCCCATATTGTCCTTATGACATGCAAGCCATGAATTAAATACATACATGCATCACATACACATAAGGGCTATACCAGTCATCAATTGCTACAAAACAGAGTTATCCGAATCCGAGTCTAATCTTGCAACACAAAAAATTCTATTTTCCAAGCCTTATTTCGTAATTCTAATTTCACTGAATGCAGCGAAGCAATAGAGAACCAGATGTAAAATTTCGTTCTGTACAATTTTCATTTAGAGTTCATCTCAATTCGAGTTAGGGTTCAAAAGTTATGGCTGTTTTACCGAACAGCACTTTTCTCGGCAAATTGGCGCCCGGCAGTAAATTCCATCTACCACCGCCGCTCTTGGCACCTGACCTAGGGTTCAATTCAATCAATCTGATTGATCTCTAACTTGCCATGACTAGATTTACATGAATCACTTAACTCAGATGGCGAAATTCCGACCGGTACGAGTAGATCGTTTCAAAACCAACACGGCAAGATGACGAACCAAGGTTAGAGACTCATCTACAACCATGCATATCACCATATGCACAAAACCAAACCTATAACAAGGCAGTAACGGCTCTGATACCACTATAGGGTTATGAGGTTGCTACGCTAGCCAGAAAACAAAATTTTTCAACCTCATAAACCAAGATCTACTGCTAGTTATAGGTTACACGATTACCATTAGACGCGCAGGTGCAGCGGAAGATGACTCGATGTAGTCGTACGCGTCATAGCAGGCAGTGCAGTTGCATGGTCGTCCATCATCTCAGTCCCCTCACGTAGTTCGTCCTAGTGCTCTAGATGCAGCATCTCCGAGGGATCCCACACGTGCAGGGAAGAAGTGATGCGCCTCCGGACTGCTAGGTCCGCGAGGAGCAGAAGGTGCGAGCGTGGGGAGGGCGATGGCGGCTACCAAAGGTGTGTGTATAACCCTGACTGCGCCCCTACCCCTTGCTTATATAGGCGTCCCCAATGAGCTCACAAGTTGGAGGCCCATTAGTAACCCTAAGCCTTGTCTAATTCGGGTCCAACCCGAATTAGGCTTCCAGCCCCTTAAGCGTGTGACCCTATGGGTTCACGCACACATTGACATGGGCTGAGTACTCCTACTCACCCAATAGTTGACAGCGGCCTCTAGCAAGGCGTGACAACTCCTATGTGCACGCGAAGATCATATCAGACAAACCACTATGACCACATACAAGTTATTCTCTTTGCCACTCGATATATGGTTCAACTCATGGGTTAACACTTAACCAAGCATGGCCATGCATTTGTTGATCCAATCACTTGAGTGATCCAGTGATATCTCTCTCGTGTAGAGAGTGGCAAATTTCATCTTGATTGTCTATGTCTCATAGCATGCTTCCCGACCACCCGAAGACCACCTTTATAACTACCCAGTTACGGAGTAGCGTTTGATAGTCCCTAAGTAGGCTGTTTCACATCTTGAGTACATACCACAATCTTAGGTCTAAGGACATAACGTACATGATATGAATAGAGACTTTCTCATGCCGGGTCAGTCCAGCCTACATCTTTCACATGTGCCCATATTATTGGTTTGACATCTCCATGTCCATGACTTGTAAAACATAGCCATGAACTAATACATGTGCTGGTCTAATATTCAAGTGTGTTCTCACAAGAACGCCGACTAGGGACAACTTTAGAATAAGCATTCAAGTAATTGTGTTCCACAAACAATTCACATAATTGCCAATCAATACAAGTTGTCTATAATGGATATTCAATGAATACTTTATTAATCATGGATACAATCAGAATATCATCATCTACATGATTAGCTCTAGGGCATATTCCCAACACAGCCAGCCCAGCAGCGCAGCTCCGTGCCCCAGCCGCTTCCCGACGGGCCCCGCCATCCAGCCTCACCCGTCACCGCCGTCGCCTCCCACCTCCGGATCACTCAAACGCGAGTATCGCCGCCTTATCCTGCATGAGCGCGCCTCCCAAGGTTTGCATGCCTCCTTTATAAGGCTAGCCTCGAGCCCCCTGTGCCACCTTCGGAACCCTAGCCTGCCACCGCTGTGGAGCTAGCGGCCACCGTCAATCTCCACCACCGTTGTGTCTCCGCCAATGAGAACCCCGTCATGAGCTTCGCGTCGAGGTGGGCATCACGCCGGTACCATCTTCTTCCTCTCTCTCGCTCTCTCGAGACCTATGCCATCGTCGAGGTAGCGTCACCGTAGCCGCTCCACGCCGCCACGTCAACCCGCATCCCCGGCCTCCATCCACCGCGTCCGTCTCGCGCACCATGTGTGCGTGTACGCACACAGCACGCCCATGCCCCCGGCCTGCACTCTCGCACCTCACATTGCTCCATGCTGAGGTCACCGTTGATGTCAATGGCGCCCTGCCATGCCGTCCTGCTTCTGGCCACCCCCTGCCACCGTAGTAACCATGGATGTGTTCGCGAGGCCGTGCTTGTCATCCCCGCGCCCTCCGCTTCTCCAGCGTAGCCCCGAAGCGCCGTTGCAGCTAACTCCGACGAGCTCCGACGAGCCCCCGCCGGCCAATCCGCTGACTCTGGCGACCTAAGTCCCGTCGGCCAACCTCGGCCGCCCGATCCGATCTGGATGGCCCAAATCTGACCTGCGGTACCGGTCAACCCTAGGTCAAACAAGCCCAGTCATTTGCCGACGTGGCTGCCACGCAGCTGCCATGCAAGCACCACGTCAGCGCCCCGCAAGTAGCGACCGAATCAACTCGGTCAGTGCCCGATCCACCATGATGTTTTTATAGAAAGGTCCCCAGACTTTACTGTATTTAAAGATAAGTCCAACGCAGTTCAAATCTGGTCGCTACTTTTACAGTTTTAACCCCGAAGCCATCGATATTTATGCTTTTGGTCCAAACTGAGTTTATTTTTAGTTTTAAATTATTTTTAAAATATGAAACCAGCTATGTTTATTTACAGTTTTGCCCCTAACCTTGTCACGTTATCTTGCTCATTTTAACTCTGTTTTAGCCCGTTCTTATCGCGTTATACTCGTATTAACGTAAGCTACACGATCACAGTAATGTTTACCATGTTCTAGGATTTTGAAAATGCAACTTAGTTGATAGTTGATTAATGATCTATCAATGCCTTTTCAAATGCGTTTAGCTTAGAAAAATCTTGATAGTTGTTCCCTCTCAAGGATATATCCTTTGTTGGTTGTTCTTAAGCTCTTGCGACCGTAGTAACGAGCTCTACCATGTAGTATGCTCTTTCTTCAATTTTCCTTTTTGTTTGATGTCTGTTCTTAGTTTTGTCTAGTTGTGTTGCTTGTTTGCTATGAATAGACGAAGAGCAGTTCGTGAGTGCTGAAGATCGAGAGTTGAGGATCAACAAATGCAGCTGAAGTTGGATACTAGTAGATAGAACAAGTAAAGTCTACTGAGTAGCTAGACTTTGGATTTAAGGCAAGTGCAGGCACCTCTTGACCATATTGCTCCTATGAATGTTTAATAAATAATTTAATATTCATTGCATATGTCTTAATACTACAAACCCTTAGGTCATGACTAGCCACATCTATCCAAATAAAACCATCGGGTTTTATTTTATGGGTAGTCTAGTGGTGCTTGCTTCTCTGCTCACTCTACTTATGGTAATGAACATAATAATGACTTCTTCAATGATGCTTAATAATGGTTAATGATAACTTAATGATGTTAATGGCTGAGGCCATGGTGGAGAAGTTGTTGATGCAGTAAGCATCATTGGATGGCGGAGCAGAAGAAGGAGGAACGGATGCTGGAGGTTGCCCATGTCGACGGGGGTATCCGTATCTCCTCCCCCTAAGGACCTTTCATGGAGTGGCAACCTGGGACTTCCGTACGGCTCCATGCTAATGGGCTCTGGCTTGGTTTATTAGCAGGACCATCATAGGTAGGCTGGGCAGCTTACCGATGGGTACTATAGCCATGGTGACTAGGGTGTTTTCAAGTATTTAGTATGGAAGGGGCTTGGGATCCGTGTATGGGGCGGCCTCACGGTGAAGTCACCCATATGCTTGCACTCATTTCTAGCGGGTTGCCACTGTCTATGACCTATGAATTGCCTTGTAGTGAAACCCTGTCCGCTCACCTTGGAAGTTTTTTGGGGAGTCATGACCCTGGGCAAACGGGAATCGCTTCTTGGAGTGAACGTGTACACCTCTGCGCAGACTTTAAACCTATATATTGTCCGTGCTCATGGTCATGAGCATCCCGGATCCTCGCATGATTAGCCAAATGGACAACACACAAGAAAGTGATGGAGAAGGTTCTTGGAGGTGGCTACCTCTTGTTTTACGGGATGGCAATCCTGTGTGCGTCGGGATGGCAATCCTGTGTGCTTCGGAGATGGCAATATCTGGTTATGAAGATAACTATAATGGTATATAATGATGCTAAATGTACTCTTAATTGCTACTTGAGCCTTAATTAAGGGTTGTGTTGTTTCACCCACTTTTAGTAAACAGGTTGTCTAATAAAAGAACTAGTAATATGTTGTTTTATAATAATTGTTATCTACTTAAAATGCTAACCGCAATCAAGCTGTGTCAGCCTACCTTTGTTAAGCCATGCATGTCATATACATTCCATCTGTACTTGCTGAGTTTTGACATAGAACTCACTCTTGCTATAGTTTGTAGTAAGGTGCTGCTTTGAAGAAGGATTAAGATGTTGAGTGTCAGAAGTGTTTGGTGTACGGAGCCCCCAGTCAATGGTCCCTGAGAAGGATGGAGCTCTAAAGAGAATTTGTAGCCAACATTCCACGATACTCTGATGTTTGTAAGTGTTGATATAAATATGTTTCTGCTATATATTATAATACATTGTTTTCTAATATTCCATTTTCTGTTATATGTGTGGACTTCCTGGGCGCATATATGACGACCTTTAGTCTTCCTTTGGGAGCCAAGCTATTATATGGCACCAGGGCGGGCACCACAACACTTGTCCCAAATGGCTAGCCCTCCTCATGAGCGTCACGTGGTCGCCTGGATCACCCAAAACGGAGTTCAGATGAGCCCGTTATGGCTGATTTACTCCGTACTGCTCCTGGAATCTGTTTGCAATCTTCCGGAAGGCATAACTTTGTCGTCCGAACTCCAAATGAGGCGAACCAAAACTCCATTTCGTGCATCTCGACGTGCTCTTCGACATGATGTAATCAAAATGAGCATTTTATGATGTATTTTTACCATGAATTTGGCCACCTTGTATCTACACTCACATAGTCATCACAACTAGTGCAAATGGTTAAAAAAACCCTATGACTATGGTTTATGTCACTTATTTGACCCATTTAGGTATTGTTGACGGTATAAAATGTGGTGATAACGAATGTCAACAAGCTCCCCCACACTAAACCTTTGCTCATCCCGAGCAAAAATGCAGGGTTAGCATGTTGGATCAGGAGCTGCTTCAATGTGACACCCTACAAAAAACTCATATACAAACCAATATTGACTCATGAACTGAGCAGGTTAGAGTTAGAAATCCACCATCAATCTTAGCCATGTGGGGCTTATAGCTTTCACCTTGTAACATGCAAAAGTAAGATAGAGCAGTAGGTAGAAACTTTGTACCTTGCTTTGGTAAAGCCGAGACTCTTTCGGGAGGTTTTCAAGATTTTTAAAGAAAATCATGCCTAAGTTCCTCAAATGGTACACTCGATTACTCAATTGTGTTTGATAATTCTCACTAAGGCCAAAGATAGAGAATTTTTTGGACCTGTACTAAAGCTGATGTGGAGCTCATAGGTGGGGAAAGTATAAGCAAACTTGAATGGAATATATTGCTAAGTTAGACACTTAGATCAAAAGGAGAAACAAGGCATAAAAAATGATCAAGATGTGCAAGTGTGTATATTTGGTATTTGGTGGAACTCCTTGAGACTTTTTCTGATGGTAACTTCTTTTTGAAGGGAGCATGGCTACCAGAGATTCTACATGGGACATTTGGTCCTTTTTTCTCTCTCTTTCTTTGCTCGACTTTTTTTTGAGAACACTTTTTTTTTTCACAGCGAGTATTGAGGCTTCCGCTGTATAATCTCTCATTTGGGGACTGTATCCCTCTTTTCTCTCAATATTTTTTCTAGTAGCTCATGCCCTTCAAATATATATGTCTCAAAATAATGTGTGGAGCTAGTTACATATTTCCAATGTGGAAACAGCAAGGGGTGCATGGTTATTTGATGGTTGCGTACTTTCAATGTAGAAGTAGCAAGGGGTGCACGTGTAAGTGATCTTGATCAAGAAGCATGACTAGTTTCTCTACTTAGATCAATAAGGCCTAACCAAGCTCAAAGCAGGCAAGTGGCTTTTTGTGGGGCATTCCTATCTAAGGAGAATGTATATGACTTGTGGTAGGAATTTAACACCATCGAGGAACCTTAGCAAGGGTTTTGAGATTTTGCAAAATAAAACTCCAGATTTTTCTCAACCATTCCTCAGACAAGTTAAAAGATTTACTCTAGTCTCTACCACAACTAATCTCACAAAAGCATAAACTTGGTTATAGCATGTGCAACCCACGATAGCATTTGACTTAAGATGAACTCTAATTTCACATGCTCAAAACTTAAACAGTAAAGGGTTGTGTGAAGAGCTTTTGCAAAGTATTACAGAGCAACTATTCATCATTTCCAACAAAACTTTTAGGTGTCAAATTAAGATAGGTACTTAAGTCAAGATTAATGTCACCTCTTTTGCATCAGATTCTAGCAAGGCATGGAAAGATTATATATGTAAGAATTCTAGCGTTGCAAACTTTTATCTTTCACAATGTGATCATGATTATTACTATATCATTGTTATTATTATTTGCATATTAATTGTTCCATAATGTAAGGATAGAAAAACTGATGAAGGTAAATGAGAGTGATGAAGCATTGTCATACCTGAGCGGGGGAGGCACTCCCCCACACCTTTCTTTTTCATGGAGTTGGAATTCTTCTGCTCAGACAAGTCTCCTTCAATTCTTTATTTATTTACTACTACTAAGATGCATGTCTACTATGATGAATAATTTTTTTTACATTTATTTATTTATTTATTTCAAATAAACCTATTCTAAATGCATAACACCTTGATGAGTATTTTTATTGAAATGTAAACGTGCAACCTATCAGCTAAAGATGCATTGGAAAGGGAAATATGCAGGTGCAACCTATACTAAGTGTTGTAAAGCACTTAAATCTTACCTACATGTAGTGATGAGAATGGTGGTCTCCCTTGGTTGCTTGAGTTAGGGTTGGGTTTCCCAACCCCCATACTGGGTTTTTTTTTTCAATATTTGTGCTGATTCAAAGGCACCAAGAGTGAAAGCAATAGAGTTCTACTAGTACAGAAGTACTAGTGAACCAAAACTTTATTCATCACAAAGCAAATTGAGGCACATAACATGATAGAAAATGGAACAACATTTTATCATGCTAAAGGGAGATCATGGTGAAGGAGAAAGATACTTATGTCATGTATTAATTTTTTAGATTTTTTTAACATTTAACATGACAACAAGTTGCATAAGAAGAGGGTTCCATGTTTAATCATTTAAATTACATATGAACATGTAAAAATAAAACATGGGCACTGAATTTTAACATCTCAATCTCCAGTCTTCCTATGTTAAGACAAGACATGATTGAAGTTCATATGCACAAGAATGTGAGATGATTCATTTTAAGAAAAAGTAATGATTTAAAAATCAACCACATACCTTTGTGATGTTACCTTTATGAGTTGGTTTGGGAGCGGGAGCCGTGGAGGTGAAGGTGCCCATCGTGGCCAGGGTGGGTGCCCCGGGTGTCAGGGCGGCCGCCCCACACTAACGCCTTTGGTGTGCTGCCTCCTGGGGTGTAGTAGAGTGTGAGCATAACACACACTTGTTGATTTGGGCACGGATAAAGTTGGTTAATGTATGACAATGGGCCCATGGATCCAAGTGACCTCACTCGAAAGCCCTTGGATCAAACCGACTTGATTTCAATGGTTGGGAGACATGGGAAGGTGTTGTCATGGATCGCTGACGTGGCTGGGTCCGGGAGCCGGCACCCTAGGGCGGGCGCCGCTTGGTGAGGGCGGGCGCCTCCTGGTGAGGACGGGCACCGTGGCCCTGGCTGGGTCACTGGCCCTGTCACGTTCCATTGCCTTCCCTTGGTATTTTTCCTGCATACAAATAAAATTTCCAAATACAAGTGGAACTAGGTAAATTATAAACATAAATCACTACTTTGTTGTTGGTTCTCCCCATTTTAATAAAATAATGATTGTCAAAATTTGTTGTTAAGGGTGGTCATCACTTTTTCACTTTGAATTATGATGGCTCCATGGCATTCGGACGACCTTGGGTGGACCATCATTACTTTTAAGTTCTCCATTCTTGAATTGCACATTTTCATCTTGTCTTTAACTCAGATTCCTTCTTGATTTCACCCATCATCTGCTTGCTGTCTTGATTCATGATTTTTGGTATCTGCAACAAAGACTAGTGCAAGGTGATAGTACAAACCCGACCGATGTGTGAGCGCATCGGCCGGTGCAACAATTAGGCTCTTTTTTAGGTTGGCACCATTTTATTCAAAAAGGAACATGCATGAATTGAAAGGTAAACTATTTTTTATTATTATTTCTCTTCATTTTTTTGATTATATTTATGTATATATTTCAAACTTATGGTGATAAAAGCTAAATAGACTTTATTGAATTTAAAACAACAAGTACACGGGTTATCTCCCGCCAGTGCTTTATTTTAGGTCTTAAGCTGGACCTTTGTGGTTAGGCTGCAAGAACTTGTGCCAATGCAACTACGAATTTTAGAGTACTTATGGTAAAAAAAGCATCCACAACCATCGTTTTGAAGGTTTCATAAAGGAGAGATGTAGGATGGTTGCTACTCACATAAGTGCTAGCGGCAGCAGGAAAGAAGAACTCAGGAGATTTCTCATGAACATGTGGATTTTGTGGTTCTTCTATAATATAGCTTTGATGTTCATCCACATGATCCATCTTATTGGACTCCCAATTTGATCCCTCAAGAATGTCTATAGGCCAAACATATTCATGAATGCCTTCTTGTCTATGACATTCTACGAGTGGATCTTCTTCACCCTCTTCTATTAGGATAGGGGTCGACACCTCTGATGATTCTTGTTCCCATTCCATGTTAACCCAAGGGGTTGGATTGCCTTCTTGGGTTGAAAATTAGTGAAGAAACAAGGGGGTTCATATGTGGAATCAAAGTTAGAGGTGGAAGATGATATTGGTTTGAGGGGCTCTTGGACGACCAAATCTTGAGATGAATAAAATTGATGATGATTTGGGGTCCTAGATGCTAACGATCTATGTTTGAATTGATGGTGGAACTTATTTCCAATATTAGAAGAGCGATCCTCCTCAAATTTTAAAGGATGAATTTCTTCTTCCATTGTTGTCCCTTCGAATGGTTCAAGAATTGGGGTGATAGCTAATGGTATGGATGGAATTGGTAAGGATTTAGCTATCAGGACTTTTTCTTGCATGGGGGTTGGAATGTCCTTTTCTTCAGGGGAGTCATCATGGACATTAGTTGAAACATCCTCAATCTTTCATGAAGGGAAAATACACAGAATGGTGAAAATACAATAGTTCGAAGCTCAAACCATCACATTATCCAGCAATAGTTGATACAGAAATCCATACTTTGAACAAAAGAGTACAATTAGGGGGAAATTACATAAATAGTTCACCGCCACACTGGCGGAATCATCAGAGTAGCTGCAGCGTCTAGATTAACTGTGAAAGGCAGAAGTACAATAAATCTCCAAAAAGAAGCCTGAGCATAGGAACGAGACATCTATTCCTCGTCATCATAGTCATAGTCGGACTCACTTGCCAAATAATTTTTAGTACGGTTTGTACTGGCCACATCTCCCACCCTATGCTTTGCTTTAGCTATGTAGTATTCGGTGGGATGCAAAGGATATAATCAAATCGACCTAATATATGGCTGTGGTTTCCTATGCAAGTAGTGACCAATATTATATAAAATAATTCATCAAGTTTTAACCCATCTCATCCACATATCCATCCCATTCCATCACTATCACACACATCTCACCCTCTCGCACTCAGTCGACAGGTCCAACTCCCTCTTGGAGCCTGTCTCAGTGGCTCACAGCAGGAAGGGTAACACCAGGGGGAGAATAGAAGGACTCATCTCACTACGCTCGAGAAGCGTGGGTCTTAGGAAAAAGCCATACCAGTGGCCCGCGGACTATAAATATAGATTCATAAACTCTGCAGAGCGTGTACTCCTATAACCACAAGATCACTATCATCGGCGGTGCCCCGTCTAAGCTAATTTTAGCTGCTTTCTAACCGGTGCGATGCCACCCTACCACTCAGTACTGGGACATCCCAGATAGGTACCACCGACACACTGAGACTGTGAGACATAGTACCGGGCCCCTAAGGTCACTATGCTATCTAAGGAGGGTGTGGGTCTCCATGCCCGTACCTCCCAACACTATCTGCTATCAACCTAGTAGTAGTGGCACTGTCCTAGCTAGTCAGACATCTGTCTCCCGCCCATACAAGAGCGAGTGGTGAGCACATCGGTCCCAAGGTTCCGGTCCTCAAGAGATATCAGGTCCTAGGGGGATCGGACAGGATTATCTTCTCTTAGGGACTACAACAGTCCGTGCTACAAGAAGGTTCTCACCCTCGGGATCACCATATTCCTCACAATGTGCCCGCCACAAGCACCTCACACAGGAATGCCTAGAACACATCCTCTGGCAAGACTCGCCTACATGGCTCGTCGTAGAATCCTGTCCAATTGACTCAACCCTCACCACACACCCAAGACGCACGCAGCACTCTCCCTGAGTAACATGGCACCACGTGCCTTAACCATATAACCATACTCTCCACCACGCATCACATCACGCAGATATAAGCATAGTAGTAGTAAAGCATCAAAAGTAAATAAGCATGCGTCTAGCCTATCAACAGGTGTGCAGGAGTAAGGTTGCGACAAGGTAAAGGCTCATCAAGCAAATCTACCATGCAAATTATCATCAGGTGATATTCACAAATAAAGCACTAGCAAACTAGATATTATGCCATGCATAATAGGATCTACGAGGTTGGGTGGGGTGTGGCACCTGCGAAGTCTTCACTGAGCTCCTCCTCATACTCATAGTCGTCCTCCTCAAACTTCTCCTCCTCTAAAATGAGACATAATAGCCGCGTTAGCGGCTCCTAAAGAGTCAACACAAAAAGTAATAAAATTCAATAACTCCAAATGCACTCATTCATAAGCCTATGATGTAGAGCTCATTTTTATTAAAATTTGGACACTTGGTTCATATTTTTTAGAGTCTGTATGAATTAGTTATAAGTTTTTGAAGTTTATTCTACTTTTTTGAAAAATAAAAAGGGCAGATTAGTCAGCGGCTGACACGTGGCATGCTCTGATTGGGCCACGTGGCACGCAGGCACAGTGGAGTTGTCGCAGGGCTGACGTCGTGCTGACGTCAGCACTAACGCGGGGTCTGGCAGCTGGATGACGTCATGCTAACGTCATGCTAACATCATGATGACATCAGCACTGACGGTGGACTCGGTCAGCGGTTGACAGGTGGGACCCACGGTCAATGGTCACTGACAGGTGGGGCTAGGTCAACGGTCAATGTCGACCGGTCAACGGTCAACACCGACCGGGCCTCGGCGGGCATGGGCAGGGCTAGATCTGGGCCGGGTTGGGCCGGCCCGGCCCAGACACGTGTCGGTGTGTGGACTGGCCACGTGGCCGGCGACGTGCAGGTGGGCAGCGGCTATGAGCGGTCAGGGCAAGGCAATGCAGCGGCTAGGCGAGCGCGGTGGCCAGGCGGGTACGGCCACGGGGCGCAGGCAGGATGGGGGTGCCTCTGCTTGCCGGCGCTCGTGTTCCGGTGGTGGCAAGCGGCGAGGTCACGGCTGCGGGGCGTAGCAGCGACTAAGGGGCCACTTCGACTTGTGCAATGGGCTCATGGGGTCAAGGCGAAGGCGACAGACTACGTTAATTTGGCCGCAGGGCTCCTAGCGAGGCGGACGGCAGTGGCGACCCGACGGCGGCGACGGCGGTCCTTCAGCCAAATTTGCCGATGGTGCTTTGCCTTCTCCTCCATCTTCTCCTCCTTCCTATGTGAGAAGCAGCTGGGAGCTCCTTGAGTCTACTGGCGTGGCTAGCGAGGGCTCGGCGGGGGTGTGAGCGACCGCGGGGGTCACAGCGGTGCTCCAGTAGCCGAAGCCATGGCGACCGAGGTAAGCAAAGTGGCGTGGCCTCACTATGGTTGAGCCACGCTCCCATGATGTTGCCATCTAGGCGGTCTAGGCTACAGCAGAAGTGTTGGTGCTGTTAATGATAGGAAAGGGAGAGAGGAGAGCAGGAACGGCGGTGTTGTACTGGCGGCGGCCATGGTGCGGGCTGAGGTGAGCTCACCTTCACGTGGTGTCAATTTGGGATGGCTCGGTGCGGCTGCGTCGGCTTGGTGGAGAGGAAGAAGCGTGGGCGACGGCGTGAGTGCACGGGGCTCCGGGTCCTCCTTCTCCGATGGCTCGCACAGCAACGATGGCGGCGCACGCGGGTCCGGCTCCGGTAGCAGCAAGTCTTCCCCGCCTCCCGCTTCTCCTCTTCTTGCTTGGACAGGCGAGTGGTGGTGCGGTCGGTGTCAAATGGCTGCGCGGCAGTGGAAAACCCTAGCGCGCTGAGCTCGCCTTCTTATAGCGGCCGGTAGCCATGGTGGATGGCAAGGATGGCAAATGCTAATCCTAGGGCAGGGCACGGCCGCAAGTTAGAGTTAGGGCTTTGGGGGCGGTGCGCGGTGCGGGTAGGTGAAGATGGACAGCATTCGGGGTGCGGCCGTACGCGGACGGAGGACGGGGGAGCGCAGCTGCCATTTTTAGCGTGCGGGAAAGGCAGGCGAGGTGAGCAAATGTAGGTGCTAACAGGCGGGTCCCTCCTATCAGTGTGTGTGGGCGTGCACACAGTGCTTGCAAGGCAGCGGCCTTGCTTGGCCGTGGAGCGGCGCGTGCGGGTGACGCGCGCGCGGGCGAGCGGACCGTCGAGCTGGGCCGCGTGCGGGCGCGGCAGCAGGCCATGCTGGGCCGAGCGGCAGGCGAGCGCGTGGGCGGTGCGTGTGTAGGCGGGCACGGGCGAGCTGGGCCTAGCAGGCCGAGGCACGCGGTGAGAGCTGGCCGAGCCCGACTGCCTTGCTGGGCTGGTGCTACTGCTGGGCTGGTTTATTCCTTTTCTTTTTCTCTCTTTTTCTTATTCCTTTTCTATTTTCTATTTCCATACACTATTTAACTATACCATTAATCCTTGTTAATTGTGTTAGTGATCATGGTGCACACACCATGGTAGGTCCACTAGGGTCTCAAGGTCATGATGGATCGATTTCCAAGGTTAGTCGTCACATATATATACATGTGATAATAAGTTGTTTGATTTTATTAATCATCACATAAAATAAAATAAGAAGCAAATCAAACTTTGGCAAATTAAATGTGATGCTCATGCTAACTTTAGGTGCTACTCGTCCAACTACTAGCAGGTTTCCTACATGACATTCACCAACATCGGTATACTTTGGAAAAATTTTTGAAAGTTCGTATTTTTGGTGTTCGGATTTTGGGGATGTTACAGTCCTACCCCCTTATGAGAATCTCGTCCTCGAGATTCAAGAGTGTAACTTACTCTTCAAACAGGTAGGGGTAGAGCTTCTTCATTTCTGACTCTTTTTCCCAAGTTGCTTCTCATTCTGTGTGATTGCTCCACTAAATCTTTAGGTATGGCATGCTGGTGTTTCTGGTTTCTTTGGTTGTTCTATCCATAATGCGGATGGGGTGTTCTCTATATTCCAGGGTGTCCTGAATATCAAGTGCCTCTGCAGGTATTGGATGCTCTGGCGGCTACAAACACTTGTGCAGTTGCAACACATGGAACACTGGGTGCACTCCTGCTAGTTGCGCGGGTAACTCAATTCTGTAGGCAAGCTTGCCAATTCTTTCACTAATTCTGTACGGTCCCACATACCTTGGTGCTAGCTTTCCTTTCACATGGAATCTGACAGTCCCTTGAAGCAGGAAGACCTTGAGATAGACATAGTCCCCGACTTCAAACTCGAGGTCTCTACGCCTCTTGTCGGCATAGCTCTTTTGATGGCTCTGGGCAATCTTTAGATTTTCTCGCACTTGGGCGACTCCTTCTTTGGCCTCCTTGATTGTGGCAGGACCAAAAAATGATCTTTCACCTATTTTGGACCACATCAGGGGTGTTCTGCATGGTCTTCCATAAATGGCCTCGAATGGTGACATCTTGAGACTAGCCTGGTATCTATTGTTGTAGGAGAACTCTGCAAAAGGCAAACTCTTCTCCCAATCAGTCCCATATTTCAGAACACAAGCTCGGAGCATATCCTCAAGGAAATAGTTCACTCTCTCTGTTTGACCATCTATTTGAGGGTGGTAAGTGGTACTATAATCTAGCTTGCTCCCTATTGACTTGTTCAGGGCCTTCCAAAACTTGGATGTGTCTACGGCCCACGATCAGATATTATGCTCTTAGGGGCTCCATGCAGCTTGAGAATGTTCTCAACATGCAGATCTGCTAGCTGGCCAACTCAGGCATCATTCTTGATGGCAAGGAAGTGAGCTACCTTAGTCAAGTGGTCGACTATCACCCATATAGCATTATGGCCCTTCGAGGTTCGAGGTAAACCCATAATGAAGTCCATAGAAATGCTATCCCATTTCCATTCAGGAATATCAAGTGGTTTTAGCAGTCCTGCACGTCTCTTGTGTTCAGCTTTGATGCGTTTACATGACCTGCGATATCTGACTTCATGTTCTTCCACCAGAATTTCTTTTTCAAATTAGCATACATCTTAGTACTGCCCGGGTGGATACAATACTTGGAGTCATGTCCTTCTAACAGGATCTCATTGCAAATAGCTGGGTCCGCAGGCACACATATTCTATCCTTGTACCAATAGTTACCTTTCTCATCTTCACTGAACTCTGGGCATTTGCCTTGTGTCAGGAGCTCATGTATCTCCCAAATCTCTGTGCAATGGCATTGGGCTCCACGGATTCTATCCATGAGGGTATAGTGTACATGAAGCTCATTCAATAGGCCAAGGGGTATCACCTCCATCTGTAACTCATCAATGCCCTTTTGCATCTCCTTGGGCAAAGTGGTGGTGAATAGAGCATGACAATGGCTTTTGCGGCTAAGAGCGTCAGCGACCACATTGGCCTTCCCAGGGTGATAGAGAATCTCCACATCATAGTCATTAATCAACTCAAGCCAATGATGTTGTCTCATGTTCAGATTCTCCTGGGTGAAAAAGTACTTCAGGCTCTTATGATCGGTATAGATTTCACACTTGTTCCCAATCAGATAGTGCCTCCAGATCTTTAATGCATGGATCACTGCTGCAAGCTCGAGATCATGGGTGGGGTAATGTTGTTCATGCTCTTTTAGCTGACGGGAAGCATAGGCAATGACCTTCCCATTCTGCATCAGAACACAACCGAGCCCGAGGCGAGATGCATTGCAATAGACCACAAAGTCCTGGTGGATATCGGGCAAGGCAAGAACAGGCATTGTGGTGAGCTTCTCCTTCAGGGTTTGGAAACTCTGTTTGCATTAGGGCGTCCATTCAAACTCATTGGTCTTCTTCAAGAGGTTGGTCATGGGGCGAGCTATCTTGGAAAAGTTCTCGATGAATCGGTGATAATAACCAGCCAATCCCAAGAAACTTCTCAAGTCGGTCACATTTTGTGGCTGCTCCCACCCCTTCACTGTCTTGATCTTAGATGGATCAACAACTACTCCGTCAGCATTGAGTACATGGCCTAGGAAAGCAACCTCTTCGAGTCAGAACTCACACTTGCTGAACTTGGCGTAGAGCTGATGCTTTCTCAAATTCTCTAGCACTATCCTCAGATGCTGTTCATGCGCCTCAGCGCTGGCAGAATAGACAAGAATGTCATCAATGAAGACCACCACAAACTTATCCAACTCCTGCATGAATACTTTATTCATCATTTTCATAAAATAAGCTGGTGCGTTCGTAAGACCGAAGGACACGACGGTGTACTCATAATGCTGTCTTGGGAATGTCCTCTTCTCTGATCTTCATTTGATGGTAGCCTGATCTGAGGTCAATCTTGGAGAAATACTTGGCATTGCGCAGCGGTCTAGCAGGTCATCTATCCTCGATAGAGGGTACTTGTTCTTTATGGTCATGCCATTCAGGTTCCTATAATCAATGCACATCCTTTGTGTACCATCCTTCTTCTTAACAAACAGAACAGGAGATCCCCAGGGTGAGGCACTGGGCCTGATGAACCCTTTTTCGGATAGCTTCTCAAGCTGTTTCTTAAGCTCCTTAAGCTCATCGATTGCCATATGATAGGGTCGCTTATAAATATGACTCATACCAGGCAATAGGTTGATCATGAACTCAACATCCCTGTCTAGTGGCATTCTAGGTAGCTCTTCAGGAAAGGCATCAGGGTACTCATGAACTATAGGCACTTCCTCAAGTGACTTCTCCTCAAGGGCACACAATATAGAAACATCTGTCCCTTTGTTTGATTCACATCTGACCTGGCCATCTGTCCCTTTGTTTGATTCACATCTGACCTGGCCACCACTTGGATGGGTTATATCCACAAATCTAGGCGAGCAAGATATCACTCCCTTGTTTTGGGTTAACCAATCCATCCCTAGAATGACGTCTAGGCCTTCGAAGGGTAGCAAGGTAAGATCAGCAAGAAAGGTAAGACCCTTGATCATGATACTCACTCCCTTACATCTTTTGGTACAACAAACGTTACTCAAAGGTGAACTGGTGTATAAGGCTTCTTTTCATGGAGTGACAGGTATATGGTGCTCTCATGCAAACTTGGAGGATATGTAAGGACATGTAGCACCTGAATCAAACAACATGGATGTCTTAACTCCATGCACTAAAAACATACCGTACACCATGTCAGGGGCACTCTAGGCAGCCTCTACTGAGATGTGGGTGAGGCGGCCACAGGGTGCTCCAGAGTGCACCTGCTTGTGCAGGGTACCCTGGTTCTGCCTGGCGGGCGCTGGTGTAGCCAGTGCAGCCTTGTTTGGGCACTCGACTGCCTTGTGACCTGGCTAGCCACAAGTGAAGCAAGTGTAGGTCGCACCGCCTATGGGGGTTGGCACGGCAGACCTCCACGTGCTTCCTCCTGGTGTGGCATGAGCGTACACCTGGCGATCCTGAGCAGGGCGGGGGTAGTTGTTGGTGTGGATACCACCGCCCCGGCTTGAACTGTGTGCAGCTCCCTGGGCGAAGCGAGAGCGGGGAGGCTGAGACGCCTCACCACATGACCTCCGTGGGGTAGGTGCACGGGAGGTGCCCTCAGCACAGCACTTCTTGGTCTTGCCAAGCGCCTCCTCCGCGAAAACCTCATCGCGGTCCTTCTCAATCTCCATGCACCTGTCGATCAAGTCACGCAGGGTGTGGCTCTTGGTGCCTAAGAGGGAGAGCCTGATGTGGCTAGACAAGTCCTTGCGGTAGTAGTACATCTTCTCCTTCTCAGAGTTCATGATTGAGATAGGTGCATAGCGCAGGAGGTTAGTGAAGCAGGTGGTGTACTCATGCACCTTGTCACCTCCCATGCAGATATTGCGAAACTCTTTCTCCTTCTTCTCTAGCGCGCCCTCGTGAATGAAGAACGCGTGGAACTCATCTAGGAACTCATCCCAGGAGATGTGGGCGGGGTCCTGGTGGGTCTCGTAGAGGCTGTCCCACCAAGAACGCCCAGCACCCACAAGCTGGTTAGTTGCTAAGCCAACACACTCCTCGTCAGTGCAGTTGGTCAAGTCCAGCTTCTTCTCAATCTCCCTCAGCCAGTCATCAGCAGTGATGGGGTCGACATTGGTGCCATCGAACGTCAGGGGCCTTAGCTTGATAAAGAACTCCAACTTCTTGTAGTAGTCATCGCGTGGCTCCCTGTGGTGGGTATGCAGCAGTTCTTAGCTAAGACACGAAGAAGCTCGGTCTGCTGAGCCATCACATCTGCCAAAAGTGGCGCAGGAGGTGGTGGCAGAGCTGCATCTCCTCCAGCGACAAGCTCAGGCTTAGGCTCAGCGACAGGCTGTGGCGGTCCTCTAGCCGCGCCTGCAGCAGCTGGCTCCCGCTCAACAACCAACTGTGGTGGGCGTGCAGGCTGTGGGGTAGTAGCGTGGGGTGGCTCCTCAAGGTTGAGGGGTATACGACCAATGCATCCACGACCACGACCGTGTCCACGGCCTCTGGCGGGCACAGGTGAAGGGGAGCGATTGCTCAAGCACTTGGCACGACGAGTGGACATCCTGCTTAACATAAACCTCAGATTAGGGCACATGTGCATGTGATATAACTTTGATATTAATGATGTAATAATTTAAAATGATCTAAAAACATTTAAATATATCCAACACTCATACAAAGAAGCATGAAGATCCAAAAAAATGTGATAAAATCGAATCATCCATTACATCAAGTGGGTACATGGCAATGTCTCTAGCAGCTACGCTAGGAGACTCATGAGAAATGTACTACACACAGATAGTTCTAACAAAAGGGTGGACAAACTACTCAACAACATGGTGAGTCTGGTCATTCGGCCACGCAGGGCCGATCATCTCCTGATCCTACACTACACTAAACCATCCCTAGGGACTGGTCCAAATTGTAAGGTGCGGGAGGAATACCAATGCCAGAGGCTTGGATCTGCTCATCAATCATCCGAAGGTGAGAGACGTAATGACGGGACTCCTCGATCTGAGGGGTGGACACTGAGTGTCCATTGAGTCCAGTGGTGGGGCACCCACTCAAGTTGTTGCGAGATTGCCCCAGCTCGAACGTCTCAACTCTGACCTTCTTACGGGCTCGTAAGGGAAGCTCATCTTGCAACTCCTCATACTCTCTGACCCTCCTGTGATCCGACCTCTTCCAAGCCTCCATGGTGCGTTTGAGCTTGTGCATGAGGTATGTTGTCTTATGGACGTAGTTGATGAGGTGTTCTTGGTTGTAGCTAGCAAGAGTGTACTCCTGCACCGACTTCTTGTGTTGAGCCTTGTACTGCTCACGGAGTTTGTCCCTGTAGGTGGCATCTTGACTCTTCTCCTGGAATCTCTTTGCAATGTCTTTGTTCTTCTCAGCTATAGTGGTCTCAAGCTCCTAGATCTTCCTGTTGAGATGGCTATTGTGGATCTGAAGCTTATCCATCTCATTCATCAGACTGGTGATCTGGTCCTGGTGAGTGTGCTCCTTGCACGCTAACTCACGCTCTAGGTCCGCAATCTTCTGCTTCCATGCTGCCTCCTTATCTTCCGACTTGCGGATCCTCTCGTCAACCTCCATCAGGTAGCGATGATCACAGCGTCCCTTTCACTTCAACTCGGCAATGTACATTTCCTGACACTACAAGTACATCATGGAGGTGCGGTGGCAAGGGTTACGGTCAACTCTGACATTCTGCTCAGTGTTGGCAATCTCCTCCCAAGTACCCTGCGGAACATCGAGGGCACGGGAAAGCAGACGAAAGCGACTCTCCTTCAGATAGTCAGCTCCATTGCGTAGCACAGTGCGAAGTGCCTGGCGCGAAATGGTCTAAACACACGTGCCAGTGTCGTTGTCGAAGGCGAAGTCAATGAAGGTGGCAACTCCAGGTAGGTTCATGCTTGCAGGCACGTTGATGTGGACTGCCTTGTAGCCCTCAATGCCTCCTCCAAGGGTGGGCTTGCCGCGGCAAAGGTACTCAACGTTCTCCACAGGAAGACCAAGCTTGGTGAGAACCTCACGAAGCACATGAGCATAGCCTCCATACTCCATCCCGTCAAGTCTAAACTCAATGACATCCATCGGCGGCAACGGACCGAGTGGCAAGTTGGGGTCCATCTGTAGGTTGACACGAGAATGGGATTAGAAAAGTTGCAGAGAGAGGTAAGCCATGCATAAAAGCATATGCAGTGGTCGGTGTATAATCGAGAGATTTCAAGATTCTCCTAATTCGATCGTCCAATCCTATGGGTCTTGTCCTAGGGTCAAGCATGGCTCTGGTACCAACTGAAACATCCTCAATTTTCCACGAAGGGAAAATACACAGAATAGCGAATAATACAATAGTTCAAAGCTAAACCATCACATTATCTAGTAATAGTTGATACAGAAATCCATACTTCGAACAAAAGAGTACAATTAGGGGGAAATTACATAAATAGTTCACCGCCACACTGGCGGAATCATCAGAGTAGCTGCAGCGTCTGGATTAGCTGCGGAAGGCGGAAGTACAATAAATCTCCAAAAAGAAGCCTAAGCGTAGGAACGAGACGTCTACTCCTCCTCATCATCATGGTCATAGTCGGACTCACCTGCCAAATAATTTTTAGTACGGTTTGTACTGGGCACATCTCCCATGCTATGCTTTGCTTTAGCTATGTAGTATTCGGTGGGATGCAAAGGATATAATCAAATCGACCTAATATATGGCTGTGGTTTCCTATGCAAGTAGTGACCAATATTATATAAAATAATTCATCAAGTTTTAACCCATCTCATCCACATATCCATCCCATTCGATCACCATCACACACATCTCACCCTCTCGCACTCAGTCGACAGGTCCAACTCCCTCTCGGAGCCTGTCTCAGCGGCTCACAGCCAGAAGGGTAACACCAGGGGGAGAATAGAAGGACTCATCTCACTACTCTCAAGAAGCGTGGGTCTTAGGAAAAAGCCATACCAGTGGCCCACGGACTATATATATAGATTCATAAACTCTGCAGAGCATGTACTCCCGTAACCACAAGATCACTGTCATTGGCGGTGCCCCGCCTAAGCTGATTTTGGCTGCTTTCTAACCGGTGTGATGCCACCCTACCACTCAGTACTGGGACATCCTGGATAGGTACCACCGGCACATTGAGACTGTGAGACATTGTACCGGGCCCCCGAGGTCACTATGCTGTCTAAGGAGGGTGTGGGTCTCCATGCCCGTACCTCCCGACACTATCTGCCATCAACCTAGTAGTAGTGGCACCATCCTAGCTAGTCAGACATCCGTCTCCCGCCCATACAAGAGTGAGTGGTGAGCACGTAGGTCCCAAGGTTCCAGTCCTCTAGAGATATCAGGTCCTAGGGGGATCAGACAGGATTATCTTCTCTTAGGGACTATAACAGTCCGTGCTACAACAGCACCTCCTACCCGGGGCTTCGCTCCAGAAAGGTTCTCACCCCTGGGATCACCATATTCCTCACAATGTGCCCGCCACAAGCACCTCACATGGGAATGCCCAGAACACATCCCCCGGCAAGACTCGCCCACATGGCTCGTCGTAGAATCCTGTCCGATCAACTCAACCCTCACCACACACCCAAGACGCACGCAGCACTCTCCTCGAGTAAAGTGGCACCACGTGCCTTAACCATATAACCATACTCTCCACCATGCATCACATCACGTAGATATAAGCGTAGTAGTAGTAAAGCATCATAAGTAAATAAGCATGTGTCTAGCCTATCAGCAGGTGTGCAGGAGTAAGGTTGCGACAAGGTAAAGGCTCATCAAGCAAATCTACCATGCAACCTATCATCAGGTGATATTCATAAATAAAGCACTAGCAAACTAGATATTATGCCATGCGTAATAGGATCTACAAGGTTGGGTGGGGTGTGGCACCTATGAAGTCATCACCGAGCTCCTCCTCGTACTCATAGTCGTCCTCCTCAAATTGCTCCTCCTCTGAAATGAAACATAATAGTCGTGTTAGTGGCTCCTATAGAGTCAACACAAAGAAGCAATAAAATTCAATAACTTCAAATGCACTCATTCATAAGCCTATGACGTAGAGCTCATTTTTATGAAAATTTGGACACTTGGTTCATATTTTTCGGAGTCCGTATGAATTAGTTATGAATTTCCAAAGTTTATTCTACTTTTTTAAAAAAGAAAAAGGGCAGATTAATCAGAGGCTGACATGTGGCGTGCTCTGATTGGGCCACGTGGTGCACGGGCACAGTGGAGCTAGCGCAGGGCTGACGTCATGCTGACATCAGCACTGACGCGGGTCTGGCGGCTGAATGACGTCATGCTAACGTCATGCTGACATCATGCTGACGTCAGTACTGACGGTGGACTCGGTCAGCGGCTGATAGGTGGGACCCACGGTCAACGGTCACTGATAGGTGGGGCCAGGTCAACGGTCAATGTTGACCGGTCAATGGTCAACGCCGACCGGGCCTCGACCGGGCCTCGGCGGGCCTGGGCAGTACTGGATCTGGGCCGGGTTAGGCCGGCCTGGCCCGGACATGTGTCGGTGTGCGGACTGGCCACGTGGCGGGCTGGTCCTCTGTTGGGCTTGGTCCACGAGCGCTGGCCCTGTGGGCTTGGTTCACCATGGACCATGGACAGAGGGGACTAGGTGGTGCTACGCGGTTGGCTGGCTGGGTCCACGTGGTGGACTCGGTGCACGGGCAGGGGAACCTTTCCCCTTTCCTCCATCGCGCACGTGCGGCCGATGCAGTCGGGCTCACCGGCGACGTGCAGGCAGGCAGTGGCTGTGAGCGATCAGGGCAAGGCAGTGTAGTAGCTAGGCGAGCGCGGTGGCCAGGCGGGTACGACCGCGGGGCGTAGGAAGGATGGGGGTGCCTCTGCTCACCGGCGCTCGTGCTCCTGCGGTGGCCGGCTGCGAGGCCATGGCTGCGGGGCGTAGCAACGACTAAGGGCCACTTCAACTTGTGCAATGGGTTCGCGGGGTCCAGGCGAAGGCGACAGACCATGTTAATTTGGCCGCGGGGCTCCTAGCGAGGCGGACGGCATTGGCGACCCAACGGCGGTGACGGCGGTCCTTCGGCCAAATTCGCCGGTGGTGCTTCGCCTTCTCCTCCATCTTCTCCTCCTTCCTACATGCGGAGCAGCTGGGAGCTCCTTGAGTCTACTGGCGTGGCTAGCGAGGGCTCAGTGGGGGTGCGCACGATTGCGGGGGTCACAGCGGCGCTCCAGGCGGCTGAAGCCATGGCGACCAAGGTCCGCAAAGTGGCGTGGCCTCACTGTGGTCGAGCCACGCTCCCAAGATGTTGCCATCTAGGTGGTCTAGGCGACAGCGGAAGTGTTAGTGCCATTAATGACGGGAAAGGGAGAGAGGAGAGCGGGAACGGTGGTGGTGTACTGGCAGCGGCCATGGTGCGAGCGGAGGTGAGCTCACCTTCATGTGGTGTCAATTTGGGATGGCCCGGTGTAGCTGCGTCGGCTTGGTGGAGAGGAAGAAGCGCGGGGCGACGGCGTGAGTGCACGGGGCTCCGGGTCCTCCTCCTCTGATAGCTCGCGCAGAGGCTCCGGCAGCAGCAGCTCTTCCCCGCCTCCTGCTTCTCCTCTTCTTGCTTGGACAGGCGAGCGGTGGTGCGGCCAGTGTCAAATGGCTGCGCGGCACTAGGAAACCCTAGCGCGCTGAGCTCCCCTTCTTATAGCGGCCGGCAGCCATGGCAGACGGTAAGGATGGTAGATGCCAATCCTAGGGCAGGGTGCGGCCACAAGTTAGGGTTAGGGCTTCGGGGGCGGAACGCGGCGCGGGCTGGTGAAGATGGACTGCATCCAGGGCGCGGCTGTACGCGGACAGACGGCGGGGCAGCGCGGCTGCCATTTTTTATGTGCGGGAATGGCAGGTGAGGTGAGCAAATGTAGGTGCTGACAGGCAGGGCCCTCCTGTCAGCATCTGCGAGTGCGCGCATGGTGCTGGCAAGGCAGCGGCCTTGCTGGGCCGTGGAGTGGCGCGTGTGGGCGACGTGCGTATGAGCGAGTGGACCGTCAAGCTGGGCCGCGTGCGGGCGCGGCGGCAGGCCATGCTGGGCCAAGCGGTAGGCAAGCGCGTGGGCGGCGCGCGTGCAGACGGGCGCGGGCAAGCTGGGCCTGGCAGGCCGAGGCGCGCGGTGAGAGCAGGCCGAGCCCGACTGCCTTGCTGGGCTGGTGCTACTGCTGGGCTGGTTTATTTCTTTTCTTTTTCTCTCTTTTTCTTATTCCTTTTCTATTTTCTATTTCCATACACTATTTAACTATACCATTAATCCTTGTTAATTGTGTTAGTGATCATGGTGCACACACCATGGTAGGTCCACTAGGGTCTCACGGTCATGATGGATCCATTTCCAAGGTTAGTCGTCACATATATATACATGCGATAATAAGTTATTTGATTTTATTGATCATCATATAAAATCAAATAAGAAGCAAATCAAACTTTGGTAAATTAAATGCGATGGTCATGGTAACTTTAGGTGCTACTCATGCAACTACTAGCGGGTTTCCTACATGACATTCACCAAGATCGGTATACTTTAGAAAATTTTTTGAAAGTTCATTTTTTTGGTGTTTGGATTTTGGGGATGTTACATTAGTGTAGGGGGAGTTTTCTAGGATCCTATCAAGGATAGCTCTCGCCTCACTACTAAAAAGATGTAGGAAGGCTCCTCGATAAGCAAGATCAAGGAACTGTGTGGATTCCTTCCTTAGACCCACATAGAAATGTTGCAAAAGCACAGAATCAGGTATATAAAGATCTCGGCCAGATGTGTAAAGGTCTATGAAGCGGGCCCATGTTGCACCTAGAGATTCCTTTTCTTTTTGCTTGAAGGTTAGGACTTCTTCTCTGAGATGAATCACTTGGAGGATAGGGAAGAAGGTATGCAAAACTTGAATTTAAGAACTTTCCATTCTCCATCTACACTCTCGATGATTCGAGCATACCACAGTTTGGCTAATCTTGTCAAAGAAAATGGAAATAGCTTTTCTTGTGACCCGCTAGAACTGTACAGGCATGAACACAATTGCCTGAATTCTCAAAGATGAGTATATGGGTTTTCATATTTTGCTAAGAAAAAGATTGTTCTTGAGCTTTAGTTATGAAAGAAGAACTAATTTCATAACCATTTGCAAGGACAGGTTTTGATGATGGAGGTGGTTCGAATCTATTGCCTTTTGGAGAGGCAGATTCAATGATAGTAATGGGACACATGGTATGATGGATAGAGAATAAATGATACTTGGATGAATTGGTTCTAAACTAGAACAGCTACTGTTCCCCGGCAATGGCACCAGAAAACTTGTTGACACTGATATAGCACCTAGATAAATCCACAAGTGCATAGATGTCAATGTAGTTTTCACCAAGGAGTATTGCAAGGTATCAAATTTCCATGGGGAACGTGAAGTGAACTAGTGAAGAACTAAGTGTATCCTAGTATAGGTGATAAAAGGATAGATAGAATATGTGTGGGTTCTCTAACTAAGGCAAAACTAAATAAGACCTTACTAAAGTTAATTACTATGAGTGCACTCCCTCGAAACTCACCATAGCAAATGGCTTCGATAGTAAGCACCTCGAGCTCTACTCAAGCTAAACCTATCATGGTGGACTACATAGGCAATAGGGTTGTCACCACCTATTGCTACCACCTACGGAGATTTAGGAGCATTCACTGGCAAGCTAAAGCCTAAGCACCTCTCTTAATCTATAAACTTGACTACTCTAGTTCGGTACCTAGAACTAGAGCACCTTAACCAGGAGGTGAAACAAGTATAGAACAATAAAGTAAAGTAATACTTAAGTAATGCAATAGGACAAAGTTACCACACGATAGAAGAAGAAGAAGGCAGACTTTATTACTTGAAGAAGAGTTAACTCCGCCAAGCTACAAGTGGAGAGGTCACCAACATGCTTAGCTCCTCTCCAAGCTTCTCTTCACTCTCTTTCTATCTTCAACTTCTTTCTAAGAGAGCCATTGAACTACTACCCTCATGTGGAGAGTGACTACTCTAATGGAAGAAGTATTTGATATTCATGGTGTGTTCATGGTGTGTGTTACAAATGAAAGATGAGGGACATATTTATAGTGCTCTGGAGGTCGGTAGCTATGACCGTGGGGGCGAACACCCTAGGTCTAGGGCGGGTGGCCTGGCTAGGGTCGGTGCCCTGGACATACCGTCCATTCTCACCGACTTTGCATCCAACGGTGATGGATGGCTTCCCCAAGTCGGTTGCATGCGACTAAAGTCGGTTTTGAGTCAGTTTTGGACTGACTTTGGTACTCCAAGTGGATGATGGTGGCCTCAAGGATCCATGTGACATCCATCGACCACCATCAGATCAAACCGACCTTGTTGGATGGTGTAAAAGCCGTGGGGAGTCGATCACACGGATCAGTGACGTGGCAGAGTCAGTTTTGGGGTTAGTCACCATCAGCACAGGGGCAGGCACCCTGGCCAGGGCAAGCACTGTGACACTTGGCCCAAATGGGTATCCCTCCTCGTTAGCTTCGCATGGCCGTCTGGATCACCCAAAACCAAGTTTGGATGAGCCCGTTATGGCCGATTTACTCCGGACTGCTCCTAGAATCTATTTGCAATCTTCGGGAAGGCATAACTTTGTCGTCTGAACTCTGAATGAGGCAAACCAAAACAACATTTCGTGCATCTCGACATGCTATTCGACATGATGTAGTCAAAATGAGCATTTGATGATGCCATTTTACCTTGAATTTGGCCACCTTGTACCTACACTCACATAGTCATCACAACTAGTGGAAATGGTTAGAAATAAACCCTGTTCTCCGCTATAAAACTCCGATCAATGTTGAAGCTACAAGTGTTAAATGCTTCCTTGAGACATGATGTATGATCGTTATATGGGGTAGTTCACTTTTGTATACATGTGCTAGCACTAGTTTGGTCTCATGCTTATATTTGCTATGTGCTATTTTCTTTGGTGAACACCTTTTATGAAATGTACTTAAAACTAGTCAAAATGCTTATGATCCATATTCCATTTCACTTGATCAGTTCAAGCTTTGGCCTTGTCTTGTGCCGATTGTAATACATGTGCCGTACCAGCTTGAGCATGATTTTATTCAACTTGCTATACTCCTGAAGCTTTGTATGTTTGCATTGTGCATCTTGTGCATTCCATAGCATTCTTTTTAGGGGGAGAATGTCTCCAACAAGGGGACCTTCTCTTTTGTCCACTTGAAAAGTGCTTTTGTCAACAAGGGAGAGAATGATCCACAAATCCAGAGTGTGCATTCATGTGCATTTGTGAGGTTGATGCACCTGTCAAGGGGGAGTTGCACATTTGTTATCGCTAGACGTGTCGAGCCATTTGCCTCTGTCTAGAGGGTCTAGCCGGTTTTCAGGTGTTTTGAGCTTGTTGTTGTTGCTCTCTGCTTTGCTCATAGTAAGTGACCGTTTTGAGCTTTTCTTTGGCTTTTGGTCATTTGTGTGTGTTTTCGCTTTGCTCATGGCAAGTGACCTGTTTTGAGCTTTTCTTTGGCTTTTCGTCATTTGAGTGGGCTTTCTCTAGCTTTGTGTTGGTGTTGACAATGCACTCATCAAGGGAAAGATTATGGACACATGATTTTCCATATCATGGTGTAGCATCTTTTGGTGGTGTGATGAGCGATTGTCAACATGTCCAACACTTTGGTTGGTGATCGGTCTTGGTGGTTTACTGATCCCTTGGCACAGGGTTATGTGTTGAAACGTGTCTCTTGGCTTGTGATGTGCAGGTGTGGAGTCCGAAGGCGGTGACAGCAGTCGGGTGAAGGTCAAATGGGCGTGTCGTGCTGATGGACTGGGTGCGGTGAAGGGCGGGCACGAGGCTTGGACCGAGGAACCAGACGACCAGGTGGTCGGCCGCGGTGGCTGGCATTTGGGACATCGACAAGCAAAAGTGTACACAGCGGGGAGCGCGTACGGGCTACGCTACTCACGAGGAGGTTTGGTGGTTTATCCTCAAAACCATCGGAGGGGGATGCGTACGGGCTATGCTACTTGCGAGGAGGTTTGGTGCTTTGTCCTCAAAACCATCGGCGGGGGATGCATATGAGGTACGATACTCGCGGACAGTTTGGTGGTTTGTCCTCAAAACCATCAGTGGCAGGTTTCACGGGTTTACACCTCAAAACCCGGGTGGTCCCGATGCGGACGAACGGCACGTGGCGGCATCGGGGAGATTGCATCGAGGCAAGGCTACCAGTGAGAAGGCGCAGTGGCCGTCGGATCAGAAAATCCTGAGTTGGACCATAGTGCCCTTGTCTAGGTGGTTCGCTCTAAATCATACCTAGGGGCAGAAGTGGTATTTTGGTCGGCATATAAATAGGAGTGGACAGCCTCCAGGAAACCTACCTCTTTCCGTGCTCTCCACTAGCGCACCGTCGCTACTCTGTCTGTTTCTGTTTTTCCTTTTCTGTTCATGTTCTTATAGAGGTCCAAGAACAAGAATTTTACCCATGTATTTGAGAGATATTTTGTGTGGGAATGGAGGCCTGAATCCTCCTCGTGCCCTCTGGGCTTTTACCCTTATTTCTGTGAACTTGGTCGATTTTGTTTTGCGTTGTTTGACTTTCTGTGGTCCGCTGGATGAACTTCAATTCGTCAGCTTTGGAGTGTTTTGGCTTATTTTTTTGCGTTGATTGATGCTTTGTCGAATGATGAACTAGATCCTCAAAGGAATTGAACCAATTTCACTCGTGCATCAAGAAACCGAGCAGTTTGCTTTTTGGGGGAATACTATGGTCGTTGGCCCAAATCTATAATTTCTGGCTACTGGGTTCAAACTGGGGCTCAATTTCTTGGGGATAGTTTTTGATCTCCCTCATGATTCCCTGTGTGAAATCTGGTATGGATCTGTGCTGGTTAGTTCCTCCTTTGTTTGATTTCTCCTCCGGTGTTCATGCTGTTCGGAGCAGGTGTTCTATCTAAGTATGTTTGACTCACTGGTTTTTGACTGAGAGGAGACTCAGCTGCAGTACTACCAGCTCCGTTTGCTCAGGCAACGAGAGAGCTCATTTCAGCAGCACCTGCCCTCGACTCCAGTTGTCCGATTCTCTCATCAGTGATTTGTTTTGTCGACCACCATGAGCTGTGTGGTCCCGACCAGTTTTTCCCAACCAGTTTCTGTCCTAGTCCCTACCAGTTTTATCGACCAGCTTGTGCTTTGCTAACTGACCATTGTTGTCGACGTGGTCCAGTCCAGTTCATCCTAACCTGGTCTGGTGTGTTCCCGACCAATCTTTGTCGTAGTCCGGAGTAGTTTACCCGACCAGCTTCTGTCTTGACCGACCAGTGGTCGACATGGTCCGAACTACTTGACCGACTAGGGTTTTCTTCTAGTCCCCGACCAGCTCCCGACCAGCTGCTTTTGTTCTCTAGTTCTCTACCCGTTTCTTTGTGGTGCTCAGGAGTGCTTTTATCTGGTCAACATTTTGAAGAAGATTTTTCGGCTCCCATTCACCCCCTTGTGGTCGTCGTTTCTGGTCCTTCAATCCCTCATCTTCAAAGGGGCATCGATTCATCTTGTTGCCACTGATTATTTCACTAAGTGGTGTGAAGCGATTCCTTTGAAGAATATCACTCATATGAGGTTACTGAGTTCGATCATCACTGAGCTTATAATTCATAGATTCGACATTCCTCAATCATTAACTACAGATCAGGGAACTTCCTTTATGTCTAAAGAAGTTAAGAGGTTTGCTGAATCCTATAAGATCAAGTTGGTTAACTCATCTCCATACTATGCTCTAGCTAATGGCCTAGCTGAAGCTAGTAACAAGACTCTAATCAAGCTTATTATGAAGAAGATTGAGGAGCATCAAAGGAAGTGGCATGAAACTTTGTCAGAAGCTTTGTGGGCGTATCACATATCAAAGCATGGTGCTGCAAAGGTTACACCTTCTGAGCTAGTATATGGTCAAGAAGCTATGTTGCCCGTTGAAGTGAACTTGAGTGCAAATAGATTTGCTAAGCAAAATGATTTATCTCCTATTGTATACCATGATCTAATGATGGACAATGTGGATGAAGTAACGAATAAGAGGATAAAAGCTCTCAAGGAGATTGAAAAGGACAAAGTTCGTGTTGCAAAGGCTTATAATAAAAGGGTTCCAAGCAAATTATTTCAAGTGGGAGATCTAGTATGGCAAACCATACTCATACTTGCTGGAAACATTGAAGGGTGAGCCTCTCCCAAAGGTAATTAATGGAAGGTATCTCAAAAAATACTTTCCATGTGTTTGGCAAGATGCCCAAGTGCTCTATCAAGCAATGGCCGATACATGTTTTACCCTTAGCACAAAAAATGGCCAATGTATACGTCGCCTTTAGTCGCTAGTCAGCCGATGTGACGGGTATCATGCTGGTCGGTTGTGTTTTGGCAGGTGTTTTCAAGATCAATGCATTGTTCACTTGAAAACAGGAGGGCATATGTTGACACTCAAAAATGTCCAATTACATTTGGCAATATGAGCAAGTTATGGAGGCCCTGGGCATGATTGAGGTCAAGTGGCATCATCAACGGAGTAAGCAATCATGCGAAGAAGACGGCGAGCCACAAGCAAGCCTGCCCAGTCGGCCACCCCTAGACGGCTTAGGCGGGTCCTGAGACCGGCTAAGCCATCTTCGAGCCTGCTAGCTGCGTGGGCCACCAGGCCAGCTAAGCCGGGTCATGAGGCCGACTTAGTGCTGGCATGGCAAGTGAAAGCCGGCTAAACCGGGTGCCAAGGCTGGATTAGCTAGGTCCTGGCCGGGCTGCCCAAGAGGCCGGGCCGCGCCCGTGAAAATCGGCTTAGCCGGGTTGCCTGGCTGGCTAGGACGGCCTAGTGCTGAGTCTCAACCGATTTGATCCTTAATCGAGTTTTGGTAAGTTTTGTGCATGGGAAACTTGGAGACCACGTGTTGGAGTTGTTTCCTATTGGGATAAGATCACCCCCTCTATATATACAAGAGGACCATGGCCAATTGATCTCATCCAATCAATCGAACAAAAACTAATCTATCAACTTCTTTTACCCCTTCTTCTTCCTCTTAATCTCTCTACTTGCTGTCCAGCACCTCTCTCCACGAGATTTGTTGGCATCTTAGGTGGCCTTGCTGGTCCTAAGAGATCCTTCACGTGCTTCCTCCTGACGAATCTTTTCGGAGGTGGTTCTGAAGCTTATTCAGTCATACACGAGCTCCACATTGGCCTTTCCGATCTCTACATCGGTTTGGACGATTATGCTACGTGTTTGCTGTGTTGCAGGTTGTACCTCTTTGGGTGTTCAAGACCCGCTGGTGTGTTGGCACGGTCGCGAATCGGCGTCAACACGAATCTTGAATGCGAAATTCTAAATTGGTTTGTCATTGATTTAATAATAAGTTGGTAAAACAATTATATTTAAAAGTTGCATTTTACTACTATTCTTCTATTAAAAATAGACAAATGCTTCTTTGGATGTCTAAATTCGTTACCATGACTTTAACTTGTGTTAGCATATACTCGTTACGGAAACTGTTGAAAATGCAACCAGCAGCAGCGTGTCAACACAGTGGCCCGATGACCAATGATGTATTTTTTTAATAAAAACCAGATGATGCAGATGGTGAAGGCCAACCAAGTGATGGGCCTCCTCGGAACGTGCGTGCTCCCAAGCTGCCCGAATGGTCTTGGTCCATGTAAACCGTTGGCTGTGCAATGCGCAACACTATGTGCAATGCCCGAATGGTCTCGACCCAAGTGGGATAAGCTGTCCTCTCTAATTATTTTTCTCAAATTTAGCACTTTTTAAAACTATTTACAGATCTGACACGGTGAAAACCCTATTTCCAAATCTAACATATTTGGACGCGTCACCAACTAAGGCGCGGCCAAACCAAACTCACACGCCATAATGGTGGCATGTCGGAGCCGACGACGTGGCACCATTTTACCCCACGCGCCCTGCTCAGATGCACCACCATGCATGGCATGTCCCAACCGGCCTATAGGCCCAGGCCGAGGCCCATTCCCCCTCATTCTCCCTCCTCACGGTTTCGAAAATAGATCAGCGGCGCCGCCTCGTTGCTCCTCCGCCGCCGCCGCATCGCTATGCCTCTTCTTCGGCTGCTCCCCTGCGTCTCCATGGCCACTCTCCCTCCCTCCCCACGCCGGAGATAGCAGCAGTGAGGCAGGGCCAGCAGTGGCCATGGAGTGAGTCTGGGGCTGCCGTCTACCCGCCCACTACATTTGGCCTCGCCCCGTACTCTGTCATATCTCATTTTAAAGGACTAAAATAAGATATGTAAAAGTCTTATATGCGCCCCAGGATGTCGCACACATAAGTTGACAAATTATAAATAGTATCAAATCAGAGTTCATTACATAGCGCACGGATAGCAAGGCCTTGTCTTTAACAAAAATAAGACATAACTAAGATAACTCCAGATGATGGCTCCACCACAAGGACAAGTCAACTGGTTGCCATAAGCTAGTAGTCGTGCCGATAACTCTCAATCCAATCTTGATCTGTTACCCATTCGGGATTTTCCAAGAAATGAAATAACACAAGTGTAAGTACATACGTACTTAGCAAGCATAGCAGGGGTTTCATGAGGCTCAATGAATATTGACATGGTTTAACTGCAAGTAGCTTTTTAGTGTATGTCAAGTTTTAGCAATTAGCATCAAGGTAGTAACAGTCCCCATAACCACATATCAGGTAGAACATGATTAAGAGTACGATAAAAATAATATATTAACAAGTATCACAATTTATGTTGATGATTCAATTATTCCATAAGAACCCCTTGGCCGCCCTAACCGTGGGCACGGACGATATATCGGTTTAACCCTGCGTAGTGGCGTACACTTTCACTACGGGTCATGATATTCAACACTTTTGGGTTCGCGACTCCCACAACACTGAAAACCATATAAAGCCACTCAAAGGTTCATCTAACAAGCTAGGGCCGCAGGGTCATCGGATGTAGGAAAACCCTCCTCCCAATATGGCATATCCCAGTTATACACATACTGAAGAAGCCGTCTTATACCCAACTCGTAGATCCTCTAACTCACTAGAAAAGGTCCTATAAACAACTAGAGCCAGAACCATGTAGCCCCGCAGTTGCACGTTATGTCCCGGATGATCACTTACAGTTTGGATCTTATTGAAAACCATCTTTAAACATTAGTTGCGTAGTCATTAATCAAGTTAAGAGATCATATTATAAAGCACTAGCATAAACTACCCATATGCAACATTCCAAGTTATCAAGGTAAGCAGGTGTTCAAAACTAGGTAATCCTTAACAGGGTAGCAAAAAGACTCATACACATGATTTTAGTGTGTATAGTGAATAGGTAACAAGGATGGTCCCAACTATACTTGCCTTGTTCAAAGCTTTCCTAATGAACCTGCTGATTCTGGTTGTCGAAGAACTCTTGATCTCCAACGAACGGATCACTCACTAGATCGATCAACAATCAGCAACATACAAGCATCCAGCAATCATACACAAGCAAACAATAGACTTAAATTAGAGCTGTACACCATATCCTAAAATAAATAAAAAAGAGTTGATAAAACTATTCTACTCATTTCTACGATCACACATACGTAAAGATCACTGAAATCGGAGCTATAACGTGAAAGTTATGGATTTTACAAGATTTTCTATTACAAAATAATTAGTTTAAAATAAAACTCAATTTTCAAAAGTTTGGAATAAATCTAATAATGATACTAACATGTAGATCATGAAACTATGAACCTAACGCAACTTGAACAAACCAAATCGGAGCTAAAACGGAGAAGTTATAAGCATTTGAAAATAGTGGCAAAACTGTAAATAGATGAAAACGTATTTTGAAACTGAAAAAGGAAAAATACATCTTCCAGTGAAGAAAACGTGCTCTGCGAATTCCGCAAAGGGCTCTTAACAAAATAGACAAAAACCCAGGATGTTTTCTGGAAAAGTGCCACACGAAGGGGTACGGGCTGATGGTGGCCATCGGATCGGAGATTGACGGCTCAGATTAGACTCGGGGCGAGAGAGGGGAACGGCTCATTGGGGAAGACGACGAGCATGGCAGCGGGCATGGCCGGCGACGAGGGGACCTCGCCGACGTAATTGGAACTAGCCCTATGGACCAATATTTGGCACGGGATCTAGACCAAACTGACGCGGAGCTCATCGCGACCTCACTGGCCAGGAAGATGGGAACCGGAACGGGCTCGGGGCAGCTGGTGACCGATGGCGGTGGAGATGAGCTCGCCGGTGTTCACAAGAGAGGCTACAGACCACTACAATACTCGGGGTAGGTTCCAAACAACGCAGGGGCTCAAGACGGTCTTACCCGTGGTGAAGATGAAGCATGAGGTGGTCGACGGCGAGCTAATGATGGACGGCAGCGGACGGTGGTGATCTGCGGGTAGCAAATAGCACCGGGTGAGCTTGATACACCAAAATTGATAGCACCAATGTGTTCATAGGGTCGAGAGGTAACTCGGACGCCTTCTTACGATGACGGAGACGCGATGATGATGGCGAATTTGAAGCTCGATGATGGCGGGTTAGGGTTGTGGCGGCAGCTAGAACTTGGCGTGGCAACGGCGGGCGCTAGGGTTCGGGGTGAGGGTCAAGGCGACGCTCGGGCTCGGTATTTAAGGGCCTGGGTGGCTGGGAGTACACGGCGGAGCGAGGCGTGGTCAAGGCAGACTCAGGCGGCGGAGTCCGGTGCAGTTATGAGCGGGAGGTAGGAGACGACGGGGTGGAGCCCACCTGTCAGCCGGAGCGAGGGAGGGAGAAGCGCTGGTGGCTTGATGGGCCGGAAGTCGGCGGCCCAAGAGGGAAGGAGGTGCGCGCGGTCACCTGGCTTGCTGGGCCGTGCGCCGAGGGAGAGCTGAGCGGGCCGAGGGAAGGAGGGGCAGGCCGCGGGCCATTCGGGCAGGTGCAGGGAAGGAGCAGGCCGCCGGTTAGGCTGCTCGAGCTGGCCGGGCCAAAAGGCAGGAAAGGAAGAAGGAGGGAAAAGAAATGGGTTTCTTTTATTTGAACCCCTTTTCAAATGTATTTTCAAAAGGATTTTGGAATCCAATTCAAATCCAACCAAAACCAAACATCACAAAATGAATAATGCACCAGCATGAATGCACAAGCATGCTTCTTGACCTAGGATTGATTTTACTTTTATAAAAATTATTATTTCCCCTAGGTTGAATGCTCACCAAAAATACAAAATTAAATCATTTTGACTATTTCAAAATCATGCAAATTTTAGGGTGTTACACAATTGGCGCCGGAGTCTCCTGCTTTCCTTCTCCCCCACCAGTTGTCAAGGTGACAAGGTAATTAGTTTTTTAGTTAGTTAGTCAGTTAGTTTGTTGTTTAGTTAGTCAGGCAGTCAGGCAGTTAATTACTTAGTTAGTTAGACTATGAACGACAAATTTATGTGGGTTAGGAAACAAACTTAAGTAATATAAATTGATAATTGTAATACAATTGAAATGCAATGCAATAGAATTGAAATGTAAGACTAGAACTACAGCAATTGAGCAAAAAAATAAAAGGAACAGACCTGTTGGCATTGTCTCCGATGCCTCGAAGCCTTATGACCAAGCTCGCCGCAAACGGAACAATGATTTCGACCACGCGGCTCATCAAAGTCCCCTCCCCTATACATGTCATGGACGTACCCTCTCATGGCGTCCATGTCCCCCCTCAATCTCTTCTTCTTCCTCTAACCTTTTCCAAGCTTCAGAAGATCAAGATCAGGCATGTATTCCTCACCATTATAAGGCGACCACTGAGTCAAGTCCATGTATGGCTCAAAGGGCTACTGTCATATACTGATGCAATTAGCACGTAGATACAATGGAGACATATATGGTGGTGCTTTGTGGTCATATCCAATCATCCTACATGTTGTGATCATGTGATGGCAGGGGGCATGCATGATTCGTGGAACATTGCAACATTTCACAAGATCAACCTTGTTGGTACAACCACCATATTGTTCACCACCTAAGGTGGTCCCACCCTCAGCTCATACTAGGTAAACCTGCCTCCCAAGTCTGTAGCTCACAGCATTTTGATTATTTGCCCAAATCTCTGCCTCTCTTAAGTAATCTTCTGCAGCAGCTCCGAAAGGACCTACATTGGCAACTAGCCTATTGTGCGCCTTTTCCCACCTCGTCACAAAATACTCGTTGCACTTGTGAAAGGAGTACTAAACTATACAGACACTAGCAATGCTCGAACACCCTTGAAGACACGGTTGAAAGACTCTAACGCATTGGTGGTCATGATGCCATACCTGAAACCACCTTTATCATATGCAAGGGCCCACTTACCCTTCTCTTCCATTTGCTGGTTCAACCATGCCGCCGCCTCTGGCTTCATCATCTTATCTAGTTCTTCCTTTATTTCCTTAAACTCGTGAACTGTACGGGCACAACACAAAGCCTTGACCTTGTCACAAACCTCCTTCTTCCTCTGACACCGCCAAAAATTTGCGGCAAAATGGAGCATGCACCATCTATGCACTAGAGGAAGATAGCCATCAATCTGTTCTTTAGCAGCATTAAGGAGACCCACGTGCCGATCAGAAATCATACATATCCTGTGGGAGATGCCAAGCACGTCGACCCATAGATGTCGGATGAACCATGACCAAGAATCATTGTTCTCTCCCTCGGTGTTGATGTTTTATCATCGATAGCTCACCACCAGGGTACCCAGGAGGGTGTTTTTGTTCGGAGGAGCTTGGCAGACTGTGGAACTCGATGGTTACGATAACAAGCTTGACGAGACAGACAATTTTATACTGGTTTGGGCCCTCGACCCATGTTAAGTAAAAGCCTTTACGTCCAGTCAGCATGAGCCTGTTGTGTTGTATTGATGAGTATGAGGGATCGTGGTGCGCTATGTAGTTCGCCTCTTTTTACAAGGGGTACCCGCAACGTCCTTATATGGGGCGAGGCTGGCTGCGGGTTCTATGATTCCTAGTCGGATTCTAGGAATGAGTCCTAAACTAAGAGTTTTGTACTCTTTTCCTATTACAATTCATCTAGGATATGGTAATTCTCACGTTGTGTTACTCCATGTTGTACTCGAATCGGGTCGTGGGTTCTTCGATCCTCCATCCGTATTCTGTCTTCTTGGGGAACCTTCGGTGTCCCCCATTAACAAGCCCCCGAGTGTTCCAGGTTTTGGAACTCAGAAGCTAGTTCTTTTGAGGTGAAATCTTGGGATGCTCTTTCTTCTTGCCGCTTCTGTCTTGGTTCTTCGAGGAGTGCAATTTTTGAAAAAATTACACTCACTGAGTGTAGCCCCTGAGCCTCTTGTTTTTTCATACAAAAAGCTAGAGGGTCTAGTCTTAGCCTCTCTCTTTTCATCGTCCTCCTCATTTTTGTCTTTTCACTGGGTGCAAATTTTGAGAAATTTGCACTCAGTTATAGCAGCTCCCGAGCCTCTTGCTTTATGGAACAAAAAGCTGTAGGGTCTTGATGAAAGAATTGAAAAGTGTCTTTAGTGGAGGGTACTCCTGCAGCCCTGAGCCTTTTTCGGGTTCTTTTCAGCATGAAAGGACTCGAGAAAGGGTTCTGGAGTTCCTTGGTGATGAGGTTCTTTGCTGATGTACTGTTGATTGTTCAGATTCTTCATTGCTTTTGTACCTTTCTGGGATATGTTGAATCTACCTTCTTTTGTCTTATAGTATCTTTTACTACTCGTCCATGTCTTTGTAGGCACCCTTGATGTTTTCGTTGTGCGTGCTTTTCCTTTTGTCGGATGTGTCATGATCCTGCATGCTTGTTCAGTCACTTCAGGGTTCTATTTTCTCCACATGGCTGTCCTTTGCTTTTGATGCTCCTTTCTTCCATAGACTTGGTCTTCATACGCCTATTTTTGCCAATAAATGTCGCTTGCTGGTGCTTGTTACTTTCGCATTCACTTCGATTCTTCTTGTGTTTCCTATTTCTCTTTGTGCTCTTGTAGTCTTCTTGAGCTGTTGCTTCCTTCTTATATAGTCATGGAGTTGTTGGTGAGGGATCTTGATGATCCCCCAGGCTTGTTTTGTAATCTATTTTAGCGAATGGTGTAGGTCTTGTGATAGGGACTAGTAGCAGGCTAGTCCCCGGGTGGAATCACATTTTTGAAGATCTCATGGTGAATGTTGTAGGGCTTGTGCTGCACTTGGCGCTGCCTTCGATGCCTCATTTTCTAGTGCCCTTCACCCTTCCCCCTTGTTGCCTTTAACTTGGTGGTTCATGAGTTGTTTAGGTTGTTCACGCTTTGCATGGTGTGTACTAGCCATCTTTTCCTTTTCTGCAGTGTCATTTTGGCACTGCATTGCAAATCAGCTCGTGTTGGGAGATATGTCTGAGTTCTTTGGGAGTCGTGGAGTGTGAGCACGTGGCTGCTACTCCCGTGTACTTGATGCTCCTGCCATTCTCAGTGGCTTAAGAGATGGATTTTGCTGCGACGATTTTGTTTCTAAAGTTACCATCCTTCTTGTCAGCATCAAATCTTGGTAGAGGTTCACCATCCTCAAATTTTACTGGGTTCTTTGTTGATATTTGTAGTCGACCAGGACTATCTTAATGCCCTTGTGAATTCCATCAGGCTCCTGGTTGATGTACAAATGTATTTCTCCTAGTTCATTGGGTCTTGTATCCTCTTGTACCCTGTTGTAATCCTAATATCTTCTTGATTAGTGAGATGAAAAAGATTTGTTTTATTTTGGCCTCCTGAGATTGTGCGGGTTGTTTGCTGACAGAGTTCATGTTGTATGGATGAAATTTCATGATTCTGACTATGTCGGGTTCTTTGATGATGCGTCGACTGCTTATAATATGTCTTGCCTCTCGGTGCATTATTCTTATATGCCTTCTGGTATGTTCAGGTTGTTCTGGTATCTCAACAAAAAGGTTCATGAACACTGTTGATTTGACGGTTTGTTGATGATTTTTGGGTTCTTTCCACTTCTGATCTTTTCATGGTAGGAAATCTTATTCGAGATACTCTGTTTTCTACCCGTTGGAGAGTTGTTGTTTGTCATTATTATCATTCGTATTTATCCATTGAGGTCGTTGTCGTGCTGTCCAGTTTAGGCGATCTTTGGCCTACTGGGCCTGCTTAGATAAATCGATTCCTATAAATGCTTCACCACTTAACCTTCTCCTGTACGCTTGAGCCTTTGTCATCCATACGTGCAAGAAATCCCCAATCTTCCTGTTCTTCTTGCCATCTCCGCCTCCTGTGAAAATCATAGTTCTCTCTCTGTTTTCTGCTACGATTGGTGATTTCCCTGATCCATCCGTGGGCTCCCATGGCCGGTACACCATCCTAGAGCAAGGGCAAGTCCGTCGAGGTAGGTTTTGTGTGAAAAAATCTCTTTCACTATTGGTCGCATTGTTCTTGATCGTGTGTCTTCGTGCAGCGGACTTGGCCGATGCCGACGACGATGAAGGCAGATCTTGATCTGTTAATTGAGCGCAGCTTGCTTCGAGAGCAGGTGCTTTCCGGGTATGTCCTTTTGGGTCATCATTTGATCCCTACTATTTCTCCTGATCAGACGATCTTGTTTGTCGCGTTCGTCGCTGCGGGACTCTGTTTTCCGCCTTCAGTCTTTCTGATGGAATTCCTTCAATTCTTTGGTCTTCAACTTTTCCACCTTTCCCCTAATAGGGTTCTTTATTTTTCCACCTTCGCGCATTTGTGTGAGGCATATCTTGGAGTTCCCCCCAACCTTCTTCTGTTTGGCAGTTCTTTCGCCTGAAGCAGGATTCAAAAACAGTGCCTTTTGGTTGCTCTATGATCTAGCTCTGCTAGGGGATGGGTGCGGCTCCTTTTACAATTGATGTGACAAGATGGTTTGGGCAGACAAGTGGTTCTATGCTCTTTGATGCTAAGCTTTCGGCCATCTACCCTCTTCTTGTGTGCCTTCTTACCAGACTTGGTATCGTTGCCAGGTTCTTTCGTTGTTTTGTGCAACCTTTGACGCAAAGGGAGAACCTTGGCTTTGAATACACTGAGGTTGATGATTCATCTCGGATCAAGGCTGGGGTAAATCTGAATGATGAGAAGGACGGTGCCTTTAAAGGTTTTTTTGCTTTAGTGCCTTGTATTCCTCCCCGAGTTGAGGAATATCATTCTGAGAACCCACCGCCTGCTTCTTGTTATATGCGAGTTCTTTTCTTCGCTGGTGCTGATGATCTAATTGTTGGTCTTTTTCAGGGATTTGTTCAGAGCTTTACTATTCATCTTCCTGCTGTCGAGGAAGTTAATCCTGCTGAGATTGCTGCTCAACCTTCTCCTGCTTCTGCTTCTCGCAAATGGTGTGCTCGTCTTGAACTTCCTTATAGTATCTAGGAGGGTGGATTTGAGGTTGTTCCTTATCAACCACATCCAAAAATTGTTGAGATGTATTTTGGTTCCCGGCGAAGGGCATTGTCGCGTCCTTCCGTCACTCCTGCTGGGAGGCCGATTCCTGCTGCATCGAGTTCTCTTCAAGTCACAGGTAATATCATCATAGTTGAGATTGACGCCGAGTTCTTTTTCCATCATCTTTTACTTTTGCTTCTCATGCTTTGCTTTTTTTTTCTTGTAGGGAGTACCAATGTACTTCTTTCTCAGAATGAGGAGGACGAGGAGGCACAAACTCCGCTTATCCGTAGACTGTAAGTCTCCCTTGATTTCTGCCTGCTTCTTTATTCAGTTGGCTTGCTTGCTGATGCTTCCTTTCCTCTTTGTAGCCGAATGGAGGGTTCTAAGACTTCTTTCCCTTCTCCTTCTCTTCCTTCCCAGATGTCCTCCGTGGTGCAGTCGCTTACAACCGTTCCCCTGCCTATCATGCCTAGGAGGGGTGTTGGTTCTTTCAAGCTTCCACCGAGGTAACTGTGCTGGGTATTCTTTTTGAATTGATTTTCTCCTTTTGCCTTTATTTCTGGTTCTTATGCCTTCTCTTTGCAGGCCTGGTGCTATGAACTCGCCGGGTTCTTCTGGTGTCGTGGGCTCTGGTCAAGCCCCCGAGGATGACACCAGGGCTCAAAGCTCATCTGATGGTAAGTTCTTGCGAGTTCTTCTTATATTCTTTTCACTTCTTCTTTTTTGATGCTAATTCTGACTTGTTTGTATTGTCTTTCGATAACTTGGCCAAATGATCAATGTTGATCTAGTGTCTGGTAGCTTTGAAGTCTTGCTTTGAGGAGTTCTCCACCAAGTTTGGCGGTATGGTGCAAGTAAGAGTTATTTTCTTGGTCTTAGAATGTCCTGACTTTGATGTGTCATCTTTTTCTGATACTTTTCTCTTTCAGTTTCTCTGGTAGGATTAGGATCTTCTTTTGGACCCTGCAGAGGCTACAGCGACTTCATCTACTTTCGTTGATCTTGAGCGGGTTCGTAAAGAGCTTGCTCAGGTTGAGGCGGAACTAGAGCATGAGCGTGGGCACCGTCGGGATGTTGAGGCAGCTCATCAGACCCAGTTGGCTGATGAGTTACGTCATCGAGAGGAGGCGGCAAAGGCCGCTACTGACAAGGTCTAGGCCTTGAGGGCCAAGGTTGCAGGTATTTCTTTTTATGCCGAGTTGTTATATTTGACATGCCGAGCTCTTTCTTCGGCTGATTGACCTGACTGTTTCTTTCTAGAGTTCGAGCGTAAGTAGCTCTGGTGGCACCAGGATTCAGGGACATGAAGGAGACCCTCAAAACCTCTGAGAATAAATCTGAGTTGGTAAGAGAGATGCGCTCTCGCTGTGAGGATGCTGAGAAAAAGCTTGCTTTGGCCCGCCAGTTCCAGCATGATGCTGATCGAGATGTTTTTCAGGCCTTGAAAACTGTCCAGGAGTTGAAGGGACAGCTGGATGTGGCCAACGCCAGCTTCCAGTCGCTGTGGGGGGCCATGACCTACCTCCTATCTTTCAATGGATGGGAGGAGGATCAGGCCCTTTATGCTGATGTGGTGAGCTATGCACCTCTGATTCTGTCATGGTTCTTCAACTTCATGAAGGATATCTTTTGGAGGTGTGTGAGCAACATCTTGTGCCATGTCCGGGTTCTTGCTCCTGGTGCTGAGCTGGAGAAGTTGATTGACCCTGACCCATCGCTGGATTTCTTGCTCCAGGTCAGAGAGCAGGAGGCTGGTCTTGCCTCTCTTGTAGAGCGAGTCATAGATATGATAGACTTAGGTACTGATCCTGCTGCTCCTACGCCTTGAGCGCCTTTCTTGTTAATCTCCTTGGATGGATGATACTTCTAGGCCGTTGTTGCCCTTTTGCATGGTGAGAGAAACTTGTGATGTGTGGGCATCATCCTATCTTTGCTTAGATATAACGAGTTCTTTTTTGTGCGGGCTTCGTCCCGACTTTGAGGTCCTTCGGACGAGTTGTTGATTTGTGGGCTTTGTCCCGACTTTCATGGGAAATTACTTTTGTACTACCTGCTGGTAGTGTAGTGGCTAATTCTGAGCCAGAGTTATTTCTGCTGCTTCAAACTACCCGCTGGTAGTGTAGTGGCTGCTCCTGAGCCATAGTTGTTTCGAGGTGTGCTGCTTCATGTTCGCAGCGTAGTTTAATTCTGAGCCTGAAACTGCATAGTGTGCCTGAGTTTAGTCCCCTATATTGTGCTCTGCATCTCGTCGTAGGTGAAGAGGGAAGGGGAATCAAGGATCCTAGACCGACACGGTGTGCCCTGATCCCACAGTTGTAGTGAAAAGGTCTTGATTCCCGAACCAACACTATGTGCCCGAGTTCAACTGCATTCTCATTTTAATGTAGAAGAAAGTTGGGATGGGGAGTCTAGGATCCTAAATCGATACGATGTGCCCTGATCCCACTATTTGTAGTGAAAGTTCTTGATTCCCGAACTAGCACTACATGCCCGGGTTTAACTGCATTCTCACTCGCAGTAAAAAGGTAACTTTCTAATCGTGAAAAGGCATAAGAGCTCTAATTCACCCTAGAAAGGCTCGAGCGCACCGAAACGGTGTGCCCTGATCCAACTCGGTGCTCAGCGCACAAAGCAAACAAAGTGGAGAGCAAGGTCCTAGACTGACACGATGTACCCTGATCCTGCTGTTGCGAATAGGCTTGGACTCCCGAACCAGCACGAGGTGCCCGGGTTCAACTGCATTCTCACTCGTAGTACTCTCTGATCGTGAATTGACATGACTGCCCTGATTCATCCTAGAGAGGCCAGATCCTGGACCGACATGGTCCTCGCCACGCGTAGGGCGGCTAGCCTATCCTTGGAGCGGTACTAAGACTCCGGTCCATCCAGTCACGCTATGAGATCACCCCATAGTGCGATAACTTGAAGAGGGCTTGAGTGCCTGGTGGTCTTGTTGTTGCAAACGAAAAGAGCGAGTTGTTCTAAAGATCAGAAAGTCTCTATTTCATCATCACGGCTTCTTTTATAGGTTTTTGCCTAGTTCTAGAATCTTTGAAGTTGGCTAATATGCCAGGTGTTCTTTAGTGGGATTTCTTCATCCGTCATTAGCTCATATGAGCTTGGTCCAGTTGCTCTTTGTACTTTGAAAGGTCCCTCCCATGGATTGAGTAGTTTGTGTCTTCTATCTTTCTTTTGGATTAGTCGAAGAACTGAGTCTCCGTGTTTGAGGGTCCGGGGTTGTGTGCTCTTGTCGTAGTGTCTTCTTAGGCCTTGTTGATATCTAGCATTCTATAGGATTGCGCACTCTCGGACATCTTCTAGCGAATCGAGTTCCAAGCGCCTTGGTTCTTTGGCTTCTCCTTCTTCGTATTGCTCTATCTTTGGTGATGTCCAGATTAAATCAGCTGGAAGTATTGCTTCTGATCCGTAGATGAGGAAGAACGGTGAGTATCTGATTGATCTGCTGATTTGGGTTTTGAGCCCCCAAACCACTATTGGTATTTCATCAATCCACTTAGCACCGTAGTCCACTAGTTCTTCATATAGTTTTGGCTTCAGTCCTTGTAAGATTAACCTGATTGCTCTTTTGACTTGTCCATTTGCTTGAGGGTGAGCAACTGATGCAAAATCTATTTTGATTCCACAATCTATCGCCCAAGATGTAAATTCCTTCACGGTGAATGGTGATCCTAGATCTGTGATGATCCTATTGGGTACTCCACATCAAAACATGATGCTTTGTATGAACTTGATAGCTTTTTCTGCGCTGTATTTGACCAAGGGTTTGTATTCTATCCACTTGGTAAACTTGTCGATTATGACAAAGATGTACTCGAATCCTCCGTATGATCTTTTTAGTGGACCAACTTGATCCAATCCCCAATAGGAGAAGGTCCAAGAGGGCGGTATGCATATCAGATTATGTGTTGGGATATGTTATTGTCTTGCAAACATTTGGCACTTCTTGCATTTCTTGATGAAGTCTTCTACGTCTTTCATTGTTGTGGGCCAGTAATACCCCATCCTGAAAGCTTTTCCTACCAAGGTTCTTGAGGCCGCACGATTACTGCAGCATCATGCGTGTATTTCTTCAATGATGTTGATTCCTCTTTCCCTTGGTACGCATTTGAGTAGAACTCCTAATGAACGGGCTCTTCTGTATAGCTTGTCTCCCACTAGTATGTAGTTCTTGCTTCTATGTATTAGTCAGGTTCTTTGCGTTTTGTCTTCTGGTAGCACCTTGTATTTGATGTAATCTATGAATTGTTGCCTCCAGTCTTCATAGAATACCATAACTTGTCTTGTCAAAGGGTCTTGGTGAATCTCCATTGGGTCATATTTGGTTGATCCAGGTTGTTGTTCTTCACCAGGTTGTTTGATAGATGGTTCTTTTAATTCTTCCACAAAGATTTCTGGTGTTACTTTTGCTCTATCAAAGCCTAACTTGGCCAAAGTATCAGCGGCCACATTTGAGTCTCTTAGAACATGGTGGATCTGTAATCCTTGGAAATTTTTCTCTAATTTTCTGACTTCTACATAGTAAGTGCCCATGTTTTCTTTTGTGCAGTCTCATTCTTTGTTGACTTGGTTGATGACAACTGCTGAGTCACCATAAACTAGCAACCTGTTTATTGCTAAAGAGTGGGCTACTCTTAACCCATGTATGAGTGCTTCATATTCTGCTTCAGTGTTTGTGGCCTGCCATAGGATTTGTAAGACATACTTGAGTTGCTTTCCTTATGGTGATATGAATAGGATCCCTGCTCCTGCACCTCCTAATTTGAGTGACCTGTCGAAATACATCCTCCAATGATCTGTGATAGGTTCGGGTTCTTTTAGAGTTGTTTTTGTCCATTCAGCTAGGAAGTCGTTGAGTGCTTGGGATTTGATAGCCTTCTTGGACTGAAATTCTAGGTTCAAAGCTCCGAATTCTATTGCCCATTTGGATATTCTTCCTGTAGAATCTCTATTTCTCAATATGTCTACTAAAGGAAATTCTGTGATGACCGTGATCTTATGTTCTTGAAAGTAGTGCCTCAGCTTCCTTCATGTAATTAGGATTGCATAGAGTAGTAGTAGACTGGTATTTGTACTTTGTAGACATGACCATTTTCTTCTCTTTCGACCACAATGGTTGTGCTTACGACATTCTTTGTGACAGAGACGTATAACAGCATGTCTTCCTTCTTTGTTGGTGACACCAAAACAGGTGATGAGGCTAGATAATGCTTTAGTCTTTGAAAAGCTTCGTCTACTTCCTCTGTCCACTCAAACTTGCCGGTCTTTTTCAATAGTTTAAAGAATGGGATGCCTTTTTCTCCTAGGCGTGATATGAATCTGTTGAGGGCTGCCATACAACCTGTCAACTTTTGGATGTCCTTGATTTTTCTAGGTGGCTCCATGTCAAGGATTGCATTGATTTGCTTTGTGCTTGCTTCAATTCCTCTGTTACTGACTAAAAAGCCGAGTAATTGTCCTGCTGGAACCTCAAAAACGCACTTGTTTGGGTTGAGTTTCCATCTCCGCTTCTTCAAGTTTGTAAAAGTTTCTTGTAGATCTTCTATCAATGATCAAGTTCATTTGTCTTGACCATGACGTCATCCCCATAGGCTTCAGCATTTCTTCCTATTTGATCTCCCATGGTTGTTTAAATTGCTCGTTGGTAGGTTGCTTCTGCGTTCTTCAAGCCGAAGGGCATTGATACATAGAAATATGCCCCGAATAGTGTCACGAAAGATGTCTGCTCTGGTCTTCTTCTCTGAGAGATATTTGATGATATCCGGAGTAGCAATCTAGAAAGGAGAGTAGAGATGCCCCTGCTGTTGAATCTATCACTTGGTCGATTCTTGGGGGACCGTACAGGTCTTTGGTGTAGTGTCTGTTGAGGTCGGTGTAGTCGATGCACATGCGCCAGTCTAGTGAGGTCTTCTTTTCTACAAGTACTGGGTTTGCCAACTAGTCTGGGTTGATGATTTCCCTGATAAAACCTACCACCATTAGCTTCGTGAGTTCTTTCTTGATTGCTTCCTTTCTGTCTAGTGCAAATCTTCGCCATTCCTGTTTGATGGGTTTTGATCCCTTGTTTACGTCAATGATATGCTCAACCAAGTCTCTCGAGACCCCTGGCATGTCAGCTGGCTTCCAGGCAAAGATATCTTTGTTGTCCTTAAGAAAGTTGGTGAGCGCGAGTTCCTATTTAGGATTGAGTTCTGCACTGATGGTTTCCGTCTTCTCGGGATCACCAGTTTCCAGGTCGATCTTCTTTGTCTTCACTTCGATTGGAGTGGTGAAACTTTTGCTAGCCTTCTTTGTAGGGATTTCTGTCTCCTATGGGTTCATCGTTGCTGCTATCATGGCAATCTCCCTTCTTCCTTGTTCACCTTGTAATCTTTTTGCTATTTGGATGGCTTGCACGTCGCAATGATATGTTTTCTGTAGATCACCTTGTAGTGATAATATCCCTTTGGTTGTGTAGGTATGGATAATGAGGTACAGCCATGTATTTGGTAATGCTGGTCACCCCAGGATTGCATGGTAGCATGATTCAAAATTTGCTAATTCAAATTTGATGAACTTCGTCCTGTATTTTTCCTTGGTGCCGAATGTAACCAGCAATATGATTTGTCCCAAAGGTATTGCTGCTATTTCGGGTACTATGCCATAGAATGGTGTACTTGTTGGTGTAATCATCCCTTCATAGTCAATGATCATCTTTTTTAAAGTTGTAGTGAATATGATATCCAAGCCGGCTCCACCGTCGATCAGCACCTTGGGAACTATAATTCCTGCGATTGTTGGTGCTACCATTAGTGGATAACAACCCATGTTGGATGTGCTTGTCCATTGATCTTCTCTAGTGAAGTTGATGGGGTATTCTAACCAATTTAGATATCTTGGAACAGCAGGTTCTGCCGCCATGATGGCTCTATGCGCCAGCTTCTGCTGCTACTTATTTCTTGCGCCTGGTACTCCAGAGAATATTACGTATAGCTGCTTTTGGGGTTCTTAGAAATCTCCCTCTGGCTTCTTCTCTTCTTTCTTTGGTTCTAGTTCCCTTCTTTCTTGATTGTTATTGTACCTTGCATCTTTTCTGTACTGGCTATTGAAATCGTGGCAATCTTTGAGTTTGTGTCCTGACCTTGGGTGCATTGGGCAGTTCATGTCCTTAAAATTTGTGAATTGTCTTGTTTTGATTCTGTCTCTCTCTTGGGGTGTCAAGTTTTGCAAAGTGTTGGTTCTCTTGTTGGCTACTACCACCGTGTTGTCTTGTCTTGGCCTCTTGTCGTTGTTCCTGTAGTCGATCCCTCCTCTTCTTTCGTTGTTGCCCCTGTTGCTTGGGAACTTTTTGTTTGTTTTTTCTTCTAAGGATATAAGCTTTTCAGCAACTCGCTTGAATTCTTCATTTGTCTTTGGGTCTCCACTGTTGAACTCTTTGAATTGCCGCCTCGCGATGATTCCATTGCTAAATATATTGATCACTTCTCGATCAGTGATTTAGTGCACTTGTGCTCTTGCTTCGTCAAATCTTCTATAGTATTCTCTAAGTGATTCTCCTAGCTTCTGTGTGATTCCTTGTAATTCTACTATTGTCATTGGGTGTATGATACTTCCTGCAAAGTGGCTACAAAATTGCCTTTGCAAGTCACTCCAATATCTGATGGATCCTGCGGGTAGTTTGTCAAACCACTGCAACGGCATTGCTTCTAGTGCCATTGGGAAGAATAGGGCTTTGAGGTCTGCATCTCCTTCGACCAACTCAATGGATTGTGAATAAACTCTGAGCCATTGCTTCGGTTCTTCTTTTCCATTGTATTTTGAGCGATTTGATCGCTTGAACTTGTGCGGTAGCTTCATGTCTTGTAGTCCTTTGGCAAAACATGGAAATTTGTCATAGTTGTCTTTGTTGTTGTAATCTGGTGATGGTGACCTTCTACGCTCTCTGTAGCCTGATCTGCATTCTGACTCTCCGTATCCTTCTTTGCTTATCATCCCGCTTCGTTCCGTCCTTTTTTGTGGTGGGTATGGGTGGGTTCTTTCAGATCTTGGCAGTGGAGGTGGTCTTGAATACTGGTGATTTGTCATTCCGCCTCTTACGTCGTTGCTCCCTTCGGGTTCTATTCTGGTGAAAACTGATCTCCGGGGTTGTCTGCCCTGCTGGTCAACAATAGCGGGTTGTTCATTTTGTTGAGCTTTGTTTGTCACCTTTTCAGGCTCATGTGTCTTCTTTTGTGTGGCTTTCTTTTCTTTTTGCGTCGTCTTTAGAGATTCGAGTTGTCTGGCTACTTCATTGATCTTCTCTTGTTCTTCAAGTTTGGCTGCTTGTTTTTCTGCTTTCATTTTGTTGTACATCATGCGGTCCTACTGGTACTTGGTCCATGCTTTCTTCTTGCGCTTTGCCTTAGTTCTTTTGCTAGATTGGTGATGGTTCCGACCCAGCCTTGACTGCTTGTGATCCACGCTTTTATCTTCTTCGGTTCTTTCATCCTCAGATATGTTGCCTTCCGACTCATCAGACGAATGCACTTCTGGCAGTCTTGGGGATGCGGGTAGTTCAATCACGTCGGCCATGTAGACGGTTCTTTACCTTAGCCTTCTTAGAATTTTTACAGGTTCTTCTCCTTCTAAATCAACATCGTTGAAAGATAAACTAGCGAGTTCTTTTTCTTCTTAAAGGGCAGTTCTTTAGAGTAGTGATCGGGTTGCATCCCATTAGTGGAAAAAGTATTCGGCCAATGAGTTGTATAATCTCCCTTAGTTATGGTTGTAAACGGTTTCTCCCGTCTTCCGGTTGGTTCAAAGTTCTTCACGATCTGCATCGCCTTTCCTCTTGGATCTTGATAGTTGTGGACTGGAGTAATTGGCTCAACAGATTGGTTCTTCCCTCTTCTCCCGTGGATTGGGCACTCGTGGCACTCATACGACTTCTTCAGGTATTCTTGCACAATAGACGTTGAGTTTGCAATCCGTACAGAAGTGAGTTGGGAATCTTGATGAATGTCTTCGAGTTGTAGATGGTATTCAAGTTCTTCTCAGAGCTGATTTCATATTCCTCTTCTTCTTGAGCTTGAGTCAGATTCTTGATGGCGCTGGAGTTGGAAATAGTCTTTGAATTCTTCTTCGAATCAACTTCATAGTCTTCCTCTTCCTGATCTGGATCCGAGGTTGAAAGTGTTGTGAGCTTCTCGGCGAGTCAAAACTCTTTCATGGCGTCGATCTTGATGTAGTTGAGCTCTGACTGCTTGACTAGACGGCTTTGGAGCTTGCCTTCCCCGTTGGCCTTGCAGATCCATGAACCAAAAATGAAGGTTATTCCCGTTGAAAAACTCATCTTAAAGGTGAGGTCCGCCGAAATCTTGGTGTACAATCCGCCAAAAGCCCCTACCTGGCGCGCCAGCTGTCGATGTTTTATCACTGATAGCCCACCACCAGGGTACCCGGGAGGGTGTTATTGTTCGGAGGAGCTTGGCAGACTGCGGAACTCAGCGGTTACGGCAACAAGCTTGACGAGACAGATGATTTTATACTGGTTCTAGCCCTCGACTCGCATTGAGTAAAAGCCTTTACGCCCAGTCGGCGTGAGCTTGTTGCATTGTATTGATGAGTATGAGGGATCATGGTGCGCTATGTAGTTCGCCTCTTTTTACAAGGGGTACCCACAATAGCCTTATATGGGGCGAGGCTGGCTGTGAGTTCTATGATTTCTAGTCAGATTATAGGAACGAGTCCTAAACTAAGAGTTTCGTACTCTTTTCCAATTACAATCCATCGAGGATATGGTAATTCTCACATTGTGTTACTCCGCGTTATACTCGAATTGCGCGGTAGGTTCTTCGATCCTCCGTTGGTATTTCATCTTCTTAGGGAACCTCCGATGTCCCCCATCGACACTCGACCAATGCAAAAGCCATTTGAACTATTTGATTCTCAGGATCTGAGGTAGCAGCCATCATCAACACGCCTTTGTACTTACCTGTCAAGAAAGTGGCATCCACAACCACGACTGGATGACAGTACTGGAATGCATCTTTCATCTGCTTAAAGAACCAGAAATCATGTTTCAGGACATGTATTTGAGTGGTCGTCTGTCCTACGGTCCTCAAACTGTACTTCCCTCTAGTATCTATCCACCACTGCATTCCAGGGTTATAAAATGCCATTGCAGACAAAATTCTGGGTATCCTATTGTACGCCTCCTTCTAGCTACCCCAACGAATCTGCAGGGCAATCTTCTTAGCATGACAAACCTTTCCATACTTGGCCTTGTACTTTGTGAATCCTTTTAAGGAAATAATCAAGGAGGACACAGAAATGTCATTGTTGTCATCAACAAGGCCAATATTCGATGGGTACAGTATCGAGTCGTGAGCTGAGGATGACTTTTCTGTCCCTTGTTTGAGGCACAAGTGTGGAGCTGCACAACCTTCGTTATGTGCCACTTGTCTTCATTTGGTTTCTTCTGAGCATTTACCCTCCACGCACAAGCTTTCTTGCATTTCACATGGTACAACACATCTTGGTTGGAATGAGAGACATAGTATGGCCTGTGGTGGTGGACAGCATAATTCTCAAGGAAAAGCTTCATGTCCAGCAGCGATTTGAATACCATACACTTTGAAAGTATTACATTCTCATGGTTAAAGGAAGAGAAAGAGTCCCTACATATTTGTAGGCCAGTGTCACAAACAGCCATATCTGCCATGCTTACGTCCCTATAGTTGGGGACTCCACTGAAAGGTATGTTCACCGACCTCAGTTGCATCACCTCTCTCTCGGTGTGTGGATTGGGTGGAATGTATGATTGTGCTGCACTGAATGGAGCCCATGTATCATGAGTGGGATGATCCTATGGGTCATCTATAGCTAGTTTGCCTTGGATCGACACTGCATGAAGTTCTTGGATAGGCACCGGCATTGGCATTGCATGTTCTGCTGCTGGCATAGTCATCTGAACCGGTGTTGCCATACCATCCCTCCTGCCATCCTCATCCGATGAGTCATCCGAATCAAGTAAAGTCATGGATCCCCTCCTTCTCTTGCTCATACTCTTCCCGCTCAAATTCATTCACATCAAACTCATCATTCATATGGCCTGGTGACCTAGTCGAGCAGTCATGTGGATCCATATCAGGATGTTCCTGCGTCAACTGACCATCCAAGTCCATATCCACCCCAACCTCACCACCATGGTCCTCAGAGGAAGGCACGTTATCGTCATCTATCAATTTCTCCACAACAACCTCAGCCATTTTACCATTGCAACCTTGAAGGACACAGGTGTACCGAGACCAATGAGTCGCGTCCGACAAAGGCATCATAACATAGCATGACCTAGTCGTCCCAACATCAAACCTCCCCTGCAGGGTGATATCACCACCAAAGGTTGACTTCATTCGCTGCATAAGCTCGCTAAAACTAGGAGGTTGATCAAACATCTCCAACTCTTCCTCCATACCAACAAACAAGCAATCCTCTTTTGTTACACTACCACCATAGAATACACGGACAAAACAGTCCATCTACAAAAGGAAGGTATGAAGAATATTTAGAAGGGCTGTGAATTATGGAGAACACACCCAAAGAGAATACCTAACTACACTGTACACACTAAACAAACCACAAACAACGAACTAAACCCTAAGCACTGCATAAACTAATCAAAGCATAGAACTAAACCTAAACCCTAAACCCTGAACCTCTAACTACCTAGCTAACTAACCATTTAATCATCCATAATAACTAAGTCTAATATGTGAAATGCAAAATTCACATATCAGCAAGATAGAGGCGATAGCCTCCCTACTCATCGATGACGGCCTCAAGCAGGCAGAGAGCCGGGTGAGCATACAGGGGAGCAACGAAAATGGTTCTTCCTCGAACCTTGACGGATGGCGGCCAGGCAGCGGGGCCTGACGCCACCACGGGCACTCCTCCGCCTCCCCCGCTCACAACATGGGCTCCGGCGGGAGTTCTCCAGGGGCGGTGACTTCACGCGACGCGGGAGGCGGCCTCAAGCGGCGGCGGCGGAGGCGTGTCGTTGATCGGAGAAGCACAGCGGCGGGGATGAGATGGGCTCAGGCAGTGGGGATGGAGCGAGGAAGCGCTAGCGGAGGATGATTCGGTGGCGGCAGGCTACTGCAGCGGCGGCGGTCGCGGGCAGGCTGAGGCGGCGTGGCGGGGCGCGGGTTCGCGATGAGGATGAGATGGGAGTTAGGGCAAGAGTGGGCGTGGGGGAAGATGGGCCTCGGCCTGGGCCTGTAGGCCGGTTTGGACGCTCCATGCATGGTGGCGCATCTGAGCCAGGGCCGCGGGGTAAAAAGGTGCCACGTCGACGGCTCCGACGCGCCAACATGCATGGCGCATGAGTTTGGTTTGGCCGCGCCTTAGCTGGTGGCGCCTCCAAATGTGTTAGATTTGGAAATAGTTTTTTCACTTTGTCAAATCTGTAAATAGTTTAAAATAGGTGCTAAATTTGAAAAAAAAATTCTCCTTTCACTTGTCACTTCCCCAGATTTAACAATCGTTGCCAGTTTAAGAACCTCTTCAATTGCCGAATTTTGAACTGGCATAATCAAATTGTTTTTTTTTTTGCCATGGGTAACAGTGACATGATCTTTAGCAAAGCCAAAAAAGTGACTCCAACCACAAGGTTCCACGTCACATGTCATGTGATTTTGCAGCCTTTGCGGCCACCCGTATTTTAGGTGTTTGTCCCCTGCCTAACCACTCCACCTAACATTTGTATCCATTTCCAATATAATTTCTCCCTATGTCGCTGTAACAAGTGTAACAATAGGGTCATAATTGGGCGGTATTTTTGCGAACTTGATTTGAGTGGATACAATACCCCTTGTATTTAGAGGTGGTGGATGTCTTAGCCCAAAGTGATCTAAACCCTAATCTACGCAGACGCGAGACGCACACGGCGCCAGCGCCCGGGCAAAGGCTGCGGCGCGCGGGCAGGCCATGTCCTCCTCTTGGGCCGGCTGCCCCTCCTGGGTCGGCCGTATGAGCCCATCACTTCTTTACTTGTTATTCACTCCCGCCTTTTCCACATAGCGCGTCCTCACACTGCAACTTTGGTGGCTCCTTGATGTTGTTGACAACGATGACGTTGTGCGGCTGCGTGCCACCGTCGCTGTCTTCAAAGGCCAACTTGATGAAGGTGACGTCGCTGGCGAGTGATGGCACTGTGAGACGATGCTTTACTGGGGCTGGCATGCCATCGAATAGTTGGTGGGCGTCGTAGCTGACGTCCTTTCTGTTGATGTTGTTGGTGGAGAAAATTGTGATCTCCTCCTTGATCGTTCCTCCTGATCCAATTTGGGTTGGACCTTCATGATGACATCATTGTTGGGGGTGCTGATAATGATGGTGGCCGCTGGCGGTGTGGCCACGACGTCAGCGGTGGGCCGTGCATGTGCGCAGTCTTCTTCTCCTTGGTCGCAAGGCGTTGATCTAGTGTGGTGATATCCCCGTCGAGGTTCATGGTGGTGTCCAAATCAGATTCGATCTGAACCTCGTTCTCGTGCTTCAGGAAAAAAATTTGAGTACCTGAACTGCACCTGCGAGTAGAGCGTGGATGTCGTTGCATATCTCTTCGATGTTCATCGTCGCAGTGGCGGCCATGGATCGTGGCGATACCAGATATAACAAGTGTAACGCTAAGCCCGCAATTAGATGGTATTTTTGGGGAATTTGATGGAGATTGGCCACGATCGGTGGCGAGGCCGCGCCTAGTGGCATGCAGAGGGCGATGGCACTGCTGCACGCGCGATGGTGGCGACGGCCGAAGGCTAGGTTTCGGGGAGGGAGAAGGCAAGAGAATTGGAGCTAGGTAAAAAGATCTGACCCCTAATTTTTTACTTGATCTGAATGGATATAATACCCCTTGTATTTATAGGCTAGTGATTTCTTATCCTCTAAGCGATCTAAAGCCTAATCTATGCGGACGCGAGACGCACGTACAACGGCGGCCGCGCCCAGGCGAAGACGCCGGCGCGCATGCAGGCCGCATGCCCCTCTTGGGCTGTCTGCCCCTCCTGGGTCGGCCATATGAGCACATCGCTCCTTTACTTGTTATAGTTACTATAGTTTAATTTCTCAAAAAAAGTTACTATAGTTTAAAAATGTCTATTTTTATTTTCTAAACAAAACTAATTAAAAATTATCATCTACAAAGTTTTGTAATTTTTGGGACCTAGATCTTCTTCTTTGGTCATTTCTCCATCCGAGCTTCGTTGAAGAATTTGAATCTCAGATTTGAGAAAATTCAACCATAATTTTATAGATGACTTCAAATGGGTCGCCAACTGTAAAGTTGCATAACTTTTTATGATCTACAACTTTTGTTTTAGGTATTTCTCTATCCGAGGTTATTTAAAAATTTTAAATTTTACATTTTTGAAATCAAATGTAATTTTCGAGGGAGTTTGCATCTTTGTCTCGTTTAAGCTTCCAATTTAATTTGTGTATCTATGTTGTGTGCCTAAATTTCTAGATTACCTTGCTAGATTAGTTGATAGGATTTAAATATTGGTTGCATAACTAAATATCTCTAACAGTATGGGTGAAAATGGTATGGATATTTTTCGACCGAACCCGAGTCTGAATATTCAATATCTGATATCGTATCCGTATTGAAATACTCAAATCACATATTTATGATGTTGATGCGCAATCATTCCAACATTATCTGTATTCGAATCCGGATAGAAATTTGAAAATAAATATGATATCGATGATATCCATTCATATCTGATTAGTTTTCATCCCTACCTAATAGCAATCCCTCTTTTATCAAGGAACTGTTGTAGGACCGACTGCTCCAAAAAGTTAAGAACATTACTAGGGAGAGGAGCAATGTTAATGATGGTGGGGTCCTCATTTCTTTCTAGGGCCGCCTTCCATCCAGTGCACGAACCATCTGCTGGCGATGCTCAATGTTCTCCCAATGCATCCACTAAGGGACGAAAAAGGCATGCAGGGTTCGCATGCTCATACGCCATGGCCAGAGGCTGCAGAGCTTTGAAAATGTATGGAGGGAAGAGGGTTTTCCTGGGGAGGCATCATTGACGTGCAAGATGGCACAAGAGTGGAGGATGAAGCAGGAAGAGTGTCCATGTCTTGAAGGCCCTAAACAAAACATTTCGTCCTGCCCCATTTGGAGTTTTTGGGCTAAAGGCATAATCGATTATAACCAAGGAACATTGATGACAGGCTCAAAACCCTTATAGTAGCCCAGGGACAAAAAGGCCGGAAAGTTTTTTTTTTTAACAAGTAACATAATTGCATTTCAACAGCAAGAAGCACCTGCAGAAGCTGGCACTGAGATGGGTGTGCTCCATAAGAGCAATCTAAAAACCTTGGTTGATGAACTGTAGCAGCAGCTAAAAGAGCTTCCTTAGCTAGAGAGTCAGCTACTGAATTAACATTTCTGAATACTAGGTGCACAGTTATCAGCAAGTTGTGTGAAAGTCTTCATTCTCCAATCTGGTGGGTTGGTGTGATTTGGTGTCAATAGGAATTGCACAAGTTGACTACTATCAGTGAGGAAGGAGACCTGTGTGTAGCCAAGGTTTGCAGCAATGGAAGCTGCTAGGGCAAGGAGCACCAGCCTCCTCCATGATTACTGAGAAACATCATTCAGCACCTCGTTGATGTAGATTGTGTTTGTCGGATGCACCCGCATATTAACAAATCGGATACCTATTCCGACTTGTCTGAGCTAAAGAGTATTGGAATCCAGAGTGATTGATGCATCCGTGTAGCAGATAATGCCTGTGGAAATGTTAGGCATTTGTAGGTGTTGCATCACCATTCTTGCATTTGTAGACTGCATACCTTGATTGGTGTCGTTTTGGTGGTGTGGCTGCAGCATTGAGTGTAGAGGTTGACTATCATCAGAAGCAGCCACTGAAGGTTGATTTGGACCTTGAGTATCACCATCTATCCATTGCATCATTGCAGCTGTGGCACTATATACCTGTGTTAGTGTCCATGACCTTCTTTGAAAATGTTTGTCATTTCTAGCCTTCCAAAGGAACCACAAGGTGATTAATATTTTGTTAAGATATTGTATTTGAATGATGTTATTGATAATAGCTTGAAGGGTATACCGGATACCATTATTTTCGTGAGACAAAGAGTCAGTTCTTAAAGGGGAGTGAATAAAAACCAAACAGCCCTAGACAAATCACAACGAAAGAACAAGTGTGTATCGTTTTCAATTTGACCACAGTAAAAACAATAAAGGCCTAGGCCCGAGTCCTCACACAAAAGGAATTGAGCGATAGGATAGGCCTAGCAACAGCTTCACACCAAAGAGGTCTGGTCAAAATGAAGCAACCGCCTTCGCTCCATGGGTGGCACTAAGGATGAAAAATACGAAAACAATAAAGCCGGACACAAAAACTAACGTGAACTTGCGAAATATTGAGAATTTCAAAAACCAACCAATTCGAGCGTAGTTACGTCGAACACGGTCAGTATATGAAAATTCAATACAAAATGCTTACAATTAACAAGTGCTGTCATGGCAATTTCGAGTGTGAGAGAGTAATTTTGTCAATTTGGTTTCTTTCACAAGTGAAAAAAAAAGAAAAAGAAAGAAGAGAACAATTTAGATGCTATCGGCACTAAACTAGAAAGTATAGCAACATGGCCTGGCCTATCCAGCTCTCTCTTTTGGCCGGCCTAGCCAAATTCGGTTTAAATCAGATTTTGAATTTGGGATATTTCATATTAAAAGTAGAAAAGTAAGAAACAGTCAGAAACGGTTGAAAAATGTCTAATTCATTTTCTACTTTCACATTTGAAATATGAAAACAAAAGCGAAAATAATAAAGTTGGACAAGAAAATATGAATTCGATCCGATCAATTATAGAAAACGATGTGATTCCGTTTGGGGTACTTCCGTTCCATTTTCATCCTTAGGTGGCACCTTGTCATGAAAGTGTGCTGACTAGCGATATAGACGAGAAGCCATAATATGCCCCCAACGAATGCAAGGCATTTATTTGTATCGCCTCTTTCAATCTTCTCTTGAGGATTCTATGTTAACTATTTAAGATCCACAATTATGAGATCCTAGTGTATAGCATCCTTAAGCGCCCATGCAATCAGTGTGGACCTAGCACTACGTACTGCAAAGACCGTTTCCCCACTCCACCGGAGATAATAATGCAGGAGTCGTGATCGCCGAGCTTAGATTAAGATGGATCTGCGTTTGGTCCCTGTCAGTTTGATGGTGTGAGATCAGTTGACAGCAGGACCATTCTTCCACTGAGCTACCAAAGTGATAGCAAAAGGGCAGTTGATTGTCGTCTTTTCAGTTCCACTGAGCAAAGTGATAGCACAATCGTGGCAGAAAGGACAGAACAAGAGGGCGTGGAGGAGCTGCACACGGCTGGTCTGGTTCAGTTTGGCTTAGATATTTTTCTACTTCTTTGGTATTATTACTTTTGGTAAAGAATTTATTGACAACCATTTTGTATTATCTATATGTATACCATGCAATGAATATAATCGGGTCTTAAAAGGTTTATAATACTTTTGCAAACAATATATATATGCTCGATACACACACATATTTGTCATTTTTATTGCTTCATGTCATCGATCATCAACATCACGACGTCCGGCCGGCCGGGCAGTAACATAACACAGACTACATCTTCCCATTTAGCTACTAGCTAGCTGCATATGAGGACTAACAAGGGACTTTTATTCGTTGCATATCCTCCTAGTTTCGATCAGAGCTCCTTCTGGACGTCCTTGAGATTCGTGGTGAGGTTGAGCGACGACCCCAGCTTGACGACGCTGTAGATGCGCTTGAACTCCCCGAACGTGAGCGTGCGGTACGCCGGCGGGTTGTCGTCGCTGAGGAACTCCGCCGCCGGGCCGATGAGGCAGTCCGTGGTGGGCATGATGAACGTGGCCACCGTCGTCCGCGCCACCCCCAGGTTCGTCATCACCCGGTGCTCGATGCTCTTCAGCGTCCCATTCGTCACAACCTAATAATAAGTGCGTCAAAATCGAAGTAAAAAAACAAGTGATGTGGATCTGAATCGGAATCTGAATCATGAAGCAACGACATCTACTAATAAACAAGCTACAAAGTATAGTATAGTACCTCAAGTTGGCATCCAAAGTTGACGACGAAGGCGCCGGGCACGGGGTCGACCTTGATCCATTCGCCCTTGTAGGCGACCTCGAGGCCACGGACCATGCTGGGGAGGAGCAAGGTGAGTAGATTCCGGTCGCAGTGCGGCGGCAGGCCGAGTGTGGCAGTCGGGTCCGGGCACGGCGGGTAGTGATTAACATGGAGCACGACGTCGCCGCCGCTGATGTCGCCCTCGAGGTAGTCAGGACGAAGCCCCAGGCCCTCGCAGAGCAGCCGGAGGATCTCCATGCCCAGCCCCCTCGTCTGCGCCGTGAACCGCTCCACGACCTCGCGGAGCCGCGCCGGCTTCTCGGGCCAGTCCACGGCGCCGACGGCGCCGGGGAAGGAGCAGGCGAGGCGGAGGCAGTCGCGCCAGTACTTCTCGCTGCCCGTGTCGAACATGGTGCTGGAGTAGATCCGCGTGGTCTTGCCCGTGTCCTCGGAGTAGAGCCCGGCCTTGTCCTCCAGGGGCAGCGCGAACAACTCCTGGCAGACCGACTCCATGTCGTCCATGGCTTCCCTGGACACGCCGTGGTTCACCACCTGGAAGAAGCCCATCTCCTTGCCGGCGGCCAGGATGGCGCGCCGCACCTCGTCGCGGGACAGGGACAGGTCGATGACGGGCAGGGAGACCGCCGCGGCCGAGGTGGTCTTCGACGCCAGGAGCTTGTCGGCCGGGAAGACGAAGCACTCCGGCAGCGTCGCGTGGACCGGGGCTGCGTGCAGCATCTTCTCCATCGTCGTCGGCGAGGAGGGAGGGATGGAGGGACGGGTGGCGGGACGTGAGCGGTGGGTTTGTGGAGTGTGAGTGCAGGTGCAGTGGAGCTAGCCAGCCAGCAGCAAGGAAGAGTACGTGCGGTGGATGGCTGCTCCTACTACCAGTAGTACTGTACTTCAATTTGATCCTGTGCTCTCCGTATATACCCTTTTGGTTTATTTATTTATTTAGTTTCGTGAAACTGAAGATAATTCTCAATCGCAGGACCAAGAGAGAAGGTCACATGCAGCTATAGCACTATACGTACTAGTACTAGGAACATGGTTGGGCAGAGACTGCGTGGCTAGTTTTGTCGGGCTTGTTGTTCAGTCCCGGTCCCAGTCCCACTAGTCGATTTGCACTCGTGATCGTTACGTGGAGGCCCCCATTGGCCGCCACCTCCTGCTATTATCCGGTCGGACAACTTGGTGGTACACGAAGCGATCGAATGCACGCTAGCCACGTCACTATATGGGACCACTACACTGCGGATATGTTTGTTGGACAGCGTCTTGCGTTCACGTGCGCCTGCTTGGTTTCACGCCATAGTTCGCCATGCGCCGTGTGGCAGCGCCGAAGCTGCGAGGAAGGAATCGATCAGTTGAAAAAGCGGTGGCACAAGTGTGCGTGGCTGCCTTATCTTAGTCGTGACACACGGCGGCAGCCAACCAAACACCCTATATATGTCTTTCCTGGTGCAAAAAATAGAAAGTTACATATATGTAAAGACTCTTCATCCTGCCCACACTGTTAGTAGTGCAAAGTTGTCGTCATAATATAAATTATTGATGAAAGAATAATAGCATTTGGGATTATTGGGGTTTTGGTTCATGACCTTCTTTTTTAAAGAAAATTATAATTTTAGAAACGTTTTATAAATTTTATGATTCTAACTCCACCTTTCAAAACTCAAGGAAGCATTTCCTCCGTTCTACGAAGTCCTTGTACTAGGGTTAATTTTTGGAACAAAAAAGAAAAGTTTGTCCATGCACTTTGACCCCTACTCTGACAAAGGTCTTTGTGATTTTACGCGATCAAAGTTTCGACACATTTAGTACCGATGTTAGCAACAGAATCAGTTTAAATTTTATCAAATTTAATTATTTATAAAAAAATCTATATAAAATAATTTATTATCACACAACTTGCATGTAATCATCAAATCATTAGGGATAGTCATTAGGTGGTTCACATACTAACATAAACAACATCTTGGGCACCTCATCCTTTTGAAGGCCTCCAACACCCTGGATACCTTGGTTTGTTTGCTCCGTACTATGCAGCCACCTAGCCGAGCAAGGACTCCAAAGAACGTTCAGTGTTTGGTTCCTTTGCTAGGGGTTCTTGGAGCCTGTGCAAGCAAGAATATTCTTGCTACTCTCATAGAGCCAAACACTACCACTATGAGAAACTGGATATTTCATGAGAGCGACGGTTTTTCATAAGAGTGAAAAGCAAACTCTAATGAAAATCCTGCCACGAAAACGTATTTTTATGAGAGTGCTCCACATGCCGACATATCAGTTGTTTTCGTGAGGGTATTTAAATGCTCTTATGAAAACTTCTTTTCGTGAGAATGATAATTTTCATGAGAGTTAAATTTCACCGCCATAAAATATGGGTTGCTATTTTTTCAATAGAAAAATAATTGCTTTAAATACTATAAATTGAAGAACTTGAACAAAAGTTTTTTTTCTTTTAATTTGCAGTGAAATTTTGTAATTATTTTTTTTCCCTCATGCTAACTCTAAATGTGGTGATTCTTTTTCCTAAATGTTTCTAAAATCTTTCTCTATCAATTTGTTGTGTTTTTATAGCTACTATTTTTTTATTTTTTCATGTGACTCTGTTCTACCAATTCAAAAATTGGATTTCAAAAAATGGCAATTCTCCAAAACATTTTGAAGTAGTAAATGATTCCAGATGAAAAAGTCATGAATAAGAAATTTGTAAAACTCATCAAGATTTACAGTTGTTATTTAGGTTATTTTTTCATCCGACAAAGTCATATTAATATTGTTCATAAATTTTACATATCTCTCTTATAATAGATAGGCCTGCTAATGGGTCGGGTTATGTTTGGAGTTTTCGGGTTGGGTTATGCTATGGAATGGTTTGGATGGATAGTTATGTGTTTAGAGATTAACCGGGTTAGGACGGGTTGGGTTTTCTAGCAGATCGGGTTGGGATGGGTTGGGTTCAACCCATGGGTGGGCTCAATTTCAATCTAATCACAGACTCACATCCTTTCCCCAGTTCTTGGATCACATCCGAACACGATGGCAGCGGGGGTGCGAAACCTCACCATACGGTACTGAGGCCTCCGAAGACGTCGACACAAGGCATGGAAGAGCTGCTGCACGGCGTCGGCGGCCTGACACCCGGCGCCTCCGGCCCTCCTCGTCCTGCCCCGGCTGACAAATCTAGCACGCGTGCGCCCGTTGCAGCGTTGCCTCCCTCCCACTCCGTCCGCGCGGTTCCATCCGCGCAGCCACGGCCCCGGGCTTCGTTGGCGCCATTGACGTCGCTGACACCTCGAGTTGCGGCTGCACTACCCCACGCCCACATCGCCGTTGCGACCACCTTCATCGACCAAGAAGCCATCCGATCCACAACCGCGGAAGAGGAAGCACTGAAGCAGCAAGAACGAACACGGTAGCAGGAAACGAACGCAGGGAAGATGAGGAAGGAACGAAGTAGGCAGCCGGGGATAGATTGGGTTGGGTTGGGTTGGGTATTAGTTAATTTGGAATGGGATGGGTTGGGGTTGAAAAATAATTAATTAGATTTGGGGTGGGTTGAAAATGGGCTGGAATCTCACCCATTAGCAGGCCTAACTGTAGATCTCGATGAGTTTTACAATTTTCGTGTTCATGACTTTTTCAGCTGAAATCAATTACTCTTTAAAATTATTATCTCAAATTGATTTTTTTTATAAATTCATTTTTTTATAAATGTTAACCCAACTCTCACACCTTGGTTGTTTCCAGGCTCAACCCGAGACATTAATGCATGTTGACAATTATTTATCACAAAACTTGAAATACAAAGACACATATCAACTTTGTGTACGCAATGAATCAGGTTATATATTTTGATTATGATATTTAAGTTCCTGTAAAACCCAGTATCTTATAGGTTTTCTAACATAAATCAACAAGACAACCATCCTTGTCATAAGTAACAACCACTCAAATTCTTACAAAATATGGAGGATATGCTTGGTAACACCTTGATATCCTAATTTATTTGCAGCTACATATATATCGTCTGAGAGAAGAAAGAGAAACAATCACTGGGTCTGCTTATGAACATGATACTATTAGTTCAAAGAGACCTCCATGTCGATTACAAAGCGGTATTTCACATCCCGATTTATAAGCCTCTCGAGAGCCTCGTTGATATAGTCCATTTTGATGACCTCAACCTCTGGGTATATTTTGTTCGCTGCACAAAAGTCCAGCATTTCTTGGATCCCCTTGGTCCTCCACCTCCACTGCCAGAAAGGGTTCGTGCACCTGCATAAATGTGTATTTCAGGACAAGATGATAAATTCTATGTTGTTTCTCTCAAATAATGGACTGAAGAAATTTGGTCATGGAATGTAGCAGTACCAAAAATAAGGCTTCCAGGATGCACATTGATTTCACTTGGGAAGCCAACTAGCGTCATTATACCCTCAGCTTTCAGAAGCGATAGATAGGGATCGAACGGGTGGTTACCGGCAGCAGCGTCAATAATGAAGTCCAGGGAGCCTTTTAGGGCCTATATCAAATACAAGAGCAACATATATAAGCAAACTCAATTTCCCTCGTTGTTATCATTAGACGATATGCTAAGAGTCATGTTGTTTGTCATCTGTGTTTGCTTGTCACACTAGTTATTTTCTATAAGCAAGATATAAGCAATAACTGAATTTCACATTGACCTCCATCTGTTGCATGTCGGATGATAATACAAAATAATCTGCACCAAGGAGATCAATGGCTTCGTCTCTCTTCGATTCACTTGTACTGAAAACGGTGACCTTCAACCCAAATGTTTTTCCAAATTTCACTGCCATGTGCCCCAACCCACCCAGTCCAATCACGCCAAGTGATTTGCCAGCTTGGTTCATGTTGTGCCGAATCATGGGAGTATAGACAGTGATTCCAGCACATAACAGAGGCCCTGCCTTAGCCAAAGGGTAGCCATCGGGTATCTTGAAGCAGAACCTGAAAAGCAAGTGAAATTTCTACCCAAATTATTTCTGTCTTTGAAAAAAAACTTTCTGAATTATCTGTGGTTATATTTTCTTAGAAATGGTAGGTTGAAATATTGTGTTTTGGGTAGTCCTGTACTCCTGTTTGCATACGTAGTTCTCAAGTGTGATTCAATGAACATCTATGCATTAAGATAACGACTGCCGAGCAATCTTTAGGTTTTCTACAATTTCAGAAAGCATACATATCATACCTTTCACGGACAACTATGTGACTGGAATATCCTCCCAGTGTCACAGTGCCATCCGCATCGATCCCGTTGAAGGTGACCACCATTTTTGGGCAGTGGATCTCAAAGAACCTATTGCAGTTCTCACAGTCCCCACACGAGTTCACATAGATGCCCACACCTACATGGTCACCAACGTTGATGCCTTTGACTTCTGATCCAACCTCTGTTACTTGTCCAACTATCTCATGCCTAGCCAAATATCATATGAAATTAATTATTTAACACACACGTTAGATAGTAAATATTCATCAGAAAATGAGGAATATCTGCTAGCTTTTATAGATTCAAGAACTAATGAATCAACAATTATCCTCCGAGGCATATATGGGACTTACCCTGGAACTAAAGGGTATATGGAATCGCCGTGCTTGTTTTGTGTCCAAATAACATCAGCATAACAGACACCACAGTGCGAGATTCTCAAAGAAACATCATCGCTTCGTACAGCTCTGAATCAGATGACCCCGCACATCAATTAGATTCAGCACAAATATAGTAATAAATTTGAACTCATATAGCTCATCATCTAGTCCTTTTTTTTCTAGCAGATTTGGTATTATATCGCTAGTCTATGTAAGAATGTAAGAAAAATAGAACCAAGCTACAACATACAGTTTATCACTAAAAACAGGAGTGAAATGAGAACTAGAAAATGGTTAGCAGAACAACAAACAGAACAAAGCAGAACAACATCTCTGTTGATGGCATTTATGTATTGTCACTTTGTCAGTCGGTTATGATGGCATGCAAATTGAAATTAAACAAACAGCAATTTTGTCCATATCTGTAGAGTCCAATCATCACCTGCGGTTGATTCTGTGAGGGGAGAGGACTCCGTCAGGCCCAGTTGCTGCCCAAGCATCACAGTTGTCACTCTTGCATTCCGCGTCCATGACAAACGAACTCTGCAGGATACGTTGAAGCAACGCGCTGCAGCAATACCACCAAACTCGAACTGTCAGTGTCTAGTTAAAACTGGAGTTTTCCAAACACTGAATGACTTATCACTATATAGGTTATGGTGTTATGAACGCGCTGTAAAATGTTTTTAACTAAAGATGTAAATGGTACGAATATTCGCTAACCGGTTCGACAGAATGACTTCAGTATCTATACCATTTATATATGTGATGGATTGGATGGATATGACTATCACACAGAAGATTTTTATTACGTATGGTCAAACTCTCAAGTGAGTCTGCAGGGACTTTTTAAACAAGAAGTACTGCAGGGATTTGAATCCATGATCAAGTCAACTCTTACCATCACATCATCTAGTAGTCAGTTGTGACCAAGTATACCATGCTAAACTTTTTTTTAATATTTATGAATCTTGCATTGAATAATATTTTAGCTTGTAAAATATTTCAAATAAAAAAAATCAGCTATGAAATTTTAAATCTTGTCGACTCTATAACTTTTACATTAGCATTTCTCTATGAGGTCATTTGAAAAAAATCAAACTCCAAAATCTAAGAACTTAGTATGTATATTTGGGCTTCTAAATGATCTGAAATCAAAAGTCACCAACTACAAAGTTCATATCTTGTTGAGATCTAAAACTTGATATAAATGTTATCGTCATTTGACTTTGTTTTTGGAAAAAAAAAAAGTTATGACCTTAATTGTTCAGTAGCTATTTAGAAGCATGTTGGACTTCGTCAACGCCATTGGAAATCGATTTTTAAAGGCAGTTGACTTGGTCAAACCTCTTCTATAAATCTGCATTTCCGGTGGTGGTCCTAAAATTAAATTTATTAAGGTAACCATCCCTAAAATCGACTTCTAGAGAGGTAGCTTGTAGGACTACCTAAATGTTGCAGTGTGGCACAAAAACTATAGAGATGGTAGACTAAGTCAACCACCTGTAAAAAGGATATGAGATTTTAAAAATTATTTATTAAGCGTAGTAGTGAATAAATGGATGGCCAAATGTATCAATAGTTTGCCAAAAATGAATTAGGAGTTTAGAAAACAATGCAATTATAGAACTGGAGACGCGTGACGTCGGTCCTGATTTGGCGAAATATATAGGCCTGTTTAATTACTCATAGCTTTAAGTACCCAAAAGGTTTACAACTACTAATCTTCTCGTGGCAAGAACCAGAAGCAACGAGATCGTCTTCTACTGCTCCGTGTTTTTAACTTTCACCGGTAGAGAAATGGCTTTTGGCTCAGACCTTCAGTCACAGTCATTTTTAGCACCAGGACTAAAGAAAGATTCACTCCCGGTTGATAGTTTCAAACGGAATTAAATCTCCAGTCTAATGGCTTCGACAATAACTTTTGCAAATAGAAACAGGAGTACGACCTTTAATTCATATCGGTGAATAAAACTATGACTAAAGGTCATTCTTTAATCCCGATTTTAGCAACCAGCCGAGGCTAAATTTTTATTCCCAATCACGGACTTTTAGACCCTGTTTGGTTCAGCTTCTGGCTGTAGTTTTTGTCCTCAAAAGCTGAGAAGCCAACCAAAGGGCTGCTAAAAGGTTACCAGCTTTACCAAAAACTAGCTTTTGCGTAGTATAAAGTTCATAGCAGGGGGAGACCTACTTTCACCGGCTGTGAGAGCAAAAAATTACCCGCACTGCCATCCGTTACAAAGAAAACGGTTCGATCCTCTCGTTAGCTTGGCGGTGGGAAGGGATGTGGATGACTAGTGAGGTCCATTGAACAGTATTCTCAAAAGCCACAGCTACTCAACCAAACAGATTTTTAGCTTCCTCACAGCTCACACCTCACAGCTGTTTTTTTAAAAACCACAGCTCAGAGCTGATTCTTCAAAAGCTGCGGCCCAACCAGCCTTAGTCCGGGTGAAACTACGCACCGGGACAAGCCGTCTATATCACAGATCTTCCTCCCGTGCCGCAACCTCAGCGTCCCTTTTCTTCCCTCCTCTTCTCCTCACGTATCTACAAATTCCTTTTTCTTCCCTACTCTTCTCCTCACGCGCATCTACCAGTTCCCATCCTCATAGTTGGATTCTCTTCCCTTGCGGCAGGGTCCGAGGCGGGGTGTTGCAGGCGGCGGCAAAGGAGGGGGCCTCATGCGTGGTGCTCAGCACGCTGGCTACAAGGTCTGAGGGAGACTGCGCAGGCCTGTGCGCCGCTGCTTTAGGGTTCGAGGTTTGCTGGGCGCCGATGATGAAGGGGTCCGACGCGTCATGCAGCTGGCCGCCTACAACAAAGGGATTACGGTGCAGGGCATCAGCGACATACATCTGCGTCTGTGTTCTGCCTCGCTTCGTGCCAACATCCAGATGCGGCAGGATTAAGGTACTCTAGCCTCAACCGTCGCTGTTTGTTTTCAATTGGATCTACTGAATATTCCCATGAGAGAATCTTATTTGGTCTGTTCTTTTTATCTTGAATGTATAGGGAGAAAACTCACTGGAACATTCATCGCCGCGGACAGCTCTGCAATCATTGGAAGTTCTTTGGCCCATACGAAAATCAGCTTCTATTTCCGTCTAAAAAAAATCAGCTTCTAGATCCAACTGAAACATTCATGTACTATGCTGACATTTTATCCTATGATGTGCGAAAGCTCACTGGATGTTGTTGTTTTGCCCCCATGATTGTGGATACTATCTTTAGAATTTTTTGTAAATCTTCATGTTGCAGCAGTACCTAATTTTGAATGCATACGATTTTTATTATTCAATCGTAACTGCAACTTGCCTTCTTTGTGTGCCATAACGCGCTGGGTACTGACTAAAGAAATTGAATCGAAAATAAACCATATAAAAGGAAAAAGGGACAAAAGAGGGAAAAAAACATATTTTGTCCCGTTGATAGCTGGAACCGTGATTAAAGGTTCACTTTTAATCCTAGTTAACATAACCAGGACTAAAGGAGGACCTTTAGTCCCGGATTGACAATTCCGGTTACGTAACCAACCGGGACGGTTGCGTAACCAGGACAAAAGAGGATTTCCCAACCAGGATAAGAAGTCATATCTCTACTTGTGTTCGACAAACATAGATATTACACAAAGTGCTTAATTGCGGTAATGGAAACCGGTTGGGAAAGAGGTTACTAACCAATTGTGAAGCCTGTTTCTGTTTCAGGAGTGGAACAAGTTTAGAAGCACCTTGCTGTAGCAGTGCAGCTACCGCGGTACGAGCGCTCGTGTGGAGCTGTTTAGTTCTTGTAGCACATGAATGAATCGGAGGTGCGTGCCCCCCTATATTGGTCCCTTTGGTGGTGGTGGTCGCGGTGGTGGGGTGGTGGCCCAGGGCTGCTACTAGAGCCTTGCTTCACCAGATAGCGATGGTCGATCTTTTCTTGTAGCACATATGCACGAATCAGAGGTGCGTAGCTCGACTCGAGAGATATATATAGTGTAGTAAGTAGTTGATAGAAAAGACTGAAATATAAGCCGGCCACCAGGCTGCTAGTAGACGCTTGTGAGACGAGATGGCAACCGAGTCACAAAAAATTAAACAACAGAGCAACCTAACTTTTGAGATAAACTGCTAAGGGGAGGAAACATCCATCGCATCCATTAGCATCACTGCATCGGCAACGATCGATAATCAACAAACGTAATGTGTGACGGTACGGTACGGTTTGCCCCTTTTTAATTGCGTGCGTAAGCCCATGCGTAGTATCGGTGATAAATAGTTTTATTAGGTTGCTTGGTAAGTGTAACAGACCTATGATTGGTCTTGCAATATCCTTCGGCTAAACACCACATGATTACAATTCCCTAATGTATTAGAGATATCATTTCTATGTGTAGTGTCTATACGATTTGGCAAGTTCAGAAACTATGGAGATGGAGGACTTCCTAATAAGTCAATAAAAGATGGATCTTAAACAAAGTGTAAACAAAAGGTTAACGCAATTACTTACGGAAGAAGAGATTATGGTTTCAAAGACCTAAAATTACAAACTTCTTACAAGAGGATAGCATTAGATTAATTGGGCTAAGCCCATACTTAGTGCAGCAATTAATCACTAGAATTCCAAAGGTCCACAATTAGTGCTAAGGGGAGTGGGATTAGTACCACATGGTATACTCACTGAGAAGGAGCTCAGCTTAAATAGGAAGTTGGTTGCTCCTCTTATGTACAAGGTGAGAGAGAAAGCTGGGAGACAACGCGCGCGTTGCCGCCGCCGTGCCAAGCCGCGTCGCGCGCCCAGGGCCGTAGCCGGATGTGATGTGCTGGGCCATGTTTTGCCGCTCAGTCTAATAGGTCCAACGGTCATAGGTGGAACAGTGGTGATTTGGTCTAACGTGTAAGGGCAAATGGGTAACCCGCTTCTTGCGCCTGATGTGCACTAGGGCAAACGCGAAAGACTAAAATACCCCTGCGCCACTGCTCTATAAATACAGCCGCCACCCACCAGGATCCCTATTTGGAAACACACTTCCAAACCCTAGCCGCCACTTAGTTCTTGAGTTTGAGCTGCTCTATGTCGTCTCTGGCCCAGCTCCTTGCGCGCACAAGGGGTTCGGGTGAGCAGGCCTTCGAAGCTCCGTCCGTCAAGCGTACCTGCACGGGTAGGCGGGCTATATAGTTTTTGTGGAGTTCGTCCGCGTGATTACTCGATCTGCTGCTATTTGTCCCCAAGTGTTCGTGGGTCTGCACCGATTGTAGATCGACTACTGCGAATAGGCCACCATGGAGCCGCGTACCTGAACTGGTGGTGATGCTGCCGACTATGGTTCTTAGTCCTCCAGATTGGGATCCAACCGAGGGTATACACTTAACTTCTCTCTAGTACTACTCGCGATGTGTCGGCAGCGTATTCTCTTGTTCAATATCAGAAACTGCTACAATATATGTCGGTAGCAGTTCGATGATTATTTGTTTACTGCTGCTATGCTTACTATCGTATTTATGGATTAAAGCATGTTGTAAAATGACTAAATACCTAACACTCCAAAAACTGTATAGGTAATTTTTGTCTGCTAGCTTTGCTGCGTCACTGAAACCACCCCCTCTGAAGGATGGTGGTGCAAACTATAAGGTCTGGCATTCCAGATCCATGTTGTAGTTTACCTCTATGCACTGTGAGCACGCGATCAAGGGAAGGCGCACTGAACCACCTCTTTCTCCTGAGGAAGAGGAAAGTTTTCGTGCTGCAGATAACTTGCTCAAGCTGTCTCTAATCAGTGTCTTAGATGAGGGTATGGTACCAGTGTCGATGACCAATCTGTAGTTGAACAAGCTCATGAGATACAGATGCTGGTCAAGGAGCTTGAGAACAAGAAGTGTGTGCTGTCTGACAAGTTTGTGGCCGGTGGTATTATCGCTAAGCTGCCATCTACTTGGAGGGACTTTGCCACTTCTCTAAAGCATAGGAGGTAGGAGTTCAGTGTGACTGAACTCATTGCTACTCTAAGTGTTGAAGAAAATGCGAGGGCAAAGGACACTCATGGCAGGAAAGTGCATGATGAGGGAGGCTCTAGCGCCAACTTGGTGCAGAAGAGGAACTCCCAGGCTACCCGCAGGAAGAACAAGAAAAACAAGAATGCTGTCAACCCCCAGGCTATGCCTTTTAAAAAGAAAAACAAGAATGTTGAAAAGAGTGGTCTCTGCTTTGTGTGCGGTGATAATGACCATTGGGCAAAGGAGTGCCCAGACGGCAAAAACAAGCAGCAGAAGAAAGACAACCAACATGGTTGTTAGCGAAGCTGGAGAATCTGGGTATGGTAATTATTTACCAATAATTCTTTCAGTTTGTCTCTCGCCTAATTGGTGGGTTGACACAGGGGTTAATATTCATGTATGTGCTGACCGCTCCTTGTATTCTTTTTATCAGAATCAAGGAGGTTCCTCCCTGCTGATGGGAAACAAAACACTTGCGGCTGTTCATGGTGTTGGTATGGTCAATCTGAAGTTTACTTTGGGAAAGATCGTGCAGCTGAAGAAAGTGCAACATGTCCCTTCCGTAAAGAAGAACCTTGTCAGGGGGTCTCTACTATGTAGGGATGGCTTTAAGCTTGCTTTTGAGTCCAATAAATGTGTTGTATCAAAGTATGGGACATTTATTGGTAAGGGCTATGAGAGCGGAGGCTTGTTCTTCTTTTTTTATGGATTCTTATAATAAATTTGTAAACCATGTGAAACATGATAATGAGTTTAATGTTTGGCATTCACAACTCTGTCACATTAATGTTGGTTGTATGATGCGCTTAGCGAATATAAGTTTAATTCCTAAATTCGACTTTGGTCAAAGGATCCATGTGCCATGCATCTGTGCAAGCAAGCCTCACAAGCCTGTGAAAGAGGCAAGGAATACGGCACCTCTGGACCTTATTCATTCTGATCTTTGCGAGATGAATGGTGTGTTGACCGAAGACAGCAAGAAATATTTCATGACTCTTATTGATGATTGTACTAGATATTGCTATGTGTACTTACTGAAAACAAAGGATGAAGCACTACACTACTTTATAATCTATAAAGCCGAGGTTGAAAATCAACTTGAGAAGAAAATCAAACGGTTGCAGTCTGATCGTGGGGGAAAATACTTTTCCAAAGAATTTGATCGATTCTGTGAGGAACATGAGATTATTCATGAGAGGACGCCTCCCTTTTCCCCCAATCCAATGGGATTGCTGAAAGAAAAAACCGCACCATGACCAATTTGGTTAACGCCATGTTGGACACCATGGGACTTTCCAAGGAATGGTGGGGTATGGCCATATTGACTGCGAGTCATGTCCTGAATAGAGTTCCTATAAAGAATAAAGAGAAAACACCATTCGAGGAATGGGAAAGAAAAGGTTGACTCTCTCATATTTGTGCACTTGGGGATGTTTGGCCAAAGTGAACATGCCAATCAACAAGAAGCGCAAACTCAGACCAAAGACTGTAGATTGTGTCTTTCTCGGGTACGCACATAATAGTGTGGGCTATAGATTTTTAGCGGTGGAATCTGGAGTGCCTGATGTGCAGGTCGGTATAGTGCTTGAATCTAGAGATGCAACATTCTTTGAGGATGTGTTTCCTGTTGGTATTTCTTAGCGCAACCACCAATAATTGGTGATGTTGCCAGAAAGGCCTGAGGGGTAATTCTAAGTCTATTGGATGATTCTACAAGCGCACAGAATGTATCACTGTGGCACTTCACCCAGGAGTATTCCAAGGTATCATAATTTATATTTATCCCAAGGGAAAGCGGTAGCTAGAAATGTTAATGGACTCTTATCTCAATTTAGCAACAACAAGTGTAGAGGGGGTAAGCGAAAGGTAAAAGGAAGGTGATGATTCAAGATAACTAACTAAGATAACTAAAAGATAACTAGTGCAATATAGCTAGGTAGGAGGACAACGAGTGAGAAAGGTTCCTGTGTGTCTAATTCTACTTTCGTGTTCTAATCTAGTCAAATAGTCGAAACAACTAGGATTGTTGCCTTACTACTTGGCTGCTAGGGATAGATGAGAAAGAAGGAGATAGAACCCCTACTAAAGTGACTATACTCTTAGTAAATGCCTTGCCTTTTAAGAACTAGCCTGAACATGGTGAGAAACCCTAATGCCGCCCAAGACCTGTCACCTCTCGGGAGTGCGCCTACGAATTATCCGTGCGGACCAATGACAACCAAAGGTAAGACTTAGCCTAAGCACCATGCTTGCACTAACTCTCACTACTCTAGCCGAATATACGACTCAACTAGAGTACCCTGTTACAAGCGATGGTAAACAACCAAGGAGTTGTTTACAGGATCACAATCTAGTGTGTAACTACTATAAGACTAACTAGATCACTATAATACTATTGCAGGAATAATATTGTACAAAGTAAATTCTTAGAAAATTAGAAAAAGAATACTATATTAAATAAATAAAGTCTTATAAGAGAAAGATACAAGAGCAATACCAGACTCTCCAGAAGACGACTCCGGAGACCCCGAGCTTCGATCGACTCAACTCTAACTCCCACACTAGACTAACTGCAGCTAGAAGACTAATTAATGGTATCTCACTTGGCTCATGAAAGGATCATGAGTTGAATCATGTTTTCAGAGGGTGGAGGCAGCCTGTATTTATAGGGAGGGTAGAGGGGGTGCCACGTCAGCGATCCGTGTGCTCCCCATCTGTCCAAGAACTTTGATATGAAGGATTTGGGACTGGTTGATGTGATTCTAAATATTAAGTTACTAAAAGGAGAAAACGGTGGGGTAACACTTATGCAATCCCACTATTTGGAAAAGATTTTAAGTCGCTTTGGTTATAGTGACTGTAAGCCTATCTCTACTCTTTATGATCCAAGCCTAGTTCTGAGAAAGAACAAAAGGATAATGAGGGATCAGTTAAGGTACTCCTAAATCATTGGCTCGCTAATGTATTTAGCTAGTGCAACAAGGCCTGACATCTTGTATGCTGTGAGCAAGCTGAGCCGGTTTGTATCAAAATTGGGAGATGATCATTGGCGTGCTCTAGAGAGAGTGATGTGCTATCTAAAGGCAACTGCCAGCTATGGGATTCACTATGCAGGGTACCCAAAGGTACTTGAAGGCTATAGTCATGCAAACTGGATATCTGATGCTAATGAGCTAAAAGACACAAGTGGATATGCATTCACACTTGGAGGTGGCGTTGTTTCCTTGCATGAAGACCATCATCATGAGGTCTACCATGGAATCATAACTCGCAGCACTCAATATCGCCACTGTTGAGTATCAATGGCTTCGAGAACTCCTAATGGATTTGTCGGTGGTTGAAAAACCTATACCCGCCATTTCTATGAACTGTGATAACCAAACTGTGATTTTCAAGGTTAACAGTTCTAAGGACAATTTGAAGACCACGAGGCATGTCAAGAGGCGGTTAAAATCTATCAGAAAATTGAGAAACTCTAAAGTGATAGCATAGGACTATGTCCGCACATCAAAAAAATCTGGCAGATCAATTCTCCAAGGGGTTATCAAGTAATATGATAGATAGTGCATCGGTGGATATAGGACTGAGACCCACATGAGGTCTACCATAGTGGTAACCTGCTCTATGTGATCAGAGATCTCATGAATTAGAGTGGTGAAACAAGCTATGGGTAGACTGAGGGAAAAGGCCCTTGACAAGGTTCCTCTCTTTGAGAAATGCACTTCTGTTCTAGGTTGTATGGCAGGATGGTGTATACCTCAATATCATCTGAGTGGCTTATTTAAGCAGGGATGTCATCCTACAGGATATCCTAAAAGGAACACACCTATATGAGTTCGACAGCTAGTCCCAGTCTATGAGATTTGGGTGATCTCTAGATACTCATGAATAGGCCCGAAGTTGGACTTATATGCTCCACCCGAGGGGATGCTTTAAGTAGCCTAGTATCAGTTAAGGAATTGGGTGAAGCTTATGTTGCACAAAACTAGCAATTCAAGGCATAGTCCATTGTTCAATTGTAACCAAGTGAAACCTCGTTTCTAGATGGATTCAACTTAATCGTCCCCATCGAAACACTAGTATATCAAACAACTCTTGAACTGAGAGCATCAATTGTGTGCCCTAGGAATTCGGTGGGGATTGTTGGATTAATTGGGCTAGGCCTATACTTAGTGCAATAATTAATCACTAGAATTCTAAAGGCCCACAATTAGTGCTAAGTGGGAGTGGGATTAGTACCATATGGTACACTCACTGAGAAGGAGCTCAACTTAAATAGGAAACTGGTTGCTCCTCTTATGTGTGAGGTGAGAGGGAAAGCTGGGAGACCACGCACGCCACCGTCGCCGCCGTGCCATGCCGAGCCACGCTGCGCCTCGCGCGCGCACCCGGGCCCGGGCCCAGGGCCGTGGCCGGATGTAACACCTCTGGTGTTATATTAACTAAAACATGCCATGTCATCAT
>CM041646.1:17200886-17284197 GCA_023333625.1 Bothriochloa decipiens | reverse complement strand
TAAATGGCATAGTTAACCCTAATGAGTTTTATAAACGAAGTTTTGTTAGCTTGCAACTTTATCGTGAAGAAAAGTTATACTCGATCCCTTAATCTGATCATGCACTCATCGAGCATCATGTTTACTATTCCATCATGTTGAAGCATATTAATTATCGAGTAGTTTCCGTTAACGGAGAGTTAACGTTGTTACCCAGACCCAAAGGACGAGCAGATTCAAGAATCGGGAGCTAATCCAGAGTTTGAGGACTTCTACCCCGAACATCAAGGCAAGCCCTGGATGCATTCAACCCTATTCTATTTATAAAAAGTTTTACCGCTTCAGCTATAGTAGTGCATTAAGTAATAGGAGTTGAGTGAAAACCCACAATTGCATTACCTGTCTTATTTCCTTAATCCTTGTTACCTACTTAGAAGATGAGTAGTAATGCTTAGCCCTGCTTATTTATTTAATTGTTCAAAGGCAAAAGAATAAAAAAGATGAGATTGGTTTCTTTGTTAGAATCTTGATGATAGTAATAAATCGAGTCCGGACGGCGAACTTGCACTGGGAATGGAGTCCCTCTGTAGTATTTCTGTCTGTTGATTCCCTAGGTCCCGTTCGTTGGTGAACTGGTGATATCGAGAATTTAGAAATCCACATGCATGAAGTGGTATACGGATGGTTGGAGCCGTGTATGCCATGGAGTGACCTAACGTGGGGCCAGAGATCCCATCTGTGTCATAGTGTGTTTTACTATGGGGTTTAAGTTCCCATGTATCTCGGTACGCTGGGCCGCAGAGCTCACATGTATCATGTGGTGATATACGGCTGAGGTTGTTATCCCGGTATATCGGTGCACCTGGGGTGCTTCGGAGTTAAAGTCTCCGGTATGCTCAGTCACCTAGGTCCCAGCTGGGTATGAAAATGGATTCGAATCGCCGTTGCTTCTCGGAGAAAAAGACTCGATCGGTGTTCATCATCGTAGTAACAACTTGAACAAAAATTAAGGATCAATAATGAAGTTGGTTGATAATGGAAGTTAGTCCCAGCAACTTCTCTTTCTGTAAAGCTTTTCTGCAAAATTTCTTATCTCTTACAAGCCTTACCTTGTCCCTCTAGCCTGCATTTCTTGAGTCTCTATCCTTCTCTTTCGTCGGGTCAGTCTTGTTGAGTACTGTTGTACTCAAGGTTTGTTGCACCCCTGTTGCAGGTGAGCTTCATGGGCAGGAGTGTTTTGCATCCTGCTGCATGACAGTCGTTGAGGAAAGCGACGACGAATAAAGATGTTCAGCTCTTGGGCAGAGCTTTTGTGTAATATTGTAATCTACTGCTACTCCATTACTATTATGGTTTGTATAACTTAAACTTATGATTGTAAATATTTAAAAACCAGAGGTTTGTAAACTTATGTTATTATAAGTCTTCCGCTGTTTTACTCCGTTGTATGGTAAACTGTTGTAATACTGCAACGTCTCTCTACAATGATTGATCCTGCTCGGAGAATCGTGGATGATTCGGGATTTACCCGACAGACTTTTTAAGTCGTATGGAACACAGTCATGGTTATTTGGAGTCTGAATAGACAATAATCATGCGTGTGGGCCATATGATTTAGGAGGTTCTGCCACACCGGACGTGATGTGCTGGGCCACGTTTTGCCGCTCGGTCCAATGGGTCCAACGGTCATAGGTGGCATAGTGATGATTTCGTCTAGCGTGTAAGGGCAAATGGATAACCCGCTTCTTGTGCCTGATGTGCCCTAGGGCAAACGTGAAAGACCGAAATATCCCTGTGTCACTTCTGTATAAATACGGCTGCCACCCACCAGGATCCCTATCTGGAAACACATTTCCAAACCCTAGCCGCCACTTTGTTCTTGAGTTTGAGTTGCTCTCTGTCGTCTCCGGCCTGGCTCCTTGCGCGCACAAGGGGTTTGGGTGAGCAGGCCTCCGAAGCTCCGTCCGTCAATCGTACCTGCACGGGTAGGCGAGCGATACAGTTTTTGGGGAGCGCATCCGCGCGACTGCTCGATCTGTTGCTGTTTGTCCCCAAGTGTTTGTGGGTATGCATCGACTGTAGATCAACTACTGCGAACAGGCCACCATGTCGCCGCGTACCCGAACTGATGGTGATGCTGCCGACGATGGTTCTCAATCCTCCGGATTGGGATCCAACCGAGGGTATACACTGAACTTCTCTCTAGTACTACTTGCTATTTGTACTATGACGTTCGGTTTAGAAATCACTACATGTGTCGGCAGCGTATTCTCTTGTTCGATATCAGAAACTGCTACAATGTATATCGGTAGCAGATTCTCTTGTTCGATGATTATTTATTTCCTGTTGCTATGGTTACTATTGTATTTATGGATTAAAGCATATCGTAAAATGACTAAATACCTAACAGATAGTAGCGCGGTATTTTCATTTGGTTGCCAATGAGAAATGAAGAAGGGCTAGAATATTCTACTCAAACAAGACGATCTGGTAATGGAAGGAGTGGAGAATTTGAAAAAAAAAGATGCAGAATACTATAAACGGTTATTTGGCTCGCCTTAGGGAAATAACTTTTCTCTTGATGAGTTTTAGAGATGGTATCCCCTAGGTAATAGAGGCTGAAGATGATTTAAATGCCGCTGGTCTGGGCCCTAATGGATTCCTAGTGGAATTCTACCCAGGTCTTGGAGTCTAATTAAGGATGACTTGATGGCCATGTTTAAAGATATCAGGCATTGTAACCTCCCTTTGTACTATTTAAATTTTGGCTTCATTTCTCTCCTTCCAAAGCAAAGGAGGTTAAGGAGATCTAGCTACACCAGCCTATTTGATGAATAGAGGGATAGGTGTAGCAAATCGAGAGTGGTTAGGCCTTCACAAATGGCATTCCTACAAAGAAGGAATATAATGGAATGAGATATGGTTTTGCATGAAACAATTCATGAGCCACATGTAAAAAAATGTGTTAATTCTCAAACTAGATTTTAGGAAAGCTTATGGAAAAGTTAATTGGCTGTTCTTACAACAAGCCCTAAGGATGAAAGGTGGTGTAAGTGGATTGAGACACTTGTTAGTGGAGGTATTGTGCCACTTAAACTGGACGATGAAATGGGTCTTCAGACTAAGAAAGGTGTAAGGCAAAGGATAATTCTACCTCACTTATTCTATTAAATATAGTACCTGATATGTTGGTAATTCTCATATCTAGAGCTACTAATGATTAGGGGTTTAACACCAAATTAAGGATGGTCTCTCAATACTTCAGTATGCAAATAACACTATACTATATGAAAAATAGTTTAGAGGAAGCCAAACATATGAAATTGGGTACTATGTGCCATAAGAGCGAACTCTTTTGCTTTGGTGCTGCTAAAGATAAGAGTGCATGTTATGTTGATTTGTTTGGGTGTAAAGAAGGCAATTTTCCTTTTAGGTATCTATGAGAACAAATGTATTATCAGAAAATCAGTAATAAAGACCGGATGTTTATTGAAGAGAGAATTCAAAAAAAAAACTAGGAAATTGGAAAGGTAAGATGTTGTTAGTTGATGGTAAGGTAGTTTTGATAATTTTGTGTGAGATGTCCTTCTAGCAATTTCTAAAGTAATCCTTAAAATGTTGTACTAGTCCAAAGATTTGTCTTGCTACTAGATGGGTACAATCATGGATGGACTTTGCTAGAAGTGGTGGCAGGTGAGCCTTAGTCTTGCCTGTCTAGCATGGCCCATTTCGCCTATAATGCTACAGGGCTTAACGCACACCCACACAAGTTTCTCCCATGCCTTCAACTCATATCCTAGTCCTAGAACTGATGAATGCAGTACTCGTTTTGAAACATGCACAACATATCCTCTGTGTTTATTATCAGGTTCTAATTTTCAAAAATACAGATAGATGTATATATTCTGCTCGCTCCATGACCCAGGGCCCAAACAATGGAGGCGATTTGTCATCCAAAACGTTCAATGACAGACTTGGTCCATACATTCTCAGGAACTAGAGAGTACCACTCAGATTAAAACAGTAAATGTACTTTTGCCAATAAAAAAAAGTCCATGTAAAGTGCAACGATTGTTTAGTATTTCATATACCAAAACTTGATCATCAAGGCTATCATCTTGCGGGACATTGTACATATGAGAATTTCCATGTAAATATTCATATATTTAAAAATAATATGAAGTGGGGTAAAAGCCTCAATGAAAATGCTGCCAGACTACTGGTGTTCATAAAATATATACTTTGTTCATTTACACAACACAAACTTGTAAGCTGTAACTGGAAAGTTGGGCAGTCTATGCTCTATAGGATAGCATGTACAGTATAGCAGATGGTAAAATGGATGTACGCTTCACAGGCATAATTACACAATCACATTGCATGCTATCAGAAATTAGTTGCAATCAATGTTCTGTTGGCCACCAGAAGTCTGCAAGAGTGGTAGGAAGAGTATGCGAGTGAGACAAGGTTAAACACCACATTTTTAAAACATAAGCAGAAATAAAACTAGTACTCAGTACCAAATAAGCAAGATATCCCCTGGTTTTATGAGAACACCAAGCAAAACGTATTTTGCTACTAGAAAATTTTCAATCTATTACAACCGGAAAGAAAGTAAATGAAGAACAACAGAGGAACTAATGTTCTATCATATCATTGCAACGATTAAGCCAATGATTTCAGCTATAAATATATGCTCTGAAATTTCAAACACTCCTGTTAACTTTGCATTTTGTTTATTCTGTATCTCAAAAACTTCCAGCACCTTTTAATACTCAATTTCAGCATGCCAAATATAGGTAAATTATAAGAAAAAAGGAAAATGCATGCTTAGATACACAATAATTGTCACAATTATGCCTAGTCAAAAGATTCATCTAAGATACCAGAGACCACATTACAGCACGAAAATGGAAGCAGATGAGCATGGTTGTGCATCCTTACACGCCAAGGGATGACGCAAATCAACAGAAATGGAAGTTATGACCCCATCTGCCACTGTACCAGTCAAAAGATTAGAAGATCAGTACTTGCAACAGAAAGAAAGGAAAGTTCCGCACGGTCTTAAATTCACTCCAATCTAGTCGGTGGAAATAATAATGGTTACCTTAAGAACCGGCTCTCCTCCTTGGTTTGATGTCTTGGATTCCTTCATCGCCTTCATTTGTGCTTTGGCTGCCCTTCCAGCAGCTGATTTCTCATACTCTGCTTGTCTGCAGGATGAAATAATACTTCAATCAGATAGAATGATCTACAAGTAGAGAGAAATCTTTGCAGTCTATGCAGTCTGCTCTTTCTCCCAAAGTCGTGTGCTTTCCAATTGTGGTCGTGATGATTCAACTTTTAAGGGTCATATAATGATTCCTCTCATGTCTCAATGACATCTGAGGCAGGGGACCTTCACAGGAATGGATTCCCTATTTTCAAAGCTATAAAACCAATGGCAGTTGGTGCCGACTGGCCAAGAGGTACGAGGGGGGATCAACAGGCCGCCGTTGCGCTCAGGGTCAACGATTGCCGGGTGCTACCACAGTGGCACCTCTGCACTACAACAACCGAGCCCGATTCAGGACGACGGCCATCAGAATCTGATTCAATCGAGGGGGGCCACTCAATCCAACGTCTTGCAGTTGGAGGGCCCAATCAAATCACCCTAATCCGATAAACCCTCAGCCCGAGCGCGTTCTGCGGATCAAAACCTGTGGAATGGAACTAGAGTATATTCGTGCACAATAAACAAACCAGCGTGAGGAACGCCGCCATGGCTGATCTATCTATCTAATCTAATCCTGCGCGGCCGGCCCGGTATGATGGCTGGGACTCTGAGGGAGACGGTTGGTTACCTCCGCTGCGCGGCCTCGGCGGCCTTGGCGCGGGCGTCCTGCGACTCCCGGCGGTCCGCCTCCGCCCGCTCCGCCGCCTGCGCCGAACCGCCGAAACACGGGCACTGCCCCATCCGCCTCCCTTGGTTTGCTCGTCGCCGGCGTCTGATTTCTCTCGTGGTGGTTGTTGGTCTGTTTCTTCACCCGGGAGCTGCTTGGTTGCTTTGGGGATATACAGTAGTACCAAGGAATCAGGGGACATACATACGCGGTAAGGGGCATGCGGCAAAAGTGGAAAAGCAGCTTGGAGGTTCGTCGAAGCCGCGTGGGCCCATCGCACAGTAGGCGGTTAATCAGTTTGACCAACCGAACGGTATACTCGTTTTTTATTAGTTCGTGAAAAAAAAAACAGAGGATATATACGTCTATTCTCGGACCATCCATATCTAAGTATGCGGTTTCCCGGAAATACAATCAAATGGATTAGCAAAACAAAACATCATTGTTTTCGAAGATAGATACAACAAGCTCTCATATAATCATGTGATCCAACAACCAAGCTACATACAAGCCATAATAAACTTAGCATGCCAAACACATCTGATGCTAAAAATCTCGCAGGCGTATGCACTACGCCGCAGCAGAGGCCTCGCCGCTCCGGGTGGCGCCCGCAGGTCGAGGGCTCGAAGCAGCACCGCACAAAGGCCGCGCCGCACAGGTGCAGCAGCAGACGGCCGGCGCCCTGCCGAGCGCCACCACGCACGCCAGGGCCAGCACCGCTACAACCAGCAGCAGCTGCGGCCCTGCTGCGTTCTTCACGCGACAGCCGCCAGCGGCCAGACCTCCCGCTCCTCTGCTCGCCTGCTGCGCCTCGGCACCGCCGGACGGGTGCAGGGGCCCAGTAGCGGCGGCGCCCGCGGCGCATCCTCCTCCTCCTTGGACGACGAAGTCGGCGCTAGCCCGCGGCCGCACGGCTCCGGCGCTGACGACGGCTGCGGCTCCCGACCCTCGGGCCCCGTGCTTCGGGCCGCCGGCGAGCCTGAGCTCCTGCAGCGCGGCGGCGAGCCCCGCGGTTGGCGGCGCCGCCGCTCTTCTTCTTCTTGATTGACTCGCTCCGGGAGAGCATGTGCCTCGTCGGCGGCGGCGGTGGCGCACGTGGAGAGCTGCCGACTCGCCGAAGCGCCATGGACGATCGGTGGATGAGGTGCATGATTGGTTGTGCTGGGATTTTAGTTCTGGGACTGGGAATCCACGGGCGCGATCTAGCGAAGCGATCCTTCCCGAGCTGAGCTCGTCAGTTGTGGGTCGCGAGTGCCGAGCGCAGACACACCACACCGGGGGCGTCACTAGCGGCGTGAGATGCTTTGCGTCTGCAACAGTCGCCGCTGATCGTCTGCTCAAATAGTGAGCAAGCCCGACGCCTGCTGCTGCTGCGTGCGCGCTGGAGGTGAGCACGTGAGCATGTCGAGCGCGTGAGTGAGTGGGGACGAATCGGCGAGCCTGCAGGCGAGGCGAGTGGGGGACGCCGCCGGGACGGTTGCGGCCAGCATTTGCATCGATTGCTGAGGCAGCAGGCCCGAGAAGAAGAACGCGTGACACGCTGCCGCATCCAAGGACGACGAGCGTGCGCATCGCTCTAGCTAACCGTGTCCGTACGGTGCGCTGCGCGCGCCCGTGGCCAAACACGTGTGGCGCGAAGCCTCGCGTACGCCTACGTGCTGTCATTTTTTTCGACGGGCGACTCTGTTGCCTCTAGTCTAGAGCTCACGGCACACGGTTTTGAAAAGGAAACATGGGGGGAAATGTTCTCACTGTGCATCCACACGGATTCACGAATCTACCACCTCCGTCCTCTTTTATAATAAGGTGTGTAGTACACGCATATCAAAATTTAAAATCTAATTTAATTTAGGTGACCGTGCCATATCAAATCGTGAATCATGTTCTCGGGAGGGCAAAGGACCGGTGGCGAGGAGGACGAACAACACAACTGCCATGGCGACGCCCAACACAAAGTGGCCCAAAAGCCAACATCCTGAGTTGGAACCAGGCTAATTCGTATTAGCTTCGTTTTTAGTTTTTACTATTGCTCGAGTTACAGTAAATCGTAAGTTTGAATGCTCTATATTTTGTTACTGTCGTCTCGACTTTCTCTTTACGGTGTTGTATGAAACAGCAATCACCAACTGCTGACAGCCAGATTGGCGCGATCAACACGTAAACAAAAATCGGTCATGTTTTGTTCTCATGGGCTAAACTTTAGCCCTTCAATTTTAATCTACTTTTAGTCTTTATGGAACCAAATGGGCGGGCTAAAAGTGTTTTTCTAACCTTTTTTCACGAATATGTAAAACATTATGTATAATTGCATTAAGAAAAAGAGTTTAGACAAACATAGAACATGCTTCAAACGAACGTCGAAGGAGGTCAAGGTAACACCGTCGTAGCTGGACCATCCTAGCAGAAAATATCTAGATCAATGTTACATAAAAGAAACAATCAATCTTTATGCCATGATGCAACTTATGAGGTGGCCTTGCGTCTTCGTGGTCAAAGGCCGGGAAGATCTCGTCCATACATAAAAGATTTGTGTATAATTATATTAAGAAGAAGTGTTTAGAAAAATATAGAATGCGTTTCAAACGAACGTCGAAGGAGGTCAAAGTAACACAGTCGTAGCTGCACCATCTTAGCAGAAAATCTCTAGATCAATACTACATAAAGATGACAACGACGAGGAGATCACCAGAAAGGGAGAAGACATCTCCGGCGCCTTATAGAAGGGCCCGGGCGGGGGGAGGCAGGCTGGCCCAAGTGGGGAAGGAGGACACGCAGTTTAGGGTGCCTTGGCGGTGCCCGCAGGGGCTGGGCCAGGAGGCGAGGGCGCCATGGCCGGAGTGGAGGGGAAGAAGGCGGCTGCCACGGGCGGTAGGGTTTGGCGTAGCTCTGGCGAGCTGCCCGGCAACCCTAACGCCTGCGGCGACGGCATGGACGCATCATCGGGGCAGGAGACAGTGATGGCGATGTGAGGAAATAGAAGTACAAGTGTCGGAGGCGAGGCGGAGAAGGTGAGACTGGGGAGAGAATGTAGGGATAAAAATTCGCTGCTGCAGTAGACTACATGTTATATACTCTTCCCAATAGGCACGAATCTTAAAACGAGGAACATTTGTGGCTAAAAAAGTGTCTTCAGGGTAGTACACTTTGGAAAAACCACACTCGTCAGCCTACAAAAGTAAACCGGGGAGTCATGTAGGATGTCAAATTCAATTTGAACGCAGTGACATACGGAGTAGAAGAAAGTCTGAACTTTTTTTTTTTTGACAACTGCAAAGATTATATTAAAGGGTCATAAGAGTGAGTTTCACGTGATCATACAAGAAAATTTTCTGCTGGCTAAACTAGGAGTTCATATGACTGCACTACGCTGCAAGATTCACATGTTCTGCATGACTTGCCGGCAAAACACATACGGCAGAAAACACGTCCAATGTCAATCTCGCAGACGTATGACTGCAATGCTACCTCCATCCCACAAATAAAAATACATTTATTTCATGGGCACGGAGATTAAGATACCCTATAAAGTTGTCTGACAATTTCAGTAGACATGCGGGCATCCGACAACTCCATGGTGCGGGCGTGCGGCATGCATATGCCAACGAGTGGACGAGGCAGAAGTCACGGGTAGTTTCAAGGCTCCCTCGATTTTTTTTTTACGAGATTTTTACTGTACTGCTGGGTGGCAGTGAATACAGTGGTCTATATGTGATCCTAGATGTATTTTTATTTACGGGACGGAGGGGGTACGCTACAGCGGAGGGCTCGCTGCTCGCCTGCTCCGGTACGTGGCGCCCGCCGGTCGAGGGCTCGAGGCAGAGGCAGAACCGCACAAGGGCCTCTGCCCGCGGCACAGCCACGCCGCACAGGTGCAGCAGCAGACGGCCGGCGCCCTTCCGAGCGCCACCACGCACGCCAGGGCCAGCACCGCCACCACCACCAGCAGCGGCCAGCCGCCTGCCGCGTTCTTCACGTGACGACCGCCGGCGGCATCTAATCCTGCCCCTCTGCCCGCCTGCTGCGTCTCCGCACCGCCGGACTGGTGCAAGTGAGGAGCAGCAGCAACGCCCGCGGCACAGCGGCCTCCTCCTTGGACGACGACGTCGGCGCTAGCCCGCGGCCGCGCAGCGCCGGCGCTGACGATGACGGCAGCTCCCGAACCTCGGGCCCCGTGCTTCCGGCCGCCGGCGAGCCTGAGCTCCTGCAGCGCGGCGGCGAGCCCCGCGCGCAGGCGCGCCCGCTTCGACCGCTTCGCAGCTCCGCTCTTCTTCTTGATTGACTCGCTCCTGGAGAGCGTGTGCCTCGTCAGTGGCAATGGTGGTGCACGTGGGGAGCTGCCGACTCGCCGAAGCGCCCTACCGCCGTGGCCGCCGAATATGGACGATCGGTGGAGGAGGTGCATGGTTGTGAGCTGAGATTTAGTTCTGGGAATGAATTGAATCCACGCGCGATCTAGCGAAGCGGGGCTTCCGATCCCGTTAAGCTCGTCAGCTGTGGATCGTGTCCGTGGACCGTGGCTGTTGGCAGTGTGGCCGCGTGCGAGAGATGCTTAGCGTCTGCAACAACGCCGCCGCTGCTCGTCTGCTCAAATAGGCGTAGTACTGTAGAGAAGTGAGCAAGCCAAGGTCGTGCCGTGACGCAGCTGCCGCCCGTAGCTCAGACAGACCTGCTGCTGCAGTGCAGCGGCGCGCTGGAGGTGAGCACGTGAGCATGTCGAGCGCGCAAGTGGTGGTCGGTCAGCGGTGCTGCAGCCTGCATCTGCATCGATTGGTGAGGCAGAAGGCCCGAGTTCCGAGAAGACGCGTGACACGCACTGCCGCATCCAAGGACGACGAGCGTGCAGGTGTGCGCCCGCCATCGCTGCGCCGCTGCCTAACCGTGTCCGTACGGTGTCCTACCTACGCGCGCCCGTGGCCAAACACGTGTGGCGCGAAACCTCGCGTACGCCTATGTGCTGTCAAGACTCCTCTTTATACTAATTAGAGGCTTTAATAAAAATTTTACATTAATTTTTTGCTAAAACAAAAATAAATGCTAAAAGTTTTTACGATAATTAGAAAGATCTAGCCAATAATCTGATGTTTTATTTTATTTTTATAAAATAATTACCCACCTGCCATTATGAAATATACCATGCTATTATTGAAAATGCCTCTCACGCACAATACATCTAATCTAATTAAAAATTAAAAATATAAATTATATTGGCAACCCTAGCCAAGAGACAGCGCAGCCGCCGGCCATATCATGGAGCTTCATCAATCAATCAAGTAAAATCGACCTTTCAATCCTGCACTAACGCTTGTTGCTTCTTGGCAGATTAGTCTTCATCGACGCCGGGGATATGGAGATGGCCGAGATGATGTTCCGTTCTGCGCTTTGTGTTGGATACCGTGTCTTGCAACATCATGCTATCCGGGTATGTGAAGGAAGGTTGCAACCTGAAGGCGCTGTGTGGTTTTTCCGTGATTTGGCATCCAGGGGGATTGTTGTTGATCAGTATAATGCTGTGTGCCAACGCCTCGCAGTTTTTTTCTGAGTCCTCTCATCTGGATACAGTTGTGGTATCTGTTTATATATAAACGCATCACTTACACCACACATACGTACACCACACTCACACCTAAGCACACGAACAAACCTACGACTATACGCAGATACATACGCGTCCTTAAGGACATCACTAGAGACACAGGCTCGACTATACGCAGATACATACGCCTCCTTAAGGAGATCACCAGAGATACAGGCTCTGTAGACGACGGGCACGTCGTAGTCCCTTCATGGCTCCACGCGTCGAGAGGCTTCACCGGAATTTATTTGGGTGGGTACCGAAAATTATGAGTCCACCAGGACTCGAACTCCGGTCGGCCAGCAGTGGCCATAGGCCAACTCTGCTAGCCAATCGAGCCAAGGCTCGTTCCCCACGCCTCGCCGTATCAATCCTGGCCATATCACGGAGCATCAAGGAAACTAAATCGACCTTTCAATCCTGAAGTATACCAACGCCTTGCCGTTTCTCGGCAGATCATTCCGTTTCTTGGAAGCCCATGTGATCGATAGCATAGGTAAGTTTGTTTATAGTAGTAGTTCTTTGGTTTGCCTAATCGATATGCTAACTGAGGTCTAAAAGACATCCTGTACCGAAGCTGGCGTCCTTTGCCAATGACGCACAAGTGGAGCTGTAGGTATGCAGCAGGCGCGACCTTTGGCAGACGGCAAGATCTCTGCCGATGCAATTTGCATAGAAGTGTGCCATGTCACCACTAAGCTTTTTTTGACAAGTAACATAATATTGATTAACAACAACTTGCTGTTATGATAGATATAGAGTTTAAGTTTACATATTTGAGTGCCATAAGAACTGGACACTCTTGTTGATGTGCTACAGAAGCACAAGCTCCTTCAAATCTATGGTGGTTACAATTCATGGAGATCAGAGCTTGTTTGGCCAAAGAATCCGCCATTTGATTGTGATGCCTATTAATCTTGCGAATTGTTATTGATGTTGGATGCGATCTAAGTGTAGGCCTTAATTCTCCAGTCCGGAGGGTGGTCAAGATCAGGACCATTTAGGAAGTGCACCAACTGTTAACTATGTGATAAAATTGTGCACTGACTGAACTTCAGTGCTTCCATAAGTATAGCCGCTAGGGCTATAGCAGCTGCTTCTTGTTGGGAATATGCTCTAGAGCTAATCATGTAGATGATGATATTCTGATTGTATCCATGATTAATAAAGTGTTCATTGAATATCCATTATAGAAAACTTGTATTACGATTATGTAAATTGTTTGTGGAACTCAATTACTTGAATGGTTATTCTAAAGTTATCCCTGGTCGGCGTTCTTGTGAGAACACACTTGAATATTAGACCAGCACATGTACTAGTTGATGGCTATGTTTCACAAGTCATGGACATGGAGATGTCAAACTAATAATGTGGGCACATGTGAGACATGTAGGCTGGACTGACCCGACATGAAAAGTCTCTATTCACGTCATGTACGTTATGTCCTTAGACCTAAGATTGTGGTATGTACTCAAGATGTGAAATGGCCTACTTAGGGACTATCAAACGCTGCTCCGTAACTGGGTAGTTATAAAGGTGGTCTTCGGATGGTCAGGAAGCATGCTATGAGACATAGACAATCTAGATGGAATTTGCCCCTCTCTACGCGAGAGAGATATCACTGGATCACTCAAGTGATTGGATCAACAAATGCATGGCCGTGCTTGGATTAAATGTTAACCCACAAGTTGAACCATATATCGAGTGGCAAAGGAAATAACTTGTATGTGGTCGTAGTAGTTCGTCTGATATGATCTTTGCGTGCACATAGAAGTTGTCACGCCTTGCTAGAGGCCGTTGTCAACTATTGGACGAGTAGGAGTACTCGGTCCATGTCAATGTGCGTGAACCCATAGGGTCGCACGCTTAAGGGGCTGGAAGCCTAATTCGGGTTGAATTCGGTTTAGACAAGGCTTAGGGTTTCTAATGGGCCTCCAACTCGTGAGCTCATTGGGGACGCCTATATAAGCAAGGGGTAGGGGCGTGGTCAGGGGAACACACGCCTTTGGCAGCCGCCGTCGCCCTTCCCACGCTCGCGCCTTCTGCTCCTCGTGGACCTAGCAGTCCGGAGGCGCATCGCTTCTTCTCCGCACGTGTGGGATTCCTCGGAGGTGCTGCATCTGGAGCACTAGGATGAACCACGCGAGGGGATTGAGGTGACGGACAACCACACAACTGCACTGCCTACTACGACGCGTACGACTACATCGAGTTGTCTTCCGCTGCACCTGCGCGTCTAGTGGTAATCCCGTAACCTGTAACTAGCAGTAGATCCTGGTTTATGAGGTCAAAAAGTTTTGTTTTCTGGCTAGCGTAGCACCCTCATAACCCTTCACTTCTGCCATAAGAACAGAAGAAGATGTTTTCATTCCTGCCTGTATGAAGATGCTAATTGGTGGAGTGACCTGTGAGTTGATAATGAAAATTCCAAGTCCAGCATTCCTGAGGGCTTGGTCTTGTCCATCAGGCTGAATAGCAGCATCCGTATAGCATCTAGTGCCTTCAATCAGAGAAGGGAAAGGCACTAAAAATCTGTTCACCAAGGTTTGAGTGGCATGGCTGTGGTGTTGGTCTGCGTCGGTGGTACCTGCATAAGTAGGAATCATACCTTGGTGGGCAGTAGAAGATTCCTGTACTTCTGATCTTTCTATTTGGACAGCAGTCACCGTTTGGTGTTGAGGTTGATCCTGTACAGCATGCTAAACTTGTTGCTCCCCCTGGAAGTCCTGTCTTCTTGAGTTATCTGCACAAATTACTTGCATACCTTGGTTGTCCCGATCAACACTCATGTTTGCCTGGGGTGATTGCTGGAGTATAGTGTTTTGCCTGTGTACATTGGTATCTCCATCTATCCTTGCATAATAGTTGCAGTGGCACTATGTACCTGCATTGGAGTCCATGACCTTCTTTGGAAGTGATGGTCATTTCTTGCTTTCCAAATAAACCATAAGGTGATTAACATTTTGTTAAGGTAATGTATAGGAATGATGTTATTAATAATAGCAAGAAGGGTGGATTGGATTCCATCATCCTCTTGGGGAAGAGTATCTGTTCTTAAAGAAGGATTGAAGGAGAACCAAACAGCCCTAGGTAAGTTACAATGAAAGAATAGGTGGGCATCATTCTCAATTTGACCACAGTAAGAACAATAAGGACCTATACGAGTAGAATATCTAGAAGCTCTGTGAGTAGTAGCTAAAGCCCTCCTAATGAGCCTCCAATTGAAGGCTTTAACGATAGGATGTATTTTTCTTGCTTTCCATACCTTAGTCATGATGTGTTGTAGTTGTGGCAATATACTTCTTGAGCCTTAGGCTGGAAGCTGTACTTGATTTTGGGACTGCAAGTGTCTGTAGATGCTTTTCGTGGTACAAAATCCGTTCTTGGATGGCTTCCACCTGAGGATGTCTGGTTGTTGTTGAGGTATAGTAGGTGTCGATGTTATTTGTTGGACCACTTTCTCCTGAAAGGTATTATTTAAAGTTGCATATCCCAATTTTGAGTGTTAGGTATCCACAGGTCAGAAACTGTAGATGGGGAGGGGTTTAGTCATAATTGGGTCCAAAAGGTTCTCATGGATGGACTTCTAGATAGGACACCAAGGAGTGGACCAAATCATTGAATTCCCTGCACAAATTTGGTAAGTGACATTTGTAACAAGATTCTCTTTAACCTACAGAAGAGTAGACCAAAAAATAGATTTTGTAGAGGGTGAACTTGTTGTCCAAAAAGAAGAGTGGGGGTAATATTTTTCTTTCAAAACTGCTGTGAGGAAAGGGTTTTTTGAGTTGACAATAAGCAGTGTGCAAGAGCAAACTTTTATTAATGGTGTGGAGATCTCTGATTCCTAGACCACCATTCTCTTTGGATTGGCAAATGTCTTCCTAGGACCTATAGGAAGTAGATTAATTGGGTCGTCTTCTTATACTCCTGCCCACCAAAACCTTCTCATAATAGAGTTAGTTTTTTCAATGAAATTATTAGAAGGATGGTAGACATGTAGTAGACAGGAATGGATGAGAGAACAGACTGAATGTAAGTATGACGTCCAACATGATTGATCTTGTTAGCTTTGACGGTGGTCAACTTGGCAAGAAATTTATTGTAGATGAAATTGTAGGCCCTATTTTTATCTTTGTGGTTGAAGATGAGTGGATGGCCAAGGTGGATGGTATTGGGAAGGAGATCAGGCACATGAAAAATAGCCTTGATATTAGTCTTGGTGGCAATGTCAACATTGTGGATAAAGTGGATAGAGGACTTGTTAAGATTGGGGATTTGTCCAGATTGGTGACAAAAATTGTTGAATGTTGTTGATAAGAGTGGCTTCCTGAACCGTTGCTGCTCCACAAAGGATGAGGTCATTGGCAAAGAGAAGGGAATGTATAGGAGGACAATGGGGACCTAAAGTGATACCTTGCAGATTAGCATCATTCATGGCTTGTTGTAAGGCAATAGAAAGCTCATTAATAGCTACAACAAACAAAAAAAGAAGAAAGGGGACATCCTTGTCTAATACCTTGTTGCGGGTAGAAGTAGGCCGTAGGGTCACCATTGGCTAGAACTGCCATGGCTGGAGTAGTAAAGCACGCCCTCAGGAGCAGTATGAAATGATGGTTAAGACCTAGTCTCTGGAGAGCTTGAGTGAGGAAGTCCCATCTTAATCTGTCAAAAGCTTTTGCTAAATCTATTTTAAGAAGAAAGGCTTTGTCATTCCAAGTCTTTAGCCCAAAGGAATGAATAATTTCCTACGTAATAATAATATTAGAAGAGATATGGTGATTTTTAATAAAAGCAGCCTGAGCCTGATCAATGAAGTTAGGCAGATGAGGTTTCAACCTATCAGCTAGAGTTTTAGCAATTAGCCTGTAGATTACACAAGCTAATAGGTATGAAATCTTAAGGAGTAACCAGTTGCATTTTCTTAGGAATTAAGGTGATATAAGTCTGATTAATCTGTGGATCCAAAGTAGTTGTTCTGTAGAAAACATTTACTAATTTGTGAACATCATGTGCCACCCATGGCCATGCTGACTTGTAGAAGCCCGCATTGAGGCCATCAGGACTAGGAGAAGCATTGTTGCGCATCCCCTTGATGATAGTATGGAGTTTCTGAAGAGTAGGAAAAGAGTCAGTGAAAGAGAAATCACCTTGTGTTGTGTTCTGTTGTTGGTGAGCTGGGGTTGCCTATGGTTTGGTTTGATTTGCCTGTTCTTGCTGTTGTATGGTAGATGCCTGGATAGTATCACCGGGAGTGTTTGTTGCATAGGCATGGGATTGGATGTGGGCCTGATGTGAAGTGCATGCAGGATCATGATGAGAGAGCTAGAGAGAGTAATTGTCAGTAGTATGAGTGACACCAAAAATGTCTTGATAGTAGTTAAGAAGAGTGGAGACAATTTGGTCAGGAGTAGTAGATTCAGAACCATCAGGGTTATACAAATAAGCAATGGTATTCCTTCTGTTTCTTTTGACAATAGCCTGACGAAAGTACGCCGTATTCCTGTCCCCCAATTTGGCCCTGTTCTTTTTTTCCCTCTGCAAGTAGAACTCTTCATTCTTATTGAGGATTTCATGATGATGGGTAGCAAGATGTTTTTGGAGGGTAAAATCTTGCTAGTGAGGGGGTTTGGATTGCTGCTATAGGAGTAGATTTTCTATAGCACCGAGCTGGGTAGAGAGGTTAGGCTTAGTTTTCCTCCATTTTTTGAGGTCATAGGCTAAGTATTTGGTTTTCTCGTGAAAGGGACAAGCAATAGACTTGATCCAGCTTTCCTTAGCGACTTCATTGTAATCCTATTCCATAGTCCACCAATTCTCAAAACAAAAAATTCTGTTAGTGGGAGGACGATTAGATTGAAGCATAGTAAGAATGGGAGCATGATCACTATGTAGCATATGAAGATGATAGACCGTCGTTCGCGGATAAGTTGTGCACCATTCAATGTTCGCCAGACAACGATCAAGGTGTTGGAAAGTGGGAGCTATACTGAACCGCTTGTTAGTCCATGTGTATGTCGGTCCACTGTAACCCAAATCCAAAAAGCCACACTGCTTCACATAATCACAAAACATATTAATACATCTAACATCAGCATTACCTGGACCACATTTTTCACTAGCATGCATAAGTTCGTTCATATCACCCATGGCTAAGATAGGTAGGGTACTGTGATCTACAACAAACTTGAGAACCCTAGACCATATGGCAGAGGTATTGCGGTGATGCGGATCACCATAGATACAAATCAAAGCAAACTGTTCTGAAGTTGAAGTACTATTACACACTGCTAAAATATAGTGGTGATTACTATCTACTATGGTTATGGCTATATGTTGGGTCCAAAGAAGCCAAAACCCTCCTGACTGACCCTGGATGGAACTACAAAAGCATTGGACAAGTTAAAGCGATTCACAGTAGCAACTCTAGAAATGGAACTGTTTCTAGTTTCAGAAATGAAACAAACCTGAGCTTTTGTTGAGGTGAGCAGGCGCTGGAGGTGCTGCATCATTGAACTACGTAGGGACCCTCCTGATCCCTGGCAGTTCCATGCCATCAGATTCATGGTTCACCCGACGGTCCTGAGGCTGGCGCCCTAGCCTGTGCAGAAGCATCTAAATGCAGTCGAGGAAGCCGTTGAACCCCCACCATGCCACCCTCAGCAGGAAGATGAACTGGAGCTTGAATTGGAAGACCGGCCTGGATTTCGTGTATGTGAGGCTGTAAATTCTGAAGTGGTGACTGGGCAATTTGGTTCTGAAATTGTTGTCCTGTTGTTCCGTGATACTGAACCTGAACCTATTGCACTGGCTGCATTATCAATTCTGCCGCTGTAGCTTCATTCTGTGGAATTTGATCATGTTGCATAGGTTGTATTGGTGCTTGTTGAGTCTGAATGTCTTGCTGAGACTGTAGAGATTGCTGAGTGTTGTCAACCTGCTGCTGAGGATCCCCTGCCAGTGACCGCTTATTTTGATCCATCATAATAATATCAGCTCGAGGAGGTATCTTTTCATAGTGAATGAGCACAATAATTCTATCTGTATCTGCCACATCCATAAACACTTTTTCTTCTGCTGGCCTCTTTCTATTGATTTTAACTTTGACAAGAATATAGAGATCATTCCACTGTAAGCAACCAGGATAGTAACAGTGGTAATCTAATGGAAGACCAAGCAGGTGAATAATCTGTGTAATTCTCTGATTATTTCTATACTCTTGGAATTCCATACATAGTATGGTACTCTTTCTGCCTCATACTACGATGCACCCCCGCCAATCTCTACTTCGTAGTTTTGGCCACATATGCAAATTAAAGTAAAGAAAAAATATTTCATGTTTCTTAGTAGGATTGAAAGGTGGGGAATAGACGATAATGAGACGACCTATTTGAAAAAAGTGCATCAGAGGAAGAGCTAAGAATGCTAATCTCCATTTATATTATATTTTGTTAGCACATACAGTTTATTACTTTAAAAACAAATTCGAATTACCCATATATGCAATTATCAAGTAAAATATAAATTCACACACATAATTTGTATCTAAATTACTCAACGCAACCATGCTAAAACTAAACAAAATACAAAAATATGTCTCAAATCTACATATAAATAGGAGCTCAGAATGCTAATCTCCATTTATATTATATTTTGTTAGCACGTAGAGTTTATTACTTTAAAAACAAATTCATATGTAATACTTCCAACTAGTGAGGAAATCATATTTAAATTACATTTAAATTACCGCCTGTGACCAAAAGGTTCAGGGTTCAAGCCCCAGCCTCTGTACATTTGTGCAGAGATGGCTGCTGGCTATTTTCCCTTTCCCAGACCCCGCAGTGTGGGAGCCTATGGCACTGGTACGTCCTTTTTATTACCATATGTTACTTAATGATGATAATCCATAAACATGTTACTAAAGTATTTTATTAGTAAATGAACATAAGTAAATCAAGTAAAATTTGCAAAAATAATATATATAATCACATAAATTATGTCAACTAACCAAAAGTTGTTGGAGCTTCCATGTTAATTTTAACTAGGCACATTAGAAAAAATAAATGTTAGAAATTCGAACAATAATCAAAACATCTAGCCTATCAAAACATCTAGCCTTTCTCTCGGCAGACTACAATCATCATCGTCAATAATAGGCATTGATCTAATTGTTTTATAAAAGAATATCTTTTTGAGATTATTATAAAAGAATATCTACATCTACCATTATATAAAGGTGAATAAAGTAAATCTCCAATTTGGAATTAAACGACCTACCTCTACCTTTATGAAAAAAATTTGCTAAATTTGAATCTCCATTACGTTATCCACTTCCTTCATTATGAATTAATTCAAAATAACTCCCTAACCTTGCATGTAACTTACACACATCTCACAGTAAAAAAGATAATCTAAACCACACCTGGTATTAGAAAAGATAATGCAAAGTAACCAAGGTGTTTGCATTCAAATTACCCATATATACAATTATCAAGTAAAAATAAATTCACACACATGATTTGTATCTAAATTATCACCACAACCATCCTAAAACTAAACAAAATACAAAAATATGTCTCAAATCTACAAATAAATACTACAATAAGCTATCTAGAATACCACCCTAAAACTAAACAAAATACAAAATGTCTCTCAAATATATATATACACTAAAATAAAATATCAAGAAAAATAATGTAATATCTATAAAGTATGCAATGTATATTCTAAACTACATACAACGGTTAAAGTAAAAGTAAGCATAAGTGTATATATATGTTCCACTGTGTAGACAATCTAAACTGGTAAGATAAATAATTACTTTACTGCTTTATCAAGTGTGTAAAAATGTTTCCTTCACAAACCATATAGCAAAGACAGTGATAAGTAGTTTTATGCTATATTAATATTACACTTCATGATACATAATAGGTTTTCTAATTTGTTTTTCTAAAAAAAACTTTATAAAACTTGGCTAAATATAATGTCTTATCTGTATTGATGATTCGAAGTGTATTGATAAAATCGATGATAAGCACTATAATTTCAAATAAAAGAATTGCAATATGTAGAATAAAAGTTGAATTTAAAGTATAGATTCATGGTGGCACACAAAGGTACAGGATAATAGCATATATAAGCTTATGTTTTCACTATATATGTATTGTGCTAAGGACAATCTAAATCATGTAAATATCTAAATAGAGATCACATGGAGGCTCCATATTATTCATTATGAGGTCGATTAGAAAAAAACAATTTCTAGATATTCTCACAAAAATCAAAAGCATCCATCAACATAATGATAACCATAGGATTTATGCTATTTTTTACATAATTGGACACCTTTGTGAATGTTTAAATTAGCATAAGATAACCCATGAATCTTTATTAGATACATAATATATGTAACTGTTAAGAATACATCTAAAGTATCGCTTCTAACATTATTAAAGAAACTTAAATAAACTCCTAAATCTACGTCCAAATTATCAATATTTTTGACGTAAAAAATACTTAAATAACCATAAAGCATTTATATGTTTCTATGTTATCCGGTTCTACTAATTTCTATATATTAAAATTTGATTAAAGTAAACACATATTGTGCCATTATGCATGTCAAGTACATGTCCACATGAGGAACAAATATGTATGCTATGTTTCAATGATCATGAAAAATATTTCATACATATTTAATGATACTAACAAAATATTTAAAATCATCTACAATGACATATAATTCATAGAAGTTATTGCTTTATTAGATAATTTATACACTTTAACTAGAACATTTGACATATATCTTTATTAATATCATAACCATTATTGCATAAACAACTCTTTGGCAACAAAATTCAAACGTCTTGACAACTAGGTGGGAGGATAATGCAGACAACAAGTGGCTATGTCTTCATGTTCTCTCAGATTCCTTAGGTGCAAATAGCTATTATTATAAGGCTCAAAGATTAATATGCTCTTGAGATTAGCACTACTACCCATCTTAGATCTACCGTCAAGCTCTAAACTGATCTTAAGCAACTTAGTGTAGGTTTGAAGTCCTTTATATAACTAATGCTTATATTTGTTATAAGATTTAGCCCGTGCGAGAGCACGGGTTGATCGACTAGTTTGAAATCTAATTTAGCTGACCGCCGTGCTATACTAAATCGTGAATCATGTTCTCGGGAGGGCAAAGGACCGCTGGCGAGGGGCACGACGAACACACTACCATGGTGATGCCGAACACAAAGTGGCCTAAAAGCCAACATCGGAGATGGGGTTCTAAGTTAGAACCAGGCTATTCGATTATTATTAGTTTTGTTTTCTAGTTTTTACTATTGCTTGTGTTATATCCTGAGTTTAAATGCTCTATATTTTGTTATTGTCGTCTCAACTTTTGATCTGCTCATGGTGTTGTATGAAACAACAACCACAAACAGCAGATCAACACTTACAATAAAAATCAGTCATTTTTGGTTCTCATGGGCTGAACTTTAGCCCTTCACTTTTAGCCTATTTTTAGTTTTTAGAGAACCAAATGGGTGGGCTAAAAGAGGCTAAAAGTGTTTTTTCTAATTTTTTTTGTGAATACGAACATATTTTATATATCATTGTATTAAGAAGAAGAGTTAGAAAAATATAGAATACGCTTCAGAAGAGTGCCGAAAGAGGTCAAGGTAATACAGCCACAGTTGAACCATCCTATCAGAAAATCTTCGCGGCCTAGGAGGTGGCCTTGCATCTTCGCGGGTGAACGACCGGGAAGATCTCATCCAGAGCTTTAGCATTGCCGATCGTTGATCTTTCTCTATCCTCTCCCTTTTACTTTTAGTCACCTTTTAGCACGAGGAACCAAACAACTATCTTTGACTAAACATGTTTGAATGCACCCAACTAATAAAGCTTAGCTAGCTAAAACTTCAAAGTAAAAATTAGTAGGCTAAAAGTTTTCTAGCTAAACCTTAGCTGAGGTATTTGGATGCTCCAACTAATACTCATCTAATTTTTTCTCCGCTCAAACTAGGGTAACCATAGCAACAAGCAACATACCAATATGAGCAAACTATGCTCGCTTGCTTAGTGTGGTGATGGATGATGTGGCATGCATACAACAAGTGTGTGGTGATGCATGATGTGGCATGTATGACTGTGTTGTGTGGCAGCCCCCAAGTCACATCGTCAGAGAAGCAGTGCACTTTACTCCAATTGCAAACATGAGAGACAAAAACAGCCCATCTGAATTCAGGGGTTGTCGACCAAAACAGATTTTCGTTTTCACACACAGAGAAATTGCTCCGGCGGCCGAAAGCTCTTAATCGAGACCAAAATGCAAAGATGTCACCCCTCACCGCCCATAAAACCATCATACTTGAATGCTGTCCATCGATAAGAGTAATAAGAACAAGATAGAAATGCCATCACCACCTCAAGATTGTTGAGGCAGGGCACAACAGATATTGAGATGAAATTAGCAGTTTGGGCCCCCAGCGCACACGCGGAGATGTACATGCCACCAGACATGCAACATCCATCTTTATTAATCGGGATTAGTACTTGTCTTTACAAGAGCAAATCATGAGCAATGAGTAAAGCTGAAGGTTGTAACAGAACAATCTGACCTGACATGGGGCCTGATGCAGTCTCACTTTTTTCATGTCTGCTGGGGTGGCCTTGTCGTCTGAGATCGGCTCGCTTCTCTTTTATTTAATAAAAATATCAACTTAATTCCCAACTAGATATGCTGAGCATTGCAGAAGAAATGTTCTGTTTGACCTAACTAGGACATCTGTTCTCAACATTAGCTGTGAGATTTGTCCTGTGCTGAGCTTGCCGACACCCTAAGGAAACAACCGACAAATCCATGAAGGCAACTTACAAGGCTCAGTTCCGTAGCTTTGGAAAGGATGAGATGTCACTAAAATCCTGCACCCACGGCCATGACAGGAATACAATCTTTTTACATGAGATGGATATGCACAAATTGCTGACACTTTTTTTATCCATGCACCGATCTTGGTAGCCATAGATAATGAATATTTAACTATGAAAAACAGATTATCAAAGAATGTATGTTCCTTGTTGTCAAAAAAAAAATGTCTATTCCTTATTCTCCGACTTTGGGTATAAGAAGCAACCCTCTTGATTGACAGAGAGAGCAAAAGAGAAATGCAGTTTTGGTTTCACTGAACTAGAAGCAACCAGAGGCTCGACACAACACAAGGCTGCTGCAGGCACATAATTCTCTGGTTCACTGCACATGCTGTGGCATCATGGTATGGCCGTATGCCAGCATGTTCCAATCAAGCACAGCAGAGATCCCCAGAACCGGTTCCACTCGAGGAGGAAAGCTACCTACTGCACCTCACCTTGAGTAGAATCCGATGCAAACCAAGCTGTTTTCACTTTCACACACCTGCACTGCGCTGCATACTCCTGCTCTGAAAACATGAGACACATCACACATCTCTCATTCATTCTCTCTCTCTAATTATTGTCGCAAACTGTTTTCTGCTCCTTTTTGTCACCGTCAGTCCTCACTTGCGCCTGATTTTGCTTCGCCACTCCGCAAATTTCCACAACCACCACATCACAAGTCCACAACATTTCTTCCCCTCATTCCCACTCAGGCATTCATGCAGGACTGACCCCCACCTCGTATGCTCTCTCACAGCCAGCCCTCACTCCCTCAGTCCCTCCTCACTCCCTAGCTGTGTCCTGCCTACCGGTATCAATACCTGGCCGCAGCTCATCACCACCAACCACACTACACATTTCTCAGATCCCATATAACCATCGATCAGGAGCAACTCAAGGCTGGCTGGGGGAGTTTGGAGTGCGGCTACACCATATACCTCACCTCTAGCAGCCTCGCCTGTTACTCTTAGGCAGAGTGTGTCGTTGCAGAGGGGAAGATCGAGGGCCATGGCGACCTCCTTCCAGGGAACGACCACCAAGTGCACTGCCTGCGACAAGACGGTGTACCTCGTCGACAAGCTCACCGCCGACAACCGCATCTACCACAAGGCCTGCTTCCGCTGCCACCACTGCAAGGGCACCCTCAAGGTAGTCACAACCTGCATACTTCAGTTGATCGATCTGTAACGCTGAGTTATCGAGTGAAGATGATGTGATTAGGCGAGGAAAGTTTACCAGCATTGATTTGTCTGAGGATGTTCTCTGCTGCAGCTTGCCAACTATAACTCCTTCAAGGGAGTGCTCTACTGCAGGCCTCACTTCGACCAGCTGTTCAAGAGGACTGGGAGTTTGGACAAGAGCTTTGAAGGTATGATCAGTTCTTTTCCCCTTCCTATTCCAGTACAATATAGAATTATAGATCCAGTGGTTCTTGCATGTCCTCACCTACAAATGCTTCAGGAACTCCAAAGGTTGTCAAGCCAGAAAGAAACGTTGGAAACGAGGTATGCAAGAACTTAGGATTCATGTTGTGCAAAAGAGATTTTTTTTTTCTCAGTACCTACAAAGCTGCATTTTCACTTTCAGTCCCAAGTAGCACAGAGAAAAAAATGCAGTGAATCATTGATGCACAAACAACTCCTAAAGCATGATGTGAGATGCATGGATTTTGAATACCCAATTGTTAGAGGGAGAGACAGTGAGATAAATAGCCACTCAAAACTTAAGTCATGCTCGGATCAGAACAGAGTATATCTAGTCCAATAAAAAGATCAGAAATTTAGCAGATCACAAGAAAAACATTGATAAAACCTTTGATATCATGAGGCAGATGACTAGATCAGTGTTGTATGGTTTTAATGTTTCATATCATCCAGTTGGCACTATTCATCTTTTGTTCTTTATTTATCAACAACTGGCACTAGATGATGCTCATTATGATTGCATATTTGGCAGAATGCTGTCAAAGTCTCAAGCGCCTTTGCTGGCACCAGAGAGAAATGTGTTGGATGCAGCAAGACAGTCTATCCAATTGAGAGGGTAAGATTCTATGTTCAAGTATCTCAATCATTTGTCGGTAGTTTGAGTCGTCTTCACTTGACAACCTGCCACCAAGTTCTCATTCAAGAATCACATAAATGTAAGAGACCCAAATAAAAATGTTATTATATCCATGAAGACAGCAATTGCGGCATTTCCATGTTGATTTATCAATTTTTGCTGGGGAGTTTTTGCTAGCTCTACAATCTCTTTAGAAAAAAGGAAGTTCAATTATTGATATTTGTCCTGAACATAAGAAAAGGTGACAGGTATACTATACCTTTTGGGAGTTAGTTTGCATGATATCAGTATACTGATTGCAACACTTCTATTAAGCATCCAGGTTACTGTCAACAACACTATGTATCACAAGAGCTGCTTCAAGTGCTGCCATGGAGGATGTACCATCAGCCCTTCTAACTACATTGCGCACGAGGGGAAGCTCTACTGCAAGCACCACCACATTCAGCTGATCAAAGAGAAGGGGAACTTCAGCCAGCTTGAGAATGATCACGAGAAGATGTCGCAGGCTGGGTCACTGGAGGACGAAGAAGAGTATTAAATATTAATCACTGAGCACAACCACAGATGAATACTTAATCTTCTTGCATTTTCTTAGAGGACTATATATTTCTGTGGCATGGTTTGATTTGAATTTTACCAATGGAGGTCATGTGCGTTCAGAGAACAATGGTATTGTTGTCTTGTATCTGCATGTAAACCTTGTTATCTTTGAGTCAAATTCTCTACTTGGTTTCATCAGTTTCATTGAGCAGAAGATGCCTCTGCACCAAGAAGACACAGAACTGTAAGCTCTTGGTCCATCTTCTGTTTAAAATGATATTTGGCTAAAGGATGCATAACAATAAAAAAAAATGACGTCCAAACAAAAAAAAAGGAAAAACACAAACTCCAAACAATCTAGACCCTATTTGGAATGTGGGAACTTTTCCATGTTACATTTTTCCTGTGAAGCCCTTAACCTTTCAATGAAAATATCAGTAAAATGGCTGGTGGCACCTAACAACAGGACAAGGTACAGATACAAATCGAATTAACTATTAGTACCAAATAGAGCATACAAGCTGTAAATAAAATATTATTTTATACCAGAAGGTAGAGAAAGAGCTTTCGTGCAGGTGTAAAGCAAGTCAACAAGTCCATTATGACAATTCAGAGCGTTCATAATACCACATATCACATACAGTAATCAACAAGACAACAAGTACACCTTCTGTGTTTAATTACCTCATTGAACTCGAACTTGCCATAACCATCGATTTGTATTGTTTCTGATGATATAACAAATCTATGCAAGAGAAAACATGCACAAATTGCCATAACCTTCATTCAATCCTACCAATTCTGCCGCCAAAATCTCATTGCCAGCCCAAAATACACAAGGTGATTCTGGATCCAAAGAGGTTAGTCCTGTCCCAAGGAAAAGAAATAAAGTGTGAGAGGATTTTCGAAGAGATGATGAATCATGACAGTCACTGCCCAGCCACTGAGGTCCCTGGGCACCAGCTTCAATATCCTGACAGATTTTCTTCACTAGCTGTACCTTTGACCAAATAACATGACAATTTCCCACCCATCAACCATTTTTGTTTGTTCTTGCAAACAGGACAGTAACAATTAATGTCACGGCCATAACTGGACCACGCATCAAAGTTGGAAATAATAATGGCAACAAAGTAAGGAATTTGTCCATTGGTAGTACCAAATTAAAGAATGTTCTAGGACATTCATAACTACAGTGTACAGAATGCATGAAGAATGGTACAGTACAGTGAAATATGCAAGTAGATACCAGTGAAAAAGAAAAAAGAAGATTCAGCGTAATGTGAAAGCCAATCAATTTATACTGAGAGGATAGAGTACCATCACACCACTCTGTAACCAAAAGATTTCAGGAATGTTTAAATCAATAACACCAAGGGAACAGATATAAGGCCTTGATTAGATATTGTTATGCCTACAAATACTGAAACAGAAAGCAATCTAAGCTCTTCCGCTCTTCATTAGATCATTGTGAATCGTGCAGACAAATGATTAAACCTTGTATCACGTATGCACTTGACTTAAGCTGTTCTTAGGAGTAAGGAAGTACCCTGTTCTACCAGTAAAGTAGCAAACTAGCAATCATGACAAAGAATGGTCTTACTTTGCCCAACTAAGACGTAGAACTGGTTATCAGCAAAAGCCACCGTCTTCAGGCTAACATGGCTGCCAGAAGTAGAAAATAGCTTTGGTAATCAGATCTCCACCTAATAATGAAGAAAAAGGCCATATTAGAAAGACAAAACATGCCAATGGCACCAGTGTAACATCCTAAAATTTGCATGGTTTTTAAAATAGCTAAATAGATTTAATTATGTATTTTTGTGGGCATTTAATATAGTAGAAATAATAATTTTTATAAAAATAAAATGAAAAGTAGGTCAAGAAGCATGTTTGTGCACTCATGCTGTTGCATAATTTATTTTGTGATGTGTGATTTTAACCAAATTTGAAAATAAATTCAAAAAGATTTAAAAACCTATTTGAAAAATGATTCAAATGAAAGAAAAACATTTTTCTTTCCCCTCCCTCACCCTTCTTGCCTTTCTGGCCCGAGTGACCCAAGTCGGCCTGCCCTCCCTCCTTTTCTCTCATGCCGCAGGCCTTTTTTTACCTTGGCCGCTCGGCCTGTTTTCCTCCTACCGGCCCAAAGGCCAGTCACCGCGCCCGCCTCCTCTCTTCCTCTGCTTCGACTGGCCTCACGGCCCCACCTGTCAGCACCATCCCCTCCCCTCTGCTCGTAACTGAGCCGGACTCCGAGCTCGAGTTCGCCGGTGCCCCGACTCCACCTCGGCCCTGTGACACTCTGGTGTTAAGCATGCATCATATTGCACTTTATGAGCATAACCATCTCAATTGCATCATTTTTGTTACATGAAATGACAAAGTTAAATATGTGCTTACCTTGATTTGAACTAGAGCTATATGATAGGTTGCTTATTTAAGGTTGAGTGTTAAATGAAGTTTGTAAAGAAAATTATTTGGAGCAAAACTTATTTTGGGGTCATTTCATGAAAAGGCTTGGAAGTGGGTCAAAAATATCAAAAACAGTTTGTAAAAATGATTTTCTTTTAATTTTAAATCCCCATTTTTGAAATTCAAATTCTAGGCAGAATTAGGTTTTGATGTTTAAAAGTGAAATGTTCTACTCATCAAAAGGAACATTTCATCTTTTATAAGTTTCTTCAAATTCGGATTATTTTGGAAAATATGGGGTTCATCAAGTCTACACGAATCTTGGCGCAGTGGGACCCACCGCACAGTCTCTTCTTCCTCCTCTCTTCTTCTTCCTCGCGACGCTGTCCGACCCGACGCCGGCCGCATGGCGTCCGTACGCTGAGCCGCTGCCGCTGCCCGCTGTTTCGCCCCCGCACCCGAGCGCCGCACATGGATCCGCCGCACCGCGCTCGCCCGGTCCCACAGCTCGCCCACGCGCCCTCGCTCTGTCCGCCTGCTTGCCACGCGCTCGACGAGCTCTGACGCCGCGCTGCCTCGGTCCGAGCTCAACCGGCTACCTCAAGCCAGCCCGACCGCGTCAGTCTCTCCCTCCCTCTCTTCTCCGCCACCAGACGCGCTCTTGCCCTTCCTCTTCCACCAGAGCCCGAGCACGCGGACGTCGCCCCGCCATTGCCGCCGCCGCAAGCTCGCACGCCACCACACCTCATAGCCCTGACATGTTTTGCCGAGGACTTGCCAGAAGCTCCGCCTCGACGCTAGCCACCCCCTGCGCACCTTTCCTGCCACCGAGACCCAAGGTAGAGGTCGAATCGACCATCTTCTCCTTCGCCGGTCATGGCCGCCTCGACCGCCTCGCGGTCCGCCGTGGCCAGCAACCTCTCTCTCTCAATTAGCTAGCACATCGGGTCCGTCTGCTCGAGTAGGGTCGATTGGTGTAGTTCGTGATGCCGATTAGGGTTCGAGCCCGGCGAATTTGGCCATCCGTCGTCGCGGATTCGCGTCGCCGCTCGCCGGCGTACCTTGCCGACGTTGCTTCGGCCGTCCATTCGTCACTTGATCTAGTCCATTTAAACCGTCTTGGTCTGCTAGAGCTGTTAGGCTAGTCCGTTTGCTCCGCCGTGGCCCGAGATGGCAGGCGTACCGCCAACCCTCGCCGCCGTCCGCCGCCGTGCGTCGCCGCCGGTCGAAACCTCGCTCCTAGTTTACATCTTGTACACCAATGTGCCCGCTTTGATGAGCTGAGTCTTTTGGTAACCGTGGCTCGGCCGGAGACCTCGCCGTCGGCGAGGAATCCCGACGCCGACGACCATCCCCCGCCGCGTGGACCTCGGGCATGATTCCTGTTCTTTTCCGGACTTTAGTGCAAAGTCGCCAGACACAGCAAGTTTCTTTTTAGGGCTCGGTTAGTTTCTGGAAACCTCAGGGTCCCCGGTGCAAAGTGTTTTTCCTTTTTCTTTTTCAAAACTGTTTCCAGATTTTGTTTAAAGCTTTGAAAATTCATAACTTGTTCATTTTTCATCCAAATGAGTTGGTTCAACTTGCAGTATTTTTCTTATGAGATGATCTATGCATAAAAAATATGAAATGTGGAAATTGTGAAACTTTTCTGTATAGCTTTATTTATTCCTATTAATTGCTTTTATCTTAGAAAATGCATAAGTAATTCTCTGTTGCTCAGAAAAATATGAGACCAAGTTTGTTAGTCTTCCTATGTCAGGCTTTATCTGTGAAAAATGTTATGAGGTTATATCATGTGGAAAGTTTGATCTGTCTAGTTATGGTGCCTATTTTCTTGTGATGATAAATATTTCATAATAAATAATATATAAGGAATTTGTGCATGAAACTTTTTGGAGTATGTTTTTATGTCAATCTGGAGCTAATGATGTTCTGAGATCTATTGTTAGACATACTTTTATGTACAAAGTATTTTATGCCCCTGAAATTGTGCTGCCTTATCATTTTTGTGTAGGATAAAGTACTTACTGTTTTGACTTGAAATTTTTATAGTAGTCTTTATTTGGTATGATTAAGCTCCTGTAATTTTTACAGAATTTTCTGAGTAGTCTAAAGTCATGTTGTAGTTATACCCTGATTTCTTTTAATTATAAATAATGCTTTAGAGTTATCATTTCATGTGTGTAAAAATGCTTTTTGTGCTAATTGTAACATGTGTGATCTGCTATTGGTTGTGGTTCAGTAGAGTGTAGTGTGCAAAACAATGGTTGTTTATAATTCCTTATAGTGTGCGAGTAAATTATAATGCGAGGCCTATTTGGAGATTTGTCGGTAGAAGAGAATGCAGATGACATGTGCTTATCATACATGTTTTCAAATATCATATCATTCATCTTAGTTGAACATTCATTCACCATCACCATCAGTATTGTATTTATATGTATGCACGGTACTCATACGCACTATGCATCATACAGGATCGTCAGAGCTCGAAACGGTAGTTCCCGGAGCACAAGGAGAGGAAGGCCAGCAGGAAGCTTTGGTTCGGGAAGCAGCAGCAGAAGAGGATCCCGAAGCTGATCTTCCAGAGTGTCCAGACCACCAGCCAAGCTCTTTCCTGAAAGGCAAGCCCCGGAGCATTCTCCCTGTGGTTTGCAAAATATCTAACTTGAGTCCTTTACTTGTTTGATGCATTAAGTTATAGGCGTTATTTTATACCGTTGCTGTATTACTTATATTCCTTGCCACTGTTTATACTTCAACCCTGTTAGGTTCAGGTACGAATATATGCTTAGCCCTGCTTAACTAGATCGGTAGAAGTCGGGTGATTTCCTGACATCCGCGAGTTATAGGTGGTGACTCGGAATGGTTGAATACTTCGTTATCTCGGATAACCATGTGGAGATAATAAATCGAGACCGGGCGGGATTGGTGTTGAGACTGAACTGGAGGTTCGGTGTGGTTATCCCATCTGTGTCGAGCTAGGACCCGTCCGTTGTATGTCCTCAAGTCATATTGAATTTATGCCTCACATTTAGCTGGAAGGATAAGTCGTTCCGACCGCGAAGCCTAATTTTGATTTGGGCCGGGAGTCGACCTGCTGTACGCATCGTATTGGTGAAGATGGGGGACCACAAGTTACGCGGAGAGTAAGTCCGAGGTCAGGGTCGCCTTGAATAAGGCAGCCGGGCGGTTCCTGGATACGATGGTACCTGTTGATCCCGCGCTTTTCCTGAATTGAATGTCGGTGATCTGTAGCTCACCGTAGCTGGTGAGTGTGGTTTGTGTGAGGAGTACCGCCAGCTGGTTAGCAATCGATTATAATCGCCATCGTTCCTGGACAGTGAACACTTGACTTGAGCAGCGGCATCGTAGTAAGAACTTGAACAAGAGATGAGATGGTTGAGCTGTTGAGATTGAAGATACTCAACCGGAAATGGTTACTTTTTTTGTTGAATAATTATTACCATGCTTGTTTAGTAGAGGTGCTAATGTAGCATGATAAGGGTAATCAGATTAAAATACATTGCTAGAAGGTTCTTATGAGTTGTTTCTTAATGCAAGCTTTTTCGCATTTAAATGAGTCAGCTATCCTACTTATACAGCCTTGCATGCTCCTTAGAGTCTCTTTATTTTAGTTTATGACGGGTAAGTCTAGCTGAGTACATCCTCGTACTCAGGGTTTTATTTCCCCATGTTTTTGCAGATGGTGAGATGTTATATGGCTATTGTCAGAACTGCTTCTATCCCGCTTTGGGAGATGACTAGACCTTGGGCATGGTCACTCTTCTCTAGTTGATGCTTTTGCTGGATGTTGACCAAGGGACTGGCACTGTATTTAAACTAAGTGTGCGTGTGGTATTTGAACTTAAATCGCTTCCGCTTTATTTTGAAATTGGAACTTGGTTTGTAATAACTTTATTTACTCTGATGATTTAAACTATGTACGAACTACATACTTGTGAATGGGAACGCTAAACTATTACGATCTTGGTCGTGCCGAAAAAGTTTGAAATCCTTCGTGATTTTGGTATGAATACCGGGTTTATTAGGTCTCAATCATGTAGTTTGCTGTCCTAATGGTGAATTATGTGCTTGTGCTCTAATAAATTGGTCGGTTCTATCACAGCCCGACGTGCCTTCCAAGTAATCGGCCCATAAATAGCGAGCCTGAGCCACCGCCTCGACCCTCGCCCAAACCCTAGAGCAAGCATTGCCTCTTCTCAAGCTACAGCCGCCGCACCGCAACCCTAGCCGCCATTGACGGCATCCGCTGGAGCTCAAAATTCACCGTCGTCGTTGCTTCTTCATCGCAGTAAGGTGGACCCAGAGCTCCGCCTTGACCTCGCGAGCAAGTTGGTCTCCTTTTTTTGGCCTAATTGCCCTCCTCTTGTGTTATGGCCGTGCGCAGGTCGCCGCCGTCCGCCGTCGCACGCCACCAGCTCGTCTCGGTCCGTCTCGAGCTTCATCTTCTTCACTGGTGAGCCCACCTTGAACTCCCCTTTTCTATTGGTGCCGATTCCAAGCCGGTTCATGACCTGTAGTGTTAGGACCGTGTACGTCGGCCATCTCGTCGCCGCCGCTGTCATTCGCCAGTCGCCCCGAGCCTGCTCCAGTTCCCATCTTCTCCACCAGCATACGTCGAGCTATGCTGGGCCATCCACGAGCAGCATCGTCCAAGTCAAGACCGTCTCCTATTCGATGGGGTACCTCGAATGACGGATGTTCGCCCATACGGACGACCCCCCGTCGGAGTGACGGAGCGCATCTCGGGCGATCGACCCCCTCCCCGGTCGAGTGACGGATCTCCGCCCATATGGATGACCCCCCGTCGATTGCCACTCCCCCTTTCACGCCCTCGGACTGATCCAAGCCATCCATCTCAGATCCAACGGATCTGTTTGCCCGATACCCCTTCGGCCGGTGACTTTGCAGAAAACCCCCTGTTTTTGGGTAATTAGTTAAGAGTCCTTTGTGGGTTTAGCCGAATACGCCTTGTTCACTAGAAAGCGTATTTTTTCTTTAACAGATCCCAGAATACGTTTCCTTCACTGAAAAACGTATTTTCCTCTTAACAATTTCAAAAATACGTTTTCTTTTATTTACAGTTTTGCCACTACTTTCAAATGCTTATAACTTCTCCGTTTTAGCTCCAATTTGATCTGTTCAAGTTGCGTTGGGTTCATAATTTTATAACCTACATGTTAGTATCATTGTTAGGTTTATTTTCAACTTTTGAAAATTGACTTTTATTTTAATCTATTATTTTATAATAGGAAATCTTGTAAAATCCATAACTTTCTTATTATAGCTCCGATTTCAGTGATCTTTACGTCTGTGTGATCGTAGCGACATGTAGAATAGTTTTATCAACTCTTTTCAATCTGTTTTTAAATGGTGCACTGCTCTAATTGAATCTATTGTTTGCTCGTGTATGACTGCTCGATGCTTGCGTGTTGTTGATTGTTGATCGGTATAGAGAGTGATCCGTTCATTGGAGACCAAGAGTACTTTGACAACCAGGATCAGCAGGTTCATCAGGAAAGCTTTGATCAAGGCAAGTATAGTTGAGACCATCCTTGTTACCTATTCACTATAAACACTAAAATCATATGCATGTGTCTCTTTGCTACCCTGTTAGGATTACCTAGCTTTAAACACTTGTTTACCTTGATAACTGGGGTGTTGCATTTGGGTAGTATGTCGCTAGCGCAAATCTTTAACCATGATCATGTATGCTGGAGTAATGAATAAGTGATAATCATATAAGATGAATGTAATCCTTTGACAAAAGTTGGGACTTTTTGTACAGCTATGGGGGCTATATGGCTCTGGCTCTAGTTGCTCCTGGGACCTTTTCTAGCTTCTTAGCGGTCTGCGAGTTGGGTATAGGACAACCTCTGTCCTTATGAGTATAGCAGGGAAGGAATGTGCCATATTAGAAGGGGGTTACTACATCTGATGTTTACGCGTCCCTAAGGGGTTAGAGGAACCCATGAGTGGCTTTATATGGTTTTCGGTGTTTTGGGAGTCATGACCCTTGACATTTGGAAATTATGACTCGTAGTGAAAGTGTACACCTCTACGCAAAGTTTAAATTAATATATTGTTCATGCCCACGGTTACAGGTGGCTCAAAAAACTGAGGGAATCTGTTATGTTCATTTAATGGTTTATGTGCAATTCATTTATTCAGTTATATCTTGTGATCATGTGGTTATGAGATGATACTACCTTATTGATGCTAATTGCTAAAATATGACATACACTAAAAGCTAAATGCAGTTTAACCATGTCAAGCTTTATTGAGCTTTATGAACCCATAGAGTATGCTTGCTAAGTATGTATGTACTTACACTTGTTTTATTTTATCACTTAAAAAATCCCGGATGGGTAACAGATCAAGAGTGGAGAGAGAGTTATCGACACGACTACTAGCTTGTGTCAATCAGTTGACTTGTCCCTGTGGTGGAGTCATCATCTGGTGTTATCTTACTTATGTCTTATTCTTGTTAAAGACAATATCTTACTATTCGTGCGCTATGTAATAAACTCTGATTTGGTACTATTTATAATTTGTTAACTTATGTGTGCGACATCTTAGGACGCATAAAAGGCTTGGATATATTTTATTTTAGTCCTTTAAAATGAGATATGACAACCAGCGTACCAAGTATACAATAAATTAAAACCTAAACAGTTAAACTTACCACATTACAGGTCTAAATAATTTGAATATCAGACAACATATTGCCGTGAATTTAACAACAAAATCTCAGTAATGGTTACACAGAAATATATGTTGTTGAGGTAGCGTAAATTGCTCAAGCAATATACTGAACTTTCATGGGCACAAATTGAGTCATAGGACACAAGTGAACCAGGAACCAACCTACTATTTATGGGCATAAACATGCATTTCTGGAATCCAGGATACAGCTGAACCCACCTTGCAAGTTTGTGAGTCCCTGCAAAATTGTACACTTTGGAGAATGTAACTAAGTACAATGAAACAATTATTTTACAGAGAACATATAACAGCCTGTCACATGGGTGTAATTATGCTGAAATAATGCTACAAAACTAGTAGACTAGTAGTACTAATGTAGTATCATTACTAGTACAGCCCAAGTTAGCAAAATTATTTACATAAGGCTACAAAAGCTTAAAACAGAACAAAGAGATAGCTGTAATTTTTCTACTCATACAGAATGACATCAGTAAATGACATCTGAACAAGGACATATGACAAGATGGAAAGTCAAAAAAAAAAACCCAGCTCTTTATTACTAGATTGTGAAGTTGGCAGCAAGGACATAAGAACGTACCAGCCCTCATGAGGAAGTAACAGATGCAATTTATTGGAATTCAATGAACAAATAGTAATATACATCAGTATTGTATCAACAAGTACATGCCCAGAGGAGCCAACATTTGGTTTACAAGGGTATTCTAGCAACAGTTATGTGCCAGAAGGGACCCGTATTCAGTGAACTTATCAAGAGTACAACAATCGGAGGCAACATGCCCCACGCCAACTATTGAATTTTCCTAAAAGTACTGTACAAGGGGCTCGCTGGCAAAAATTATGCGCCAGCAAGATCCAGATCTAATGTTAAGTATCAAGAATACAGCCAGCTGAGGAGACATGCCTCAGATCTATAATTGAATTACTGCCAACAAATCCAAAACCGAAGGTTCCATTCTCATATAGCCAAATCCTTCCCTCCACACTCCTCCCATCATCTAAGGGAGTTGAGAGATGAGGATCAACCACATCATAACTGGAATTGATGCATAGTATCCTTGAGATAACCCTGTTCTCAGTGCCTTCATGGTTGGAAGTAACACCTTGGATATGATCGCGGCTGGTATAATTATCCAGCTCTTGCTCAGAGAATGGTGGTTCAAGAAATGTAGTATCTGTCGTCCAAAACACAGGAGAGTAACCAGAGCTTTGGCTCCGTGTATCCCTAAATCATCGACAAGTTACTTCACCAATGTTATCATAGGTGACAAGGTAAAATTCCAGAGTCTTATCCTCGCATATACCCTGTTTGGGAACATGGAAAATTAACATATTGTGCATGGCAAAGGTCAACTATTAAAAAGCAGGTATAAATCATACAACCAAGTACATAGTAATCCTCCAATTAGAAAAATGGTAATATCATTCTATGTGTTGTGTGCATGCCAAACAATCAATTATACAACAGGAAAACAATTTTTCGAAGAAACAAAAAAATGAATATTAAAAATCAAAATTGCGGTCATTCATCATTGACGGTAAGTGCGATTTCAGCACGACTAGGCACGAGGAGGGAGACGTTAGTCTCGATGGGCAAGTGGTGGCCAAGAAGGATACTTTTTGGTATCTAGGATCAATGCTACAAAAGAATGGAGACATTGATGAGGATGTTAGACATAGAATTTCAGCCGGTTGGTTGAAATGGCGTCAAGCTTCTGGCGTCCTCTGTGACAAAAGGGTGCCTCAGAAGCTAAAAGGTATGTTCTATAGGATGGCGATTCGCCCGGCGATGTTATACGGTGCGGAATGTTGGCCTACAAAAAGGGACATGTCCAACAACTGAGTATAGCGGAGATGCGTATGTTACGTTAGGTTTGTGTGCACACTAGGAGGGATAGAGTCCGGAACGATGATATACGGGATAGGGTTGGGGTAGCACCAATTGAGGAGAAGTTGATTCAACATTGGTTGAGATGGTTTGGACATGTTCAACGAAGGCCTCCTGAAGCACCGATGCGTAGTGGGGTTCTAAAGCGGGTCGACAATGTAAAGAGTGGCAGAGGTCAACCTAAACTGATTTGGAATGAGTCGGTTAAGAGAGACCTTAAGGAGTGAGATATCTCCAAGGATGTTGCTATGGATAGGGGCGCTTGGAGACTAGCCATCTACGTGCCTGAACCATGACTTTTATGTGTTACTCTGTGACTTGTCTCTTCTGGGTTTCACCTCTAGCCTACCCCAACTTGCTTGGGCAAAAGACTATGTTGTTGTCGTCGTCGTCATCGTCATCATCATCGACGGTAAAATTATTAATTTATAACATTTCAATGAAAATGAACAAATTGCACACCACAAAAATGACATTTTCTTTGTCCAAATCCTAAAAATGACATTCTCTCTAAATCAGAGGTAAAATGCAAACTGCTAAACAAGATGGCAATTAACTGCAAAATATCATAGGATTTTTTAAGAGGATCATGATTAAACCAAAACTAATTCACCCTAATAATATGCAGCTACAGGCACAGCTAATTCTATCCAGCCTCCCACAAAGGTTTTCTCATAAAAAAATACAGTTGAGAACAACATACCAATATTGGAATCTGGGAAAGTTAGCTGACAATTTTCCAGCTTCTAATAAGGGCCTGTTTGGATCCCATGGACTAGCAACCAGTTGACTAGTGATTAGTTCATGAGGATCCAAACAGGTGGGCTAGTGCATGGACTAACAACTAATCCAAGACTCAACTAGTTGTTAGTTGACTACTCCATAAAACTCAATTATCAGGACTAGTGATTTTACTAGTTGGCTTATCACTAGTCCTACTTGATCCAAACAGGCCCTAACAAAATAATACAGAAAACCGTGATTATTTGGACACATACAAATAGCGTTTGCAACTAACCACCACAGAGTAGTTTCTGTGTCCAGAAATGTTTTGGGATGACTGAATGAGATTTCTCTAAGCTTCTGAAGTATCAAGATCCGATGAAACTAAAACAAATCTTAGGGTTATTTTGGGTACCCATTAGCATATTGCAATTCAGACATCGGTGCAGGCTCATGACTCAAAGACTCATGATAAGGCTAAAGCACTAGTCAACAATGCCATAACACTATGAGAATCAATTTGCACAAGAGACTATGCAATGGCAAGCAACAAACCATGAAAGATACAACTTTGCTTGCTGACAAAGAAAACTGGCCATCTGATTAATCCAATTGCGACATGGACTGGTCGTTCTCATAACAGTTAAGTGTTCAAAGTCTACATAAACACCAGCAGTAAAATTATGTCAGAGAAAAATACAAAGCTAGCAACTATACCAGTAGCCAACTCTAAAAGTCTACACAAACAAGAAGGCAGGGACCATAACGATTAAAAGGCCAAAGCTAGCAACTATACCAGTAGCCAACTCTAAAGAAGCAGCTTCATGTTCTCCGCAATTTATTCAACTGAGCCCAACTAAAACAATCATCACTGAAATTCTAGATGTGCCTTTCACTGTAGCAAGGACACCAGACACCACTTTAAATATGTCACATTAATGCATGATAAGCATTAAGCATAAGTGCTGAATGTGCAAAATTTCAACCTGAGTGGACATCTGCTATGAGTATGTAATTCTTCTGTAATAGCAAGTGAATATGAACTCAAACAATATAGTTTTCAGTTCAGTGACAACCAAGGAACCAAAATCCTCAAAAAGGATAAGCTGTCAACCCCGAAGGCACTTTCCTCTTCAATATTTAGAGGATGCAGGGTAGATTATGATCCTCTATTCGATCCCATCCTAATTCCCAAGTAATGGGTGACTGAGGCATCTTCATGGGAATGGGTGCAGTACCAGACATCTAGTTTACGGGTAATTGCACAAACAAGCAATGACGCCCAACAGCGCGTTGCAACTAAATACGGAAACAATCAAACTTTCCAATTGGAAACAGGACAGTGCTAGGAGATCGTACAACAGCATTACAGCACAGAAGAGTGTGCACAGAAGAAGCACCTTCCACAGCCCCTGCAATGGCCGCGCCTTCGTCGGCTCAGTATCCGCGATCCTCACAAAATGCTCTGGCTCCATCCCGCCTCCTCTCCTCCCCTGCTTGCCCCTCCTCCTCCTCCCGGCCCCAGGGCTCCTCCTGTTGGCGAAGTGCGCGTACATCTCCTCCGGCGGGGACCCGCTCACCATCTCCACCTCCTCATCGTCACCCGCCGCCGCCTCCACCACGATGTGGTTGTTCCCGACGAAGTTGACGCAGACCGGCAGCTCCCCGACGGCCGCCACCGTGTCGCCGGACTCATCGATGGAGAGCGTCACGAAGGGGGATTTGGTGACGCCGCCGTCCGCGGCGGGGGCGAGGAGCGAGGCCGCCAGCGTGGCGCGCGGCGGGGCCCACTCGAACGCGGCGAGCGACGGGGACGGGGAGGCGGAGCTGGAGGAGCTGGAGCTGGAGCTGGTGGAGGGGAGGCGGAGCCAGATCCCGAGGAGGCGGCGGAGGCGGTGGAGCGAGCGGAGGAGCCTGCGGGCATCGGCGGGGAGCAGCGGGCGGGACGGCGGGGGCGGGGGCAGGCCCAGGCGGAGCGCGAGGGCGAGCGGGAGCGCCGGGGAGGACGCGGCGGCGGCGAGGCGGCGGCAGGTGCAGGCGGCGGCGGCGGCGTTGGGCGGCGCGAGGAAGGCGAGGATGCACAGCAGCGCGTCCTCCGGCAGGTCCTCCAGCGCCGTGCCCGGCCCCGCCGCCGCCGCCGCCGGTATGCTCCCCATGGTGGCGGTATGATCTACGGTTAGGGGATTGTGCGCGTCAGAGGCGAGCAGCGGTGGGCGGTGGCCTGGCGAGATCTCTGCCTTGGGAATTTTGGGAATGGGCGGTGGTGGCCGGAGGCGTGGGAGAAGAGAATCCAGAGCGAAGCGCGAATATTCGGGGTGTAGATTCTTCTGCGGGTGGGCAAGGCGCGTGCGGCTGACCGACGCGTGGGACCCGATGGCGGGGCGGCTGAAGCGGCCCACTTGTCTGTGGGTATTTGATGGTTTCGTAGCGGTCGGGCGAAGTATAGAGTAGGTGGGGCCCAGTTTCGCTGTAGAGGAGTGGACGGCGTTGCGCGTCACGTGGCGCCGGCGGGGCGTTTCCTCGATCGACGTGGCTGATGTCGGCGATGGCGACCAAGCACGTGCAAATGGCGACTGCCGGCATGACGGCATGACCTCTCGGGGCAGATGTGAACAAGTTCGGGTTTTTTTTTTAATCGAAATAGCAAAAGATTTACGGATCATTATCATTATATATATATATGTAAAAAGTTTAGATGAGCATGTAAAACACGTCGAAGGAGGTCAAAACATTATCATAAGGATAGGTTCGAGCTTTATATTTTATACTAGTGTGGGATCCCATGATTTTCACAAATTATCTTTAAATGGTTTTCATAAATAATGTTTTGTAGGCACATGATTGCAGTAACATTCATGTTTTGCTGTATTTTGAGAAGAACCCTCCACTTTATTTTCCACACACCAAATGAACGATCCATCACATTTCAAATACTAGAATGCAGATGGTTAAAGAGAGTCACTCGGGGTTACGCCTGGTGCCACGGGCCAGCCGTCGCTCAGGGACTCATCGGGTTGGCCACCGTTAGGAAGCCCACCTAGGGGAGCACCTCTTGCCCATCCGAGAAGATGATAAGGATCCCATCATCGTGAACAAATTGGATCTTCTTCTAGGTTTTTCGTGACGAGGAATCTATGCTAGCGGTGTGTGAGGAGCAATGGGCACGATGCATAGAAATGTGAACAAGAGAAAGAGAAACCGAGAGAGAAAGAGATAAAGAGCATGGGACAATTATATGGAAGAGCACCATAATTTTGTCAACTAGACGGACAGTGGTACCTAGAACTATGAGCTTGATGGAGAGCTCTGGGTGAAACTTCTATTCAGCTTCATTTCACTATTCCCTTATAAGAGAAGGTTTTAAGGGGATTTACCTATGAAAATCTTTGCAAAAACTCTGTTTAGCACAAAACCGATTCAAAACGGTTGATGAAGTCATGTGAAGAATGAAGTTATGTCAAACAAGATTGTACCTTCCTCCAACCTAAAAATGCATATTTTTATTTTTGGCTCGGTGCTCTAATTAAGACATACTTTTTTCAAGAGGTGGAGGGGGGACGTTTGCATGGAACATGTTATTTATAGGTACAACTCTAGATGGTGCGGAAGCATTTTGAATCATGATAACTCCGCCTATAATTTTCATTGTTTGTAATGCATTTTTTTTTGTCAAGGCAACCCTAATGATAATACGCGACCCAACTTAAAGCATATTGTTTGACACGAAAGAGAGAAAATTATATGAGAATATATATTATTACGTGGGGCTAATCATATTATGAGATATTGTACTAAAGATTAATACTATTGGAGAAGTTATATCTTAGGGACTTCCTAAGGGTGCCCTTGTAGATACCCAATTCATAACAAAATATGGCTACACTTGGGTTGGTGGCCCCCAATGTGTTTGCCACACGCCATTTGATCCTAAGAGAAGCCAGTAGCCCATACTTTGAAGCCAATCTATATAGTAGCCGCTAGTCTCGGCGGACAAACCATACCAATAATTATTTTAAAACAAAAAAAATCACATGGTGTTCATATCAAATGCTTTCTTTTTTGAGAGGATTTCAAACCTACTTGGTTGGCATCCAATTTTTGCCAAACCAAAATTATGGTATGCTAAATTTATGGTCATCAATTGGTTTATTGGCAAAGAATTGATGTCACCAATTTTTATGCCAAAATTTTGGCAAATCTCTAAAATGTTCTTAAACTACGTATAAAAAAAATTGGTAAGCCTTCATTTTGGCAATCAACCAAGTGGTATACCAAAATTTTTGCTAAAGTTTTGACAACCATAATTTGGCATGTCCTAATTTTGGTTGAACAAATTTTGTATCCCAACCAAGCAGACCCTTCATCTCACATGTTTGATACCGAGTCTCCTCTTTGTGAATAAAATTAACTCAATAAAATAAGACAAGAAGTAACTACTAAACTAATGTACAACCAAAAAATTTTACTGTGATATGTAGATCTGGACCATTATTCTGATTGTTGGCCCTTCCATCCTGATCTATATATCCTGCCAATCTGAGTTAAGACATCCCTGCTCACTTCTGTACAGAGTTACAGACATTGAAGAAGAGAGAATAATGTTATTGATCTCCAAGTTGCTGGAATGTTTTATTGAATTTGGAGCTTTTCACAGCGTTGAAATGCTGAAGCTGGAGCATATATGGATGTGCTACTCAGAGATTTACTGCAACTGGAGAAAAGTTTTGGTAATTCCTAACGCTAATTCTTGTTTGTTTGTTACGTGTGATTTTAGACTATGCCTTCTTGCTCAATTGTCCACCTAATATGGCATGATTTCTTTCCCTAAAAAACAGTGTTCAGATGATAAGCAACCATCATCGAGTAACAAACCAACAACAATAAAGAGAAGCTTATCTGGATTGGCTCCTTGATTTGTTGGACGAAATAAACCTCACATTGTCAATGCTCAGTACGTACACTCCATGCAAAATAATTCAAATCTTGCAAGAAAGCAATAAAATACTCCTACTTAATAAGATCAGAAAAGGGACACATGGGACAGATTTTATTTCTCCTCTCTCAGAACACACAGATGGGGTATGGGACAAGCAATTTAAACGATTTCTCTCTCTCCCTCACGTCAAACCCAACTACTAGTCCACATAGCCAATGGGAATTCGCATCTACGTGGAGGGATCAACTACTCAAATTGGAATATTATTAGTATATGGTCTCAGAGATCCCAATTGCTTGCACTCCTTGTTTGCCTCCATAGAGCAATATGGCTCCAACCTCCAAGCACTGCTCCGAGAGATGCACTTATGCGTGTATATATATAGAGAGGCAGATACATACATACATCCACACAACTTCAGTTTATATACAATACCGGCCTTTACACAACCTAACCACCATTGCCAGGCAGCAGCATAGCTAGCTTGCTTCTGATGCATGGTTCCTTGTCTTGACCAGCTTCACAAAGCAACCACATTGTTGCGGTCTTATGCAAGAAAGGCCAGGGCCGCTGCTGCACAAGCCAAGGCTAGCTAGCTACAACCAGGAGCCAAGAGGTGCCGGATACATCGTCTCCAACAAGAAGACCTTGCATTGTGGTGAGCTTGGAGGAGGAACCGGCCATGACTTCTTCTCCTACGACAACTTCCTGCATAGCTTGCCATGGCACCGCCGCCGATGAAAAGGAGGAGAAGCGCAGTAAGTGTGAGCTCATCGGGTACGAAGCACTGCCGGAGTGGCTCAAGGACAACGAATTCATCCATGGCTACTACCGCTGCGAGTGGCCGATGAAGGAGACCATCCTCAGCATCTTCTCCATCCACAACGAGACCCTCAATGTTTGGTCGTAAGTCCTCGCTCATCAGTTTTATTTTTGCAATTCACTTTATGTTTCTTTTCTAGCTGTTGATGATATTAATTCTTCAGAAAAAAAATTCCTGCACTGCAGGTATATATTTACCTGACATGTGACATCGATCTATTCTGCTGGCAGGCATTTGATAGGGTTCCTGCTGTTCCTGTGCCTGACAATCTTCACAGCAATGGTGATCCCAAGGAGGAGCAGCAGCAGCAGCAGCAGCACTGCATACCAGCTGGGAGATCTGGTGGAGATGGCCAAGGCCAACATGACGGTAGCGCTGAGGCACGAGGCACTTGCAGCGTGTTTCCTGCTGCCACCGTCTGCTGCTGCTGCTTCAGCCGCTTTGTCTGAAGATGGTCAGCAGATCCCAACCAGCTGTCCACCCAACACTTCCTCCTCCTCTCATCATGCGATCCAGATCCAGGTACTAAATTAGTAGACTAATTTTTTTGTTGTCAATCAGGCGAGTAGTCGATTGAAATTTGCAAGTGGTATATATAGTTAAATTAGTATCTGGAGAGTAGTTTTCGTAATATTACAACGTTGATGTATACACATATGTCATATTATGATTTATGAGTAATTCGTGTTTAAAACATTGTGTTGTGGACCATAATAAATTAGGTTCTAAATGGAACTATTTTGTGATGGAAGGGAGAAGATTGTGTCTGCTCTTAGTCTTTGACCTTATATAAGCAAATAGTAGCAGGAGTAGTAGACTGTCAGTGTCATGTGGTTATGTGCTGTTGTTCACGGGCCTTTTCAGGGTACTGATCTCAGGTTGGTGGCTTCCCATATTAACTTCTGGGTTACAATAGTAGTTGGCATGTGTTTAATGGGCTGCTAGCGCTAGCTGCTGGCAGGCTGCATCTGCATTGGCATTGATTTACACAGAGCAGGTACAGCCTTCTTGATGCATGCTTTAATATGCTTTAGCCTTTAGTTGTTGTGTTCTGCTTTTCAAAATCTCATTAAGGTTGACACAAGCAGCAGCACAAATTTGGTTGGGCCTCATTTAGTTCCCTGAATTGGGAGGTGTCAGAATTGCTATAGCGTACTGTAGCATTTTATTTATATTTATGAATAATTATCTAAACATTGACTAATTAGGCTTAAAACGTTCGTCTCACAAAATACAACCAAACTGTGCAATTAATTTTTAATTTCATCTGTATTTAGTACTCCATGTATGTGCCGACATTTTAATATGACAGAGAATCTTTTTACATAGTATCAAATTTTGAAATTAGGAAGAAACTAAACAAGGCCTTGTTTTGTTTAATTTATTTGCTTCAATCAATCTTTTCATGTCTGTGCCAGTAATTAGCGCTGAAGGTAGTACTAGAATAGTTATGATTCTTGCCAACGGAGTTTGCAATTGTGGCCTTGTTTAGGTCTCAACTTTATACGTGTAAAGTTAGAAAAAAATTATTATAGTCACACCGTAATATTTTATTTGTATTTGGTAAAAATTATCCAAACATTGACTAATTAGGTTCAAAACGTTCCTCTCGTAAAGTACAACCAAACTGTGTAATTAGTTTTTGATTTCATCTATATTTAGTACTTCATGTATGTGCCGTTATTTTGATGTACTAAAAAATCTTCTTTTTGCATTATGTCAAATTCTGAATTTTGGTGAGACTAAACAAGGCCTGTGTCTGAAACTTGAAGTGATAGATAGATGTGTATATGTAACGGTTTCAGCCAAAACAGTGCAATCATAGCTATACTTTTCTGTAGATGTGATGGCCAGCAACCAGACTAGTTTGTGCAAGCCTGGATCTGTTTTGGTCAGCAGCAGTTATAATCATGATTGCTACAATGCATGACAACTTGACAAGTGCATTGAGACAGCGACACTTGCATTTGCAACTGAACACGCGAGCGTATTTGTATAGTATATATTTTTTTCTAACTTCCAAATACATATTGGGTGCGTGCATATATTGATAAAGCAAATACAGTAGTGACGTGTGAGGATGACAGGTAACAGATTACTTCAAACCAGGTCCCAGTCATAAGATTTTGATAAAACCATTGCTACATGGCTGGTATGCATTTGTAGATGGTGACAGAGTATCCATGCCTGCTTGTTCCTTCTGCTTCTGGATCTCTGTTTGTGTTTGGGAATTCACAGAAAATAAAGCAGACATGCAACACGAGTAATTGGATCTAGTTTCACCTGACACTAGACCACACATTCAGAAATTCAGATCCAGTGTGTAATTTTCCGTTTAACCAAGTACTTCATACTGTAAGTAAAATCTGAGATCTGACGAGGGACCTCAATTCCTGCTTCGCTGACTGGTCATAAAATAGGAGTAGTTCTCTACTGCAGTAAATAAAACTAAAACCGACAAGAACCTGCATCTGATGATCTGTATGTACCTGATGTCTGTCTGTGCTTGCATGCAGGGCAGCACTGCTGGTAATACGGCGGCCACAATGGACGCCGGCACCGCCACCGCCGACCCGATCACGCGGTGGCCGCTGTTCGCGTACCTGTGCGGCGCGATGGTCTGCCTGCTAACAAGCAGCGCGTGCCACCTGATCCTATGCCACTCAGAGCGCACGGCGTACATCACCCTCCGCCTGGACTACGCCGGGATCGCCCTGCTGATCGTCACCTCCTTCTACCCTCTGACCTACTACTCCTTCCTGTGCTTGCCGGCGCTGCGGCGGCTCTACACGGGCTCCATCACGGCGCTGGGGTGCGCCGCAGTGGCGGCGTCGCTGGTGCCGGCGTTCCAGGCGCCCGAGCTGCGCCACGTCCGCGCCGCGCTCTTCTCCTGCATGGGCGCGTCGGGCGCCCTGCCCATCGCGCACAAGCTGCTCCTGTACGGCGCCACGGCCCCCGGCGCCGTCGCGTCGGCGGGCTACGAGGCGCTCATGGGCGCGATCTACGCGCTCGGCGTCGCCGTGTACGCCGCGCGCGTGCCGGAGCGGTGGGCGCCCGGGAGGTTCGATCTTGTGGGCCATAGCCACCAGCTGTTCCATCTATTTGTCATTGCTGGAGCCTACACGCATTACCTCGCCGGAGTCGAGTACCTCAAGTGGAGGGACGTCGACAAATGCTAAGCCCGCGGCTGTGACAGAATGACAGGTGGGCCTGACCGATATATGCATGGTCTCTGTCGCAAAGTTCATGAAGAGGTTTGGTTAGAGAGATTAATTATGCTATGTACCTAATTACTACTAGTAGTGGACACTACATTGAGATGGTGATTGCTTTTTCGTCCACTGATTGAGATGGATGAATATAATAGGAGTAAACAAATTACTCTATGTGTCTCTTAAACCATACTACAACCTGTCTTCTAGATTATTCTGGCTGGCTGATGCTAATTTATTGTGAAAGAAAAAACTACTAAATGGCTAACTGATAAGCACCGAAGAGAACTCGCTAGTACAGTGCGGCCCGGTGACCTGTCTTAGACCAATGTGCAGCAAGATTGACGATTCTCACGATGCAGGGATTGAAAACTTGGTGCAGATTGACCAAAACACCCTCGTTATGCAACCATTTTCGTTGATTTGATTTGAAATTGACTGAAAGTTTGAAACAAGATGTATTCGAGAAAAAGTTTGAAACAAGCGGCCACCTTTGTTTTGCCTTCTTCCTCCACGCTAGGAAGCAGGGGCGGACTTTGGACAGCCTGGGGATGAGCCCAGCTGCGGCCCACACGAAAGAGGTCTCCTTCGGCCCAGCTCCCGACTCCCGAGCCGCCGAGCGAGGATCGACGACCGCCGGGGCCTCCGTCTTCCGTGGCGGTGCCTCCTACCACCCGAACCCGTCCGGCCGACCTCGCCTCGTCGGCTAGCAACCTAGCGCCCATCCGGCCGGCCGGCTCCGGCCTCCCCAGCGCGATCCCGCCGCTGGAAGTAGGCCAACCCGGATCTGCCCCTGGCCGCCTGCCGCCTACCTGGCCGGTTGGAGCCCAGCCGGGCAGGGCTTCAGGCGCCCAGCACCCAAACGGCCAAGTCCTTCCGCCCTTGCCCGGTTGCCCCCTGCTGCTGAACAGCGAGCCAGACAGTGAGTGATTTTTACCGTTTAGTGTATATCAGTGGCGGACATGGGCCCCAGGCTGTAGCCCGGGGCACGGCCCAAATTCCTGGGGAGCAAGTCTTCAGATTACTGCGAAATAAACCCATTAGCCCCCCTGAGCCCACGAACTCTCAACCCTAGCCTTGTCTCCTGCGTGTGCGACTCCGCCGTCATCGTTCGCATCCCGTGCTCCCGTCTCGCTCTCGCTCTCCTCTCCCCTCTCCCGTCCCGTGTCTCCCATCCGCGACTCCGTCGTCTCTGCATCCCTCTCCCAGCTCGTCCCAGCCGGTGCTGGCTGCCTAGAGTCCGGCGACCTGCGGGGTGCGGGCCGCGCCGGCGTGCCGCACAGCAGCTGCAGCAATCCAGGAGTACGTCCAGGCGCTGCATTCAGTCTAGGTGGCCACTCTCCTAGCAATCTGGCAGTCTCGATGAGATCCCCCAGCTTCCGTGCCCTATTTTTGTGTGAATGATAATCTAAGTATACATGGAGTGGGAATTGTTTGCATCAGTTGAAGATGGAAAAATTCTATAGTGCTTTCGAGCTCTAAGAAATCGAATGATGCATTTGCCACCCGAGGCCCCTAGGTGCTTATTGTTTTAGTACATTTCATTTTATAATGGTATGTAGGATTATGAAGGAGTATGACATTTTAACAGATATGTAGCATTGATCGTGGTGGTACTAGTTCAAGTAGTGTGAATTTATGAAGCCTTTAGTCAAGTCTTGTGAAGACATGTATTTTTTATTATTATTATGGAATGCACTTTTTATTTGATAATTTATCATCATTGTTCTATGTATCTTTAAGCACATTGATGAAATCAATATCAATCTTTGCAATTGTGCACTGTGTGAAACGAGCAAAAATCTGTTAGTGTACTGTGTACAGCGGGCAAAATTTTTTTGCCCTTCATTATTTAGCCCCTCCCTCGGCCCGTTTCTGGGTCCGCCACTGGTGTATATATTATCGTTGCATCAATGCATCCTATTTTGATTCATGAGTGCGAATTGTTATTTTCTAAAAATTGTCAAGTGTGTCATCGACTGCAATATGGGGAAAATGTGTAGAGGCTCTCGAGCACTTGGTTGAACATTTATGTGAGATCCAAGAACAGCAGCCCAGGGATGGTCTGATGACATTTTTACTATGTTATCGGGGGATGATATTATAGGAGCTTTTGTAACGCCAGAGCTATATGGCACTAGAGGCGCAAAGCTATTTGCCAGAAAAATTCTTTTCAAAGTCCACTTTCAACTCATTGTTTTTTGGAAAGGTTTCTTGCTAACTTGGAGCTAACCAAACCCCAAGTGGCACAGAAGCCAGGCAGTCGTGAAGTGGGATCCTGCTGCCAGCAGGCTCCATGAAGATCAATGTTGATGCAACTTTATCATAAAACTCAAGTGTAGCTGCTGTTGCAGTGGTGGCCAGGGACTTGAGGGGAGCTTTCTTGGAGGCCTTGGAGGAGGTAACAAGATTATTGGACCTAGAGAAGCTAGAAGCAGTGCCTTGCTGGGAAAGGCTGACCCTGGCAAGTGATCTCCGCTTGCAAGTTTTTGTGATGTAATGATTGTACCGATTTGATTAACATCTGGGACGGGTCATTGAAGTTTATGGCCATATTATCCAGGAGATCTGAAAAAGAGCAAAGCACTTCTAGAGGGCTGATTTTATTCATTAAGGCAATCCAATGTCGATTCTCACAATCTCTGTATGATGCCATAGGAAGGCATGTTTAGTTTTTTTGTCTGCCGGAAGGTGTTTGTAATTCATATCCTACAGGCACGATGTTCAGTCCAGCCGCCACACCTGCACTGTTGTTCTCTCCTCCTGCACCTTCTTGTGGTGCGGCGGTGTACTGGAGCACTCTCACCCAGCCATCCCCACCGCTCTGCTCCTCCTCTTGCCTCTTGTGGTGTCCTGAGCTGCCACCCTGCTCCTGCTCCTGATCTGCTTCTCGTCCTGCCTTGCCTCCTGCTCTGGCATCGCCCCCCTCCCCTTGCAATCCTTTCAGTTGCTACTACAGGTGTGGGGATCATTAGGTTTGTTCATAAATTGGCTGACATAAGGGCTCCTTGATCCATTATCATTGTTCTTGTTTGTGTTTGTTGCGGGATCTGATTGGAGGTTGTGATGACCAGAAAAACACCAACCTATTTTCTGACTACCAGCGAGAGGAACCAATGTATCCTCCTGCCCAAGATCTGTGCAATTTCTCATTATCTTAACTAGTTTGAATTAAGAAGTGATGTATTGCGGACTTATCGTTATATACATGCATGCTATTTTCATGGCCCACAAGCTTAACGTGCCAGCTGAAGCTTTTCCATGGTCATTCATGTGGGCGTTTCTATGATCCTTGTGGTTATGAAAGCTATTTCAGTCTTAAATCCAAATTCAAAAGAGATCAGTTGTCATTGTTTTCCACCACTGTAAGAAACTGCCTTTCACTACTTTTTTTGCGTAAGATTTGCTCCCAAGGTCCGAGCTTCCAAGAAACTAGTATGTGGTTGGAAAAAACAGTTTGGTCTGCTCTTATATTGCATTTATCTTTGTTATAAGTTTACCTAACATTACAGCATTATCTAATTCTCTGTTTTCTTTACCTAGTTTTGCAGCATAGGCAATATACTTACACACAGCTCAGTGCTTGTTAGGATCGATGGCAGATAGCGAGCATCGAACAGTGTAATTACCTAGTTTTATACACTACTGAAAACTTGACATTGCCGTGTGTAATTACACACGGTAAAGAGATCTTTACACTCGGTAAAAGACTTTGCCGTGTGTAGCACACGGCAAAATTTGACTCGACAAAGAAATTTTGCCATGTGCTACACACGGTAAAATACTCAAATATTTTGCCATGTGCTTGGCGTGGCACTCGGCAAAATTTTTTTGTCTGTCACGGCACCGGCCGTTAACTGATATTTTGCCGAGTGGCCGACCAAACAATCGGCAAATTTTTTTTACTATTTTTATTAAAGAAACTTTGCCGTGTGCCGCGCAATCAAGGCACTCGGCAAAGCGGTTTTTTATTTTTTTAAAAAAAACTTTGCCGTGTGCCACCAACCAAGGCACTCGGCAAAGTTCTTTTATTTTTTTAAAAAAATTACTTTGCCGAGTGTCTCAACCAAGGCACTCGGCAAAGTTTTTTATGTTTTTTTAAAACATTACTTTGCCAAGTGCCTTACCCATGACACTCGGCAAAGACCCCCAGAAATGCATTTTTTTATTTTTTACATTCCATTGTAACAGACAATGCACACACATCAATCGTCACATCTATATCAGCAACAGACATTATATATCAAAAGCACACGGATATTTCATAAATCCATAGATAATCCATCCAAAATCCACCAAAGTTTAACATCGCAAGTTTATTATTACAAGTTCAACATCAAACAGTACAACATCCCTACTACGGTGACAGAGACTGCAACTGTGGCCTCCCAAACTACGATGACGGACCGGACTGCGGTGTAGCGTTGATGGCATCAGTCGGTGGTGACATTGTAGCGGGATTGTTTGAACCCGCCGACAGAGGCTGCACAAAAGAGGAGATTGCATGTGTTAGACTCAAAATTGAAAATTTCAGCATTACCTCCCCTAGACTGCGATGACGGACCAGGACTGTGGTGTAGGGTTGATGACATCAGCCGCCGGTGACACCGTAGCGGGATAGTTTGAACCCGCCGACAGAGGCTGCACAAAAGTGGAGATTGCATGTGTTAGACTCAAAATTGAAAATTTCAACATCACCTCCCCTACACGGGGAGGTTTCCAACCTGCAAGAAACAACGGCATGAAGACCGACAATCCCAACGGCATGAAGGCCAACAATTCCAACGGCACGAAGGCCGATAATCACAGTGGCACGAAGGCCGACAATTCCAACAGCATGAAGGCATTAAACTTCCATACTTACAGGGGTGAAGAGTCCAACTGGAGCTACTGGGGCACCCGATGCAATGTTTTGGATCATCCGAAATATTTTCCCATCTTCTGCTGCGTGTGCTCTAGCCGAGCCTCTAGGTGTGAGGTCGTCTCCTTTTACTCTACCAGCTAGGCCTGCAGTGTTTCAATCACATGTTTCAGTATTGTAAATTTGATCAATGTGTGTAATGCTCAATGTACGATGAGTGAAACTAGAATTACCTCAAGTTTGTCCACCCGCGACAGTGTTGGAGTAGGTCATGCACATATGGGAAGGCTTGTGGACGTGCTCCATGACCTCACGTTAGAGAGAGAGGGTGTAGACCTCGAGGAGTCAGCGGCGTTTGCAATCCACAACTGCCCGTGCTTCCTGCCTTCCCCCAAACTCACGATCACCTCTGTCTCAAGGGGCTTAGTGCTCATATTGTTTGATCTGGGCCACAGAGCGTCCTAACCACCTCCGCGTAGTCTTTGACCTTAGCGTGGATGCTCGGGTCAGAGTAAGCCTCGGCAGGTGCATTTGGGTCTAAGACGACACCAGATTTCACCCGGCCCATGTGGGACATAGCCCATGCCCCAAACTCCAACACTGGCACGCCCGGCTGTGCCGCCTCCTATGAGAAAGACGGCAAGATGATTAGAAATCAGGCAAAATTGAGTGTTAGAATAGATAAATGACATCTTGTACAAGTGCCTACTTGAATGTGGGGAGGTTGCGGCTGCCTTGATGGTGAGTTGGACTAGTCCTCCATGCCCGCTTCTGCTTTCCTTTCACGCGCTTTGCGATGTACTCCGAGGATAGGTACCTGTCCATGATCTTCGACCATGCCGCTCTGTGCGACAAGCACCACTGGGGCGGCACCTACACATCATCAAGTGTTTGACATAGAAGATGAACAATTCTAGACCTACTAAATCTCAAAATGAATCAATACTATTCACCTACCTAAAGGTACTGCGCCTTGGTCAGCGCCAACTCTCTTGAGTTGCCCTTGATGAGGGGCTATTTTATGATGGACCTGTAGTACTCGACGTGGGCCTAGAGTTGCACCTCATAAATCATGTCGCTGACTTGCTTGTGACAGGCTTTGTGTGCCGTCTAATCTACCAGGGTCTCTTGGCCTTCTTCGGTGTTGAAGTACTTGTGCATACAAACATGATGTATCCAGTCATTATTTCAATAAAAGACTTAACCAATGTAGGATATGTATTTGAGCTTCATTGTGAGACACTTACCCAAAACTCTGCCAAAACCCACTCCTGCTTGTTATCCTTCTCGTCATCATCACCGAGCTTGTACCTGTCCCACGACTAGGCCAGCCCCCATGTGCCATCTTTCAATTTCACAAGACCAGGGAAGTGTTTCTTGCACAGACATCTCATGATGTTAGCGGGGGTGCGTGGGGGTCAAGAGCACCCAACAAAACTAGCCAACCCCTGCACAAGTGATTAAGAAAAATATCAGTTTCTATTTTGATTTTCAACGTATCATATGAAGTACTAGTGATAACATCTATAGTTACTTACTTTCCTGCCACAGGACAAACCACTGGGCGTAGGTCAGGATGTGGAGGATTATGAAGGGTTGTGGCACCTCGCAGGTAGGGAGTCGGCCGAGCAGAACTATCCTCCATTTGCTAAGTCCCCTCATCCCCCAATGGAGTGTCTATGGTCATGCCCGTGGCCGACACGTGGTCCTCCGGGGTAGGAGACAGGTCCTTCGACTGGTCGAGAGCCGGGGGAGAAGGCGGGTCCCTCCTGGGGTGACCGGGAGGACGACCACTCCCCCTCCCCCTCCCTGCCCTAGGGCGACCCGGGCCTGCTCTTGTCACTGCCCCTGAAGATGTCCCCACGCGTCCATCGGGAGGGCATAGCCTTTGGTACACTGAGTAAACTACCTCGGTGTACGGTTGCCTGCCATCTTTGGTCAGTCACCTGCAATTTACAAAGAACAAACAACAAGCGTTAGTACATACATTACAAATAATTCAAAATGAAGAAAACATAACACAATTTAATAAAAAACATAGTATTACATGCTTTAGGAATAATCTTCAACATTGGGATCATAGGTCTCGTCATCACTGTCAAAATTGTCCAAATAGGCGATACTACCCGAAGGTTCTATGTCTTCCTTATTGTCTCTGCGTAAATGGAATCGCTCAAGCATTTGAATGTCCTTCGGAGTCAGTACTACATCTCTAGGGTCGTCATCGTCAATCGTTTCATTGTCTACTTCCATGGCGGTCACACCGGTTAAGACTATCTCAAAGCTCCCTTGTAGCCCACTTGCTTGATAGAACTCTCCATCATTTGTGTTTGTATTGAAGGTGTATTCATCATTGTTTGGAATAGATAGTTTACCTTGCAGAGATACCTGGTGCACAATAGACCAACCCTTAAGATGGTCTTTGTCTTGACACGCGTATGGCGTATGATACACCTGCACGGCCTGTTGAGCCACAATATAGACATCTTTTCCTTTATAGATGGAATCATGTCTAATCTCGACTATGCCAAGTTGAGGGGTCTGTCTCATTTGTCTAGGATCAAACTAGTGGCACTTGAATATGACAGGGGTAAGAGGTATCCAGCCCTCATATTCAAATTCATAGATCTCCTCAATTATTCTGTAGTATTCGATGCCATTAGTGCCCAATGTTAAAACTTGGCTATTGGTGGTTTTCCTATCGGATCAGGTTTGCTCGTGTGTTGGCAAATCCTAGCCTAACAGATATAATCCGCAAGTGCACAGATATCGATGTAGCTTTCACCCCGGGAGTACTTCAAGGTATCGATTTCCACGGGGAACGTGAAGTGTTCTAATTTAATTGAAGTTGTCTAAGGGTAGTGATGATGTAATGGTGGAACAAGGGGATGATGAATAGAGAGGCACTTGGTTGATATAGCTAGGGTTTTCTTGATAAATGAGCAAGATAGTTATTACTAAAATGATCTACTTTAGGCACCTGGGACCAAGCAACTCGCAAGAGCAAGCGAGTCCACCCCTAAGTCCTACAGAATAGAACGAACATGGTGGAATACGTAGATTGGACAGGGCTATCACCACCTGCCAACTACAACTGCAATTTGTTGAACTGAATGCAAACCAGGGTAATTACTAGCCTAGACCCCATGTCTACACTATTAATTACTACCTTACTTACTAGTAAAGCAAGGCACTCATACAAGTATATACTATCCAGTAAATACCAATAAGTAAATACTAAATAGTAAATACTAATCAATGAGCAAGGAATGGAATCAATTACTTTATTAAATAACTAAATTCTTAATTAAAGAAAAACACTAGAGTTACCAGACCAAAGACTGGAGCCGAGGGAGGAGAGATGTCGGTCGCCCGACTCCTCTCTCAGTTCACCTTGCCTCTTTACAACTGGGGAGAAAACCCACCAGAGGGACACTGCTACTAAGATTAAGGAGTGTAATATGTGTAGGTGTGTGTTACAAATGAGGTGTAAGGGGTCTATTTATAGTGCTAGGTGGAGTAGGGGTGAAGGAAACGCCACATCAATGATCCGCGTGACCTCCTTCATGCACCGTTGGATCAAACCACCATATATGCCTTAGGATCAAGGGTGGAGCTTTTCCATCACATGTTCAACATGAGGAAGGTGGTGGAGGTTCAACCAACCTGGCTGGGCCCAAGGTGGGGGTTGGGTGACCCCCCTATGGTCGGTGGGCCCAGCCAGGGTCTTCTAGAAGGTATCCACACCTCGCTGGAGTGAAGCTGAGCTTCGAGGCCCACAAAGGTGGGGTCGGTTGACCCCCTCTATGTCAGGTGGGACCATGGGTGAGTGTCCCCACATGTCATAGGGTCCATTCTAGGTGTTGGTTACTTTCTTGTCATGCCGGTACCTTCATTGTGGGCCCATGGATCCATGTGACCTCATCTTTTACCGTTGAGAGGAAACTCGCTTGGGATTGTGTTGGGAGGATCCTGGTAGTCTAGCAGTGTCAAGAAGGTCCCATAAGGGGATCAGCCGATCCCCCTTTGGTGGAATCAAAGGTCCATCTTCTACAGGTGGCTTCTACATGTAATTCTAAGCACAATGGTGGTGCTGGCTTGCCCAAGGTGGGGTCGGCCGACCCCATCATTGTGCCCATCTTTTACACATTGTCTCCAGAAGCTATGATATTGATGAATGTGAAGTTGGCTTGTCATTTGGCCATACTTGGTTGGTTGACCAACCTTCATATGGAGCTTTCGGACACTGAAAAGTACCTGTTCTGAGTGCCTGCAACTAAATAATGACAAGTACATGTGGAACCAAGTTATTTGTACCTAAGTCACTATGTGTTTGGTGGTTTCCTTCAGAAAGAATATCTTGTTGATGGTTTTGATGGGGTAAAAACATGCTGTAACTACCGTCAACAAGATTCCCCCACACTTAAGTCTTGGTCGTCCTCGAGCAAAGGGTAGAGAGAATGATAACATATGATTATGAAATTTTTAAGATATTATAAAACACAAATCTTTTCTCAAGACATATCTCATACAAATGGGTTATGAGGTACTGTCTAGCATATATCCTTCAGATGTTGAAAAATGGAACAGTTCTCAAAGCAAAATCATCTTCCCATTTTCATATCCTTAGTACTTAGATTTTTTGACAATGGTTTGAAAAGAAAGCACATAGTTCATTCTTACTCCTCAAATAGCACTCTCAAGTGACTCACTAAGTATATGATTCCTCACCAAGGCATAGCATAAGATTGCCTTCTTTTGTTTCATCCTACATCTATCAGGCTTATGTGGGGCTCAGGTAGGGATAAACAAGATAGCATACTTGCATTACATCTATTGTAAAGTCAAAACAAGGATCCAAGGAGAAGAATGTCATAATCTTAGATCAAGATGTGCAAGTGTGTGGAAAAATGATGGAATAGAATGCTCCTTTATTTGATAGGATCACTCTCTATTTTATTTTATTTGAGACATGGCTAGCATTTTTTTCTCTCTTTTTTCAAAAGAAATGGACCTTCATGTGTCCACTTTTTTTGTTCTTTTACATAGCCTTTTTATCTCATCTACTAAATGACACTTAGACAGATATTCTAAAACTTTAAAACATGAAGCATATTTATGATGGAGATGGATATCATGTTTTTGTATACTTCTAGTGTAGAAGCAACATGTGTATATGTGGTGTTTATGTGGTCTTGATCTTGGGACTATAACATAATTCTCAACTAGGGTCAACAAGGTTTGACCAAACTCAACACAAGTACAAGTAGCGTATACAGAAGGGGTTTTGAACATGGTATGAGCATATATGGCTTTGTTAGGAATTTTCTTACTATTAAGAAGTAAGTGACACTATGGTTTTATGATATTTTCAAAAAATATATATCTAAGAACTTTGAATAGAAAAGGTATGAATCATGAGCTAAGAACTATATCACATTTGCTAACAACTAAGTCAATATGATATTCCTATCAAGATATGGGACCCACAAGTATAAGGATATGCAAGAATTAGACTTTGTGACGCTTTTACCTTTTAAATGTCATAAATCATGTCACTTTTTATTTTTAGATGCAAGTCTTCTTGTTTTTATTTTTATTTTATTTCATCTAAGGAAAGAAAATAAAAGATAAAAATAAAAATTAAAGAATAGAGGGTGAGTAGGAGTGGCAAACCAGTCAGGAGGCTTGTAGACAATGAGTGGATGCTGACTGGTGGGTCCTGGGGCTCCAAGGTGGGGTCGGCCGACCCTACTTGGGCTTGCCCGTTGTTTCCATTTGAATCCCCTCTGTTGATTACGTACTTCTGTAAACTTGTGTTCCCGTTGGCCGCCAAAGTGGGGGTCGGCCGGCCCCCTGCTTGGGTCTGATTTCGTCGTGCCAATGTGTCAGGCCATGTGCTACGCCATGGTATGTTAAGAAAAGTTCAGGGATGTAGTTGGGGGGTCGACCGACCCCCCACACTTGGGTTCTTGAGCATTCTTAAAGATGATGAGTTGTAGCATTGGTCCTCCTCAGTTGCATCGAAGTTCTCCTTGGCCAAACAACTTGACCTTTGACCATGAGGATCTCAATTTGTCTCCTTGAATGATCTTATGACCTACCTTGATGAACTATTTTTTTCATGATAGGTGTGAAATTCATCACTATTTCAGTTCTGTGATGAATCTATGACCAAAACGCCACCATCGTGGAAGTCGTGTCACACATATGTGGTTGTGATGATCCTTAAGGAACCGTCACAGAAGCCTACCTTTGATGACCAACATGTGGATGTCATAGAAGTTTTTCGTATGCGTACATGAGGGCTACTTATGTGTACATTGATGGCGCAGACGACCGTTTGGCGCCCAGATGGCTGTTTGGCGCTCATGGCGGCCGTTTGGCTGACATGGCGTGCTCTGGGTCTTCCACGTTTCAGGCTCCTTGAGGACCACGTGTCTAGATACTGGTGAACCATGTGTCAATTTCTTATTGGCACATGTTGCATGTTACCATTTTCCCATTTGTCTCTCTTTTATCGGACCATCTGTCATTTATTTATTTGTTCACGTGTCAATTTTTATTAGCACACGTTTCGCGTACCAGTTAGCCCACTTGTCCGTGCTTCATTGGACCATTTGTTGGGTTTTTATCTATACATGTGGCCATCTCTCATTCTACCACATGCCATTGTGGCTTGCATCCATGTTTCATTTGTTAATCTACCACATGGTTTCACGCTATTCAACCGCGTGTCGGGTACTTAGAAACATATGTGTCGTGCCATGGCAATTGCATGTGTAGAGCAACGATCCATTATTAATCGACCATGTGGGCTGCTCTGGATCATGGAAATAAGATGGAATCATCCAAATACCCATTCGAAAACATCACAGAAACTAATTTACATTTTACACCGTGCAGCATGCCATAGCAAGAGTTTCACCACAACAAACTAGCACGAGTCCACACATCAAACTGACACATATCGGCACACAAGTCTACACATCAAACCACAAAAGTTAACGACATCAAGGCCACAGTAGCAGCAGACCTATAGTCAATTACCAGAAGAAATGGCTGCCAACAATTCCTCACGGAACTTCCTGTGCTGCTCTTGTTGTTGTCTCTTGCAATCCTCAAACTCCATTACAATCTTCTATGCCTTCATCTTCTATTTAGCTAGTTCCTCAACGAGGGCAGTAGAACTAACCTATTCCTCATAAAGCTTTTGTCGAAGCATCCTCTCTGCCAATGTATCTGTTATGGTGGAGCTTGTCTGGATACTAGCATTCTTCAGAAAAGGGATGTTGCTGATGGGTGCCTAGGACTCATTCTTGCCATGGGAGTTGTAGATGACCTTGCAAACAACATCAGCACTAGTCATTGGTTCCCACCCTTCAGCAACACAGACGGCTTGCAAACTTTCCATAGCTACCTACGCATGTTAAAGCATTAAACTTTAGGTAGCAGATAGTGGTATAAAGGTAGCAGATAGTGGTAGAGGACTTAAATTGAAAACCCATGAGATTAATCCATAACAACTAATGCATAGGTATTGTGCAACATACTGCTAATAGGGAGCCAATAGAGATTACATAAGCACAATGTTCAGGTACCGTATAGATTGGTTTATAATTGCAAATTTCAAGTAAATCAAGCGAAGGTACTTACAACAACTTCTATTGCAGCATCACTAAGGCTTTCTTCTTATTGGTATGGAACTCCTTGAAGACTTCCACAACATTAACATCTACATCAAATCCCCCTGTTGTTCATCAAGTCCCTGATTTTGTTGTGCGGCCTTCCTCTTGTCCTCGATCTGTTCACATTGCACATGAGTTTTAATTCATATATATACAAAGTCACAGTAACAATACAATGAAACCATCACTTACAAATTTGTGGAGCTTGACAACATAGGATTGAGACCTGTAGCCTGATGGTACTTAATTTTTGCATGGTTTTTCTTATTCTTCATAGATACATCCTGTAACGTCATTGGTGTTACACTACAGCACAAGTATACCATAGAAGGAATAGACAGGCATTCACAAGCACCTTGTTCTTTGCACTAGACCAAGATTTGACAAGGTCATTCCACTGCTTATCATTCATGGACTGGACAGGAGATCACGTCATGATCTGATCAGTAGGGACATTATTGTAGTAGAGTTTCTTCAACCTGCAGTATTCGTGCCTCATAGCACATCTAAACACATTCCAACAAGTGCATGCAAATTAAATAAGTTTCTTAGTTGCTCAAGGCATAGTTGAATGTAAACAAGGGGTAGCGATGCAAATGGATAGCTTATGTAGAAAATTTTCAAAATGGACCTTGCCATTAGGTGTCTTGTAATGTTTGAAATGGGTGAAAATGGATACTTGATCCACGACCCTATACTAGCCATTGAGGCAAACTTGGCAGCTTGTAGTGCATCATGTGGCCGTCTGTTCCCCTTGGCTATAGAGATGGGCATCCTCATTCCTCCAAATGCACTAATCATTCCATCAAGCATAAGTCCCATATCTTTTCCCCACCATTTTCTCTTTCTTGGTAGCGGTTGTTCTTCACAGTTTTCATACATTTAGATTGTTAATAGATAGTGCAAAATTGATTGATAGACATATGCAAGTTAATACCAACCTTGGATAATTTCATTATTGTTCTGTGGGTCAGGGCAAACAGTAGCTTCCTCAGAAGGATCCTCTACGGCATGGATATTGTCATCTAGCACAATTTCTATTTGTTATACAAGTAGCATGGATGTCAAATAGCTATTACAAATCAACAGATAGAGATTTGTAGGTTAATACCAACCTTCACAACATTCGCTATTGTTCTGAGTCTAAAAGAAGAAAGCAGTTTCCTCAGAGGCACCCTCTCCGTCTCCAGCATGGCTACTATTATCTAGAGGTGAGAAGTTGCCCACAGGGCTGTGGTCACCTGCTCCTGATCCATCAAGCACTTTATGTTTACCTGACCAACTACAAACACCAGTCAACTTAGGTGCTGCTAGCATCACTCGCTCTGTATAAGTTCACCCGGCACCCAAATTACCAAAGCCTTTTGTCCTACCAGTAGAGTCTCCTCTATGCCTTCCTGGAACTGGACACTGAAGGTTATGAAAAAAAAATGTAGCAAGCATGTGCAGATTACATTGCCCCCGAACAAAATACAGAACTGAACAAGCAACTTAACTAGTAAGGACTCTGGCTCAGCTTCAAATTCTGAATCTATTTCATTCGCTTCATAGCCACCGTCAGCGAACTCACATGGTTTATAGATATATTCCAGATCTTCACTTGACCTTTTTCTTTTGTAGGAGACACATGGTTTCGGTGCGCAGACAGTCCAAGTTCTTGCATTTTTAGTTGAGTGCTTGCAATATATGCAATCCGTGCTTCTTCAAAATGATTTAGTTCCTCTACATCTACATTACATAGGCATTTAATAAACTAAAGTTTAAACCAAATGTAAACAGAGCAGGGGTGTGCAAATACATGTCAACAACAATCATCCTAGGTTCAATCACTAATGTCATAAAAAAATCATAAAAAACCACTACAATACAACACACATCGTAAAAAGGGATCTTGGTACCTGTTACTTCGCCTTGACTAGCTAGTATTCATTGTTGGCCCTGAGGTCTCATCGTCGTCGTGGAGCTGGTGCGGCAGGCGTTGATGATGGCGTACTAGATCGACATCCAGCTAGGGTTTGGATTCGATGGATCACGACGAGTGCCGAGCTAGGGGATCTGGATCTAGAGTCAAGCTACTGCGGCGATGGCACCTCATGCTCGGAGTGGGGTGGGCTAGTAGTATGGCAGCACTGCTTGAAAATTTTAAAGTGGAGAGAGCGGGAAGAGAGATGGGTGCAGCTGGGAGAATGGGAGATGGGGGTGGAGAAGGCATGTCCTTGCGCTTTTATGTTGCTGGCACAATACCACAAATGTCCTTGTCTTAGGTGAACATATTTTGTGCACGGAAGGGCAAGAGTTAGACATCTATGTGTTGGCGGGCGCATAGCAAAAATTTTGGCAAAAATTCAAACCTACGGGCGGGGGGACAGCCCTGTGTGCTCTAAAGCTGAGACCGCTACATATTCCTCATTTTTTTAATAAGAGGAATTAGAATCGGTCCAGGAGACCGCCCTAGTCTGCTTGTCGGTGTTTCGACCCTCGGTGGTTTAACACCAATGAGTAATATTTGTAATTGTGTGCTCCCTTAATCTGGTGGGTGATGCAAGAAGGACACGGCGATTTATCCTGGTTCGGGCAAAGAAGGCCCTACGTCCAGCGGAGGGAGGATAGTTCGTGTTATCTTGCACCGAAGTGCTAGTACAGGGGAAAATACAAGCAGGTGTGAGGAGCGTGAGGTTGGGCTTGGGCGTTCGGACGCCTAGCTCTTGACCTTACACTGGCTCACGGTGTTGTTCTGTGATCTGAAGCCTTAGCGTTTCTACGCTCTAGATCCTCTCGTTCGTCCCTCCTTTCCTAACGTCCTGGTGCCTCCTTTTATAGGTGAAGGAGGGGCACAGGAGTACATACATTTAGAGTTTGCATGGCTGGTGTCGCATGGCGTTGAGGCTGATCACGTCGGTGCCGCTGTAGAGATGTACGTCGGTATGGGAGGCCCTGCAACCATCGCGTCGGGAGTTGTTGAAATGCAGCCCGGAGTTTGGAGTCCTGCTCGAGGGTTTGTCCGATGAAGTCGAGGGGCAGCGGTCGAGGGCTTTGGCTTGAGCCGAGGGGGTCGAGTCGAGGGAGTCGAGCCTCACTGGATAAGGTCGAATCCCGGGAAATGCAGGAAACGTGCTGATTTATGCGTCTCGAGGGGGTGCTGGATGGGACACAGTGCTCGGCATGGCGCAACAGCGAAGTACGACCCGCGAGATTCTGGGGCATGGGTGGTAAAAGCAAGATTTGACCGCCACTCCCACAACTGTTACCGTAACTATGGCCATACGGTTAGGCGGGGGTAGGTAAAACGCATTAAATGCGCCCGGATCCGTACGGGAGAGTCGGTAGCCGAGGGGTGCACTGTCCTCGAGGGCTACCCATTCGCGCGAACGAAGTTCCGTCCTCGAGGGCAGGCTCGTTCACCAGGCGAAGTTCCGTCCTCGAGGGCAGGCTCGTTCGCCGGGCGAAGTTTCGTCCTTGAGGGCAGGCTCATTCACCGGGCGAGGTTCCGTCCTCGAGGGCAGGCTCATTCATCGGGCGAGGTTCCGTCCTCGAGGGATCGCCTGAATTGTACCCTCGAGTGTACAGTCCTAGTCTGCTTGGTAGCCCCTCGAGTAGGCTTTGGCTTTGGGCCATCGTAGCCCGTTCGTGGGTCAACCCAATATGCTTTAGCCTGTGGGTCTTCGAACGTTAATCGTGGGAGGTCACTGGAGGGTTCGTGTTGCTGATTTGGTGGGGTTTAGCCTGGTAAACCAAGGGTTTGGGGTACCCATTTCCTAGGTAACGACAGTAGCCCCCGAGCCCCTGCGCGAGTGATAGCACTCGGGCAGGGGGTCAAGAATTGGGAACGGGACGTGATTCAGATCTTTCCGTGGGGGGCGCGTGAGCGACCCCCGCGGGGGTAGCCCCCGAGGCCTCATAGGAGTCGGAAGACTCCTGTGAGGGCTTCATTTGTCTTTGGTCGAGGGGCGCTTGTCTAGTCGGGTATAGGCCTAAACTGGAGTCGCAGCGCTTTACCGAGGGGTGCGTCGGGACGCCGAGCCCCCGAGGGATTTTCGTCCCTCTTTCGTCGAGGGGTGTCGAGCACAGTCCAGCTCCTGAGCCTCGTGCGGCTGGGGCGTTGCCGGCCTCGGCATTCATCTCACAAGTCCTTTCAATCGAACGTGAGGCGAGAGGCGTCGGACTACCCTCGATAGGGCGAGCCGCGAAGTTCTCAGTGAGCTGGTAACGGGAAGATCCAAGTGAGAGCCTATTCCTCATTCGATAGAGGTCGGCTGGTGGCCCAGAGGTGGTCTCATTAGAGCGAAACGCATGGTCTTACAGATACCGATTCCATTCGATAGGTCTCGGCAGCTCGATGCCTCCCTTCGGGGGGATTCCATAAAGTCCGTAGCATTTCGCCTTGGATGTGTCCAAAGGGATCTTGAGAGTTTGTTCTCGAGCAAGGCCTCGTGTTGGCTCCCCCTTGGTCATCCCTGACTCGGGTGCTTGAGGGCGGCTGTCGAACCCTGATCGTGGGGCCAGCCTTCGCTCCCTCGAGGCTTAGGGTCGGAGCCCGATTTTTTTGGTGCTCAAGGGCGGCCATTGAGCCCTCACCTTTGAGGTGGGGCCAGAGCCCATTTTACCTTTCATAGAAATCTCCGTTGGCGAGTAACGGCTCTTTTTTCTTATCGTTGGACACGCCTTTTGAGGAGAAGGCCGTAGCGGTGCGATCGTGGTGGGCCCGAGCAACGGCTCTTTGCTAGAGGTGTGACATGCGCATCCGGTCGAGGATCGAGGGGGGAACGGTCAGGCAAGCGCATTAATTGCGGGAAGTTACCTTTTCCCTGCCGTCGGACTCCGCCCGTTGCTCTTCTCGGGTATAAAAATGAAGGGGGACAGGCGCTGTTCGCCCCCACCTTTGCCATCCTCCCAAATTCCTGCTTTCCTGCGTGCGTGAGTGTAGAAACTTTAGAGCAAGAAATCGCAATTGGGAACCTTCCTGATCGTCTGTTCGCCGAGGAGATTCGTCTTGTTGCTAGCGCCGTCGTGTCCACCGAGCGGATCTATGCTGCCGCTGCTGCCATGGCTCCCGTCCTCCAGACTGCCGAACCCTGCGCCCGTCGACCGTGACGCGGCAAAGGTTGAATGAGTTGGTGGGGGAAGGACTTCTCCGCCCCATCACCGATTCGAATCGGCCGGAGTGGATTGCGCCTCCGAGGAATCACCAAGAGCCAAACCTGCTGGAGGGCTACGTGGTGAGCTTCCTCAAGTATCATCGGCATGGGTTCGATGTACCCCCGAGCGAGTTCATGCAGGGGTTGACGAACTTCTACGGCGTCGAGCTCCAACATTTCTCCCCCAGCGCCATCTCCAACGCCACCATCTTCACGGCCGTCTGCGAGGGCTACCTCGGGATGGCGCCACATTGGGAGCTGTGGCTCCATCTTTACAAGGGGGTGGTTCGCCTCCCCGGTGGCACCAGGAGTAAGGCGAGTCATCAGAGCGGGGTGCCTCAACTTTGTGTTGAAGACTGGGAAGTCGGAGGAGCCACGCGAGTATATCCCCACCGGGTTGATGTCCAACCACTCCCGGTGGGACGAGCAGTGGTTCTACCTTCGCAACGACGGCGGCTACCTCCCGCCGTACACCGGGCGGCTTATCACCGAGCGTCCATTCAACTGGCCGCACGGTGTCGTGGGAGATCTTCAGCGTCGACTTCGTCCCCTCGTCGCCGCAATGAAGACCCTTCGAGAGGCGGGCCTGATGGCGAGTGTGGTGGTCTCAGCCTTCCACAGTCGACGGGTGCTCCCTCTGATGGTGCGCCCACTGCGGTTGGATGAGATGCTCCCCTCGGCGACGCCCGAGGTTCTCAAGAGGTGCCGGATGTCCGGCGAGAAGCCATCCACGTGAAAGTCGTTGCGCGGGTGAAGGGGATGGTTGCGGGCTCGTTCAGGGCAGAGGACGTCAACCGCCTCCCCATGCGGCCGGAGGAAGGTTGTCTCGACTTGGTGAGTGCCCCGACCCGCGCCTTTCACGTTTTCATTCCGCCCCCTTCTCTTGTCCCTGTGACTAAACGTCTTCGTGTAGGGGAGAATCGACTACTGGAGATCGAGGCCTTTGCTGAGGGAGGACGCTCCCGATCCTCAGGTAAGACGCTTCACCGCCCAGCAAGAAAAGCGGTGTAAGGATGAAGAGGAGAAGAAGAAGGCCAAGAAGCTTCGGGAGCACGAAAGGCTTGCGAGGTGTCGTGCTGAGCAGAGGCGCGACGGGCTCCCGGAGGAGGAGTCTCCCTCGTCCGAGGGAGATGAAGATGATGTTGATGATGACAGCGATGATGTCGAGGGGGTGGCGGGGCATCTTGACCACATCTTGTCGGGTTCCTCCCATGCTGATCGCCCCTTCGTGCAGGAGGAGGTGGTGGAGGAGCGCGCCCCCCAGCCGGTGACGTCGGCCTCAGAGCGTCGGCGTGGGAAAAGGTGGGCCGACGCCTCGACTCGAGGGGGTTCACCCCCCTCCCATCGTACTCGAGGCGGGACCCCACCCACTTCGACCCGGGAAACCCGGTCTTGGTCGTTGGCGCGGGCGGAGCGAAGCCGCGTTCAGGAGGCCCCGTTGGAGCAGGGAGGCGCGGCGACCCCACCGATGGCCCCAAGCAGCCTTAGCCTTGGGAAGAGCTCGGCTTCGGGTGGGGTCTCAAGATCTGCTGGCAGTTCGAGGGGGACCCGAAAGGCCTCTATCCCCTTCGGGTAAGCGTTGTTGATTGAATTCTTTTCCGTTGCATCCTCCTTTCGTAGTTTGATAAGCTTTTTACCGTCCTGCTTCCCATCCAGTCCCAAGCGCCAAATCGAGGAGGCGTCTCTTGCGCCAGCCAAGTGGCTCAAGGTGGACGCAGCTGCAAAGATGGAGGCCCTGGTCATAGGTGTGACGTCGAGGCCCTTGGCTCCGTGGGAAGCCAAGTGGTTGTCCTCAGCCCTCGGTGCTATGGCGTGCGGTAGGCTGACGGGTTCCGCTCTTGCTGCAGGGTCGAGCGTCTCGGGGCTGCGACGAGCGGCGACTCCAAGCTAGGGAGGATGCAAGAGGGAGGGAGCACCTCCTTGACGTCATCGTCCGCGGCCCTCGAGCTCGGCCCGGCGCCAGGGGGCGGAGCCCCTACGTCGGGAGCTTCCGCTCCTGGCCGACCGGAGGCCTCGATCCCCGCACCCAAGGCGGGAGCCCCCAAGGGCCACGAGCCAGGAAAAGAGGTAGTCGTCGTCGACCTCGAGGGTGAGGAGACCGCAGCCCTTCCCCCCTCGATGGGAGAGCGGAGACCTTGGCCGGCGGGGCTACGTGAGCTCGAGGCCCAGAGGAAGCAGGAGCAGGGGGCCCTGCAAGAAGCAGAGCTGCCCACGGGGGCCCTGCAAGAAGCAGAGCTACCGCGGCCATAGCAGGAGGGGGAGAAGGAGCCACTGGAGTGGTGGGAAGAGGAGGAGAGAACCGGGCGCCAGCCCCAGCACCAACAGGTGCAGCAGACGCCGCCGGGGGACACGGCGCCGCTGGACCCGCCGGCGCAGCAGCCGCCCGAAGCGCCGGAGACAGAGGGGACTTCGGGACTGCCCAAACAATGGGTGTCTGTGATCACTCTGGATGAGCTGCTGGCCGAACAAGAAACGGCATCGGAGGCGTCGATGGTCCCGCGGCTGCCGGGGGTGCAACTGGAGGAGGCCTCGGTACCGAACCCACCGGAAGATGCGTCGATGGTGGACCTGCCGGCGCCATAGGATGTGGTGTTGGGGGAAGCGATGGCCTCGACACCTCCGCTGCCTCCGAAGGCGCTAGAAGCAGCGTCGAGCCAGCCATCGCAACCATCGACGGAGCGGCCAGAGGAGACGGCGGCTTCTGGCCTGCCGAGGAGGTCGTCTTCCGACCCTGGGTGAGGAGTGCCGGCACCGCGTCGGAGTTCAGCACCCCGGCGGAGTTGGCCGAGCGTTGCGGTGTGCCACGCGAAGTGGTGGACGAGATCGAGTCCTTGGTGCGAACTAAGGTCAAGACGGTCCTTCCACGTTGGGGCAAGGAGCGCATCATACTCCGAGAACCTGGTGAGTCCAGTGCTCCGAGGATCGAGATGGATGACCCGGCAGAAGTCAAGTGCTAGGAGGACATGGAACGGTCCCGGGCATGGCTGCAGCACTTGCTGAAGCTGGGCGTCGAGCTCGCCGGAGGCCTCGACCGGAATCTCGCGGTGAGTCACTGTGTGGACCATATGCAGTTTTTTGAGTTCTTTCGTATGGAATGCCTTAACCCTCGATTTCCTGTCCCCAGGAGGTGCAGAGGCATTCCTACTCCAAGTCAGACTTCCTCTATGAAATGCTCAACAGCCGGGAGGAAGTGCTTCACCAACTTGAAGCCGGTCGCTCTGCGCAGGGCAGGGTGGCCGAGATCGAGTTGGAGCTAAAGCGGACCAGGGAGGAGGCCGCCAAAGCCAAAGAGGAGGCCGCCTAGGTGAAGGAGGATGTCGAAGCTGCTCGAGGGGAAGCTGCCCACCTCAAGGAGGAGCTCAAGCATGCCAGGGAGGAGGCTGACGCGGCCAAGGCCGAAGCGGAGAGGGCCAAGGGCGAGAGCATCCGAGCCCAGGAGCGCGTCGAGCTACTCGTGGGGGAGGCTCAGAGCTTCGTGGAACGCATTTGCTCGCTCGAGGCCAATCTCGCTGAAGTCTCCATGGCATGCAACACCCTCTCCGCCTTGGCCCAGGAGGAGAAGAACCGAGCCGCTAGCCTAGAAACCTAGCTCAGGGTGATGAAGGCTACCCTCCAAGAGAAGGAGCAGGCCATCATCCTGGCTGGTGGAGCCCTCGAGACCCTCCACTGTGAGAAGACGGAGGTGACCCGGGCCTTCAAGGAGGCCCAGCGGGAGCGAGACGAGGCTCGGGGGAGCGCGACGCCGTGCTGGGGATCACCACGCCCTCGAGACTCGCTGTGCTGGTGAGTTACTTGAAGAGCTTTTGATCTCTTTTTTTTGTATGGTTTGTCTAACTCTTGTTTTGTATTTCAGGCCTCGAGTCTGAGCTGCTCGCTACCCAAACCGCTGCCAAGGCGCTGCAGGAGAGCCTCACGGCGGAGGGGGCGCTTCTCGGCCGGCTCCAGGTTGCCCTCGACAGGCTCTGCGCCTCCTGGGAGGTCGGGCCCGTCGAGGGTGCTGAAGAAGACATCCCAGGTGCCACGCTCATCGACCGGATCTACTACCTCGACGCCACCCTTCGTGATCACGTGCGGGAGGCGCTTCATACCGGCGTGAAGCGGGCGCTGGCAGTGGTCTCCTCCGGCTTCATCTTCGATATGGACGTGGTCGCCCAAGGCTTCATTCCTGATATCTCGAAGACCAACGCCGAGAACGAGGAGCGATGCCGAGGGCTCATCAATGACGCCAAGAGGCCAGGGGGAGCGCTAGCAAAGTTGTTCGAGGACGTAGTCCTCCCCCCCATGGATGAAGGGTACAACGTCGAGGAGGGCGGCGACGGAGCGGGCCTGTAGGGCAAGGCTGGGTGGAGATGCCGGTGTAATAAGTTAGTTTTTTATAACTTATATTCAATGTGGCTTCGAAAGCCTTTTTGAACATTAATGCATCTATCGTAATGCAATTTGTCATTTTACTTTCAAGCCTTCTCTGCTTTCTTTCACCTAGACTTTGCTTTTTTGACTAAGTTTTTGACGCATGCTCGTATCCCTCGAGGGGGGAGCGAGTCGAGGTACCATAGCCCGAAGGCGTAGGAGAGCTCCCGGCTCGACAGTCCTCGACCCTCTAGGGAGTTCAAGGCATTTTCTACTTAGTCGCAAAGCGTATCGAGGCGTGAGAGAGAAGAGGCGCTCGAGTTCTGATCGCCTGACTTTTGCTTATCGACTAAGTGTTCGACGCAGGCTCATATCCCTCGAGGGGGAGTGAGTGGAGGTACCATAGCTCGGAGGCGTAGGAGAGCTCTGGCTCGACAGCCCTCAACCCCTAGGGAGTTCGAGGTGTTTTCAACTTAGTTACGAAGCAAAAGGGGACGCTCGAATTTTAAAAAGAAAATCGTTCGTATTTTTAGGAACTTAGGGGGTTCCCCCCCGTTAGCCCCCAAGGGAGGCTCGACTCTGGCGAGGCAGGGTCGAGGCTACCTCTTACATGTAGAATAACAAGTTTGAACTTATAATCGAAAGTACTCCTTATATTTGCCATGCAAAAATGTACAAAACATGCGAGAATGCACGAGGACATTGGTGCCCTAAGGGTAGAAACGACATAGCTGTTCGATGTTCCATGCGTTGGTGAGGATTTTGCCTTTGTCGTTAGCGAGCTTGTACGTTCTGGGCTTTAGCACCTCAGCTACGGTGTATGGGCCTTCCCATGGACGGGTCAGCTTGTGACGTCCCTTGCTGCTCTATCGTCGAAGTAGGACGAGGTCTCCAACTTGGGAGTCCCTCGGGCGCATGTGCTTGTCGTGGTAGCGTTGAAGTTTTTGCTGATACCTCGCGAAGTGAATTAGCGCCATGTCTCGAGCCTCCTCGAGCTGGTCGACGACGTTTGCGAGGGCTTCTTCGTTGCTTTGCTCGTTGTACGCCTTTAGTCAAGGGGAACCATACTTGAGGTCAGTGGGGAGGACGGCCTCGGACCCATAGACCAAGAAGAATGGGGTGAACCCCGTGGCTCGACTAGGTGTTGTCCTTAAGCTCCATAGGACCGAAGGCAGCTCCGTGGCCCATTTTTTCCATGCTTGCTGAGGCGGTTGAGGATCCTTGGCTTGAGGCCCTGCAAAATCATGCCATTGGCGCGCTCAACCTGGCCGTTAGTTCGAGGATGTGCAACCGCGGACCAATTTACACGGATGTGATGGTGATCGTAGAAATCCAAGAACTTCTTGCCAGTGAACTATGTGCCGTTGTTAGTGATGATGACGTTCGGGACCCCGAAGCGATGGATGATGTCGGTGAAGAACTCGACCGCCCGTTCGGAGCGGATGTTGCCGATAGGCTGGGCTTCGATCCACTTGGTAAACTTGTCGATGGCAACAAGTAGGTGCGTGTACCGTTTGGTTGTCCTCTTGAGAGGCCCCACAAGATCGAGCCCCCAGATCGCGAATGGCTAGGTGATGGGGATCATTTGTAGGGCGTGAGCTGGGAGGTGCGTCTGCTTGGCGTAAAATTGACATCCTTTGCACGAGCGGACAATGTTCATGGCGTCGAAAATGGCGGTCGGCCAGTAGAAACCTCGTCAGAAGGCATTGCCTACGAGGGTCCTCGGCCCTGCGTGATGGCCGCAGGCCCCCGAGTGTATGTCCTCGAGGAGCCTTCTGCCTTCTTCGATAGTAATGCAGCGCTGAAGAACACCTGAAGGGCTTCGCCTATAGAGTTCCTTGCCATCACCGTAGATGACGTAGGACTTGGCCCGTCACGTGATCCAGTGAGCTTCGGTCCGGTCCTCCGGGAGCTCTCCCCGAATGAGGTAGTCGAGGAAAGGGGCTCGCCAATCCGGCGGTGGGCTCGACGGAGGAGGAGTCCCCTGGATCTCCATAACCTAGGCCTCGGTCGAGGGGGCCCCAGTCGAGGTCGTGGGGTGGAGCTTCGAGGGCGTAGTGCAAGCCCTTGAGCCCAAATCGATGGAGGGCTCGAAGAGGTCCCTCGAGAATACGTCCGGGGGGACTGTACCTCGAGTCGATGCGATTTTTGCAAGCTCATCCGCGGCTTCGTTGTATCGTCGAGCAATATGACGAAGTTCAAGGCTGTGGAACTTGTCTTCCAACTTGCGCACTTCATTACAGTTGGCTTCCATCTTGGCGTCATGGCAGTTCGAGGCCTTCATCACTTGGTCGATGATTAGTTGCTAGTCGCCTTGAACGTCAAGGCGTCAGACCCCGAGCTCAAGGGCAACTCGTAATCCAGTGATGAGAGCTTCATACTCCGTGACGTTATTAGAAGCGGCAAAGTGGATGCGAATGACGTAGCGCATGTGGACTCCGAGGGGCGAGATGAAGAGCAAGCCCGCTCCTGCTCCTGTCTTCATGAGCGACCCATCAAAGTACATTGTCCACAGCTCGGCTTGGATTTGAACTGGCGGCAACTGAGTGTCGGTCCACTCAGCGTCAAATCCACCAGCGCTTGGGACTTGATGGCCTTCTGCGGTGCGTAGGTGATGGTCTCGCCCATGAGCTCGACCGACCACTTAGCAATCCTTCCAGCGGCCTCCCGATTATGGATGATCTCCCCCAAGGGGAACGAAGATACCACGGTAACTGGGTGGCTGAGGAAGTAGTGCTGGAGCTTGCGACGTGTAAGGACGATGGCGTAGAGCAGCTTCTGCACCTGTGGGTAGCGGATTTTTGTTTCTGAAAGCACTTCGTTGACGAAGTAAACCAGCCGCTGGATGGGCAAGGTGTGCCCTTCCTCTTGCCTCTCAACCACTATGTCCGCGCTGACCACCTGAGTGGTTGCGGTGACATAGAGGAGGAGGGGCTCGGGCGGTTCAGTCGACGTCGCTGGTCGAGGAGGGACAAGAATCGGGGTGGATGTCAGCATGCCTTTGAGTTCATTGAGAGCCTCCTCGGCCTCCGCGGTCCACGTGAATCGCTCAGATTTTTTCAAGAGGCGGTACAGAGGCATGGCCTTCTCCCCTAAATGTGAGATGAAACGGTTGAGGGCCGTGAGGCAGCCCATGACCTTCTGCACGCCCTTGAGATCCCGAATCAGCCCCATTCACATGATGGCCACCACCTTCTCGGGGTTGGCCTCGATCCTGCGCTGGGAGATGATGTATCCGAGGAGCATGCCCCGAGGCACTCCGAAGACACATTTCTCGGGTTGAGTTTTATGTTTTTGGCTCGAAGGCACCCGAACGTGATTTTGAGGTCATGGATGAGGTTGTCCACTTTTCTGGACTTGACCACGATGTCATCGACATAGGCCTCGACCGTGTCGCCTATGTGTTCACCGAAGACATGGAGCATGCACCGCTGATACGTTGCCTCGATGTTTCGAAGGCCGAAGGGCATGGTGACATAGCAGTACATGCCAAAAGGTGTGATGAAGGAAGTCGCGAGCTGGTCGGACTCTTTCATCTTGATTTGGTGTGTCGGTTACCGAGAAAAGGGATAACCTAAACCTTCCCTGGTTTCGGTTGAACCCCGAGTTTACCCTCAGAATAATCTCGTGGGACCCTCGACAAAACACGTGCAAAACCAGACCGTACATCCTCGACCCACCGGGGTCCACCGGCAAATACACTGGGCCGGCCCACAACAGAGTACCTAGCTTCTGCCGCAACCCTCGACAAATCACTGACGTCACCAACCGATGATCGCTCGAGGAGGGACCCCGTGTCGAGTGTCGAGGTTCCGGCGAGACGGACGCCTCGATACGACAGGGGTCGAGCCCCCTTCGATCCACCAACTCCAGGTGCGTTCGATAGCGCATTTAATACAAAAACTACCTAACCTCGTCAAATCGTATGGCTATAGTGTCCGCACAGTGGTCCGTACAGCGGTCGAATCCCACTTTACTGCCCATACTGAGTACGTGCATCGGTCTACACGGCACTATTATGCCGTACTCAGTGCTGTTAGGCAGCTCGAGGCCCCCTCGATGCGCTACGTGACAAACAACCGACATCGGATTCCCTAGATTTGATCTTATCCGCTCAACCACTACACTCGAGGCTGCCCCTCGACTAGGCCTCGAGTACGCATCGACGCCCTCCGGTCAACCTGCATCGACTTCGAAAGCTGTGCCAACAACTCCCGATACGACCCCAATAGGAACTCGCACGTCCTCTACAGGGGATCGCGTCTTTCACCGGTCAGCAACCACATCGCCGAAGGACGCCTGTCAACTCCGAGCCACGCTGCTACAGAACAAGCCATGCTCAGCGCACGTCTCTATAGAGGCCTCGAGTTGACCACCACGACCCGCAACGTCACCACCGCGTCATCGAACCAGAACATATGTACCCTTGCACCTCCCCTCGGCCTATAAAAGGGGATGCCAGGAGACCCAATGGGGACAGAGGAGAACGACTCCAGACAATGATCTCACGATAACTGAACACACGCCTAGGCAGACTCCTAGACTCAGAATAACTCTCCCGCTCTATACTCGACCCCCCCTCGAATCCTCTCCTTCGCTTGTATTCGCCCCTGTACAAGCACTTAGGTGCAAGATAATACAAATGTTCTCCCCCTGCTGGACGTAGGGCCTTCTTTGCCCAAACCAGGATAAATCGCTGTGTTCTTCTTGCATCACCATCCGGACGGGTTACACACACATACGTTTACTCATTGGCTTAGGACGCCCCCGGGTTCCTAACGCCGACATGGTGGTAGCCGGAATAAGCATCGAGGAACGAGAGGGTTTCACATCCCGCCGTAGAGTCAACAATTTGATCAATGCGTGGTAAAGGGAACGGAACTTTGGGACATGCTTTATTTAAACTAGTATAGTCAATACACATCCGCATTTTTCCATTCTTTTTCTTAACTAGCACGGGATTAGCTAACCATTCGGGGTGATGGACCTCCTTGATGAATCCAGCCACCAAAAGCTTGTGCACCTCCTCGCTGATGATCCTGCGCTTCTCCTCGTCGAAGCGACGTAGGCGTTGCTTCACCGGTCTGGACCCGGCCCGGATTTCCAAGGCGTGCTCAGCGACTTCCCTCGGTATGCCTGGCATATCCGAAGGACTCCACGCAAACATATCAGCGTTCGCGCGGAGAAAGTCAACAAGCACGGCTTCCTATTTGCCCTCGAGGTTGGCGCTGATCGTTAGCACCTTCTCCCCGAGGCAGCTCGGGTCGAGGGGGACTTTCTTGGTGTCTTGTGCCGGCTCAAAGTTGCCGGCGTGCCGCTTGGGATCTGGCACCTCATCGGTGAGGCGCTCGAGGGTCACGGCTATCATGGCATTTTGCTCGATGGCCTCTCCATACTCGACGCATTCGATGTCACAGTCGTACGCATGCTCGTAGGAGGAGGCGACGGTGATGACGCCCTTGGGTCCTGGCATCTTGAGCTTGAGGTAGGTGTAGTTCGGGATCGCCATGAACTGCGCGTAGCCCGGTCAGCCGATGATAGCGTGATACATTCCGTGAAACCCGACCACCTCGAAGGTGAGGGTCTCTTTCCTGAAGTTGGCAGGGGTGCCAAAGCAGACAGGAAGGTCGATACGACTGACGGGGAGGGCCTTTTTCCCCGGCACGACGCCATGGAATCCCCCGGCGCTGGGTCAGAGTTGGCACCTCTTGACTCCCAGGAGGTCAAGGGTCTCGAGGTAGATGACGTTCAGGCTCCTGCCACCGTCCATGAGGACCTTCGAGAGGCAGGTGTTTATGATGATTGGGTCGACGACGAGCGGATAGGCCCCGGGGTTGGGGACTCGATCCGGATGGTCATTGTGGTCGAACGTGATGGGCGCGTCAGACCAGTCGAGGTAGTGAGGTGTCATGACTCGGATGGAGAAGACTTCTTGACGCTCTCGCTTGTGCTGTCGAGGCGTGAGCTAGGTCGAGGGGCCCCCGTAGATCATGTAGCAGTCATAGACTTCGGGGAATTTTCCGTCTTCCCCGTTGTCTTCCTCACCGCCGCCTTGGTCTTTCTTGTTGTCACCTTTCTTCACGCCCACTTGCTCAAAGTGCTTTCGAAGCATGCGGTAGTCCTTAAGCTTGTGGTTTGCCCTGTCCTTGTGATAAGGGCAGGGTTCCTCGAGCATTTTGTCGAAGATACCACCCTCAGGGGGACCTCGAGGTCTTTTGCGTTCGGTTGCTACGACGAGATCATCTTCTGCAGCCTCACGCTTGCCTTGCTGATTTTTCTTCTTCTTGTTGTTTCTCTTCGGCCCTTTGCTCGAGCCTCCGGCGTCGTCGGCTGCCGGCGCTTTTCTCTTGTCCTTCCCGTCACTGAAGAAGGCGTCGACCACCTCTTCGCCGGCCGCGTAGTTGGCGACCACATCCATGAGCTCGTCGACGGTGTCGGGGCGGTTACGCCCCAACTCGCAAACTAGGTCCTTGCAGGTGGTACCCGCAATGAACGCTAGAATGACGCCGAGATCAGAGATGTGGGGTAGTTTGGTGCAGAGCTTGGAGAATCATCGAGCAAAGTCACAGAGAGACTCCCCTGGTTTCTGCTTGCAGTTGCGCAGTTCCCAGGAGTTCTCGGGATGCACGTAGGTACCTTTGAAGTTCCCCTCGAAGATCCGGACAAGGTCGACCCAGCCGTGAATCTGGTCAGGGGGAAGCTCCTCGAGCCACCTACGCGCGGTGTCAGACAGGAACAGGGGAAGGTGATGTATGATGATGTGGTCGTCACGTGCCCCGCCCGCCTAACAAGCTAGCCGAAAGTTGGCTAGCCGGAGCTCGGGATTGGTTTCGCTGTTGTACTTGACAATGCTCGTGAGGGGTCGAAACTTGTCGGGCAGCTGGGCGCAGCGGATTGTCCTGCTGAAGACTCGGAGACCCGGTGGCTCTGAGGCCCGTCGATCTTCATCACTGTCCTAACGCCCTCCACGATGGGCGCTATACCCTCGATCCTCGGCATCCCCGTACTTGCTTCTGCGATTCTCGACAATGTCAAGGCGCGCGTCGTGGGGAGCGCGGTCGTCGTTGATACATTCTCAGGCCAGCTTCTTCTTTGGTCGGGGGGCCGCCCCCTGATCGACTGAGCTCTCCCTTTTGGGCCGGGAGGGCTCGGCCCGAGGTTCGAAGGCTGCCCCTCGACGCCTCGAGGCTGAGCTCTCGGCTTGCTAAACAGCAGCAACTTGGAGGAGATCCTCGACCTCGCGTTGTATTCGTCGAGCTTGCGAGTTGGATGGCGTGGGCATATTACGAAGGAGCATAGCCGCCGCGACAATGTTCTGGCTTGCTCGGGATAATAGTTGGCGGGTTGCTCAGGTGCCCCAGCCTCGTTAATCTGTCGGTTGATCTCTCGGGCCCTGGCTCGGGCTCTACCGTCGGGCGGTCATCGCTCTTGCTCGAGGGTTAGCTCAAGCAGGCGCAATCATTCCTGCTCATCGGTGAGCTTCGCCTGCAACTCCCGAATTTGTGCCAGCTGTGTGTCCTGCTTGCCAGGACGGGGGCACGCCTCTCGGGGTGCGTCTGGTTGTTTGTCCTCTACTCTGGGGAGAGCACCTCCCGCCGCAGCGGTAGCTGCCCCGGCCACTGGATCGATGGTGTCCTGATCAGAGTCAACATCACCATCGATGTGGAGGCACTCGCGGGTAGGATCCCAATGATTAGAGTCAGAGTCAGGGTCGCCACAGCAGAAAACGGGGAATTGTCCCCGCGCCTCCTCCTGCAGCTGCCGTCGGAGTGTGCCGACGGTGTACCTCCGGGGGCCGGGCGCTCTCACGAAGGCCAAGCCCTCGGAGGCTGGTGTGATAGTCCCCACATCCGTCATTGCACGGAGAAGGGCGCCCGGGTGGTCCTCTAACATGCTCATGTTGGAGTGGGTCGCTGTCGGGATCGTCGTCATGGCATTGTTGAAGTCAAACGAAGGCTGCCAATGACGCTCGAACAGCTCGTGCGGGAACGGGCTCGATCGAGCGAGGACTTCGTCGTGCTTCCTTGATGAGCATACTACGAAGGTGGAGTCAGGGTTGTGGTGGGGTTCTGCCGGTTTGCCTTCTACCTCTGAACTCGGGTCAGACAATCCCTCAACTAGGGGTTCCTCATCTCCGGTCAGGGGCGAGGAGAAGGCGGCGGAAACCATCCTTCACTCAGGTTGATGGCGATGATGGTGTCGATCGTGCCTCCTTCTGGACGTGGAAGCATGGTGGTGAGACCGGCGAGCGGCCCCCCATCAGCGTGGGGGCGTACCGCGACCTCTGTTCGGGTCACTGATCGAGAGCAGGGTCATGTCATAGCCCTGGCCGAGGGTCATGAAGTCCAGGCTCCCAAACCAGATCACCGTAGCGCGCGAAAGTGGTGAAACAAAGTCGCCCATCCGGAAAATGGCGGGAAATCATTAGTGACACGCGGCTCCCCTACCTGGCACGCCAACTGTTGGTGTTTCGACCCTCGGTGGGTTAACACCAACGAGTAATATTTGTAATTGCGTGCTCCCTTAGTCCAATGGGTGATGCAAGAAGGACACGGCGATTTATCCTGGTTCGGGCAAAGAAGGCCCTACGTCCAGCGGGGGGAGGATAGTTCATGTTATCTTGCACTAAAGTGCTAGTACAGGGGAAAATGCAAGCAGGTGTGAGGAGCGTGAGGTGGGGCTTGGGCATTCGGATGCCTAGCTCTCGACCTTACACTGGCTCATGGTGTTGTTCTGTGATCTGAAGCCTTAGCGTTTCTACGCTCTAGATCCTCTCGTTCGTCCCTCCTTTCCTAACGTCCTGGTGCCTCCTTTTATAGGAGTACATACATTTAGAGTTTGCATGGCTGGTGTCGCATGGCATTGAGGCTGATCACGTCGGTGCCACTGTAGAGATGTACGTCGGTATGGGAGGCCCTGCAGCCATCACGTCAGGAGTTGTTGAAATGCAGCCCGGAGTCATTGGAGTCCTGCTCGAGGGTTCGTCCGATGAAGTCAAGGGGTGGCGGTCGAGGGCTTTGGCTTGAGCCGAGGGGGTCGAGTCGAGGGAGTCGAGCCTCACTGGATAAGGTCGAATCCTGGGAAATGCGGGAAACGTGCTGATTTATGCGTCTCAGGGGGTGCTAGACGGGACACAGTGCTCGGCATGGCACAACAGCGAAGTACGACCCGCGGGATTCTGGGGCATGGGCGGTAATTGCCAGATTTGACCGCCACTCCCACAACTGTTACCGTAACTGTGCCATACGGTTAGGCAGGGGTAGGTAAAACACATTAAATGTGCCCGGATTTGTACGGGAGAGTCGGTAGCCGAGGGGTGCACTGTCTTCGAGGGCTGCCCATTCACGCGAATGAAGTTCCGTCCTCAAGGGCAGGCTCGTTCGCCGGGCGAAGTTTCATCCTCGAGGGCAGGCTCGTTCGTCGGGCGAAGTTCCATCCTCGAGGGCAGGCTCGTTCACCGGGCGAGGTTCCGTCCTCAAGGGCAGGCTCATTCGCCGGGCGAGGTTCTGTCCTCGAGGGATCACCCAAATTGTACCCTCGAGTGTACAGTCCCAGTCCGCTCGGTAGCCCCTCGAGTAGGCTTTGGCTTTGGGCCATCGTAGCCCATTCGTGGGTCAACCCAATATGCTTTAGCCTATGGGTCTTCGAACGTTAATCGTGGGAGGCCACTGGAGGGTTCGTGTTGCTGATTTTGCGGGGTTTAGCCTGGTAAACCAAGGGTTTGGGTACTCATTTCCTGGGTAACGACACTGCTCTCAGCCGAGGCCTCCAAATATTACTCTACGTTTTTCTCAAAAAACATATTACTCTACTACGTTCTTGTTAATAGGAAATATTCACGGCTGAATGGTTCCTAAGGCCTAATTTGGAAGGAAGGGGCAAGCACACCCAGGATTGAAAACCCTCCTTAATAAAGAACTAATATAGTGCAAGTAAAAAAATAACACAATGTCGCAAAACAAAAGCCCCACCTATTTTTTTGAAAGATCCGGTTACCCGGCTTTGATTAGTAAGAAGTTACATACTGATTACATCCTTCTGATTTGGACAACTATTGGGGGCTTTTGAACTACCCACCCCTTGTTTCAACTACTAAAGTCATGGATTATGCGGGATTTGAGTTTGTAGCGAAAGAGGGAAAAAAGCCTCCACCTCGTCCTCCTTGCTAGTGCTCTTGCGAGATATGGCACTTCGCTAAAATCACTCACTGGACAAGTCGCACCCACAGGAACATCCACTCCTCGCTAGAGACGCAGTCATTTCCATCGCTCGAGTACGTTCCTATTGGTCTCGTGGTTACTACTACAATCGCTAGAGTAGTAATCGAGAGGTTGACGCATTATGAGAAAGTCCATAGCTATGTGTATTTTAGGTGATGGGCAGTGGTTGGTGGCCGGCAACGACGCCAACTCTCTGGCTATCACAGCAGAAAAATGACGTGCTGGGTGGCAGAAGGGATTGTCCGCCCGGACCAGTTGTACATAATGTACTGCACAAGTAAGAAAGTCCGACCATTGCAAATCTGACTACGTCGGATATAACTCACATTATCCTAATAGTAAACGTAAGAAAGAGCACGTGTTGTATATCTCAGCGGCCAGATACCTATCATGCCATACATCGTAACATAATGACACACTATGTAGCTAGCATATAATAACAATGTCCATCATTGAGTCCATAGACAAGAAAACAACATTGGTCCATTTAAAATATCATGAGAGACAGATACATCAAATGGATCCAAATGAATCCGACATCAAGGGAACATAAGGAAGATAAACTGGTCTGTAGTTAAACTCTTTTTTAATGAGACGTCTACCATACCAATGGACACTGTGATGGATGTCATGAACTTCTCTGCGGTCCATGTTGTATGCGATGATTGTTCCATCCTTACAAACAAAGAAAATCAAAATCCATTCTGGGTGAACTGTAATCACTGTGTGCTTCTCTTGCATAAGCTCACAGGCACCAAATTGCATATTAGTCATTCCAAACAGCTCTTGGGTGCTAACTGTATGCTTCAGTGTCCAATTGTTCATATGATAGTCTTCAAGGATCCAGTTGAAAGCTGGTTTCTAAATGGAGTGTCATCAACAAGACACACACATAAGAGACCCTAAGCTTGATGCATGGAGGGTATAGCACCATTAGGTCTATCAATTTTACTCCATTTGTTTCCCTCCATATCCATAGCAAGTATCCTGGAGTAGTTAGAGTGCCCCATAATGCGCAGACAGCTGTTAAGAAACACACTCTGTGCACTAAAAAATGTCACAATAGTTTCCTCGTGCCATTGAGATTCCTTGTAGATCCATGGTGTAGTTTCAGATGAGTAAATCTCCACACCTACGCACACAACGTCTTTACTATCAACATATTCTATCACATGGAAGTGCGATGAGGTCATGGGATTGAAACACAAGCGAGCCTCACCACCAGCGTGGCCAACATCCCTGGTGCTAGGCGGTAGTACCTTGAACTTCTTGGTCACTAGATTGCAGACAACATAGCGGTCTCCATCAGTCACGTGGCACAGCATAGAAGGAGGCCGTTGCAACAATCTGAGATGGCTGGTGAAGTATCGATAGCCATTATAAGTGTTGTATTATTTTTTGACCAAATTTTGATTGTATTATTATTATGGTCATATAATAATTTCTAAAAATTTTGGTTCGTTCCTGGTCACAAGGCCTCATCGGCACGTCAGCACGGATCCACCGGCAGACCACAATGGTACTCATCTTCACTGTGACCACTCAAGGTCACCACCGCAAGATCCGCTGAATTTTGTTGTCAGGACATGGTCATTGGAGACAATCATGATGTTCAACAGTTTAACTTGTTGTTATAATATCTATGCACGTGATCTTCTATTGACATTTATAGTACCCTGTTGGTTCTTATTATCAGTTTGTTGTAAACCGTATCCTGCTAGGAGTCCATCTCAACAAGTCTCGCCTCGCTCTATAGCTTCATGGGTGATATGTAGCTCTTCAGTTTTACTGTGAACACAAGAAAGTCTGACCGCTCCATTTTTGATCTCGTAGGAATGCTTCTGTTTTGAAAGCCCTAGCAATCAGTCTGCCGAGTGCCCGCTGATGGTTACGATTTTGGCCAGTCTATAATAGTGGCACGCCAGAGTTTAATCTAATATAAAGTTCAACCACACATCACGTGGAAGGGTACTATTACAGCAAGTTTTATTAATGGAAATATTGTTGGACACAAGAAAGTTCGACCCCTTTATGTTTCAACGCGTATGACAGAGTATGATAGAGTATTGACAACTACAACATAAAACGCAAGGGAACACACGATCATCGATACATCAAGTTCACACAAATCAAATCTAACGATCACACAAATAGTACCGTTACAAATCTAGCCAGATGAAGTCTAACCATCACACTAACAATCATTACACGAGCTCAGCTTAATAGGATTTAAAGGCAACAAGTGCAGCTTCCCAGGAGGTGTACTTTTTATAAGAAGCACCAGGGAACCCATGAACTTGCTCCTGGCAGTCAGGCCAGTTGTGGAAAACCCCTCGCTTACGGCCATGGAACACAACATATCATGCATTCATCTTGAATTTGCACAACCAAAATAGCCATCAACATTTTCCATGGTACGAGCTCGTCAAAATTTAGAATAGCAGTACATAGATATATATATAACTCAAACAAGGATAACAGTTAATGGAGTTGTAACCATTACACGGGTAAATTAAGTCTAACCATCACACTTATAATACCATTACAAATTCAGCTAAATCAAGTCTAACAGTCACACTAAGAGTTAGTACATGAGCTCAGCTTCTTCCATGTGTTGCCAACATAGATAACGAGGATGACTATTCTAACAGTCACACTAAGAGTTAGTACATGAGCTCAGCTTCTTCCATGTGTTGCCAACATAGATAACGAGGATGACTATTACAATAGTTTTGAAGGAGAAAAAGGGTGAAGTAGGTATTTTGTTTTGAAGACAGATGTCATCATCAGTAGCCAAGGGTGGATTTGAGTTGTTTGCTCTTGAGTTGAAGGCAGCAACTGCATCTTCATAGGAGTTATACTTTTTTTATAAGAAGCACCAGAGAACCCATGAACTTGGTCCTGGCAGTCAGCCCAGCTGTGGAAAACCCCTCACCTATGGCCGTGGAACACAACATTGCAGAGTTTCATCTCGAATCTACAAAACCCAAACAGGTCGCCTTAGTTTTACAAGTGCAAGATAATGAGCATAATTGGCATGCATATCAACAAGTGCAGCTTAAAGATTAGTGGCACTGATTTGCTATCTCCTAACAAAAACAACAGCCATGAGCTATAGGGACTACCAGAACCATTCCCCAACCCACGTCTATCTAAAATTAAGGGATATGGCAGTATGCATCAAAGGTGATATATCTAATAGAAATCCCTAAGACTTGTAGTAGATCCATGTTGAGGAAAAACAGAAATGAAGAAACGAATAGTAAAAAGGGGAGAAAGGAGACCTGCAAATTGGATCTGACGCCTCTACCATGGCACACAAGCAATGCGGACACCAATGGCGCCGTGCTCCATCGGGAGAGCCCCGCCGCATGCCTCCAAATGGCGCCGGAGCCACCATAGCACACCTTGGATCCTCCGCTGTCGCCTCCATCTCCGCCGCAAGTCCAATGGTAGATACTTTTCCACTTTCAGGGGATATAATATATCCCATATATATAGATATAAGATATAAGAGAACATAGAATGTACTTACATTATATGCAGGCTCCAAGGGGACGAGAACACAAACAACCGCTTAGTTTAGTGGCAAAGACCTTGACGTCTTAATGTCAGGTCCTGGGTTCGAATCCTAGAGAACCCAATGTTTTTGGGGAATTCAATCGGTCAGAGAAGGGTGGTCCCATGTGAATAGATAATAATGAACGCTGGTCCCACATGTCGGTCATAGAAGGGTTGTCCCACATGAACAGTGAAGGGTCCCCAATTGCGGGTCCTAGGTAACTGATGCTCTAGTCTCACGCATCGGGTGGTGAGGGGTCCCGGACAGGTCCCACATGTCTGACGCTCTGGTCCCATGAGACGGGTGGTGAAGTGTCCCAGACGGGTCCCATATTTTAGTTGACAAAGGTTGACCCCATATGAATAGAGATGGGTCCCCCATGGCAGGTCCCATCTATCTAACTGACACGCTGATCCCACACGTCAGATGGAGAACGGTCCCGGATGGGTCCCACATGTTAGTTGATGAAGGTTGACGTCAACTGAATAGAGATGGGTCCCCTGTGGCAGCTTCCATCTAACTGACACACTGATCCTAGACATCGGATGGAGAACGGTCCCAGACGGGTCCCACATGCTAGTCGTCAAAGGGTGGTGGGTTGGGTCCCATGTGGCAGGTCCCATCTAACTGACACGCTGATCGCACACGTCCCACACGTCGAATGGAAAATGGTCTCAAACGAGTCCCACATGTCAGTCATCGAAGGGTGGTGGCCTCAAGGTTCACCTGGCAGGCAGGTCCCACAGGTCGATCAGTGAAGTATGGTCCAACTGACATGCTGGTCTCGCACGCCGGATG
>CM041646.1:17140218-17200876 GCA_023333625.1 Bothriochloa decipiens | reverse complement strand
CAGAGGCAAACGGCGCCGCTACCGTAGCCAAATGGAGCGGCGCGGGTTTCAGTGACGAAGTGTGCTGGACACAACTCGAGGATATCCATGAAACCATCATAATCCAGTGATGAACAGTGCCATGAATGTCTCTGTGACGATCCCTTTAGGGTTTCCTTGACAATTCCAATGACCTTTTTAAAATACGTCACAAAAAACAAAATCATCATGCAGTTCAATGACCAAAGCAACCAAAACGTCATGAAAACCACTCTTCGGTGACCATAACAAAATCACCATAAGGAATTTCATCATGGAAGGCCAAATCTCCACTAGTGGGTCTTGCTACAGGGGTTAGTCCAGAAGTGCAACCAAGTTCCATGCAGGTATGTTCAATAATCAAGCTTAACACCATGTCTTGTTGATTAAGGTAGTCTATTCAACCTAAGCACCATGCTTAATTTAAAAAGACTATGGAGGTATGATTGATCAGTACACCCAAACCAAAGCATGCTAACATAGAAAAAGGAAGCATGACAGGATAAACAAGATTCATTCTACTAGAGACAAGAGAATGAGTGGCGAAGACAAGAAGCATTTTTCTAATTGTTTTTTATCTTATATTTTATTTTAGAGGGTTGAGGACAAAAGTAACAGGAATGCACTAAACAAGAGAAAGGGAAAGTGAAAAACCAGTCCAGAAGTATGGCTCAACATAGTGGAGGTTGACTGGTGGGCTGAGAGGCCCATGGTGGGGTCGGCCGACCCCACTTTGGAGGCTCCAGCGGCTTTGGTTCTTTTCATGTGCATTCTTACCACTAGTGATGTGCTCCTACATTGACGCTTTTTGCTCAGGATGTTCTTCAACACCCAAATGTGTTTGAGGGGGTCAAATGACCCCCCACACTTGGTTAAGGTGTGCCCTAAGTCATGGAAACCAAGATAACATCAAGTGCAAGGGTTCTATTGGTGGCAACACATCAGCAGAACCACAAGTCTTACTAACCTACTCAAGTTAGGCACACAAATTGCATGATGTTAATTTAAAGCCAACTTGTGGAGGCCTAACTGCAAGAACTCATACCACTATGAGATTTGGAGAGCTTATGATAAACAAAAGCATTTACGACCTCTACTGTAAAGATTTTGGACACAAGAAGAGGGAAGGGAGTTAAAGATCTCGTGTTTTGTAGTGGTAGGAAGAAAGATTGATTTCTGAGATTTCTCAAATGAGCAAGGACTTGATGAGAGGATCAAAGGATAACTTCCATGCTCATTGATGAAGTTCTCCATCTCAAGGAGTGGGTGAGCGCTTTCCTTTTCATGATATTCCAAATCCTCCTCAAAACTTGGATATGTCATGGTTGCTTGTGAAATCATCTTAAGCTGACCCCTTGGATCAAGAACAGGATTGGATTCTATCCTTGTGCTAAAAGGTTGGAAAGTAACAGGTAGATATTCTTTGCCTATTCTATGACCAAGTTTCTCATTCCCAAAGCATTCCCCAAGATTTGCTCAATTGGCCTTCCGATAAAAGTGAGATAAAAGGAGAGTCTAGGAAGGTCAAAGATGTGGAAATCTAGGGAGTCTTTAGATCATCAATCACCATAGGTACACCTTGAAGAACTCCTAAACAATCAAGGACTTGACCATTCGGGAGCCTAAGACATTTTTGGGATTGGAGTAGGTGATTCTTTGATGAACTTTGAACATGGAAATGAGGAATGGTGTCTATCCCAAGGCTAGGATCATAGCAGAAAATTCCCATGACTTGACAAGATATTCTTCTTACATGAGTAGGCATTTTAATGATTTCATTAGAATCTTTGGCCTCACCCAACCATTCTTGACTTATAATAGTGGATGGATTCTCCAACTGTTGTTGTTTTTCTTGGTTAGATTTATGGCCCTCATGACTTCCATGCCTTGGGTGTCTTAATGAATCCCCAGCGTCAATGACTGGATCATCATAAGACATAGAAGGAAGAGGACCATTGGGATCATTGGGATCAAGGATGAGTTTAGGGATAGGTTCAAAGGATATGTTAGATATGGGCATAGAAGGAGAGAGAGGATAGAATTTACTTTAAGGAACTTTGGTTCTTCTTCTATGTTCATAGTATTACTTTTGGAAGTTCATCCAAGATCCTAGGTTTTTCCCAATGTGCTACTTGAGAACTAGAGGCATAAAATGGTGCTGATTTAGGAAGTTTCTAAAGAGATCTCTTCTGGATGACATTCCCAAAACTAGCAAGATCATCTAAGAGTTTAGCGTCGAAATCAAAGGAGTGATTTAGAGGACGGATTTCTTTCTCCTTTGATATTTGTGGTATTTGTGGTTGAGGATCGATGGCGGAATCTCTGGATGGGATTGATGGTGATTCAGCTATCGAGATTTCTCTGAACCATAGCTATGAAATTAGGGCAAAGCTCATAGCTAGGTAAAAGAATGGGATGGGATGATGGTGGTGGCTCTAAACTAGCGCCCTTTGGAGCGACGTATTGAAAGAGGGGTTTTTGGTTCATGATGAGAAGGATGAAAGGGGCAAAGATTGGATGAATAGATTGATGGACTACTGATGACTAGGTTCTAGATCAAGAACAACTATTGTTCCCCGGCAATGGTGCTAGAAAGCTTGTTGGCAAATCCTAGCCTAACAGATATAATCCGCAAGCGCACGGATAATCGTGCGACCTTCCCACACACTAGGACTTTTATGTCAATTGACATTAAAAGCCTAGTGTCAATGTTGGACCCCTCTCAGAATATACTCCATTGAATGATGGCTTGCTCAAGATGTCTCCACCTTGTTGTTTTGATCCTTCATTTTTTTATATTCAACATCCCCCACACTTGGGTTTTTGCATCACTTGTCCTTCTCCTATACTCATGTACATTCTTGTAATTCTTGTTAATTGAGCATGCTCTGTCTGGCTCAAAGCACCAATCAGAGTAATTTTATTCAAAGCAAAGTAACAACAATCTATTTAAGGTGAACTTAGATTATTGAAAGCGAATTCTTTTTTATATTAATCAAAGCATATTGAGGATGAAACAAGAACTAAAGAAGCATGGTATACACAATATCAAAGTAGGAAAAGGGAGACGACTAAGTTACTTCTATGAGCTCAAGGACATCTAATTCCTCAAGTTGAGGCATCTCAGGCTCAATAAAGATTTTCAAACGTTGCCCATTAGCCTTAAATACATTACCTTCCTCATCTTGAAGGGTGACGACACCATGAGAGGATGAGGCAAGAATGCTATATGGCCCGTCTCACTTACTCCTAAGCTTACCTCTACCAAAAAGCTTAACACGAGAGTTAAAGAGACGTACCTTGTCCCCTGGATTAAATTCTTTAATATTGATTCGCTTATCATGCCACCGCTTGGTTCACTCCTTGTAGAGCTTGGAGTTGTGATAAGCATTTTCTCTTCATTCATCTAGCTCAGCAAGTTGCATCTGTCATTTGATTTTGATGGCTGGAAGGTCCATGTTCCATTTCTTGATTGCCCAATAGGCCTCGAATTCCAACTCCACAGGAAAATGACACGTCTTTCCATAGACCAGTTGATATGGTGTCATTCCTATTGGAGTCTTGTACGCTGTTCGGTATGCCCATAGTGCATCAGGTAATTTTTCCTTCCACCATTTTCCATTTCATTGATTGTCTTTTGAAGAATATTCTTGATTTGCTTGTTTGAAGTTTTTGCCTGTCCACTCATTTCTGGATGATAAGGAGTGGCAACTCTATGGTTTATCCCCTGATCAGAGAGATACTTCTGGAAGGTATGGTCAGTGAAGTGAGTTCCTCCATCATCACTAATCACTATCCTTGGAGTGCCAAAGTGAGGAAAGATAACTTCATGAAACAGTCACTTGGCATTCTTCGAATTGGCTGCTCGGCAAGGCATGGCTTCTACCCACTTAGACATAATCTACTACCACTAGTATATACTCAAAATCTCCTGACTTAGGGAACTAGAGAACTAGAGGCATAAAATGGTGCTAATTTGGGAAGTTTCTGAAGAGATCTCTTCTGGATGGCATTCCCAAAACTAGCAAGATCATCTAAGAGTTTAGCCTTCAAATCGAAGGAGTGATTTATAGGACGGATTTCTCTCCTTCGATATTTGTGGGATTTGTGGTTCAGGATCAATGGCGGAATCTCTGGATGGGATTGATGGTGATTCAGCTATCGAGATTTCTCTGAACCATAGCTATGAAACTAGGGTGAAGCTCATAGCTAGGTAAAAGAATGGGATGGGATGATGGTGGCTCTAAACTAGCGCCCTTTGGAGCGATGTATTGAAAGAGGGGCTTTTGGTTCATGATGAGAAGGATGAATGGGACAAAGATTAGATGAATAGATTGATGGACTACTGGATCAAGAACAACTACTGTTCCCCAGCAACGGCGCCAAAAAGCTTATTGGCAAATCCTAGCCTAAGTGATATAATCCGCAAGCATACAAATACCGATGTAGGTTTCACCTAGGAGTATTCCAATCCGCAAGGTATCGATTTCCACGTGGTGGAATATGTAGATCGGTGTTGATGGTAGGTAAGTGTCAATTTTAACTGTCAACTAAACATGAAAAAGGACCTAAACATAAATACCATCTAGATATAGGGGTTATACTAATGGAATTCCATGAGTTTTGGTGAATGTCTATTTCTATAGGGTGTCAGCTAAAAAGGACCAAGAAAGGCCCACATGGCAGGTTTACATAGAGATAAAGGGAGAACATGTACTTTTCTGTGATCAGGAAGGTTTGAGAAGGCACTGGGCCAAACGGGAGCCCGAACCGGTTCAGTGGCTGGGCAGCCACCTACACCCTTGGGCGGGCGCCCGCTGACCTGGACCAATCAGGTCCAGGCTCACAGATCCTGCCTCCACCACCTTTGAGGATGAATAATAATCGTCCATTTAGGTCGGTTTGATCCGACGGCTGTGGTGCATCCTAGGAGGCTATATAAGCAAGGCCCCTGGCCTTGGAGAAACCCTAATTCATTATTCATTATTCATTTGATTGAGAGGTGTCCCTTGAAAGGATAACCTCTCTCTCTACCCTAGAGGATTAGATCTAGATTCTTCCATGTAGTCAACTAGTTGCTAGGAAGAGAGGGTCGAAATGGGATCTTGCTTGAGGTTCCGGATCTAGTCTTGGAGGTTTGGTAAAGCCTTGTATCTTCACTTCAATATTCTATAAGACTCATACTTATTCTCTTATTTACATGGCTATGCTTACTTTGAATATATCTTGCTAGTTGAGTTTATTATTACTTTTGTGTGCTAGTTCATAGAGTGCTTAGTTTATGCTTTACCGGTTAGGCTAAGTAGCCGAGCCTCGTGTAAGCGTGGTGCTTATATGATGTTCTGCCTATGAGTACACCCTGTTCCCTATTGTATGGTAGTTACAGGAGGTGACAGTCCCATCCATATTGCATCGAGCAGGTTCTTAAATTGTAGGACCGTAGTCACGTCAGTAGAGGTATCTTTTATGGTACTCTCTCCTGTCTAGTGGTGTCCCGAAGTGCACAATAGTACGGTAAGTCTTGATATAGTTAGATATACCTTTACCATGTGATAAGAATATCATAGGAATCTACCTCCCCGTTGACCTCTCAAGTATACTAGTTGCATATCTTAAGTGACGTATCCCTAGGGTTATATTGCATAAATCCTATCAATTCAAATATATTATTTATCCATGCTATAATCTAGTTGGTTTACTAAGTTAGTAGATACATGATGGTGAATTATCAGATTTTTTAACCCATGGTTCCCTGTGGTAAAATATAAATAACGATACCTGGATACTCCTGGTAAAATGTTACAATGTTATTTTCTATGTGCTTGCGGAATACTTCATATTTCAGTTGCACTTAATTTATAACAACACGCATTTTTAGCACCGTTATCGGGGAAGCATTTGGCGTAAAGATTTTGATAATGATCTTGAAAGGATCTAATTGGCCTAGAGGGGGTGAATAGGCAATTATCGAAAACCTAAAATTTAAAAACTCAAATGCGGAAGTTAAATACCTACCGATAGTAGGACCGGAAGTAGCACCGGTACTACCGGTAGTACAAAAACCTGTACTACCGATGCAAACTTCTGGTACTAGCGGTAGCCTACGAAACTACAAAATCAAAATAGAAATCAGAGTAAAATGACCTGTAAATTCTGATCCAATTGTTACTACCCCTTTGTTGATGTTGTTGATAAAGGTGTTGAACTTCTTGAGGCGTTTCACCGCACCAAATCATAGATCGAGTCCTCCAACCTATGAACTTTGGGGGTAGGGATGAAGAACACGAAGAACACAAGAACAAGGGTAGTCAATGCTTCCACCATAGCAAGATATGTGATTTAATATGAGGTTCGGCAATCCCCACAAAGGAGTTCCTATGTCCTCATTATTGAGGTAACCGCAAAGGTTTCCTCCCTCAAGCAACCACGAAGGTAAACTTGAGATATTCATTAAGAATCAAAGGTAATACAAACACTTCGGAGTGCCCTCACAAATTAGGCAACACGGGCAGCCACGAAGAATGCCTAGCCAGCTAGGGTTCCAAGAACCCAAGAGTAACAAACACAAATCAAGCCGGCAAGACGAGGAATCCAAGTGCTCAAGTCATAGATCTAAGTTCCACTCTCTAATCTCACGTCCCTAGCTCGAATCCTTGAGGGAATGAAGTTTGGGAGTAAAGGGAGAGAGAGAGTAGGCGAGCTGGTGCTTGGAAGCTTTCTTTCTCAGGCGAAGAATGAGTGAAATGGCGAGAGAGAGAGAAAAGAGAGAGGTGAGGGGTATATATATGGTCTGTCCAGAACAACTATCGGTAGTACTGATGGAACCACCGGTACTACCGGTACCTCACCAAATATGACCATTGTCATGAGTCGAAACGTGCAGAGGGAGTCATACCGGTACTACCTGTGGTAAGACCGGTACTACCAGTAGTACAAAACTGGGCAGCCATAGACGTATGCGACTTGGGCTAAAAATAAATGTATATATAGTCGGTACTACCGGTACCACCAGCGGTACTACCGGTAGTACACAACTATGCCAACTCGCAGACTTCGACTTTAAGAAAAATATGCCTGATACTTTCAGAGTATAATTTTATTAAAATGTGGTGCTACCAGAGAGCACCGGTACTACCAGTTGGGGAACCGGTACTACCGGTAGTACAAAGTTTCTTCAAATTTGCACATCTTGACTTTTTGAGAAAATAGCACGGATACTTCCGGTTTAAAACTCCAATATTTCTGGTATTTCCGGTAGGTCAAGTTGGCTAAAGCAAAGGACTTTCTAAGTGATGTGAGTGCAACGGTGACTCTCCAAACGCTCTAAATATAGACTTGAGTACTTTTAGACCTCGAATTATCAACCTAATTTGTATCCCTTTTGATAGTATGGCGTTTCCTATAACTCAAGTAAAGATAAAAATTGAGGGTACTCACTTCAGAGGGTGCTTGTATCACCAAATATTTAGGGTGTTTGTATCACCAAATAGTTTTAGTCAAATCTTTCAATGGACTAACACCTGCATATTCACTTAGATATAATTGTTAGTCCCTAATTTGATTGTCATTAATTATCCAAAACCGACTTTAGAGGCGAATGCACTTACAAACTCCCCCATTTTGGTAATTGATGACAACCAACTTAGGCTTGCAATAAATTGAAAGAATCAAAGCTTTTGAATCCCAAATTTTATGAAGAGCTCGCCCTAAATATGTGCATAGGATTTTGAATTTCAAATCTTGAGTAAAATCAAGATAACATACATTTAGAGCAAGCTCCCCCTAATTTTGCAACCCGTGGGGTGCCTAATAGGTGTGAGTGACAAGTATACTCCGTGATGCTTATGACAAGATATATCACATAAAGATAAATAAAAGAATATGAATGGTTATGCAAGAACGAATATGACTTAAAATTGACATAACCATTCTAAAACAACAATCATCATAAAAATATCAAATATAGGCTATCACAACATGATATATCAAATAAGCATAAGTGTGTAGCCTACAAGCATCCATCACACACATAGTTCAAGGTTCACCACATAGTTCACCACGAGATAGAGTTATACATAACCAAATTAATAACTACCCTATTACAACATGGTAAGCCTAACACTCCCCCTTTGGCAACAAGTGCCAAAAAGGGTAGGCAACGAGAAAGAGCAACAAGTAGAGAACCACTAGAAGGCAGCAAAGTCCTCATCATCATCAGGGGAAATGTATCTGTTCTTGCCATGAGGATCTGCAGAAGAAGATGACATGTATGACGGAGGAACACTGGTAGAGGTGTGGGTAATCTGATCAGCCTCATCAAAGATGGACTCAAAGCCATATCCTGTGTATCCTGTGTATCCTGCAGAGGAGCCCTGATGATAATAGCTTGGCTGAGCGAAAAACTACTAGTGCTGAGAACGCTACTGAAAGGGCGGCTGCTAAAATTGCTCATCATCATCATCTACAAAGAAGTCCAGAGGAGGGCGAAGAGGAGCTGAGGAAGAAAGGCCAGCTTGCTGCTCAAGACGGCGAATGGAGCTATGAGTCTTGGCCTGACAGTAGCACATGTAAGACATGAACTTCCTCAAAGCACTGGCAATAGAACCACAACCACGACCACGACCACTGCCATGACCACGGCCATGACCATTGCTAGCATGACCTACAAAAACACCAGCTGAAGGGTCCATAGGAGGAGCATCCTCCCTCTCAATGCTCGCAGTCCCGGCATCATCGGTGGGTGCACTAGCAGAAGTAGAAGCACTGCCTTGTCTGACTTTTTCTTCCTGCGAGGACACAAGTTCTGAATGCCCTAGCTAGAGTGATGTGTATCAGGAGGGAAAGAGCGGCCCATCACCTGCTCAATCACATGCATGAGGTATGGAGCATAAGGGAGCATCCTATGAGGATCATTAGCAGCTTCTCCAATCTTAACCCACATAAACTGAGAAATGCTGAACCACCAGCCAAGTCTAAAGCAAACCAGGATAGTAGGAGGATAGCTTTGAATATGAGTAGAGTCACCACTCTTAGGGTCAAGGGTGTTCCCCAGAATATTGTTTAGGACATAAAAGAGTGGCTTTAGCTCAGTATTGGTGCCATCAGCATATTGGTCATTTAAGTATATCTTGGCTTGAATGAAATCAGCCTTGCCAACAGGTTCAGCATAAAGTGTCCAAAGACTATCTGCATCCCAATCCACATGATCAAAGCCTAGGAGACAGGAGAACTGCACATAGGAACACCTATAGTGTTGCTTGTTGGACATCCAATGCAAGACCTTGTGTTCTTCATCAATCCACAAGGTTGACCAAAACTGGTAAAGAATCTCGGTGTTCCAATCCTTTTGAAAGGTCACAAGCTGCAAGAGGTTCCATGCTTCAAGCTTGGTCTTCAACTCGGCCATGTCAGGATGGGCTTTTGAGGTGATGGATTCAAGATTTAATGCCTTATGCTAAAAAAGTTTGCCATTGAATCCACTGTTGAGGCAGAAAGAGATATAATAGTCATGATGAAATAAAGACCAAAACCTGTCTTCCACGCCTGGAAATTTGATCCACATGTAAGGATTTTCCAACCTTTGCTTCTTCAAAGCAGCCACATTGGTTGAGTAATCAAAAAACAGCTGAGGCCCTTCAGGACGGCGATGCTTAAGATGAGAGCCATTATAAGGAACAAGGGTCCGAGTGGCAATCATATTATCAATGTGCGGAGGGGAAACATTGCAATTTGCAGTCAAAGCAAGCCCCTGCACATCCCTCACATTATCCAGTTGAGCACCATTCACCATGTCATGGTGGTGAGGAGGAGAGCCACCATGACGAAGGGGGACAGCAGGTACCTCAATCTCCTCACGACGGCTACCAAGGGAGGACTCCCCACGGCTTGAGCTACGCCATCGAGCACGCTGACTAGCTACATGGTCATCCTCTCCATCACCCAAACTTTGAGGACGAGGATGAGCATTGCAAGAGGGGTTGTGCCGACACTCCAACATGCTGCAAAGACCAAAATAGGGGCAGGGAAGTCTTAGACACATGTGTAAACACCACAACAAAGGAGGAGGGTCGAACCACCATGGACAGAGTCGACAGAGCACAACCGGTAGTACCGGTCGCATGGACCGGTAGTACCAGTAGTACTTCCGCTCGAGGCACCCACCAGGGAATCGACACAACCAATCATGGAAATTGCATAAAAGGCATTTACAATGCATGTATACACCATAGGAAACTAGCACAAACAAGGAGACGGCCTAGAACGAAGTACATTGGGAGATCGGGCATGAATCCCTAGTAACTCGATGCTCAAAGTGAAGAGGCCTAATCCGCGCTTGCCAAAACCTTCCGGGGCTTAAGAACACCACCAAGACGATCTCCAAGGATTAGAGAAGCTCCCCTTCAAAGGGAATGAGGAATGGCCAGAGAGGGACGGAGATCAAGCGGCGGACGGGCGGGCAGGTGGGAAAGAGAAGAAGTGAAGGGGAAAGTTAGGAAAAACAAATTTTAACCTGGTGGCCCCTTTGTACCGCTGTCAAAAATGACTGACCGGTAGTACCAGTTGGGTCCGGTAGTACCGATGGGCAAGGCTAGGCAAAAGTCGAATGCGTAGAGTTAGGCCAGATTTTGAACTAGCGGTACTACCGGTAGCAACGGCGGTACTACCGCTAGGTCAAAAAATGGCTGGAAGCAATTTTAAACAGATGGTGAACCATATAGAGAACTAGAACCCTCTCAATCATGACCAGATTTCATCGAATCAGTACAAAGCTATGGTCAAGCTTGAGATATTTAAAAATAGATTTTCAAAGTTGCACACAAGAGATTTGTAAACATTTTATCCAATGCTAGGCCAATCAAGGTATGCAAGATCTCATTCCACGTTACGAGAATCCACGATATTTAGCTCCCACCTCAAAGCACAAAATCTTGACTCATCTAGAGGTTTTGTGAAGATATCGGCTAATTTTTTGTTGGTTCTCACATGTTGAACAACGATATCTCCTTTGGCTTGGTGGTCTCTAAGAAAATGATGACGGATGTCTATGTGCTTTGTGTGGGAATGGTTGACGGGGTTATCGGCTAGCTTAATTGCACCCTCATTGTCACATAAGAGTGGAATCTTGGATAGGTTGTAACCAAAGTCTCTCAAGGTTTGCTTCATCCAAAGTAGTTGGGTACGACAAGAGCCGGCCGCCACATACTCGGCTTCTGTGGTGGATAGGGCAATGGAGTTTTGCTTCTTAGAACTCCAAGACACCAAAGACCTACCAAAAAATAGGCAAGTCCTGGATATACTCTTTCTTTCTACCTTGCAACCAGCATAATCTGAATTGGAATAGCCAAGTAGAGTGAAAGATGAGCCCTTGGGATACCATAAGACAAGATTAGGTGTGAGCACCAAATACCGAAAAATTCTCTTAACGGCCATGAGATGACATTCTTTCGGATTAGATTGAAATCTTGCACACATGCACACACTAAGCATAATATCGAGCCTAGATGCACAAAGGTAAAGTAATAATCTAATCATGGAGAGATATACCTTTTGATCCACAACTTTACCATCCGTGTCAAGGTCAAGACGTCCCGTAGTTGGCATTGGTGTGTTGATGGGCTTGGCCTTGTCCATACCAAACTTCTTCAACATGTCATGAGTGTACTTGGTTTGGCAAATGAACATTCCTTCCTTGAGTTGCTTGATTTGAAAACCGAGGAAAAAGGTCAACTCTCCCATCATGGACATCTCGAACCTCTTGGTCATAATCCTACTAAATTGCTCACAAACCTCTTTATTAGTACTATGAAATATTATGTCATCGACATATATTTGGCAAATAAAAATATCACCATTAGCTTTGCGAGTAAATAAAGTAGGGTTGGCCTTTCCTATCTCAAACCCTTGTTTGAGAAGGAATTCCTTGAGACAATCATACCAAGCTCTAGAGGCTTGTTTGAACCCATAGAGCGCCTTATGAAGCTTGTAGACGTGGTCGGGATAATGTGGATCTTCAAAACCTAGTGGTTGTTCAACATACACCACTTCAGAGAGGGGGCCATTGAGGAATGCACTTTTCACGTCCATTTGAAACAACTTGAAATCATGGTGAGCAACAAAGGCAAGTAATATATGAATAGATTCAAGCCTAGCCACCGGTGCATATGTTTCCTCAAAATCCAAACCTTCAATCTAGGTGCAACCTTGTGCAACCAACCGTGCTTTGTTCCTTGTGATCGCGCCATACTCATCTTCTTTGTTGCGGAAGACCCACTTGATACCTATCACATTTTTCTTGGGCCTTTCCACCAAGGACCAGACTTGATTCCGGGTGAGGTTTTCCAACTCTTCTTGCATAGCCATCACCCATTTCTCATCCTTTAAGGCATCCTGCACCTTAAGAGGTAACATAGAGGAAACAAAAGAGTAATGCTCACAAAAAGATGCTAAAAAAATGAGTCATCACTCCACTGCGTATGTCTCGTATCACATTTTCAACGGAATGGTTCTGTTCAATGGATTGACGAGCTCTTGGGTGAGGTTCTGTCGTTCTTCCTTGAATTGGGCCATCATCTTCACTATCATAGTCAATGCCGGTTGGAGAAACTCCATCAAGAGCTCCGCCTTGATCATCATCTTGGTTGTTTTCATCAACTTGTGGTGGATTTTGATTTGCTTGTTCTCTTGAATCATGACCATCTCGTGATGTGAAAGCATCACCACGGGCATCAGTTGACCCATGATGCATGTATGGTTCATGATGGACTTGCACTTGTGCATCATCATCTTGTTCAATGGGTTTTACTTCACCGGTTGCAAGCTTCTTATCACTTTGTGAGAAGGCTCCTCTTTACCTACAATGTCCATATTGACTTGATCCTTTTGAGAGCCATCGGATTCATCAAAAGTCACATCTATCATTATTTCAGTAAGACCGGTGGTCTTACTAAAAAAATGATATCCATGTTCGGTAGTACCATAACCAAGAAGAAAACCTTCATCAACCTTTGGTTCGAACTTAGAGCTTTTGGATTTCTTTCTAAGTATGAAACACTTGCATCCAAAAACTCTAAAGTAATCAACCTTAGGCTTTTTACCGGTGAGTAGTTCGTAGGCGGTTTTGTTCATAATCTTGTGAAGGTATAGGCGGTTGATTGCATGATATGCCGTGTTGACCGCCTCTGCCCAATAATCCTTCTCCAAAATCTTGTACTCATCCAACATTGCTCTTGAGGTTTCTATGAGCGTTCAGTTCTTCCTCTCCACAACCCCATTTTGTTGGGGAGTGTAGGGAACCAAAAACTCATGCTTGATCCCTTCTTCATCAAGAAACTTCTCAATGTTGGTGTTCTTGAACTCCATCCCGTTATCACTTCTCACTCTCTTTATCTTCACATCAAACTCATTTTGAGCTCTTCTTGCAAAATTCTTGAAGATTTCTTGGGTTTCACTCTTATCTTTCAAAAAGAACACCCAAGTGAAGAGAGAATAATCATCAACAATTACAAAACCATATTTGTTACCTCCAATGCTTATGTAAGCATTGGGTCCGAATAAATCCATATGTAGTAACTCAAGTGGTCTTGAAGTTGACACAACATTCTTTGCAGGACATTTGGCTCCAACTTGTTTTCTTGCTTGACATGCACTGCAAATCCTGTCTTTCTCAAAAGAAACATTTGTTAGTCCAAGAATGTGTTGTCCTCTTTGAAGGTTGGCCAAGTTCCTCATCCCAACATGAGCTAGCCAGCGATGCCATAACCAACCCATGCTAGATTTTGCCACTAAACAAGTCTCGGACCCCACTTTATTAGCTGTGAAATCAACTAGATAGAGCTTGCCCTTTAGTTGACCTGTAAAGACAATAGAGGAATCCACCCTTCTAGAGACTTCCACACTCTTATCCGTAAAGAGACAATTGTAACCCATCTCATAAAGTTGTGAAACATATAACAAATTGTATCCTAATAAATCCACAAGTAATACATTTGAAATAGAATTATCATTTGATACAACAATTTTACCCAAACTAAGAATCTCTCCTTTACTATTATCACCAAATGTGATTCCTTCACCCATGCTTTCACTTAGTTGGAAGGAGTCAAACATTTTCTTCGCTCCGGTCATATGATTGGTGCATCCACTATCTAGCACCAAACATGGTCCACCGGAGGAGTCTGCCTACAAAATAGAATTAAGCCTTTGTTTTAGGTACCCAATTTGACTTGGGTCCTAGGGGTTAGACACATAAGATTTGGGCACCCAAACACTCCTCAAGATTTGCCTCTTCTTGAGGGTGCCCACATATTTTACAACAATTTTACCATCCTTATCCCAACAACATAAATAATCACAAAAGTTGTTCCTTGAGATAGGCACTTGTTGCTTGGGAGCCTTCACTTCCTTCTTCTTGATGTTCTTGTTGTTGGAGGAAGTGATAGGAGAAACCTCAATATTGTTCACCTTGTTGATGAGATCAATAAGAGGCACACTCTTGTTGAACTTCACACAAGGCACACCATTTACCATCTTTCTCCCATTTGCCTTACCATCATACCTACTGTAACCAAGGCCATCCTTTATGAGTGGATGCCTTGATGCCTTGTAGATTATGGTTGATTGCTTATCCTTGTTTTTGCAACCAATCTCCACAATGGTCTTCAACCCAAGAATCTCCTTATCTTTCTTCTCTAGCTCAATAAGGATAGTAGCACAAGCATCTATATCAACATTAAAACATTTTTCACATCCTTTACTTGTCGAGGCTTTGGAGTCCTTAGAAGAAGTAGAAGTGCTCTTCCAAAGAGAGTCATAGTTTATCTCAAGCTCATGATATTTATTTGTCAAGCTTGTGAGGCTTTCTTGAGCTAAACTATGATCATTCTTTAGACTAGCCAAAGAGCCATTAAGTGAGGAATGTTCCTTAGTCAATTGCTCATGTGAGTCCTTGGCCAAAGACAATTCTACACTTAACTTCTCAACCTTATCTTTTTCTTTAGTGAGACATGCCTCTAGTCCTTGGTTCTTCTCCCTTTCCACTAGGAGCATTTCACTTTGAGACTCTAAGCATGTCTCATGCTCATCTATGGTGTACTTCAATTTTAAGATTATAGAGGTAGCTTCTTTTCCATATTTCTTAATGATTTTGATAGCATAGTTTTCATCAAACTCATCATCATCATTAGAGTGAGTGGGAGTGTGGGATGATACCTTCTCCTCTTTTTCCATAAGACAAGTAGGAGTGACGTCGTCGTCATCGGAGAGGTTGGAGAAGAGCTTTGTTGAGGAAGAAGTGTTGGTGAAGAACGATGTCGATGAGATGATGTATCATGTATAGCAATTGCAGCTACACTCTTCTTTTCATTGTCATTGTCTTCATCACTATCATCATCGGATTGCCATTCTTCACCTATATGTGCTTCACCCTTGTTCTTGCTCTTGTACTTTTTGTCACCTTCCTTGTTGTACCTTGAGATCTTGCCTTTGTTGGGACAATCCATAGCAAATGACTGGTGAGACCACACTCATAGCAAAATCTCTTCTTATATTGCTTGTTTCCACCACTACTCCTCATCTTTTGCTTCTTCTTGATCAAGAACTTTGCATAATTTTTTACCATGAGAGCTTGTTGTTCATCAAGTTCTTCATCACTATCATTTTTCTTGTGACCACAACATCCTTTGTTGCGATGACTTGATTCACTTGCATGGGATGCCACAAGGGCAATATTTCTCTTTTAACTAAGTCTTTCTTTGGTCTCATCATCTAGAACCTCATGATGCATGATTTTCGCTATCATCTCTTGTGTTGTCATGGTGGTGTAGTTTTCTCTTTCCATTATCATGGAAGCTAGAATGGTATTCTTGTCTCTATATATTCTACATAGCTTTCTTTCCGCAGCTTGTTCATCCCATCTATCACATCCAAGAGCTCTTACTCTATTGACCAAAGTCATGAATCTATCATACATTGCCTTTGTTGTTTCTCCTTCCATCACTTGGAAATTCTCAATCTTGGTTTGGAGAAGCTCAATGTTTCCTATTCTCACACTCTTGTCACCTTTAAATGATATTCTCAAGGTTTCCCAAATTTGCTTTGCATTCACCATACCATTTACCTTGTTGTTATCTTTCGGAGTGAGACATTGCAAGATCAAGGTTGCCGCTGTGGCATTAAGATGAAAATCCGTCGCATCTTTGGGTGTCCAATCTTTAGGATCTTGAGAAATGTTCACACCAATCTCAACCGCTTGCCAACATCTTGCGGATATGAGATGCAACTTCATCCTATGAGCCCAATCAGTGTATCTTTCTCCATCAAACAGAGGTTGCTTTCCGGGATTGATCATGGGCATATGAGGATTGTTCTTGCTTGTGCTTTCATAGTTATAGCTTGCTCTTGTATAACTCTTTGGTGTCTTGTTTTCATTTTCACCTTCATTCTCCCTCTCACTAGCTCCTTCTTGATTCTTCTTGTCAAGAATTTCCTATATCTTATCTAGTTGCTCTTGCATCTTGTTCATCTGCTCTTCTTGCTGCTTTTGCATCGCGATGGTGAGCTGTGCTGCCACTTGTGCGGCTAATTCCTTCATTTGCGCATCATCCATCTTGGCCATTGTTACACCTGAAGCATTGAACCGAGGGACCACAGCTCCGATACCACTTGAAAGGATCTAATCGGCCTAGAGGGGGTGAATAGGAGATTATTAAAAACCTAAAACTTAAAAACTCAAATGCAGAAGTTAAATACCTACCAGTAGTAGGACCGGAAGTAGCACCGGTACTACCGGTAGTACAAAAACTAGTACTACTAATGCAAACTTCTGGTACTACCGGTAGCCTACGAAACTATGAAATCGTAATGGAAATTAGAGTAAAATGAGCTATAAATTCAGATCCAATTATTATCATCCCTTTGTTGATGTTGCTGATAAAGGTGTTGAACTTCTTGAGGTGTTTCACTGCACCAAATCATAGATTGAGTCCTCCAACCTATGAACTTTGGGGGTAGGGATAAAGAACACGAAGAACACAAGAACAAGGATAGTCGATGATACCACCATAGCAAGACACGCGATTTAATCTGAGGTTCGACAATCCCCACAAAGGAGTTCCTACGTCCTCGTTGTTGAGGTAACCACAAAGGTTTCCTCCCTCAAGCAACCACGAAGGTAAACTTGAGATATTTACTAAGAATCAAAGGTAATACAATTACTTCGGGGTGCCCTCACAAATGAGGCAACACGGGCATCCATGAAGAACGCCTAGCCAGCTAGGGTTCCAAGAACCCAAGAGTAACAAACACAAATTAAGCCAGCAAGACGAGGAATCCAAGTGCTCAAGTCGTAGATCTAAGTTTCCACTCTCTAATCTCATGTCCCTAGATCAAATCCTTGAGGGAATGAAGTTTGGGAGCAAAGGGGGAGAGAGCAGGCGAGCTGGTGCTTGGAAGCTTTCTTTCTCAGGTGAAGAATGAGTAAAATGGTGAGAGAGAGAGAGAGAAAAGAGAGAGGTGAGGGGTATATATATGGTCTGTCCAGAACAACTACCGGTAGTACTGATGGAACCTCCAGTACTACCAGTACCTCACCAAATATAACCGTTGTCGTGAGTCAGAACGTGCAGAGGGATTCATACTGGTACTACCTATGGTAAGACCAGTACTACCGATAGTACAAAACTGGGCAGCCATAGATGTGTGCGACTTGGGCTAAAAATAAATGTATAGATAGTGAAAATAGCACGGATACTTTCGGTTTAAAACTCCAATATTTCTGGTACTTCCGATAGGTCAAGTTGGCTAAAGCAAAGGACTTTTCTAAGTGATGTGAGTGCAACGGTGACTCTCCAAACGCTCTAAATATTGACTTGAGTACTTTTAGACCTTGAATTACCAACCTAATTTGTATCCCTCTTGATAGTACGGCGTTTCCTATTACTCAAGTAAAGATAAAAATTGAGGGTACTCTTGAGTAGAAACGTCATCCATCCATATAAAATTTAGGGTGCTTGTATCACCAAATATTTTCATTCAAATCTTTCAATGGACTAACACCTGCATATTCACTTAGATAAAATTGTTAGTCCCTAATTTGATTATCATTAATTATCCAAAACCCACTTCGGAGGCGAATGCACTTACAGATCTAGATGTCTGCTAATTTAGTGTATCACTAGCTTTAGTAGGATTACCCCTTGTTCTATTGACTTGTGGAATAGACAGGACAAAAGAAGCTATTTTGACCTTCCGGCAAGTTTCCACAAGAAAAGAAAAGAGACATTGAAGAACCCAATGTGCCCCAACACCCAACATTCAACATTCATCTATGTTGGTACCGTACCATCTCATAGGTTTGTGTATACATATATATTATTCTAACCATGTGTAGATTAAAGAATTCAATTCAAATCTCAAGTGATGAAATTAGAAGCTGCACCTCTCCCAACCATCTTGTGAGTCATGGTAAGTATGATCAAGAAATGGTGAGATAGTCTTGCTCATGGAATTTAAATTTATGAGTAGTTATCTTTTAAATTCTTGCATCCCACTGCATGTTTGCTTTAATCATCAATGCATCCTCTCCACTATTGTTTAGTTTATTGTTTCATCAAATCCATAGCATGTTTAGTTAGTTGCATTCATGTTGCCTGCATTGAAAATTGAAAAAAATCCTCACCATGATCATGCTCTTTCATCATGAGATGAGTAAATCCCTAAAGTGTTTTCATGCTACCTTTGTTTGCTATAGTATGCTTTGGTTTGGAAGTACTACATGTGTACTTCCAAAGAATTTTTAAATTAAGCATGGTGCTTAGGTTAAATAGTCTTCCTTAAGCCAATTAAGACATGGAGTCTAGTTCGATTATTGAACTAAAAATGCTAGTGTAGACATTGGTTATTTTGTTGGACTAACCCCAGCAGAAAATTTACAAATCCAATTTGGGTAAGTCAAGAGATGAACTCATATGAGAGATGAAGCAAGGCATATGATCAACTCGAACAACTTCGTGCAAAAGACTTGGCTCATTCATTAGTGATGGAAAAACTGCAAGAATCTATGCTATGCCTGTACATGGTTTGTCATGACCTTGCCAAATCACCACTTTAGTAATGGAATAAAGGAGGTGAGTGCCCTATACAAGATCTACATCAACAACACTTGCCCAAAGGAAGTTGATGAACAATGTGACTAGCCCTGAGAAAAGTGAAGACATTGTAGCATTGAGTCTTCCCAAAAACTCAAGCTTGGATGCCAGTGAGACACAGGGTGCAACCCACCTTGTATTTGCCAATCAGGGACCTTTTCACATGATCTTTGAAGACACCATCTTGCATGTCAGCAGCAAGCACAAGGATGACAAGATGTCATACAGCATGGCATGCATCCTTGTAGTAACAAATCATCAATCAAGAGGTTGACTGCTGTCCAAGACCTAAAAGACCATGAACAACCATGATCGCAAGATGATGTCTTTAATTCATTGGAGATGAAGCCTTCATGCAATTAATAATGAGGTTCCTTCCTTAACCATCCAAATGGTTGGCGTATCATTAACAAAATAATTCTTTTCCATGTCACTAGAAGACAAAGACCAACAAGGAGGAACTCTAGTCTGCACCTCCAATTAATATCAATTCATCAACCAAGACCCAATGAAAATGAAGAATGGTTGATAAAAGAAGAACATGCAACTGTCTGCATTATCATTTCCTGGATCAGATAGTCCCAAGAAAAGCAAAATGCAAGGGAGAGGTCCTGCTCAATGGACCTAAAAATTATGAGCCCAGGCCGACAGGAAATTCGATATTTATCTCATATTTATTATACTACATTTATCTTAAGTTATATAAAAAGATATGGGCACATGAAGGTCCATCCATAATTTTATAAATAAAAATAAAAATATATGGGCATATGAAGGTCCAGCTACAAAGAAAAAATGTGAGCACATGAAGGCCCATGCTTTGGTTAAAAAATGTTCCTAGAAAAAGTTCCCTTCAGGTATTCTTGGTCACTAATCTTTGCAGGTGAAGATTTAAGAACAAAGGATGAATTGTATCTAAGGACATGGGAGTTAAAACACAATATGAGGGATGATTCAACACACAAGTGGAGAGCGACAACAATGCTCAAGCTTGGATGAGGAAGGCCACTGACTCCTCTAAAGATGATCCAACAATGCTCTTCCTCCTCCCAAGCTCCCATCGCTCTAGCACTCTGGTATGTTTTATCCACTAATCCTTTGTAGAGAAGAAACAATGAGTGGAGAAAAAGGTCTGGAGATATGATACAAAAAAATAAAGAGAGAGAAGAAGGAAGGAGGAATGCAGATCTAGAAGACAAGATGCTCATCATAGGGCGCTCCAGTGAAAAAGGTAATATATGAAGGTAAGTGGTCATTATTTAAAAAGATTTACCGTGACTCTGGTATGCACCTAAATAAAGGAATAAACATGTTTGAGTTAAAACTAGCTTGATTCAATCTGACTAACTCAACATGTCTTGTTTCTTAAGCTTGTTCATAGCATCACTCTCTTGATTTCATAGTAATAATTAAATGAGCTAAAAGTGGCATCTTTGGGAGATGGTTGTTGTAATCATGAAACTGTTTGATACATAATATAACGTGATGATCCTTCCATAGCTTGTAATTTCACTCTTGTTGCTAAAAGTGTTTGGATGCCACATTCATGATCCTTCTATCTTGTCACCCTTGTTATAAGAATCAACAATGCACATCAATCTCATCATGTTCAATTTGCCAAAGGTTAGAGAAGAATAAATAGGTTATGGTTCTATTGGTGTTTTTCCACCAACCATGCACTTGATCTCTACCTTGTTTTTGCAAGCAGGACACACTTCAAGCAAAGTTTAAAAAAGTTGGATTCTCCAAATTCTACAAGTGAAAGTTCTAAACTGCAGCATGCATACTGAGCAAGATGGCAAATTACGTGGGCAACAGTATCTTCAAAATCACCATCTCAAGAGGTGTAGTTGTTAAGGTCTCCACCTTTGGGATCGGACAATGCACTTAAGGAGGGGACATGACAAGAAGTCCTGTTCAGAAGACTTAAATCACTGAACCCTCACCAGAGAGGTAAACTTGGTAGTTATCCATCTTTCCCTTTTCAGCATTGCATTAAAATTATGTCCAGCATATTTACTTCCCTTTAAAATGCATAGTTAGATGCATGTTTACTTTATCAATGTTGTCATAGAAAAGAAAATAAAAATGTCATGCATTGCATTCATAAAAGTGCTAAGCCCCATGCAAATAAATTCATGGCATAAGACCCATGAGTATATTTGCTGTGGTGGCATAAAAATAAAATAAATATGCAGTTATCATGTTTACAGTTCCTTGCATAGTATAAATATAAAATACCAAAAATATTTGTTAACAGAAAGATCCTGCTAAATAAAAAAATATATATATGGAGGTTTGATATGCTCAAGGCTTAGAGACTTATGACTAACACTTAATCAGTTCCACAAGCTTTGATGTTTATTTGAGCTTCACAGAATTTGAAGGATCAAAGGAAGCTAACAGGCAGGAGGATGATCTATCCTCTGTCGGAGTGCTGTCTTGTCGGGTATATGGATGAGGGGGAACCCTAAACTCTCAATCTCCAGGAGAAACAATCCAAGGTCAATTGCCATAAATTCCTCGAAAGACCCACCACCGTTCCTAAGCAAAATATAATAGCCAAACACCAGGCCATCGAGTGGTACTGGGCCGGCCCACAAATGGGACGAATTGGCCCATATTCATATCACTCGATGGGGGCCCTCGAGTGATGGTAGTCCACCTGAGTGGACGACCCCCTCGAGTGACGGAAGTCCATCGGGGCGGACGACCCCCCATCGAGTACCGCACCCCTCGGCCCACCTACTTCCTGTATGGTGCTCAGGCAATTAAAGCATCTCACCTACTCCTGCCAACCCCATGGCTACAGCGACAGTAATGATGGGCAAGTGCAGAGGTCTAGTCTACCTTTTACCGCCAATCCCCAGGGAAGTGTCATCTCGTACAGACCACTATTCCTCTGTACTAAACACTGTGCCCCATCAGCCGCCCCCTCGAGACGCAGAAGTCAACATCCGTACCATATTTCTTGGAATTCATCCTTATCCACTCGGCCTCGGCTCGCTCGACCACCCCTTGACTTGGGCTCTCGGCAGTCTCGGTCAGTGATCCGACCACTCCCGCACGCCATCTGCAGCAGGCCATACGTCCACCGCAGAAACACATGTCTTTCACCACATCCCTAAGGCGTGTCAGCGCCATCATCAGGATAGGTCAATCACTGACCTTGCCATGACAACTCAGAAGGGCAAATCTCATCATGAGGCACGTCACTACAAGGCTCGATGTTGCTTCAGTGCAAGTACCTATAGTACCCATGACATGATCGACATCACCCCTTACAGCACCATTAGGGCTTCTTGTACACCCATGCCCCACCTTGGCCTATAAAAGGGGGCGCTGGGATAGAGGAAAGGGGGTGGAAAATCATCCAAACTCGCTCAGTCAGACCACATACATAGTAAGGCATAGGGCTAGTGCTCCTAGTCTTAGGTCTTGTTCCCCACTTCTTCTCGTACACACTCGCTTGTTCCCCACTTCTTCTAGGTGCTTGTATAGGGGAGATACAAGAAGAAGAAGAAGAACTAGCAGGGCAAGCGTGAAGCCGCCGATGAAGATCTTGTTGCCACGGCTGAGCGCAAGAAGCCTCAAGGCCCCCCGAGGGGGCATCTTCAACAAGATGTTGAAGGAGCCCTACCCTTACCACATGGGAGGGGCAAATCACAACCTCGAGGACTACTAGATGCTCAAGAACTACTTTAGGAACTTGGGCCTCGGGAAGGGTGACAAGAAAGAAGACCCCAAGGATCAAGGCGGCAATAAGGAGGATGGCTTCCCCGAGGTCCACGACTACTACATGATCTATGGGGGCCCTCGACCCAGCTCACGCCACGCCAGCACAAGAGGGAGCATCGAGAAGTCTTCTCCGTGCAGGCTACGACCCCCAATACCTCGACTGGTCCAGCATGGCCATCATGTTCGACCATTATAACCATCTGGACCATGTCCCCAAGCCAGGGGCGTACCCGCTCGTTGTCGACCCCATCATCATCAACACCCGCCTCACCAAGTTGCACATAGATGGAGGTAGCAGCCTCAACATCATCTACGCAGAGACCCTCGACCTCCTGGGGGTCCCGAGAGAAAGGCTTAGCTCGAGTGTTGGGGGCTTCCATGGCATCGTGCCAGGGAAGAAGGCCCTCCCCATCAGCCGCATTGACCTTCCCGTCTATTTCGGCACCTCCTCGAACTTCAGGAAGGAGACGCTCACCTTCGAGGTGGTCGGGTTCCATGGCATGTACCATGCGATCATCGGTGGACCCAGCTACGCCAAGTTCATGGCCATCCCCAACTACACTTACCTCAAGCTCAAGATGCCAAGACCCAAGGGCATCATCACCATCTTCTCCTCCCATGAGCACGCCTACGAGTGCGACATCGAGTACGTCGAGCATGGGGAGGCCGTCGAGGAGTCCACTGTGATGGCGGCAACCCTTGATAGGTTTGCTGCTGAGGTCTCTGACCCCAAGTGCCACACCGGCAACTTCAAGCCCGTCGAAGACATAAAGAAGATCCTCCTCGACCCCAGCAGTTTCGATGAGAGGGTGCTGATGATCAGCACCACACTCAGCGACAAATAGGAAGAAGTGCTCGTCGACTTTCTTCACATAAACACTGACATGTTTGTGTGGAGTCCTTCAAATATGCTGGGCATACTGAGGGAAGTCGCCGAGCATGCCTTGTAGATCCGGGCCGGGTCTAAGCCGATGAAGCAACGCTTACACTGCTTCGATGAGGAGGAGCGCAAGATCATCGGGGAGGAAGTCAACAAGCTTTTGGCGGCCGAGTTCATCAAGGAGGTTCATCATCCTGAGTGGTTAGCTAATCCTGTACTAGTTAAGAAAAAGAATGGGAAATATATGATGTGTGTAAACTATACCAGATTGAACAAAGCATATCCTAAAGTTCCCTTTCCTTTACCATGTATTGATCAAATCATTGATTCAACTTCAGGATGTGAAACTCTTTCTTTTCTTGATTCTTAGTCTGGTTACCACCAAATCAAGATGAAGGGGTCCGACCAGCTTGCGACTTCCTTCATCACCAATTTTGGCATGTACTGCTATGTGACTATGCCCATCAGCCTTTGAAATGCCAGGGCAATATATCAGCGATGCATGCTTCATGTTTTCGGCAAACATATAGGGTCGATGGTCGAGGGTTATGTTGATGACATCATAGTCAAACCCAAAAAGGTCGACAACCTCATCGATGGCCTCAAGATCACGTTCGAGTGCCTCAGGGCTAATAACATCAAGCTCAACCCCGAGAAGTGTGTCTTTGGTGTAGCTCGAGGCATGCTCCTCGGTTACATCATCTCTCAGTGAGGCATAGAGGCCAACCCCGAGAAGGTTTTGGCCATCACCAAGATGGGCCTGATTCGAGACCTCAAGGGCATCCAGAAGGTCATGGGCTATCTCACGGCCCTCAACCGTTTCAACTCGCGTCTTGGAGAAAAAGTGTTGCCTCTGTACCACCTCTTGAAGAAGTCAGAGCACTTTGCTTGGACCCTTGAGGCCGAGGAGGCCCCCACCAAGCTCAAAGCCATGCTGACCTAGCCTCTAGTCCTCATACCCCCAACCTAGCCGAGCCCCTCTTGCTTTATGTCACCGTGACCACCCAGGTGGTCAGTGCGGCCATAATGGTCGAGAGGGTAGAAGAAGGGCACACATTGCCCATCCAGTGTCCCGTGTACTTCCTCACGTGACGCAAGCTCCAACACTACTTCCTTGGCCACCCGGTGACTGTGGTCTCATCTTTTCCCCTCAGGGAGATAGTCCAGAACTGGGAAGCCATGGGGAGAATCGCCAAGTGGGCGGTCGAGCTCATGGGTGAGGCCCTCACTTACACGCCATAGAATGCCATCAAGTCCCAGTGTTGGCAGACTTCATCGCCGAATGGATCGACACTCAACTTCCCCTAGCACAGATTCAAGTGGAGCTATGGATGATGTACTTCGATGGGTCATTGATGAAGACTGGAGCAGGAGCGGGCCTGCTCTTCATTTCACCTCATGGGGTTCATGTGTGCTACGTCATTCGGCTCCACTTCCCTGCCTCCAACAACATTGCTGAGTACGAAGCCCTCATCAACGGCTTACACATCGCCATCGAGCTCGGGGTTTGACGCCTCGACGTTCGGGGTGACTCACAACTCGTCATCGACCAAGTCATGAAGGCCTCGAGTTGCCATGAACCCAAGATGGAGGCCTATTGCAAGGAGGTTCACAGGCTAGAAGAGAAGTTCTATGGCCACGAGCTTAACCACATCACCCGTAGACACAATGAGGCCGTAGACGAGCTAGCCAAGATTGCATGAGCTCGAGGTACCATCCCACCTAATGTTTTCTCGAAAGACCTGTACAAGCCCTCGGTCGATCTAGGCATAAGGGCAGGAGCTGCAACACGGGTAGTCGACCCTCCTCCTCCCAACAAGGCCCTCTCGACTAGGGCCAAGGTCATGGAGATCGAGGGGTCGCCTCCTCCGCCAACCCTCGAGCCGGACTGGCGCACCCCTTCCTTGAATGCCTAATTCGAGGGGAGCTCCCAGAGGATCAGACTGAGGCCTGACGCATCGCTCGACGGGTCAAGACCTACGTCCTCTATCGACGAAGCCCCACTGGGGTCCTTCAGCACTGCATCACCATCGAGGAGGGAAGGAAGCTACTCAAGGACCTACACTCGGGGCTTGCCGCTACCACGCTGCTCCAAGGACCCTTGTTGGAAACACCTTCAGGCAAGGCCTTTACTGGCCAACCACAATCTTCAATGCCATCAGCCTAGTCCACTCATGCGAGGGGTGCCAATTCTACGCCAAACAAAAGCACCTCCCCGCTCATGCTCTACAAATGATCCCCATCACGTGGCCCTTTGCCACGTGGGGGCTTGATCCTGTTGGCCCCCTAAAGAAGACAACTGGGGGCAACACTCACCTGCTCGTATCCGTTGACAAGTTCACCAAGTGGATCAAGGCTCGGCCCATCACCAACATCTACTTCGAGTAGGTGGTTCTATTCTTCACCGACATCATCCACCGCTTTGGGGCCCCCAACGTTATCATCACCGACAATAGCACGTAATTCACCGGCAAGAAGTTCCTAGACTTCTGCAACCATCATAACATCCATGTGAATTGGTCCGCGGTCGCCCACCCTCGAACTAACGGCCAGGTCGAGCGTGCCAACGGCATGATTCTCCAGGGGCTCAAGCCAAGGATCTTTAATCACCTCAAGAAGTACGGGAAGAAGTGAGCCGTCGAGCTACCCTCAGTCCTGTGGAGCCTAAGGATGACCCCTAGCCGAGCCATGGGGTTTACCCCATTCTTCATGGTCTTCGGGTCCAAGGCCATCCCACGTGAAACGACCTCAAATTCCATGAAGGGAAATCCATAGAGTTGAAGTGAAACATGACCATTTAAATCACTTTCCCCGATAATAATTGAATACCGTAATCCATACATCAGACAAAAGAGTGCAATAGAAAGGATTTACAATATCTTATTACATCACCACTTGGTGGAATCAGAGTTCATGCAGCAAAATAAATAAAAGCCTGAAGATGCGGAAGTGATTGTCGTCCATCAACTCGAGCGAAGGAACAAGACCCTCAACCATCATACTTCTCAGTAGAGTACTCACTCCTGGAACCTGTGTGCCAAAGTATCAGTATGATATGTACTGGCCACTCCCACCCTATGCATTGCTTTGTGGAAATTGGATGCAAAATATGGATATATCAAAGAACCTATAAAGGCTGGGGTTTCCTATGCAAGCGATTAGGTATATAAGCAGTATATTAAATAGGTTTTATACAAATTCTCCTTCCCACACCATCCATCACCACCCATCCCTGACTCACCTTCCCAAAAACTCCAAACTCCATCTCAGACTTTGGTCAACAGGCCAACTCCCTCTCAGCCTGCTTCAACCTGGCTCACGGTCGGAAATCACTCTCAGGGGAAAGGTAGAACATTCCACTCACTAGTCTGGTGCATCCTCCTAAGGAAAGGTCCATAGCCAACGAATCGACATATGTATCACTCGATCAACCATACACTCTGCAGAGGTTTTACTAATCCACTAGATAACCATCATCGGTGTTGATCACCACCTATGCAGATACCGGGCGCCTACTGCCATAGAGCGCTGCCATCCTACCTCTTAGCCCTACAACACCCTTAGAGTGGCTGATACTGTGAGGACTCATGATCTTATTCCCACAGAGCATCATGACTATAAAAGGGTGTGGGACTCACATGCTCCTACCTCCCTAACACACACTCGCCTGATAGTAATGGCATCAACCTATCGAGCGGTTCAGCCGTCTCCCCCCTATGGGAAGCGAGTGGAAAGCAAGAGATTCCTATGTGTGACCAAGCCAGGATGTCTTCATCAGGGTTGTTCTTTAACATGCTACCATGGCACCTTCATCCTGGGTTCCACCCCTCAGAGGCTCACACCTGAAGACCACCATCGTATCCAATTTAGTCCGCCACAGACTTCTATTCATGGGAATGTCTAGACCCATTTCCCGGCAAGACTTGCTCCAAAAGCTCGTTGTAGATCCCGGCCCGATCGACTCAACTCTCACCCTACACCCTGCTGTAAATTCTACCCCAAACCTAGATACAGCATCATTAGCTCACTTGTCCATCTGATCCATCAACACACACATCAAGCCTGGCTCCCCATCTGGCCCTTCCCGGGTTTATCACATCGCATCAAAATGTAAGCGAGTGAAGTATATATATGTAAATAAAGCAGATAAGCAAGTGGCTAACATAACAACGAGTAAGCAGGTGATAGGTTACAACAAGGCAGGGCACATCAAATAAATATCTACCATGCATTCCTAGCATAGGTGAACCATTATATTGCAACAAAAGTAAAGTGCGGCATTACTAAATTAGCCATGCGTAATGGGTTCTACGAGGTTGTGTGAGATGTGGCACCTTCATTGTCGTTGTCCTCTGACCTTCCCTGGTACTCGATGTTGTCGTTAGACCGGTCCTCACTTGACTCTGTAACCAAGAATTATTGGTTGCGGGAGCGACCCCTATAGATTAGCACAAAGAACAATTAACCGCAAAAAGATCCAAATGCACTCAAACATGGTGAAAACAGGTAGGGCTCCATTAATAGAATATTTAGATACTTGGATCGCAATTTTCTGAGCTTGTATGAATCAGTTATGATTTTTCAAAGATTTAACCATATTCTGAAAAAGAAAAGGACTGGATTAAACTAGGGCTGACACGTTGCGGCTCAGGATTGAGCCAGATGTCACGCGTGGGTCCAACGGTGACAACACAGCCGCTGACGCAGATGATGATGTCATGCTGATGTCAGCATTGAAAGGAAGGACCAGGGTGACGTCACCTGCTGACGTCAATGTTGACTCGGTCAACGGTCAAGTGAGCCTTTATTGGGCTATTAATGGGCTGTTACTGGGCTGGATATGGGCCGGGCTCGGCCCACCATGTTGCACACTCTGGTGCTGCCACGTCATGCGTCTGGATCCACAAACGGGCTCGGCTCATAGCTCCAGTCCATGGTGCACCTGCTCACACTGGGTCCACTGTCAGCAGCTCTGGTCCACGTGAGCCAGGTGCACGACTCTGTCTTCGAGTCCACGTTGTCCATAATCCTATCTGCAGTGCACCGACGCTCTCTGGCCTCCACTTGCAACGACTCAGGTCCACATAGACCGTGCTCACCATCTTCAGGTCAAGTCGATCCCCTACTCTATTTCTTTTCCTCCGATGATGAGGCTCACTGGCAGCGGCCAAACCTCTAAATCCAGCATCTCGTCAGTCCTCATCCTCCATTAGCTTGCTTATTGGCTCCGTGGCAGCACGGAGGCTCGATCAAGCTCCAAATATTTCTGTTGCTACCTCTTATCAATTTATCTATTTCAAAAGAGGCTTGGGTATTGTTTGCTCTATTAAAAAAAGAAAAGAACAAAGAAGAGAGAAAAGAAAAAAAGAGGAAAGAAAAAATATTTATACCCCCAAAGTTCTCCTCCAAAGTTTTCAAGTTCAAGAGAGGTATGAATTTCCTTCAAAAGGAGCTTTAGTAGAATTAGGTATCCACCATTATCATTTCTTCACCCCTTACCATCACTACAATTCTATCTACCCCTTATCCACTACATGCCATATATCCCATACACATGCATATCTTGATTTGACTGTATGACCTGTTTCTTCGGATCCATGGTTTGATTTGCAATAAATGTTTGCAAGTATGTTTTCCTTGTCTCCCCATCTATGAAATCTATATAAGCTTATTAGATTTAAGGTGAGAGAGAGAGGGCTTAATGATTACTATGCCCAAATATCAAAAATACTACATATCTTGAGATAAGAGGAAGGCATACACCATTAATGCCTTGGTAAGAATCTAGAAATACCACAAAGGAGAGACTTGAGAGGGTCATACATAAGAATCTCTGAGTTTTATTTGAAAATCTGCAAAAACTCCAGAATGATGGTTGATCAAAGAGCTAGAAACATGGCGCTTGACTTAACCATTCTTTCTTTCAACTGCTCAAGACCCAAGTGAATGCTACAAGCCCCATGGTTGAAGGTAATATGGGTAAGTTTGAAAGTCCGAATAGTTCACTCTAATCCGATGGAGAGTTCTTGTTTGAACGCATGTATGCTTCTGAGGCGTGAAAGCATTGTAGCAACTCCTAATCCATCATTGAGTTTATCTTTGCTCAGGGACGAGCAAAGGGTAGGCTTGGGGGAGTTGTTGACGATAGATAAGTGTCAATTTTAACTGTCAACTAAACATGAAAAAGGACCTAAACATAAATACCATCCAGATATAGAGGTTATGCTAATGGAATTCCATGAGTTTTGGTGAATGTCTCTTTCTGTAGGGTGTCAGCTGAAAAGAACCAAGAAAAACCCACATGGCAAGTTTACATAGAGATAAAGGGCAAACATGAACTTTTCTGTGATCAGAAAGGTTCGAGAAGGCACTAGACCAAACAGGAGCCTGAACCGACTCGGTGGCTGAGTAGCCGCCCGCACCCTTACAAAGGCACCCGCCCACACCTTTGCATGGGCGCCCACTGACCTTGACCAATTAGGTCTAGGCTCACGGATCCTGCCTCCACCGCCTTTGAGGATGAATAATAATCGTCCATTTAGGTAGGTTTGATTCAACGGCCGTGGTGCATCCTAGGAGGCTATATAAGCAAGGCCCCTGGCCCTGGGAGAAACCCTAATTCATTATTCATTATTGATTTGATTGAGAGGTATCCCTTGATAGGATAATCTCTCTCTCTATCGTAGAGGATTAGGTCTAGAATCTTCAATGTAGTCAATTAGTTGCTAGGGAGAGAGGGTCGAGATGGGTTCTTGCTCGAGGTTCCGGATCTAGTCTTGGAGGCTTGGTAACGCCTTGTATCTTCACTTTAATATTCTGTAAGACTCATACTTATTCTCTTATTTACATGGCTGTGCTTACTTTGAATACATCTTGCTAGTTGTGTTTATTATTACTTTTATGTGCTAGTTCATAGAGCGCTTAGTCTATGCTTTACCGGTTAGGCTAAGTAGCCAAGCCTCGTGTAAGCGTGGTGCTTATACGATGTTCTGCCTATGAGTACACCTTGTTCCCTATTGTATGGTAGTTATGGGAGGTGACAGCCCCATCCATATTGCATCGAGCAGGTTCTTAAATTGTAGGATCGTAGTCACGTCAGTAGAGGTATCTTTTATGGTACTCTCTCCTGTTTAGTGGTGTCCTAAAGTGCACAAGAGTACGGTAAGTCTTGATATAGTTGGATATACCTTTACCATGTGATAAGAATATCATAGGAATCTACCTCCCCGTTGACCTCACAAGTATACTAGTTGCATATCTTAAGTGACCTATCCCTATGTGTTATATTGCATAAATCCTATCAATTCAAATATATTATTTATCCTTACTATAGTCTAGTTGGTTTACTATGTTAGTAGATACATGATGATGAATTATCATATTCTTTAACCCATGCTTCCCTGTGGTAAAATATAAATAACGATACCTGGATACTCCCGATAAAATGCTACAATGGTATTCTCTGTGCACTTGCGGAATCCTTCATATTTCAGTTGCACTTAATTTACAGCAACAATCGGATAGGGCTATCACTACTTGCCAACTACCACTGCAATCCGTTGAACTGAATCGAAACTAGGGTAATTACTAGCCTAGACCCCATGTCTACACTATTAATTACTACCTTACTTACTAGTAAAGCAAGGCACTCACACAAGTATATACTATGAAGTAAATACTAATAAGTAAATACTAAATAGTAAATACTAATCAATGAGCAAGGAACAGAATAAATTACTTCAGTAAATAACTAAATGCTCAATTAAAGAAAAACACTAATGTTACCAGACCAAAGACCAGAGCCGAGGGAGGAGAGATGTCGGTCGCTCGGCCTCTTTACAACTGGGGGAGAAAACCCACCAGAGGGACACTACTACTAAGATTAAATAGTGTAATATGTGTAGGTGTGTGTTACAAATGAGGTGTAAGGGGTCTATTTATAGTGCTAGGTGGAGTAGGGGTGAAGGAAACACCACGTCGGCGATCCGCGTGACCTCCATCATGCACCGTTGGATCAAACCGCCATATAACCGCCTTAGGATCAAGGGTGGATCTTTTCTATCACATGTTCAACATGAGGAAGGCGGTGGAGGTTTAACTAACCTGGTTGGGCCCAAGGTGGGGGTCCGGCGACCCCCCTATAGTCGATGGGCCTAGCCACGGTCTTCTAGAAGGTATCCACACCTCGCTGGAGTGAAGCTGGGCTTCGTGGCCCACAAAGGTGGGGTCAGCCAACCCCCTCTATGTCAGGTGGGACCATGGGTGAGTGTCCCCACATGTCATAGAGTCCATTCTAGGTGTTGGTTACTTTCTTGTCATGTCGCTTCCTTCGTTGTGGGCCCATGGATCCATGTGACCTCATCTTTTACCACTGAGAGGAAACTCACTTGTAATCCAAGGGTGGCACTTGCTTGGGACTGTGTTGGGAGGATCCTGGTGGTTTGACAGTGTCTAGAAGGTCCCATAAGGGGATCGGCTGATCCCCTTTGGTGGAATCAAAGGTCCATCTTCTGCAGGTGGCATCTACATGCAATTCTAAGCACAATGGTGGTGCTGGCTTGCCCAAAGTGGGGTCAGCCGACCTCATCATTGTGCTCATCTTTTCCACATTATCTCTAGAAGCTATGATATTGATGAATGTGAAGTTGGTTTGTCATTTGGACAACTATTCCTTCATACTAAATACTGTGCCCCGTTAGCCGCCCCCTCGAGAAGCAGAAGTCAACATCCGTACCATATTTCTAGGAATTCGTCCTTATCCACTCAGCCTCGGCTCACTCGACCACCCCTCAACTCGTGCTCTCGGCGGTCTCGGTCAGCGATCCGACCACTCCTGCATGCCATCTGCAGTAGGCCATACGTCCGCCGCAGAAACACATGTCTTTCACCGCATCCCTGAGGCGTGTCAGCACCATCATCAGGACAGGTCAATCACCGACCTTGCCATGACAACTCAAAAGGGTGAATCTCATCATGAGGCACGCCGCTACAAGGCTCGACCTTGCTTCGGCGCACATACCAATAGTACCCATGACATGATCGGCATCACCCCTTACAGCAGCATTAGGGCTTCTTATACACCCATGCCCCTCCTTAGCCTATAAAAGGGGGCGCTGGGATAGAGGAAAGGGGAGGAAAATCATACGAACTTGCTCGATCAGACCACGTACATAGTAAGGCATAGGGCAAGTGCTCCTAGTCTCAGGCCTTGTTCCCCACCTCTTCTTGTACACACTCGCTTGTATCTCCCCTGTACAAGAACTTCGGTGCAAGATAATACAACATCTTCTCCCCCGCTAGACATAGGGCCTTCTTTGCCTGAACCAGGGTAAACCCTTGTGTTCTTCTTGCATCACCATCCGGATTAGGGAGCACGTAGCACGTAGTTACTCATTGGTGCTAGGCCCCCGGGGTCAGGACACCGATAGTTGGCGTGCCAGATAGCGGCTTCTGCATGTCACCAGCGTTTCCCGCCATTTTTCGAATGGCAGACTTCGTACCATCGCTTCCGTTCGCTATGGTGATCGGGTTCAGGAGCTTGGAGTAAATGTCACTAGGCTACGACCAAGACATGGCCCTACTCTCAATTAGAGATCCGAGCGAAAGTAGTCTTGGGTCTCTACAATGGGCCCCTCGCCAGTCTCATCACCACGCTTCCGTGCCCAGGAGGAGGCATGGTCGGCGCAACCACCATCGCCGCTTTGAGTCGACATTTACCTCAGCTTCCTCGCTCCCAGCTGAGGATGTAGGGTCCCTGGTTGGGAACCTAGTAGACCTACGCCTAGGATTGGAGGAAGAGTTGGGAGGTCACAAAGGCGCGGCTCTGGCACCACCACACTTGCTACCTCACGGGCTATTCGCGGCTCGCCACCCGTTCCCGTTTGGCCTGGGCAACACCGCCAGGACATACTCCACCGCTGTATGCTCTAGTCTTGGAGCTCATGAAGACCATCCCGGGCACCCCCTGCGTGCCGCTCAGGATTTGGGAACACCCGCGCCAGTCCTGGAGTGCCCAGGGCCATCAAGGGACCCCAACCCGAAACACTACACCCTTGGTACGCTCCGATGATAGCTGGAGGAGGAGCGGTGTGGGCAGTTCCCCATCTTCTACTCTGGCAGCCCCATCTCCTACTCTGACAACTATGACCCCATGCATGAGTGCTTCCACATCGACGGAGCCATCACATCAAGCAGCAAAACCATCGACCCCACGGCCACGGCCACAGCTACGGCCATAGCGGGAGGCGCCCTCATCATGGCGGATCAGGAGGAACAGCCACCGGCTACACCAAACGACGTGCGGTTGCCTCAGGATGCTCAGGACACCCAGCTCTGCAAGTTAGGAAATGCGAGCCAAGCTCGATGAGGACCAGGAGCTTCTATGCCAGCTTGAGCGGACCCTCGAGCAGGAGCATGGACATCCGCTTGATGAAAGGGCTCGAGCCAAAGCCCGAGAAGTCCACCGACAGATCGTCGGGGGGGTGCGGTCGAGCGCCACATCTTCAACCACGCCAGCTAGAACATGAGAGGGAGGGCTCAGTCCATCAAGCGGATGCCCCCGGCCAAAGAAGGCGATCCCCGTCCATGAGTGCATCCACGACAACCATGAGCCTCGAGACGCACGCCACGACATCAATGAGAATCGTAGACGCAAGAGCGGTGATGCTGAGGCACGAGGCTACAGCCCACACAGGGGCGAGCGCTACAATAGCGATGAAGACTGGCACCGGCCCCCTAAGCCGCCGGCCCCTCGAGTCTTCAACAAGACGATTTGGAGGACGCCACTGCTGATCCTGTTCTGACCTCCTACAAGCCTCGCCAGGCCCGAGCTATACCTGGCTGACTTTTGATTGGCATTCTAGCTTGGAGGAGCACACAATGACCATGCCATCATTCGTCAGCTGCCTTTATTCTTGTCAGACACCGCTCATAGGTGGCTCAAGGAGCTTCCCCCCGGTCCGATCCACAACTGGTCTGACCTTGTCAAGGTGTTTCAGGGGAACTTCAAGGGAACCTATGTGTGCCTCGGTAACTCCTGGGACCTCCGCAACTGCAAGCAGAGGCCCGGGGAGTTCCTCCATGACTTCACCTGATGCTTCTCCAACCAGCACACCGAGCTCCCCTACATCTCCGACCATGACATCATCCTTGCATTCGTCTCAGGCACCACCTGCAAGGAGTTGGTCCGGGAGCTAGGACGCAGTCCTCCTAAGACCGCCGATGAGCTGATGGATGTTATTGCCAACTATGCAGCCAGCGAGGAGGTGGTGTGTGCTTTCTTTGGCGACGGCCAAGACAAGGGGAAGGCACAAGCGATCAACCCAGAGAGCTCAACCAGAAGCACCTAGAACAAGAAGAAGAAGAAGAAGAAGAAGAAGAAGAAGAACCAGCAGGGCAAGAGCGAGGCCGCCGATGAAGATCTTATCGCCGTGGCTGAGCACAAGAAGCCTCGAGGCCCCCCGAGGGGGCATCTTCAACAAGATGCTAAAGGAGCCCTACCCTTACCACATGGGAGGGGCGAATCACAACCTCAAGGACTGCCGGATGCTCAAGAAGTACTTTGAGAACTTGGGCCTCGGGAAAGGTGACAAGAAAGAAGACCCCAAGGATCAAGGCGGCAACAAGGAGGACGGCTTCCTGAAATCCTTGACTGCTACATGATCTATGGGGGCCCTCGACCCAGCTCACGCCACACCAGCGGAAGAGGGAGCATTGAGAAGTCTTCTCCATGCAGGTTGTGACCCCCAATACCTCGACTGGTCCAGCACGGCCATCACGTTCGACCGTGACGACCATCCGGACCATGTCCCCAAGCCAGGGGTGTACCCGCTCGTCATCGACCCCATCATCATCAACACCCGCCTCACCAAGGTGCTCATGGATGGAGGCAGTAGCCTCAACATCATCTACGTAGAGACCCTCAACCTCCTGGGGGTCCTGAGAGAAAAGCAAAGCTCGAGTGCCAGGGGCTTCCATGGTGTCGTGCCGGGGGCTTCCACAGCGTCGTGCCAGGGAAGAAGGCCCTCTCCATCAGCCGCATTGACCTCCCCGTCAGCTTCGGCACCTCCTCAAACTTCAGGAAGGAGATGCTCACCTTCGAGGTGGTCGGGTTCCATGGCACGTACCACGCAATCATCCGCTGACCCGGCTATGCCAAGTTCATGGCCATCCCCAACTACACTTACCTCAAGCTCAGGATGCCGAGACCCAAGGGCATCATCACCATTGACCCCTTCCATGAGCACGCCTACGAGTGTGACATCGAGTGCATAAAACATGGGGAGGCCATCGAGGAGTCCACTGCGATGGCGACAACCCTCGATGGGTTGGCCGCTGAGGTCCCCGACCCCAAGCGCCACGCCGACAACTTCAAGCCTGCCGAAGACAGAAAGGAGATCCTCCTCGACCCTAATAGATCCGACGAGAGGGTGCTGGTGATCAGCGCCACACTCAGTAACAAATAGGAAGCAGTGCTCATCGACTTTCTCCGTGCAAACACCGACATGTTTCCATGGAGTCCTTCGGATATGCTGGGCAAACTGAGGGAATTTGCCGAGCACGCCTTGGAGATCCGGGCCGGGTCCAAGCCGACGAAGCAAGGCTTGCGCCGCTTCGACAAGGAGAAGCGCAAGATCATTGGGGAGGAAGTCAACAAGCTTTTGGCGGCTGAGTTCATCAAGGAGGTTCATCATCCCGAGTGGTTAACTAATCCTATACTAGTTAAGAAAAAGAATGGGACATATAGGATGTGTGTAGACTATACTAGTTTGAACAAAGCATATCCTAAAGTTCCCTTTCCTTTACCACTTATTGATCAAATCGTTGATTCAACTGCGGGATGTGAAACTCTTTCCTTTCTTGATGCTTATTCCGGTTACCACCAAATCAAGATGAAGGGGTCCGACCAGCTCATGACTTCCTTCATCACCCCTTTTGGCATGTACTGCTATGTGACTATGCCCTTCGACCTTCGAAACACCGGGGCAACATATCAGCGATGCATGCTTCATGTGTTTAGCAAACATATAGGGTCGATGGTCGAGGCTTATGTCAATGACATCATAGTTAAATCCAAAAATGTTGACAACCTCACCGATGACCTCAAGATCACGTTCGAGTGCCTCAGGGCTAATAACATCAAGCTCAACCCTGAGGTTGTCTTCGGTGTTTTCGAAGTGTGTCTTCGGTGTACCTTGAGGCATGCTCCTTGGTTACATCATATCTCAGCGAGGCATAGAGGCCAACCCTGAGAAGGTTTCAGTCATCACCAAGATGGGCCTGATTCGAGACCTCAAGGGCATCCAGAAGGTCATGGGCTGTCTCGCGGCCCTCAGCCATTTCATCTCGTGTCTTGGAGAAAAAGTGTTGCCTCTGTACCACCTCTTGAAGAAGTCAGAGCACTTTTCTTGGACCCTTGAGGCTGAGGAGGCCCCTACCAAGCTCAAAGCCATGCTGACCTAGCCTCCGGTCCTCGTAGCCCCCAACCCATCCGAGCCCCTCTTGCTTTATGTCACTGCAACCACCCAGGTGGTCAGTGCAGCCATAATGGTCGAGAGGGCAGAAGAAGGGCATACATTGCCCGTCTAGCGTCCCGTGTACTTCATCAACGAGGTACTCTCGAAGACCAAAATCCGCTACCCATAGATCCAAAAGCTACTCTACGCCATCATCCTCACACGACGCATGCTCCAACACTACTTCCTCGACCACCTGGTGATTGTGGTCTCTTCTTTCCCCCTCGGGGAGATAGTCCAGAACCAGAAAGCCACGAGGAGCCCAAACCGGCTCGGTGGCTGAGCGGCCGCCCACACCCTTGCGCGGGCGCCCACACCCTTGCATGGGCGCCCACTGACCTTGACCAATCAAGTCTAGGCTCGCGGATCCTGCCTCCACCACCTTTGAGGATGAATAATAATCGTCCATTTAGGTAGGTTTGATTCAACAGCCATGGTGCATCCTAGGAGGCTATATAAGTAAGGCCCCTGGCCCTGGAAGAAACCCTAATTCTTTATTCATTATTCATTTGATTGAGAGGTGTCCCTTGAAAGGATAACCTCTCTCTCTATCATAGAGGATTAGGTCTAGACTCTTCAATGTAGTCGACTAGTTGCTAGGGAGAGAGGGTCGAGATGGGTTCTTGCTCGAGGTTCCGGATCTAGTCTTGGAGGCTTGGTAACGCCTTGTATCTTCACTTTAATATTCTGTAAGACTCATACTTATTCTATTATTTACATGGTTATGCTTATTTTAAATACATCTTGCTAGTTGAGTTTATTATTGTTCCATGCTGAGCTCTCCTCCAATTCTCATACCCCCAAACCCAGCCGAGTCTCTCTTGCTCTATGTCGCCGCAACCACCCAGGTGGTCAGGGCGGCCATGGTGCAAAGCAGCAGTTCTATGGGAAGGCCTATGAAGATGCTAGTTGTAATATCCACAATGTTAGGCTTAATAAATCTTGCATTACATTGCATAAGCATCTCATGAGCATCTCATTTTGCATTTTTGAGTTGAGTTGATGCTTGCTTTTATATTTCCAATAAATGGTTAATTAAGATTTCAAAAACCTTTTTAGAAAATGTTATTTACATTGCTCATCTCAAGTTGGACCTTTAATATGTTTTGTAGAGAAAATAAATTGGGACAAAAAAGTATATTTTCACCAAATCATAAAAATGCTTTTTAATCACTCAAAAATGGCAAAAACAGGGTCTATGTATGAATATTTATTAATTCTATAATATAAATTTGAGCCAAATTTGCATTTTCAAAAATATGCTGAATTAGCAAAAACTTTCTATATATGAAATGTTCCCCTCTTCAAATGGAGCAACTTTCATATTTTGAATTTTTCAAAATGCACAATATTTTGCAAGTTACAGCTGGTCAAAGTTTCAGTCAAAATTTCAAAGAGGTGGGACCCACCTGGCCCCACCTGGCATCCTCTCTCCCTCCTCCACCCTGTCTTCTTCCTCCCGCTGCCGCGCGCAGAGACGCAGTGCCTGCGCCATGCCGCCAAGCGCCTCGCTGGCGTCTACCCGCATAGAGCGAGCGCGGAGGCAATTGAGTGCGCACGCCACGCCCGCCAACGCCCGGTCGCCCGCAACGTGCACCACTTCGCCCGCTGGACCGAACGGTAGCGCCGCGTTCCCTGCCAGCCACCATTGCCATGCCACGCACCTCGCCTTGTGCCAACAGCTACACGACGTAGCAAACCAGGTACTCGACCACCCACGCGCGTGCGCCTGCCGCTTTCCCCTCGTTTCCTCGCTGCATCACTGCGAACGCTGTGTCGCTTCATCAAGCCCACCATCACTGTCGTCCGGCTGACATCGCCACTTGACCTGACATGCACGTCCTCCCTGTCAAAATCAAGGAGCCCTGAGAGCCCTTTATCTACTCCTCCATCTCCCTCACTCTCTTTCCCACTCCACTCCTTCTTTCCCTCGCAAAACACAGCAGCCACCGAGCCTGCCATGGCCGCCGTCGAGCACGCCACCGCATAACTCCCTCCCTAGCCACCCATTTTTCAATCCAGGTGCACCATCTTGTTGGCCATCATCTCCTCCACCCTCGTGACAACACCCCATGCCCGATTGCTCATGGTAGGGGCCGAATTTAGCCTCCCCTTTTCCCCGCGCGCCACGGCCGCCATGGCCGCCTTGCGGTTCGCCATGGCTAGCACCCCTCGCTCCACTTCTCCTCCTCTAGTCATGTGCACCGTAGCTGCTAGAGCACGTGGATCGAGTTGATGACGCTGGTCGTGGCCTAGCCTCGCCGGACAGCAGTCTCCCCGCTGCCGTTGCTCGCCGCCGTCCGCCAGCGTGCATGGCCGCCGGTGTTAACCACCGCTAAAGCTTGTACTTCCTGCACCATTAGGTTCGCATCATCATCGTGAGTCGATTGGTGCTGATCACCACACTAGAGGAGCTCGCCGCCAGCAAGTTCGCCGCTGGTCAGCGGTGCCCTGCTCCCAGTACGACTGACCGGTGGGCCAGAGTTGACCACGGGCCCCGCCTGTCGGTGCCCTGGGCGTGTCATCCTCTGGGTACACAGCCCGGGTACACGTAGCAGAATAGGTCCACGTGTCAGTCTTAGTGGGTATGCACCGGGGTACGCGTAGCATTTTCAGTTTATTTGTTTTTGAAAAATAGTTTTTCAGGATTGTGTTTAATCTTTGGAAAATCATAACTTGGTCATTTTAAGTCCAAATGAGGTGGTTCAACTTGTAATATTTTTCTTATGAGGAGTGCTATGCATGAAAAATATGATTTGAGCTTTTTGAGATACTATTCTATATAGTTTTATTTAAGGCTATTAAATGAATAAATCATTGAAAAAATGCATAACTAATTCTAGGTTTATCCTAAAAAGGTGATTCTTATTTTGGTTCTCTAGTTAGGAGATGCTGGATCTATTAAAAATGCTAGTTTGCTATGTCATGTGTAAAAGTTACTCTATCTTTTTAGGGTGCTAGTTTTGCTAAGGGTTTGAGAAATTCATAATTAAATATTTAGGTAAGATAATTGCTTAATAATTTTTGTAGGTTATTTAGGGGTTAAATAGAAGCTAGTTATGCTTTTAAATGTAGTGTTTGACATGTCTTACTGTACAAAGTATTTTATGTCCAATTATTGTTGCTAACTTGTGAATTTTGTGTAGGGTAAAATACTTACCATTTTAACCTAAGAATTTTATGGTAGACTCGGTTTAGCATGCTTAAGCTTCTGTAATTTTTCTGAGTATTATAAAAAGGTGTTCCAGTTCTACCCTAATTCAATTAGGTGTTTAATTAGGGTTTGTGTTGTGATTTCATGTAATTGCGATGCTCTGTTTGTTTGTTAACAAAGATAATTGCTGGTGGGTTGCTGAAAGCTAGCTTAGGGTTTTTCTTAGTAATACCGATGTATCGCGTGCATTCTATCGTCCGCCACATGGTCATGCATACATTCATAACATATACCATGCTCGCTGTAATGCATACATGGTATTCATATGCACCGATGCATCATACAGGTTTGTCGACGGACCCTGCGATGGTAGTTCAGGAGGAGCCGGAAGGGAAGGACAACAGGGAGCAGTGCAGCAGGAGGCAACAGAGGATGAGGACCTAGACGCTAACCTGCCAGAGTGCCCTGACCATCAGCCTAGCTACTTTGAGAAAGGCAAGCCCCGGAGCATTCCTCCCTACAGCTTTACAAATAACTTATTTTGCGTCCTTTACTGTTTATGATGCATTAAGTTTATAGGAGTTGATCGATACTGTTGATGCATTATGATTACCCTTGTCCACCTGAGTTACCTAAACACCCTGTTAAGTATAGGTTAGCTTATATGCTTAGCCTTGCCTAAATAGATCGGTAGAAGTCGGGTGATTTCCTGTCATACGCGAGTTATAGGTGGTGACTCATAATGGTGAGCTATATTGTTGTTTTGGAATAACCATGAGGAGTAATAAATCGAGACTAGGCGAGATTGGTGCTGTGGATAGAACTACAGGTTTTGTGTGGTTTTATCCCATCTGTTTCAAACTAGGGCCCCATCCGATTTCACGGCCCTCACGGCATGTTGAACGCATGCCCCACAAATAGCTGTAAGGGTGCGATCACCCGACCGCGAAGCCTTGAGTTCTGTTTGGGCCAGGTTTCGACATGAATGCATCATATTGGAGAAGGTGGTGTGTGACCACAGGGGCGCGGAGAGTGAGACCTTAAGATGGGGCGTATCATTTGATGGAACACTGACCTGTTGGCAGCCGGGCTACCCCTGGGTACGATGCTTCCTGTTGATCCCGCGACTACCCGAATAGGCCTAGGTGACCTAAGGTGCCTTTGCCTCGCATGTCTGGGTTTGTGTGGGGAATACCTCGCCAACTGGTTTGTAATCGATTATAATCATCATCGTCCCTGGATAGTGGATACTGTCTTGAGCACCGGCATCATAGTAAAAACTTGAACAAAGAGATGAGATGGTTATGATGTTGATGCTAAAAAAGGCTCAACCAAAATTAGTTACTATTCTTTCTTGATAATTACACCATGACTGTTTAGATCAGGAGCTAATCTAGCATGATCAGGTTAATGACTTTAAAATGCAAAGCTAGAAGGTTATAATAAGTGTTCTTAATAAACTCAAGCTTTTATGCAAAGAAATGAGTCAGCTAGCCTCCTTATAAAGCCTTGCATACTCCTTGGAGTCATTTTATTTTTGGTTTATGATGGGTAAGTCTAGCAGAGTACAGTCTCGTACTAAGGGTTTTATTTCCCATGTTGTTGCAAATGGTGAAATGTTCTATGGCTACTGCCAGACCTGTTTCTACCCAGCTATGGGAGATGAATAGACCTTGGGCAAGGTCACTCTGTATTATCGTACCTCTATGATTTTGCTGGATTTGATATGGACCTGGCATTATGTTCAAAACTATGTGTGCGTTTGTGATCAAAAACCTATATTTGCTTCCGCTATTTGAACTTGAATTTGATATTGTAATAACTTTATGATAACTCTGATGTAATCAACTATGTGCATACTTTATGTAATACTATGGATGGTATATGTTGAACCTTATTCGATATGCATAACAAGTTGAGATGTTTGAAATCCTTCGAGGTTTCACAGACTACCGGGTTAATATGGGCACAATGTGCTAACTAAATTGTTTTGACAGTTTACTTAGTACCTTAGGTTTATATTAATTGGGCAGTTCTGTTACACTAGTGCTCATCTCCAACACTTCCTGGGGATTTGCAGTGCTTCCACTATCAATGACGTCCCAGAGATGCTGTACTACTTCGCCTCTTCCCATTCTCACTCTTGGGAAGAGCGAAGCAGTGATTCTACGCCAACAAGGAGAAGAATACTATGTGGGCACTTTGTTCCACCAATTTCTTAGCGAAGTTCTTTCCCATGGGCAAGACCAATGCTCTCTGTGGGAAGATATCAAGTTTCTAGCAAATACATGATGAGACTGTCCCAGAAGCCTGGGAGCGCTTTCAAGACTACATCCTCGAATGTCCTCATCATTGGATGGAGAATTGGTTGCTCATGCAGACCTTCTATCATGGGCTTAGCAACAGCACTTGTGGAACCATAGATGCTACTGCTAGAGGTGCATTCTTATCACTCACCATACCTCAAGCCACAGCTCTTGTGGAGAAGATGACCTCTAACCAAGGATGGAGTGAAGAGAGAACTTAGACCCGCAAGAGAGGTGGAGGAATGCACCAGCTCAAAGAGGTAGACATGTTGTCTGCCAAGATGGACTTGCTGATGAAGAGGCTCGATGAGAGAGCCACTGAGAAGAAAGAAGTCATGCACATTCATGATTCCCGCATGACTTGTGAAGAGTGTGGAGAGACTAGGCATACAGGTGCCAACTGCCCAGAGATGAAGGAGGATGTAAACTACCTCAACAAAAGCAACAACAACTAATGATGCATCTTTACCTTGCAACTAATGATGCATTTAGGAAAATTAGATATGTAAAAGGGAAATGTAATGCTGAAAAGTAAAATGCAGATAAATATCAAGTTACCACTTGGCGTGGTGTTCGGTGGTTTTAAGTCCTCCGAACAGGACCTTCTTGTTTGCACATTGTTCAAGGGGCGCATCAGACAGCACCACTGGTGCTGCGTCTTGTGCAGGTTTTGATTCTGAATTTACCTTTGCTTTCCATACTTGCCTTGTTGGTGATGGTGACTTAGAGGAGGAAGCTTCTGTGATCACTATCTCTTCTTCTACTGGTGGTACCTCTTCTACCTCTTCGACAGCATTCTCCTCATCGGGGTACCGATCTTCAAATCTTGACACTTCTCCTTCATAGTCAGCCCATCCATCTACGATGATCTTCTTCCTGTGATGGGTACGCTGCCTTCTCCTTGACTTGTTCTTCTTGGGCTCCTCATCGATTATATAATTATCATTGAAATGATGGCATACCTTTTCTGAGGGGAAGTGGAAGTGGATCTCTCCTGTTCAAATGTAGATGATGGCCTTGGTAGTATTGAGGAATGGCCTCCCTAGGATGATGGGTGGATCATGCTCGTCTTCACCCATGTCGATAACTATGAAATCAGTGGGGATGTAGTGGTCATCGATCTAGACAGGGACATCTTTGGCTATCCCTTCCACGAAGCAAAAGGACTGGTCCACCATCCGCAGCTGCACATAAGTGGGGTCCAAAGGCATAGTGCCATATAGATATTCATAATTACCTTGGCCATTATGTTGACGCCCGATCCGGTGTCACAGACTGCCTTGTTGAAGGAGCACCTGTTGATGGAACATTGAATGGTCAGGACACCTGGGTCGTCCTTCTTGATCAGATGCAGAGACTTGAGCTGGTGGTCATGCTCTATGTAGACTGCAATGACCATCCTCACTATCTGCGTCTTCTGGGCCTTCTTATTGTTGCCCTTGTTCTTTATCTTGGTTTTGATCTTGGTCTTGTTACTCTTGTTGATGGTCTCCTTCTCTAGCTCATAAGGGTACTGAGGGTGTGCTAGAAATTACAACACCCTGTCCTTGAAGAAGAAGGTTTCTCGCTTTCCCTTGATGTTGAAGATGATCTTGGCAGTGTTGTATTAGATGATGGCCTTGATAGTGTTCAAGAATGGTCGTCCCAAAATGATAGGGGACCTCTCATCACTGCCTGTGTCCACTACCATGAAGTCTGCAGGGATGTACGAGTTGCCTACTCGCACATGAATGTCTTCTAGGGTTCCCATTGGGTAGCAGAGTGACTGGTCTGCAAGCTGCAAGCACATGGTTGTGTACAATAAAGGACAATTGAACATTTTCTCGTATATCACCTTAGGCATGACGTTGACGCTTGCGCTGAAGTCACAGATCACCTTGTTGAATTTAACACTTCCAGTGGATATTGGAACAACCAGTTTCCCTAGATCGTCCTTCTTGATTGGCAAAGTCGAGTCAATCCATTATCCTCTAGGAGGGTCACTCCAGTAGCCTCCTACATTGAATATGTCTACAAGATTTATAGTTTCTAACCCTTTCGGTTTCTCCAGAATCTTACCTTGGTCGGTAGAGGGAACAAAGTTGGCAAGCTATTGCAACTAAGATTCTAACATCTTATTGAAACTAAACTGATTCTTTATAGCATTGGAAAAACTATCCATTCTATTATTAATTGTTTCTAGAGTTTTATCATTGGGTGCTAGCTTCTTAGACAGGTTATCCATTAACTTGCCCTGTTTAAGCACTAACTCTCTTAAGGGTGGCTGATGGAAATTATTATAAGAAGAATTATTACCTTGATAGTTACCTGAGTAGTTAGGCCTCTACTGCTGATTCCAGCCTTGATTTTGCTGAGGACGGTAGTTGTTGTTGTTGAGGTAGTTTACGTCCTCCTTCATCTCTAGGCAGTTGGCACCTGTATGCCCAGTCTCTTCACACTCTTCACAATTCATATGGGAATCATGAATGTGCATGACTTCTTTCTTCTCAGTGGCTATCTCATCGAGCCTCTTTATTAGCAGGTCCATCTTGGCAGATAGCATGTCTACTTCCTTGAGCTGGTGCATTCCTCCACCTCTCTTGTGGGTCTGAGTTCTCTCTTCACTCCAACCTTGGTTGGAGGCCATCTTCTCCACAAGAGCTATGGCTTGAGGTATGGTGAATGATAAGAATGCACCTCCAGTAGCAGCATCCATGGTTTCATGTGTGCTGTTGCTGAGCCCATGATAGAAGGTCTGCATGAGCAACCAATTCTCCATCCCATGATGAGGACATTCAAGGATGTAGTCTGGAAAGAGCTCCCAGGCTTCTGGGACAGTCTCATCATGTTGTTGCTAAACTTGATATCTTCCCACTGAGAGCATTAGTCTTGCCCATGGGAAAGAACTTCGCCAAGAAATTGGTGGAACAAAGTGCCCTCGTAGTATTATTCTCCTTGTTGGCATAGAACCACTACTTCGCTCTTCCCAAGAGTGAGAATGGGAAGAGGCGAAGTAGTATAGCATCTCTAGGGATGTCCTTGATAGTCAAAGTGCTGCAAATCTCTAGGAAGTGTTGGAGATGAGCACTAGCATCTTCATGGGCCTTCCCACAGAATTGGCTGCTTTGCACCATGTTGATGAGCGTAGGCTTGAGCTCAAAAGACTTCTCGATGTCCGCAGCTAGTCCAGTATGGATGTTGTCTGTAGTGGGAGCTGAGAACTCATGGAGTGACTTGTCAGCCATGGCTTCAAATGTTGATGTCAAACTTCAAGCAATGGGTGGATCTTATGACTCAGAAGAACCGGCAGGCTAAGATGATGATGATGATGATGATCGATGCTTTCTCAACTTTTCCTTGGTCTTCCTGATTAAAGCTTCTAGATCATCAGCGTAGTTTTCTAGGTAGATCAAACTTATTCATACATTACCCTACATATGATATATAACATAGACAAAAGACAAGGGTAAGGCTGTATGAGTAGAGAAGGGTGGATGGTTCTCAATCACATTAGTGGATACAGTGATACTCATTATCCATTTGGTAAGCTATCAACCTTCCCCAGCAACGGCGCCAAAAATGCTTGTTGACACCTCTAACACCACTTAAGCTAGGTTGTCATCCCCAGCATGGCACCAGAGGTGCGGGTATTAAATGCATATGCTTTCTAGAAATGAATGAGGAATTCGCAAGTGCACAGATAATACTGATGTAGCATTTTAACCAGGAGTAATGCATATGCTCTATTGGTTCTTTTTTGATAACCCCCTGTAGAAATAGAGAATCACCAAAACTCATGGAATTCTGTTACTGTAACCCCTATAACTAGATGGTATTCATATTTTAATCCTCTCTCATGTTATGTTGATAGTTTAAAATTGATACTTATCTACCATCAACAATAGGTCACCTTCTTCACCATCCACATCAGGAGAGACGACCTCGGGCTCGAACAACTTTGCCAACTCAACCATAGGAACCTCAACCGCCTCGACCAAGGCTAAGTGCATCTCGTGGTTTTTGGCCTCGGACTTGTTAGGCTCAGAGACAAAGCTGTGGGAGACTACCCCCATGTCGTACATGTAGCTTGAGCGAACAATGGCCAGTGCCCTCTTCACGCCATGATGAAGCGCACCACGGATTTGCTCCTGCACGACACGGCCGAGGGCGTACATCCGCCAGAGATAGGAGCCCCCACGCACATCACCCTCGACCTCCTCCTCGGGGTCGACCTCCAGGCCGTCGTAGACCAAGGTAATAGAGCCACGAAGCCTCTCGTTCAGCGCTGCTTCAGCCTAGTAAAGCTCCTAAAGTGTCTTGGCATTCTTCTCGGCCTCGAGCTTCTACTCCTTGAGGTCTAAAACACAAAATTAAATCAGTCATGACGGACAAAGCACCCAAGCCAAGAAACTAAGGCTAAAAAAGAAGATTCACCATTGGCATGGGTCTCCAGGGCCACGAACTCATCTCGCTGGGTGGTGATCATCTTGTTGGCCTCAGCCAGGGCCTCGGTCTTATCTTTGACCGTCGCTCTTAGTTCCTCGATCACCTTCCCGATGCCCTCGAGAGCCTCCTCCTTTTGCCAGATGGTCCCCTTTAGTGACGCGATCTCGTGGGCTTGAGCCTCCACGCGGGTGAATGCCTCCATGATCTGCATATTGAGGGTGTCACGCTGGCTCATCGTCCGGCCAAGGTCGCCCTCGAGCTCTTTAATGTGCTCCACCATTAAGGCCGAATCCTTGAGGGCCTTGCACGCCTCCTCCTGGGCCTTGGTGGCGTCACCCTCAGCTTTGGCCTTCTCCTCCTTAGCCTGGGTCACCTCCCTTCGAGTTGCGATGGTATCTTCTTTGGCTTAGGCCGCCTCCTCCCTAGCCTTGGCTGCGTCCTCCTTTGCCTTCACCACCTCAGCCTGGCAGCTTTGAGCTCCACTCAAAGCACATGAACCTGCTCCCATCAACCTTTCATCGCGTGGATGAATTGAGACTTGATATGGGAGTGCCCCCTCAGGTCTTGGAAATGAAAGGCACAAGATAGGATTAGGCATTAAAAGAAGATAACTCGACCCTAGGACTGTAAAAGAAGACCGATTACCTCAAAGGCCCTGGTCAGATCTTCAGCGGCAATGTCGACGGCCGTCCGTAGAGAAAGCTGCAACCAGGCATGGAACTCCTCAATGTGCTCCCAGCCCTCGACCTCCGCTGGGTCATTCATCTCGATAGAAGTGCATTGGGGTTCGTCGGGTCTTGGAGCCGCAAAACTTTCTGGCCCCAGCAAGGGAGCTCCTTCACCGTCCGGTCACGCATGGCTGCCATGATGCTGTCCACTAGCTCGGCCGAGCCGCCGGCATGATGCACCCGTGCCACCAAGGAGGGGAACGTCGACTCCCCCTCGACCCTCAATGACTCAACATCCCCCTCCTTCTTCTTCCCCATCAAGGAAGAGGGAGCAAACACCAAGCCAGGGGCATATAGGGACCCCTGGTTGACCGACGTACCTACGATGGTCAAGGAAGTAGTGCAATTGTGACCTCTCCCACCGTCGATGCCTCTGGCGGGATCGCTTGTAGGATTGGCTGCCCGACCAGCTTCCCCACCTCTGGCGTGAAATCGTCGGCCACTAGCTCCTCCAGTTGGCTCGAGGCTAACGGCTTCGGCCACCTGTCCTCTTGCCCCACATTCAGCGAAGCCTCCTCCTCATCCCACTGCTGCTACGGTGGGCTCGAGATCACCGACCCCTCTTGCTGCTGCCGCGGTGGGCTTGAGGCCACCACCTCTTCTTGTTGCTGCTGCGGTGGCCTCAAGGCCACCACCTCTTTCGACTACGGTTGTGGCGGCGGACCCGAAGATGCCTACTCCCCCTGCTACTGTTTTTGTGGTTGGCCAAAGGCCCGTAGCTCAGCCAGCTGCCGCTTCTGCAGCTCCTCCTGCCGCTGTCGCTGTGCCCCCAACTCGTGCACTCCCTGCAGCCACGGCTACCAAGGCGGCTGCTACTGTTGAGGGAGCTTCACCCCCGTCTCGTGCGGGCGGGCCACCACCTCCTCTGCATCACGAGCTGAGGTACCCGTCCCCTCATCCTCGATGGTTATCGGGGCCTCCTCCATCAACCCTGACACACGACTGCTAGCGGCGACCTCGAGCTTGATGATATCGGAGCGCGCCTCGATCTGCTCATGACTCTAGGCCACGTCGCCTCCTGTCGTAGTCCCTGGGGTGCTCGAGCCTGTAATATGGGCAGCGCCTATCAGCTTACCCTGAGCCATAGCAGCTAGGGCTTTCACAAGACAAACAGCCTCCGTCGCCGTTCGGGGTCTTGAGACAGCACCTCCCTCTGATGTCGCCATCCTCGCAATGGCCTCGACCTTAAGCCGCTTGGCTGCCGTAGGGGTCGCCTCCTCCATCGGGCATTTGAGCCTAAGCACACACAAGTGGGAAGTATCAAGCACCCTAAAATAGCAAAGAGGGAATGTAAGAGCACGAAGCATAGAAACTTACCCCACCGGGATAAGGGGCGCCCTCAAAGGCAGCCTTGAACCACCCTAGGGCTTCTGAGACCCCCACCTCGACAAACCCTTGCTAGATCCAAAGCCGCCCGGGGTCGTGGTCGGTGACGCTCTTGGCATCCTCTGCTCATCCTTGGCTGACTGACCTCGAGTCTACACGTCGAGCATTGAAGACCTAGTACGGGATGGTGGCGTGATGGATTTACCCCGTGAAGAAGTTGGCAGTGTCCCCCCGTGCGTGCGCCGAGATCCCGACCCCTCCTAGGTTGAGGGATCGGCTATCCACCTCTCCTGGGGCTGCTCCGAGGCCCTCGCCTCTCGACCCTTGATAGGCGTCGAGGCTTCCTTCGATGCCTGAGAAGTCGACCTTGCCTCAACCATCTCCTGTGTAAAACGGACATCACCTCAGGGGTATCGGGCAGCAAGGCGTCAAGACGTGCCTCCACCCCTTCATCATCATTGCCCTCGTCTCCCTCCTCCTCCTCTTCTTTCGAGGGAGACTCCTCCTCAGGGAGTCCCTCGTGCCTCTGCTTAGCACGACATCGGTTGAGCACCAGGTGCTTGAGGTTCTTCTTCTTCCACTTCTTCTTTTCCTTATCCTTATTCTTCTTTTGCTGGTGGGCAGTAAAGCGTCTCACCTGATGATTGGGCTCATCCTCCTTGACCAGGGGCGTCGACCTCCTGAAAATCTATGACCCCCTATACACAAGCCCATGACAAAGGAGCATGAGGACGAGGCAAAGAAAAGTGGAACTCAAGAGTAATATATCGAAACACTCACCAGCTGGATGTGGCCATCGTCTGGCCGCATCAGGACGCTATTCACATCCTCTGGCATTAAGGCACTGGCGACCACCCCTCTCACCCGCTTCACAACCTTCTCGAGGGGAAGCACCTCGGCCGACATTTGGCACCCCTTGAGCGGAACCCCAGGCTCCATCTGATCCAGGCGCAGTCAGCGCTCCATCAGCGGGAGGACCCTCCGGCTATGGAATGCCGAGACGACGATCCTGGCGGTCAGGCCCCTATCGTGTAGCATCCTCAATGCATCAAGGAGGGGTTTAACCTCGGTTGATCCACCTCCGCCACGCCGTGCGGCCAGTGGAACGGGTGTTTCTTGATAACACACCCGGTGAAGTGCGGTAGCCAGCCGTCGTCGTTTCGGAGGTAGAACCACCAGGCGTGCCACCCTCCATGGTTAGAGATCAGCCCCGTTGGGATGTACTGCTCTGCCCTCTTTAGGGATAGATTGCAGTAGCCAGCATGGACTGTCCTTCTCTTCCCTGGTGACACCGACTTGTTGAAGTGTTCCCCCTTGAAGAGATGGAGCCATAGATCCCAGTGTGGCTCCATCCCTAGTTACCCCTCATAGATGGCGGAGAAAATTGCCGCGTTGGAGATGGTGTTGGGGAGAAGTGCTGGAGCTTGACCACATAATGGTGGGTCAGTGCGCGCATAAACCGGCTCGGGGGCACCCCGAGTCCCAGCTTGTGGAAGGCGACGAAGCTCACAATGGAGCCCGCCGACAAATCTAGCTCCCGGTGGCTCCTCGGTGGCACCCTCCACTCTGGTCTGTCGGCCGAGGTAACAGGATGGAGGAGCCCATCATCCATGAGCTTCTGCAGCTCCTGCATCATCACAGTCGATGGGAGCCAGTCATACGGGGGAGGATCTCCACACCCATGGGGGAAAACTAGATTCGCTCGGTGAGTGGACAAGAGGGAAGATTTCCTATCTCTTTCCCTTCTCTCTCTCTTACACTAACGGATGGGATGGCTTTGCTCTCTAGCGGCGGCGGCAGTGATGGCAAGATGGCAAGGTGGGGAACGGACGAAAACCTACCCCTCATATTTATAGGCGGACCGAAGGGCAACGGGTGGATTTGGCGAGGAGGCAAGTAAGTCCCCGCATTTAGTGCGCCTACCTAACCACTCCCTCAATTCTCGGGTACAGGAACACGCGTCGCCCACCTATTCTCTGGCCGTTGTCCATGACCCCCACAACTATGCCGCTCCATCTCTTGCCTAAAAAAGCGCGCCCAACGGACGGGAGGAGCTATTCATGGGTGATATCTTCTACGAGAAGGAATGCGGGCCCCGGCCCCACATAAAAATCTCAAGGGAGCGAAGGCTGGCCCTTGACCAGGGTTCGACAGCTTCCCACGAGTATCTGAGTCAGGGATGACCGGGGGGAGCCGACACGAGTCCCTTGCTCAAGAACTAACTCTCAAGTTCCCCTCAGACATGTTCTAGGCAAAACAAAAAGACAACTACGAAATCCCCTTGAAGGGAGGCATCGAGCCAGTGAACCATATTGAATGGGATTGGGATCCATGTGTCCTTTTGTTTGCTTCAATGAGAGCGCCTTTGTGGCCACCTGTCGACCCCTATCGAATGGGGCACGAGCTCTCACTTGGATTCTCCGATAACAGCTCACCAAAGGACGTCGAGACTCGCCCATTGAGGGTTACGACGCTCCTCACCTCACATCCGATCAAAAGGACCCATGGGGATTACACGCCAAAAAGCTAGGAAAGCCCTAACCACACGAGGCCCGAGGGCTCGCCTACGCTTGGCACCCCTCGACGAAAGAGGGGCAAATGCGCTGGGGGCTCGAGTACTCGAGCAACCCCCTTGATCACACACATAAGAAAGCCCTCGGAGGAGTTCTTTACTCCTCCGAGGCCTTAGGGGCTACCCCCGAAGGGTGCGCTCGTGCACACCCATCAGAGAGTGTCGGTGCTACGACTCTAGTTCAACACCGTTTGGTCTCTGAGAAAAACCTACAGCACCTGACCACCCGGGGTAGGCTTCGATGAAAGAGGCTTATGCCCACCCGGGGGCTCGATCACTCGAGAACCCCTCGACAAAAGTGCATAAAGCCCTCGGAGGAGTTTTTCTACTCCTCCGAGGTCTCGGGGGCTACCCCCGAAGGGACGCTCGTGCGCACCCATCGGAGAACGACAAGCGCTATGACTCCAATTCATGAGCCTCTATGTGAGTTCCAACACTCGCACAGAGACTCGGGGGCTACTATCGGGTACCTGTATCAGGGGTACCCTAAACCCAAGTCTAGAAAAAATAATCTCTAAATAATTAGCATAAATCTCCAGTAAAAATCTCACCACAAACCAAGCAAACGGCTCTCTAAAAAAGACAAGGCCCAACACTCAGGAAGCAGGCCATACTGGGCCGGCCCACGAATGGGATGCACCTACCCATGCGAGCCCCAACTCGATGGGGGTTCTCGAGTGGCGGAACTCGGCGCGGGCGATCGACCCCCCGTCGAGTGACGGATCTCCGCGTGGGCGGACGACCCCCCGTCGATTGTCACTCCCCCTTCAGCTCACCTACTTCCTGTACGAGATCCAAGGCATTAAATGCTTCCACCAACTCCTGCCTAACCTTCTTTTACCGCCCATACGCGGAGAAACGATGATTCGTACTACACTATTATGCCATGCTGGGCACTGTGCCTCATCAGGCACCCGCTCGAAACGCATTCGTCAACATCCATACCCCATTTCCCAGGGCTTGGTCTTATCCGTCCGGCCTCGGCCCCCCTCGACTACCCCTCGACTTGGACCTTGACGCCTTCGGTCAGCGCTCCAACAACTCCCGATGCGACATCTACAGAGGCTCGCACGCCCATGCATGGGCACAGGTCTTTGACCGACCACCTACGGCGTCATCATGACACCCCTGGAGGACAGCCAACGTCTCCAAGCACGTCGCTACAGGGTAGGCCATGCCCGGTGCATGCCTCTACAGCAACCATGACACGATCGACATCACCCCTCGACGTCATCACCTACGGCAGTCGTAGGGTTCCTGTACACCTGAGCCTCCCCTTTGCCTATAAAAGGGGACGCTAGGGGCTAGTTTGATTCATTCGAACAACAGTCAGACAACACTCTAAGGCATCCGAGCTCCATAGCAGCAAAGCATAGGCATAGCACTACTAGACTTAGGCCTTATTCTCCACCCCTGTTCATACTCGTTGGCTTGTATCCCCATGTACAAGCACTTCGGTGTAGGATAATACAATCTCTCTCCCACGCTGGACGTAGGGCCTTCTCTTGCCCGAACCAGGATAAAAATTATGCGTTCATCTTGCATCATTGTCTGAATTAGGGAGCACGCAGCATTTCACTCGTTGGGTTCTTGTCCGCGGGACAGAACACCGACAGCTGGCACTCGACAAAATTTGACGGTAGGTGGCCGCCATGACGGGCCGACCACATTTTGCCGAGTAAGAGCTTTGCCGAGTGCCAAGCTTCGGCAAAGGCACCTTTTCCGTGTGTATATTTTGCCGTGTGTGGCACACGGCAAAATATAGCTTTGCTGTGTGCCCCGATAAATTTCGCACGGCAAAGTCCTAGGCATACGGCAACGTCCAGTTTTCCAGTAGCGATAGTAACATTAAAAAAGTCAAAACTTTTTGTAATTTGGAACATAAAAATACTATATTAGTCATGGGACGCACGGCAAATGTAAGAATATTTTGCTGCTTTTTTGTCAAAAGATTTAAAAAAGTTATGAACAGAAAAAAAATACTGCATTAGTCATGAGAGGCATCGACAGATGCAAGAATTTTCTTTTGCTGCTTTTTTTCATCGGAGTATTCATATTTCCGTATCAAACACGTACAACTTTCGTTCTCGTTTAAAAAACCGTACAGCTTTCGTCGGCCGTAAAACACAATACGGCTTTGGTCAAAAACCTCCAAGTATCCATCTTTGTATCGAACACGTACAACTTTCGTCGGCCGTATCCGTATCGGTGGTAACTGTAGACCCAATTTTTAAGATACATTGAGATAAACTTCCAAGATATGTCCGTTTTGGATCCGCAAATTTACGGTCTATATGCAAATCTTCTTCCTTATAAAATAATAAAACGAGCCCTCAAAGCGTCAAGGAAGCGCTAGGCAGTAGCAATTGTACACAATCAATCTGGCAGCCGGCATGACGATGCCGAATCGGAACGCCCACAACGCCCACAATCAATCCTTTCTTGGCTAAATCTTGAAATTGCTACATTGAACTTGATGCGTCGGTGAATTTTCAAGTAATTTTATTTATTTTATACCATAAATGTGGAACAACGTACATTTTTCTAGCTTGTTCTTCTCTTTCTATTTAAGAATGATGAGCTAGTAAATTCTTCCAATGCGCATACCAATTATCATATGCTTAGGATATGAACTATTTTCACCCTGACCGAATTATTCATCTGATGAAGTGATGGAGATTTGAGAACCTTCCGTCCTTAATAGACGGTAGAAATCCAGTAAATGAGTAAGGACTGCAACCTTTAGTCTTAAAGAGTTATGCCACTACGATCACGAAAGATTGCTGGGTTACTCTAGAATCTCGGACAGTTCATCGCAATGTAAAAAGTAGGCTTCTTAATTGCAACTGCAATATACTTTAACCTTTTTACTATCCAGAATGTGCTCCATCTTTTGTTAATCAAATGTTTTCATTTGCATATCATTGAATAATTTGCGTAGGGACTATTCTGCAGCGATGTATCAAAAGTTTCAGGCAGTATAAGCTTTTTTTAAAAAAGTTCATGATGCTCAAAATGATCAGCACGGTTGCCCTGCAACTCGAGCACTTCTGCATATCTGGATCAATAAGCTTTTAACTGCACTCAAGCCAGACCTTGTGATTCACTAAGTTTCCTTTGTTTGAAATATGTTGTCTGTCTATGCTATTTATTGTTTAGTTTCTCAAGATTTAGCTCTGGCAGGTTCAGGAAGCATATTTGAATCTCCTCAAAAAAAAGGAAGCATATTTAAGACGCTACGGCTCGGCAAACCCCTAGTCGTCGTTGTAAATGAAGATTTGATCGACAATCACCAGAGTGAATTAGCAGAAGAATTGGCTGAAGGGAAGCATCTCTTCTGTGCACGCCCACAAACATTGGGAGAGACCATCCGGGCAATGGACCTAGAGACACTAGTTCCTTATGAGCCAGGGGACGCCAAACCAGTTGTCACCCGGATAAACAGATTTCTTGGCTTTCCAGTTGACCGACAAATGACGATACCTGCATTAAGGCGTTGGTTCCTGTATATGTTTGATAGAGAATGGATTAACTGACATGATATTACTGAGGCTTTTGTATTGTTGTACGGTGACAAGAACATAGAAAGACTGTCTTCTTTGCAGTTGGGTATAATCAGGGGCACATGGTTCCGGACATGCATTGTTTCTCTGCTGGTTAACTGCACCAATTCGTTATGCTTGACAATTGTCGTGCCCTTAACAAGAGAAGATGATATTCTTTTGTGAATCGTGTGTAAACTGTTTCATGATGGGATATTGATGAACAGTGAAAGCATCGTGAATTTCTGATGCCTAGCAAATGCATTATGACTCGTTTATCATGATGGTGCGAGCAAATTCTAGGTGGCACACTGTCTCTGTCTGGAACCTCTGCTCCCGGTGTCTGGTGGCTGTACAACTCAATAGTTAGTATCACTATACGGATTTTTATTAGAGCATCTGCAACAGGCTACCTAACAGCGTATCTATTTTATTTTTAGACAGTGAAAGTCATAAACAACGCTCCAATAAACTACCTATCGGACCATCAAAATTTATTCTGTTCCCATTTTTTCCTCTCCTCTACCGATTCATGTTGGCCCAACATACTTGGACAGCTAAAATTTCTCTCTCCTCTGCCTCCTCTCCCGTACGCACACGACGATGCGGCATCCCCGGCGGCCCTGCTCCCCGGCGCGAGCTCCACGGCGCCTCGGCGGCCCTATCCCTCGGCGACCTTCTCCTCGGCACGTCGGCGAGGCGCCGCGGCAGCCCAGCTCCCCGGCACGGAATCCCCAACACCGGAGCCGCCCTGCCCCTTCTCCGCACCCGCGCCGCCACCTGAGCACGCCGGACCACCGCGCCGCCACTTGAGCATGCCGGACCACCGCGGCCCTGCCCCAGCCGCGATGAGGCTCCCGGGAGCGACTTGGCAGCTCGGGCCGAGCTCCCCGGCGCAGCTCCCTGCCTCGCGCGGCGCAGCTCCCTAGCGCCTCGTCCCGCTGCGGGCGGTGCTCCCCTGCGCGGCCCGTCCTGTTGCGGGCGGAGCTCCCCGGCGCGTCTCCCTGCCCCAGCGGCGCCCCTCCTCGGCGCAGAGGCCCTCCCGGGCGGCTTGACAACCTCCAGCTCCATCTATGGTGAGAAGAAGACACAAGTGAGGATGACATTTAGGACCCACATGTCATTATTTGCTAGAATGAAAATGAGTAGCCAGTTTCAGGTAGGACCGTTGGAGTTGAGAGCAAAATTTAAGTAGTATCAATATAGCTGGGTACCAAAATAGAGAGTTAGGTAGTGTGTTTTTAGTAGTAGTATTGGAGATGCTCTTAGATCACATCCGGTAAGTCAGCAACTATTCATATTTCTATAACAACGTTGCGGATCATGCATAGTATATCGCTCTCTGTAATAGCCCTGAAGCTATAGATCATATCTTTTTCTCCTACTCCTTATCTCAGTTTGTATGGTGCACAATTAAGGGATGCTCTGAATTTGGATTAGTTTCCCACTTCTAGAGCGAATTCATGGAGGATTGGGTCAACAAGAGATCAGGCATCTCACGGAATTTAAGTTGTTTTTTTTTTCCTGTTTTGCAGGTTGAAATGACCTTCACACGCAATTCTTGTGATGTGATCTAGAAAGTGTTTTCTGCTCTGCTCAATGAAGAGGACACCTGCAAGATGCAGGTGATCGCTGACCAAATGTTGAACTGTCTTGAAACCTTCAAACAGACGAGCACAGGGCAGAATGACAGTGAAAATCTAGCTCTTGTGGACTTAACCTGTGTTGAGTCTCGTTTTCTATCTTTGGTGGTTGGTTAAAAACTTCAGTCATGAGAGGCATCGACAGATGCAAGAATTGTTTTGCTTCTTTTGATTTTTGGAAATGTATATATTTTCTATACCTTAAATTCGAGATAATTTCGAATATATGTCCGTTTCGGATCCGCAAGTTACGGTTTATATGCGAATCTTCCCTATGAAATAAAACGAACCCTCAAAGCGTCAAGGAAAAGCGGGCAGTAGCAACGTACACGGCAGCCGCCATGACGACGCCAAAGCGGATCGCTCACAACGGCCACGGGGAGCACCCCCTGTTTCTTTGCGACGACCTCGGCGTTTCCACCTTCCGCTGCGACGGCCTCGGCCCCAGCTACCGCTGCGTCGAGTGCCACTTTGACCTGCACGTCAAGTTTTGGCTATCAGGCGAAATTCGACGAGAATCACCGATTTTTGCTTCTATCGGCCTGGCCTGGTAAAGGCCCATATCGGAGAAAAAATTTGGCCCGTTTTACAAATTATTTTTACCCCAGCAAAATCAGCCCAGTCCGATATTTCATTCCCAGGTATATGACTCCATAGTCGAAACCCTAGGTCTTCGGAATTTTATTTTTCTCACCCCCCTCAGCCGCCGCCGCCGCCGCCGCCTGGCTCTGCCTCTGCGCCCGCTCCAGCCCCAGGCGACCTCGCCGGCTCGCCCCAGCCAGCCTGGCCACCCCGCGACCTCGCCATCAGGTCGTGCTCGAAGGTATACGCAGCGGCGGCGCGACCCTCTGCCTCTCCCTGCTTGTGTCCGTTTTCTTCTTGCTTCTGATTTAGATGAGAGCGTTGCTTCAGTGGGCTTGCTGGTGTATGGATGAGGGAAGGCTCCCTGTTGATGCTCGCAGGAAAGGTGTCAATGCTCGCAGGAAAAGAACCGATGCTGACGGCGTAGCAGAAGGAGAAGCCACCAAGGGAGCTGCTACGACAGGTGATCAGTACATTTGTTTTTTGATCTTGCAAAGGAACTGATGCTGCTGGCTGTTTAGCTTGTTCGATTGACTGTTGGGCTACGATTGGGTATACTTTAAGAAGGTGTTTGCCTTCTGATTGGCCTGAATTGTTCTGTTTGATAGCTCTTGTGCAGTCGCCTAGCACAGCTGTGCTCTCCGTGAAAATTAAGGAGGTTTTGTGCTTGTTTCGTTTTGACTAGAAAGCTAGCTTCTTTTTTATTAGATAATGAGAAAGCACTTCTTGCTTCAGTGATTCAGCAAAGCAAACATTGCCCAATTTAAGGAGAAGTAAATTACTCTTTTCTTGAGATGGTGCTCACCGTGGTGAAGTATTTCTCCCCTGTTCCTGTTCGTAAGCTCAGGTTGCTACATGCCTCAATTTCTTTGAGTACAATCAATCTGTTCAGGAATATGGTTATTGCAGGTTCAGTGAGTTTTTGGCGCCATTTTTATGTGTGGTAGTCCTTTTTCCTCTATGATGAAAACGTGCAGACTAGTATTTCCTGAGCGGCTGCAGTGGAAGCTGTTGCTTCTTCTGAAAATGGCCAAAAAGAGCATTGGTTTTATCCAGTTATTGTGTGACTGGTACTGAGTGGGCTTCCCTTTCCAGGTTTCAATCTTTATTCATGCGATTCAGCTAATTGGGCTGCCTCCCATGATGATGTGAGTAGTGAGTGAGGAGTTCTGGGTGATTGGTACTGGCTGATGCTGCCTGCTAAATTCATCAGCAGCTGTTCCTCAATTGCAAAATGACTGTTATTTTCTTCACCGTGCACTGCATCATAGGCTCATGAAAAAATTGAACATTTAGGTTCCATAGAATTTAGATACTGAAGATCTGTAGCCTAGCATTATGATTTGAGCAGTTAATTCAGTTACCTATCTCAATAATGCTTAATCTCGTCTTGCATGTTACTTTAGCATTTTACATGTCTCCATTTTTTTAACAATTTCATTGGTGTCATCATCCCTGCGTCTCATCATGGATGGGATCAAATCTATATCATCATGATCTGAGGCTTATGTCAAGCTTGTTTGATAGGCATATGTGTTCTGTGTTAAGAGAGAAGATATTACTTCTGTCAGCCCATTTACTGTCATTTTTCAGTTTTCGGTTATCATTATTTTCTCTCTTTGCCAGCAGCATCATCCTGAGTGCAAAAGGTTCAGTAGCTAGCATGACTGGGTTGAGTGACTTAGAATCCTTTTATTGATACTCAACAGCTATTGAACTTGCTGCACTTGCAGATCGACAGAAACAAGCACCATGTCTTTGTGGTAGTCATACATTTGAGATATGCTTAAAGGCTTAGATTTAGTTACTTGGCTAATTTAGAACTGTTATTGTGTGCACCCATTTCTAATTTAGAACTGTTGTTGTGTGCAGCTGCAGCCATTGATAATGTATGGGCACATGGTGTACCTTTTAAAACTGGATTCAAATGCAGCTTGATTCACTAATCATAGAGTAGGAGATGAAACAGGTTAGGACTTAGGAGTAATTTGATTTTTCTAGAATTCTATGTATTAATACACTTGATTCACTAATTGTGATTGTTGATACTTGATAGATGAAGATAATGCCACTTCCTCTAAGATGCAGCAAGGGATTCAAGATGATGAAACTGAGCTTTCAGGTACGTCTTCTCCATCCATATCCCGCTCCAATCCATGTCCCTCCTCTAAGAAGTAAGAAGCATGCTGATTAATATTATTTTATATTGAAGAGAAATGACACTAGACCGAGGAGGAAGTGTCAAAACAAAACAAAGGATATTAATTCTCTTTTAGGTGTGTTTCACTGCATATTCTAAAATTCATCAGCAGCTGTACATTTAGCTTAAGTTTCTTTGCGCTATAATCAGCTTATAGTTTTTTTATTGCCTCCCTGAATTTGTTTGATTAATTGGCATATCAAGTTTTCTTGTCTTTGTCTGATGGCATATAACTTAGTGACAGACTGACAGTTATGCTGATTAGCTTGATATACTGATCTTTGCAGGTGTTAGGTCCTAATGTAACTTCAAATGGTAAATCAAGAAACTCGCCATTCTATGGTCATTACCTCTTCTATCAACTCAGCCAGATTACAGTCAATCTGTAAACTTGTGTTTGCTTCTAATTCTGGATGTAATTTACTGTCTCCCACGGGACAAATGGATGTCATTGTACCGGCTTGGTAATTCTGGATGTTGTTAGTGACTTGAAGAACTTTGGAAAAACGATTCTATTTTATGATTCCGTTTGATTTTGGATGTTTTTTGTGGATTTTGAAATTTTTATTAATTTGAGCATTTTTTACACCGAAAAATACTAAAAATGATTGATAATCCTGATTTTCCTTTCTATCGCTGGGCACCGATTATTTTCACCGAAACGGTAACCAAAACTTGGCCTGCACGAGCAGTGCGCGACGCCTGTGGCGGCCACCGCGCCCGTGACCATGCCTTTCCACGCGCATCACCCGGTGGCGTTCGACGACCAGAAGGCCGCCGTGCTGTTCTTCCCGACGACAAACGCGCCGCTGCGACCTCTGCGGCGTGGCCGTCGCGGGGATGCACTACTTCTGCCGCCCCTGCGGCTTCGCCTTGCACACCCCCCCC
>CM041646.1:16967432-17139818 GCA_023333625.1 Bothriochloa decipiens | reverse complement strand
CCCCCCCGCGTCTGCGCCCAGCTCCCCGTCACCGCCGTCTCGCCGGTGCACCCCGCGCACCTCGTCACTCTGGCAGCGTCGGTGCCCCGGAGGTGCACCCACTGCGGCGTCGACTGCTTGCTGTGGCGCTACCGGTGCGTCCCCTGCGAAGCCGAGTTGCATCCGAGGTGCTTGCTGGGCAACTGCCTCCAGACTCCCCTCAGAATTCCCAAAGGGTAGACACAACTGGTCAATGTCGTTTGCCGAAATGATAAGATCTCTTCTTCGCATGGATCGATCTGGACCGTCATGTACTTCTTCCGTCAAATTATTAGTGTCTTTCGTTCCCGCCATGTCTTCGTGTAATACAATACAATTTTTATTATAATACTGTTCCATTTTACTTTGGGTGTGTCTATGTATTCACGTGTTGAATTAAGTGGATCAGGAGAAAGATGAAACTAAGTACCATTCCTGTCTACAATTTATTTTGTGATGACCATGACATATATAACAGAAGTCAATGCTGTTAATAAATAACAATGTTTTATTAAACATGCATCGAATTAAAATACACCTTGGTATATTTTCTCCCACCAATGCAAAGTGCATAATTATTGAGATATAAATACATCATAAATTTAGTTTTTTTACATATGACCCATGTGTTTCTGTGACCTATATCAATCTTTGTAGCTTTTTGACGCATCATATAAACCTTCATTTTTTTGTTGACATGATGTTTAGCAAATTTTGCAAGATTTTAAAAAAAAATTAAAGAAAAAGCTTGCATTTTGTTTTTGTATATGGGTTTGGTCCAGCCACAACCAAGTTAGCCCAACTGTGAAGATTTAGGCCAGGTCAAAGAAGAAGCCCACTAAGAGAGGCCCACTTGGATCTAGACAGTTTTGTATCAAGAACTTTATGTATTTAAAAAGAAAATATTAAGGTCCTCCGACCTTTTCTTTTAGTCTAGCATCTTTACATCTAGGATGTTGTTTTTCTTTCTTTTCTCTTCCCCACTCCTAATCACCGTGAAACGTTAACGCAACCGTGAAACACAAAGATATGGACTGCAGAAAAAAAATCGACGAGAGAATTTTTGTTGTGTTTAGTATTCTATGTATAAATTAGTTGCATGTAGGCTTTGCCTTCATCAGATCTTATGCAGCATGTCTTGTAGAATACCAGATCGGGTAAACATCCACTGAAGCCCAGATACCATTACAACTTCAGCGAGCCAAAAATGCATTTTAGGGCTTGCATTTAGATTACACCTTCGGACAACTTTTAAGGGCCGATGATTTACTCCTATAAAAATATATGAAATGATTAATTTAATGCTACCTATTAGTATCACAAATATTAATAAATTAGTTATATATAGTTGGTCAAAGTTAGCATCATTTGACTCTTTAAAATGTAATATGAAAACTTATTTTGAGACAGATGAACAATCCTAGTAGTAGCCTAGTACTGCGACAGCGAGAGTTCTTTAGCCGCCGTAGGTCCAGGGTGAGCTAGCAAGCTGGAATTGATCGTTTGCTGTAATAGCCTCTGAAGGTCCGTACAAATCCTTAGAAATTTTAAGAATCTAGATAAAATCTCATTATTAAAAAAATCCCTACTAAACGTACTAGATTCTAGCAGTAGATTATAACATATAACCATAAATAAAATTCAACAAAACACAATTCATTTTGTATTCATATTTCTAAAATTCCTTTAGAACCAAATATACCTAAGCCCTTTATGTGAAAAGCTATATATATACAACAAAAACACATTAGAGTTTTAGTCCAAATTCTTAAACTGTTTTTATTTTTGAAAAATCAAACAAGATCTAAGGTAAAAAAAGATCGGTTGAAACCCCTTCCATCATTCCCTGCGACCATAACTTTTGCTCTAACTTTTGATAGACAACGTGTGGCGACCAAAGACCAACAGTATGCTCCATATTGCCATTACTATATTTTGCAAAAAAAACCAAAAGTGTTAAGAGTCCAGGGGCCTAACCGTAAAAGCAAAGACGTTTGACTCCCGCACCGCGACCCCAGCAATCCACGCGGCGGTCGCCGCCGCCGCCGCCGCCGTCCCCATGGTTTTCCAATTTCCATTCTCGGTTCCCAGCCGGCGATTCCATTTCAATCTCCTCCTCCTCTCGAGATATTGCCCCATCCCAGCCCAACGCTCCGTGGATCAACTGAATAACCTGGGGGTGTAACCGTGTTATGTGCGATGACCTCCTCGCCGGTGACCACCGCCGCGGCGTCGGCGGCCGTGGTGGCGCTGGCTGTCGCCAACCGCGTGCTCTACAAGCTCGCGCTCGTGCCGCTCAAGGCGTACCCGTTCTTCCTCGCCCAGCTCACCACCTTCGGGTAAGCAAGCCAAACCAAGTCCTCTTCTTCTTCCTCTGCTGTCCCCGGCGGCCGCGAGCTTGGTGTTCGACGAAATGTGGAGAAAACATTTTTTTTTCTGGTGCGCTTGACGTGCCTGCTAGTTTCTTCGGATCCTGAATTGCGGTTTCGTCGTTGTTTGCGCGTGCAGATACGTCGCCGTGTACTTCTCGATTCTCTACGCGAGGTTCCGCTCGGGGGTGGTGAGTAGAGACATGCTGGCGCTCCCCAAGCACCGGTTCGTCGCCATCGGTTTGCTGGAGGCACTTGGAGTCGCTTCTGGCATGTCTGCTGGAGGTAGTTTTGTTCACGTTGGGTGATATTGACTTTTACAGATTAAATTGCATTTCTTGCTCACATTTCTTGCTCGATCAGAAAAGAAGGGGCAAAATGGTTTGGTTTCCTGCAGTTCTAGGTTCCAATTCAAATTCGTTAATTGGCTGTTGTTTATGGGCATTGCAGCTATGCTACCAGGGCCTGCTATTCCTATACTGTCCCAGGTACATATGCGCTTTAGTTAGTTTCTGTTGCAATCTGTTATTTAACTCTCTTCAGTTATATATGATGGTTCTTTGATCTGAATTATTTCAATTAAAATTATAAAATTTCCATTTTGTGCTGTAATTTCTGTTGCCAACTTAGGCAATGGTATTTCTGTAGTCACTCTAAGATTTTGGGAGGTTTTGGTTGATGCCTACTCTTACCAATTTCATTTGATTACTAGTGTTTGGATCTGCTATAATTATACTAGTATGTGTGAACTTAGATAATCCTTTGTATTTCTGCAGTCATTCTTGGTGTGGCAGCTTATCTTCTCTGCCCTGCTGCTAGGGAGGACATATTCAGCCAGACAAATCATTGGTTGCTTTCTAGTAATTTCTGGTGTGATTCTTGCTGTTGCAAGGTATGCCATTTGAAACTTTTTTTTTGGGTTCTTGTGGCACAACATATATGTTTGGAGAAAAAGGATGCTACATATGCACCTATTCATCAGTAATATTTTACTATTTTGCTAGAGAAGAGTTATTGTGCTATTATTGTACTAAGTCATTACAGCCACAAGATTGATTGGTCATCACTAGGTTTTTTACTTTTTTAGTGGATCGAATGAGGGCCAGCTTCTTTCAGAAGTCAAGTTAATTTGGCCAGCATTGATGATCGCTTCGTCAGCATTTCAATCTGGTGCATCTATTCTGAAGGTATAGCCACTTCTTTATCTCATGTTTTTCATTTTTGCTTAGTGGTGTTAACTTAAACCAAATATGTTAATTGCGTATTACAGGAAGTTGTTTTCATTGATGGTGCAAAACGTCTTAAGGTTGAGGCATCTTTTCTCTGGTGCTTTTTTTGTTCATTGGTCCACATTTATTTATGAACTCATGGTCTAATGTTCATAAAATTAAATATTTGTGCAGGGGAAGCGGCCAGACATCTTTGTTGTCAATTCATTTGGATCTGGATTTCAGGTGATTGTAGAAACTGAACAGAGTTCGGCTGTTCTATTACATACGTTTTTGGTTCATTACTTGACTGCATTATCATGTCTTTAAAACTGGATTTAATACTGTATACTATGTAATATTTTTTCAGGCTCTTTTTGTCTTTCTTCTTCTTCCACTCCTTTCTAATTTGAGAGGAATTAAGTTTGCTGAGCTTCCTGCTTATTTAAATGGTGGTGCTGAGTGCTTCCTAAATGTCGCTGAAAGTCCAATCGGTAATGGTTCTTGTGCAGAATTGTGTGTTTCCAATTAGCTTATGAATTCTTGTTGTTAAATTTGTGCAATTTTGTTAGGTGACTAGTGACTCATAAATGCTTATGAATTCTAATCAAGAGATTTCTCTTTGGACTTCTATGGAAATCTCAAGGAACTTTCAGTCTAATAAACTACTGAACTTTCAGTCTAATAAACTACTGAACTTTCTTACATTCTGATTTTAGATCATGCTTTCTCTTTTGCTGTGGGAAAACCTCTTTGTGTATGTTGCTCACTTGCTACTTTTCTTACAGACTGCGGAGGAGCTCCATTCCTGCCTTTGCTGTTTATAGTAGTGAATATGGCATTCAATATCTTTCTCCTCAATTTGGTGAAGATGTCATCTGCCCTTGTGGCTTCCCTTACAGCTACATCAGCAGGTCCTTTATTGTTTTTTGCCCCTTGATTACCCTTCCTGCATTTTCATCTTGTTTCTTGGTGTTATGCCTCTGGGTAGACTGAACGGAAGGAATATAACCATGCGGTACTAATTGTGCTTGTTTTCAATTTTAGTGCCAATATCAATCTATATTCTTTCACTTCCTTTGCCCTACATCCCTCATGGCGCTGAATTAAGCACATCTTTCATCATTGGTGCCGTGGTATTGCTGATGGGCCTGATTCTGTATAACCTTCCCCAATCATCATTGAAACAATTGAAGGCTGATTGAAGGTGAAGTGACACACTGCCAGATGACTTGTAACAGAATGTTTACTGATTGATATTTGTGGTGAAATTGATTTCCACACTGAAATATGCGAAGCATGTGACACATTCAGATTTGTATGATGAATATTATCAAAATGAAGATTTTCTAAAGTGCAAGCAGCATGTATATGTGTAGGGACATTTTTAGCACTTACCATATAGTCTTCAAGTATTATCTAAATGCGAGTTCAATGAAGTTGGTGCAAGTATAATAGTAAATGCTTAACATGGAGGAGAGTGGCGAGAAGCAAGCTATAAGCTTATAGCTGGATTAGACACAAAAACCGAGAAATTTTGTGAGAGAGACAGGTGGGTTATGTATTAATGATGAAGACTTAACTACTATATGTGTGGGCTGAGAAAAGGCTCCAAGGATACTTACAGCCTGTCTGCCGGGCCTTGCTCTTAGGATGATGCTTTGAGTTCAATGATTATATTTTGCTATGAATGATGATGTGTTTCAGTTACATTTCAGAGATGGACGATGCTATTGTTTTAACGTTTATTAGTAGGGCTGCATACCGACAAAGCACAAAATGAAAAAAAAAGGTTTTTTTACTGATCTCAAATAATTGACTTTCTCCTCTTACTGTAAGCCTTTTTGTTTCTCCATGGATACCAAGTATGAAGTTTAAATTTTGTAGTAGTGGATGGCATCATGAACTATGTTCCACGCGGTTTAGGTCATTTGAATTGGAATGCCGAATGCCTTTCCAGCATCATTGAGCAGACATGCTGGATATTGATCAGGTCACTGCTTTGGAGGGCAGGATGGGCAGCAAGCGAGTCAGTAGTATAGTAAAAGAAAGGAATTAGCCTTTCTGTATTTTAGGCCAGGAATCAAACCTAGGTGTAGGACTTCACTAAAAATAAATATAATTGCCCTTTCTAGTTCTAACATATCAAAATAGTCTGTTGATACAACATGATAAATTCAATCGAATTCTAGAGATCCAAACGGGGAGTGATCCGACAAAGGGTTGGTAGAGGCCCGCTTATGTATGCGGAAGGCTATTAAGTTATCTGTGGTGTTACCTGGGCACGAAGTATGCCGTTGCGAGAACTAGGTGAAAGTGTGAGTTCTCTAACAATTTACATTTCATCTTTTACTTTGCATTTCTTGGTTTGTGTGGTTATCTTCCTAGTCTAGCTTGCTAGGTTAGTTGATTGGATCCTAGGGTGTAAAATTCTTTTTACATTAGACATAGCAACACGTGGAAAAACTATTGCACACCTACATATAACTTGTTAAGGTCGATTTTGTAAGCATTTTTAGGCTTATTTTTAAATAAAATAATTTACCGCCCCTGTTAGGCTTCATGTTCTCTTAAATGGTATTAGAGCCAGTTGATTCAACTTTGGACCTTAGTTTAACCATCGTTGAGCTTTTGACAATGGAACCTAGTAGGCCCTCATGGCATGATTGACCTAGGTGCTTTGGAGATTAATTAGAGACGGAATGAACCCCCTAAAAATCACGATTTTGTCTGAATTGAAGGATGAGCATGACTTACGGTGCATGGCTGGTGCAAAGAAACTGTATGGGTTAGGACTTACTAGTGCAATTTAGAGCAGTTGAGTCATGTGTGTCAGCTATATGCAAGAGTTTTCAATCGTATAGTTGTCTCACTCATATTTGGTCCACGTATGATTGAGGATCCTGTTAAGGACCACCATTTTTCTTGACTACAATGAAACACAGCTCTTGTGCGCTTAAAAAAAAATCCTGAAAAACCGAGAACGAGATCCACTCTTGCCAAAATTTAGACCAACTTTGGTAGAGTGGAAAAGTAGAACGAGGGAATAATAAGGAAAATTCTAATAGAGTATTTCAGTTTATGGATTTTCCCTAAAATAGGAACGGAAAAAGATGGACAGCAGCAAAAAACAACATATGCATTATCGGAAACCGTCAGTAACGATCGTCCGTCCGGACGGACCGGACCCGTCCGCGCTGCGCGCCCACTTCGTCCCGCATGCGATGCTTAACAACCGCGACTGTTTCTTAATTAATATTTTTCTACGTGTGGGAGGGAAAAAACAGAAACAAAATAAATGGCTATTAATTACTCACTCACCATGGTGCATGCGATCGGCATTGCCGCCTCCTATTTGTTGCTGGTGCATGCATGCATGTAAAATGTAAACTGCATCTTTCGTTGTTTTAACATATATATATTTTTAGAGTGTTTCAACCTATATTGCTGAATTTTTGTAACAAGTATTTTTTGGATTGTTTTAACATATATTTTTAGATTATTTTAACATATATTTTTGGTCTGTTTCAACAGATATTGAGGGGTGTTTTTGATAGATAAATTTTAGTTATTACAATAAGTATTTTTGAGTTGTTTCAACAAATATCCTAGGGTGTTTCAACATATAATTTTTAGTTATTGCAATAGGTATTTTTTTATTATTTTAACATATATTTGCGGATTGTTTTAACGTATGTTCTTAGGCTCTTTTAAAACTAGATCGGCTTAAATCTAGATGAGATAAATATTTTTTAAAAAATTATCAAAATATATCCATGTGAGATCTTATTTTAAAGAATTTATTACGAGAAATACGGTGCAATCAAATTTTAATTATGATATTTAGTTTATGAGATATGACTTTTTAATTACATAAACACAGAATCTTTACTTACTGTACGGTGGCAGAGGGCTCGACGCCCGGCGTCTGGACGCACCCACACGAGCCGGATGTCCGAGCTCTATCAGAAACTGAAAAAAGTCTATTACCTGATCTTTAGAAAAATTTTGCTTTTACTCTCGTAACTCTAAAACCAGACAGAACACCAGCTTTAACTCTAAAATCATTCATCTTATCTTGCTACCTCAATTGTAAGCAGTTTTGAAGGTGCTTTATCTTTTTATTGTTATTTATTTTGGTTAAAACTTTAAAAAATTATAATAAATCATAGAAAAAATATAAATAAATAATCTAATTTTATTAGACTCCACACGAAAGATCTAAACATTGAATTTATAATAAGATATGATATAGTACAAAATTTTTGTCGTAGCTTTAGATCTATGCTTTTTTAATTAATTGGATAACTCATAACTGCAGTTTACATGATCCAATTATGTTGAAATGTTTATGGTCGGTTAACTATTGTATGCTTGAATTATAGTAAAAATTATACTCATTGGATAAACGGTTTTAAAGTTGAAGGAGCTGTTTTGCTCGATTTTAGAGTTTCGAGAACAAATGCAGAATTTAAAAAAAAATGAGGAAGCTAATATAGACTTTTTCCTCGGAAATTCTCTGCCACTAGTTTGGGGGCCCAAGAAGTGCAAATTCATTGTGTCGTAGCAAATGCTTGATGAGGACTGCGGTAGGCACCGTGCTGAAAGGCCCACCTAAACTTTTAAATAACACAGATTGTGGGATTATTACACAGGAGGCAAAAAGAAAAAAGAGCCACTCGGCCAATTTTGTCCACTCGCTGTCATACCAAATCTCGATGCGTTGGCATCCGACATGAATCATACCTCATACGTCACCTGTCCTCGTCCTACCTGTTTCCGAACTTCCTATACGAAGACCGGATCCACGTGTCTGCATCTGATTTGAAGTTCTCGGAGTTTACATGTTCGCATCTAATTATTGAGGTTTTTTTAACTTAAACTTTTCTTAATCACAGCTTCCAGATAAGGCATCGGAAACCAAAGAGGTTACAAAGTTAGGTATGTTGGAATATAAGTGAATTGTCCACCTCTCTCTATTAGCTTAAGTTTTTCAGTTGAACTGGTTGTTGCATGTAATTTAATATGTTTCGAATCCTGGTTAGCGCAATTAAATAAAATAATTGTTGCTCGCTCCTATTCTACGCCTGGGGCTCGTCCGTCGCTGAGATCTCTCGTCGGAGCCTCGACATGAGGGGAAGTGTTGGAATATAAGTAAATTGTCCACCTCTCTCCATCAGCTTAACCTTTTGGGTTAAACTGGTTGGTGCAAACAGCTCAATAAGGTACATTATCTCATACCACATCATGCATCTGGTTGTTTACAACACTCAATCCCATGGCAGCTAGAGTATCAGCAACAGAGTTACATGCTCTAGGACAACAGGAGACAATACATTTAGTAAAAGCATATGAAATTAAAGCCTCAATTTCACAAAAAATTGGTGAGACAGAAGATCCATCTTAGCCGTCAAGATAAATAAATGTCTGGAATTGAATAAGTGTTTCGCCATGCCTGCTGCGATAGCATTACCAAGATGATTTCGAATGACCAAACCCCACCCACCCGGACATTTTTCTTTCATGAAGGCTCCATAACAATTGATCTTGTAGAACTTTTCAGGGAGGTTTTCATTTTGGACGGATTGGTGCATATTTTATTTGTGCCCGGGAATCTGCATCTTCGTTCCATCAATTATTGTGAGGTTTAGTCCAAGATGATGAGCACCAGAGGAAGGGGCACGTACGTATGGGGAGGTGGGCTGCCAGAGGCACTTACGCTCGCCACTGGACCAGATGTACGACGTCACCAAGCACGAGCCGAAGCCGTGGCTCGCCGTGCGGATGACCGTCAGGTGCGACATCGTCGTCGACTCGTCGAGCATGATCTAAAGCAGCTACGGCGAGAGATCTTGATTGTTGTTCTGGTGGAACACAGGGGCATTAGTCTAGTTATATTGTAATTATATGATATCTGTTATAAGCTTGAGTCTCCGGGACCTAAGCAAGAAACCGTCTGCAGATTTGTATTTCCCAGAGGCATATGCAGTTGTCGTCAGCAATTCTTGGCAGAAGCAAAATGTTCTCGATCGATGAAGTCTTTCAGCTCATGCATCGAAGCTAGGTTTGCAGGTACTCAGCTCTACCACCCTTGCATTTAATATGAGTTTCAGCTAGTCAATTTTTTGTGCCTCCACATGGATATCACGTGGCACCCGTAGACCATCTTTGATCTATATCTCAATGATACATATTGGGTTCGCACCTCCATGCTATTCCCATGTTGCATTTAGTCAGTCCTGATCAACTTTATTATTGCTAAAAGACTAATTGGCAAATTGAGAAGTCAATCTCTTGATGTGTATGTAACAGAGAGTAACTTCCATGTCACATCGATCTCACATCACTTTGTCATGGTTCTTTCTCTTGCCATGGCTTTCAACTTATGATTATGATCGATGCTGACGATGCATATCAACGTCAACTCTTGTGTATGCTGGGATTGACTCAGCAATAATGTGTGGATCCTGTCACACCATCTATAGGCGACCATTTTGTACATACAGTAGATGTTTTCTAATCCAACCGCACGGTCTCATAGATATAATGGATGTCAAGTACTGTAGTAGGTAAAAAAGTAGAATTATCAGCATCAGTACCAATCAGGAATGATGCACACAAACTAATATAAAAACAAAGAAACAATTGTAGCCCCTCTCCGATGCAAGTGCCATAGTTGGTTGCATGTGCATGGAGCTCCATGTATCTTGTCCGAGAAACAACTTCGATAAAGCCATTTGTTGACTCTAGAGTGTGCCGTCAGACAAGCATATATGCCACATGCAACCAGAAAGAGGCACACCGTGTAGCACTGTCTGCGGAAACTGAGTGACCTGGTTTGGTCAGGACAGACCAACAAATGCTCGTCGGGGAGAGTACCTTGGGTTGCCCTAGCATCGGTCAGCCAAACTAGGACGACTGACTTATCCTGCTGTGTAGACGAGAGAAGAATAACACAATCGGCTGAAGACATGAGGCAAAGAGGAAAATATAGAAAAGGCATGAAAGGTAAAAGGTTAAAAGATGTGTTTAATCAATTGGATGATACCCAATGGTTGTCTCTCTTCATAAGGTCTATCCCAGTGGTAGAAGAGTATAAATACGTGAAGATTTACTTTACAATTAAAACCAACTTAAAAAACTCGATTTGGACAATCTGGTTTTAGAAATCGGATCGTCCTTTTCTTTGGGAAGGGATTTTATGAAGGACTCGAAATTGGGTGTTCCACGTGTATTTTGATCGTCTTAACAAGAGTTATGCAATTGCTAGTCCATTATTACACTGGAAGTCATTTTCAAAAACCCGGTGATCTGTTTCGTAAAACTGGTGACCCTATTCCCATATAGTCCCGAAAAAGAGTGTTCCTCCCATAGAAGAGCATGTACTTTATTAGACTAAAAATTGTGAAGCAAAGTGTCATTACTTTATTCATGTGGGCCTACAAGCAGGGAACCACAGCTATCCGGGAGGGATAATCTACGTGCATCGGGACAATATTTATAACCAAAACCCACTGTGGTAGCTGGATCCCATACTTAGAACCAAACATTAGGTAATTAGGTGTGTCAAAAAAAGGTGATTAATTAGGTGGATCAAATCTTCTTTCGTCGCAAAAAAAAGGTGGATCAACGATCGATAATATATCCATGGTCCCTATTGAATTACAGGGGAAGCGTTTCACTTGGTGCAACGATCAGGCCCGACTGACAATGACAAAGATAGATCACTTCTTCGCCTCATCTGAATGGCTAGGAGTTTTCCCGTGAACACATCCTCATGCACTAGCCTCACTTGGTTCGGATCACTGCCCCCTGTTCCTGAAAGGTGATATGAATTTTGACTTCTACAGAGGGTTCAGGTTTGAAGCAAACTGGACTAAATGGCCGGAGTTTTTAGACACCGTTCAAAATGCATGGAGTAAACCAGTTAATACCCAAGATGCACTCGTGCGCTTCCATGTCAAACTGACACGCCAAAGCGCTCAAGCTGTGGAGGAGAAAAAATTTTAGTAACCGGAAAAAGTCAGATGGGCAATCCTGAACATTGCGCGCTATCTAACCTGGAACGGGCATATGATGTCATATCTCATTTTAAAGGACTAAAATAAGATATATAAAAGCCTTACATACGTCCCAGGATGTTGGGCACATAAGATGACAAATTATAAATAGTACCAAATCAGAGTTTATTACATAGCGCACGGATAGCATGACCAAACATATAAGACATAACTAAGATAACTCCAGATGATGGCTCCACCACAATGACAAGTCAACTGGTTGACACAAGCTAGTCGTCATGTCGATAACTCTCACTCTAGTCTTGATCTGTTATCCATCCGGGATTTTTTAAGTAATAAAATAAAATAAGTGTAAGTATATACGTACTTAGCAAGCACAGGAGGGGTTCATAAGGCTCAATAAAGGTTAACACGGTTTAACTGCAAGTAGCTTTTTAGCGTATGTCATATTTTAGCAATTAGCATCAAGGTAGTAACAAACTCATAACCACATGATCAGGTAGATATGATTAAGAATATGATAAAAACAACATTAACGTGTAGCACTATTTAAGTTAATGATCCATTTCATAAGAACCCCTTGGCCGCCCTAACCATAGGGACGGACGATATATCGGTTTAACTCTACGCAGAGGTGTACACTTGCACTACGGGTCATGATTTTCAACACTTTGGGAACATGACTCCTGCAACACTGAAAACCATATAAAGTCACTTATAGGTTCGTCTAACAAGCTAGGACCGTATGGTCATCGGATATAGAAAACCCTTCTTCCATGGCACATCCCAGTTATAACACATAATAAAGAAGCAGCCCTATACCCAAATCGTAGTTCCTCTAACTCACTGGAAAAGGTCATATGAACAACTAGAGCCAGAGCCATATAGCCCCCATAACCGTACGTTATGTCTCGGATGATCACTTACAGTTTGGATCTTATTGAAAATCATCTTTTCATTAGTGGTATAATCATTAATCAAGTTACAATATAAAGCACTAGTATTAACTATCCATATGCAACATCCCTAGTTATCAAGGTAAATAAGTGTTCAAAGCTAGGTAATCCTAATAGGGTAGCAAAGAGACACATGCATATGATTTTAGTGTGTATGGTGAATAGGTAACAAGGATGGTCCCAACTATACTTGCCTTGTTTAAAACTTTCATGATGAACTTGCTGATCTTGGTTGTCGAAGAACTCTTAGTCTCCAACAAATAGCTCACTCTCCAGATCTGATCAATAATCAGCAACAAGCAAACAACGGGCAATCACCCACGAGCAAACAAATAGCTCTAATTAGAATAGTACACCATATTAACAAAATAGATTGAAAAGAGTTGATAAAACTATTCTACATGTCGCTATGATCACACAGACATAAAGATCATCGAAATCGGAGCTGTAACGAGAAAGTTATGAATTTTATAAGATTTTCTATTGTAAAATAATAAATCTTAATTTTTAAAAGTTGAAAATAAATCTAACAATGATAGTAACAGTTAGATTATGAAACTACAAACCCAACACAACTTGAACGGATAGAATCGGAGCTAAAACGGAGAAGTTATAAGCGTTTGAAAATAGTGGCAAAACTGTAAATAGAGGAAAACGTATTTTGAATCTATAAAAAGGAAAATATGTTTTCCAGTGAAGGAATGAAGGAAACGTATTCTGGAATCTATTAAAAGAGAAAATATGCTTTCTAGAGAATGAAGCGTATTTTGAATCTGTTAAAAGAAAAATACGCTTTCCAATGAACAAGCGTATTCTGCAGAAACAGCAAAGGGCTCTTAATTAAATAGACAGAAGGGCAAGGGTTTTTTGTAAGATAACCAGACGAAGGGGTATCTTTAGATCTGAGCCGTTGGAAAGAGTTGATGGCTCAGATTAGATCGGGGTGATGGCATCGCCGGGTGAGACGACCCCCGCGGTGGATGACATGGCCGGCGACGAGGACCTCGCCAAAAAACATGAAACCGACCCTACATACCTCAGTTTGACTCGAGACTTGAACCAAACGGACGCAGATCTTGTTGCGATCTCATCTAGCGTGAAGATGGGGGCTCGAGCGGGCTGGAGGTAGTCGGGTGACGAACGATGGCGGCGACGAGCTCGCTGGCGTCCACGGACCTAGTGCTACGGGCCACGGGACGACCTGGGATCGGTACCGATCGAAAAAGGAGCGCGAGGCGGCCTTACCAGCGGAGAAGATGGAGCTCGGTGCAGATGGGGGCGAGCTAGTGGTGGGCAACGGCAGATGGCGGTGCCCTGTGTACGGCGATTAGCATAAGGTGAGGGCCATTGAACAAGAACAAGGGCACTGGCGTGTTCACGAGATCAAGGGGAAGCTTAAGCTTCATCTTACGACGACGAAGAAATGACGGCGGCGGCTAGGATTACGGTGGCTCGGGAGGGCTCGGGTTGGCGCGGTTGCTTGCGCGAGGCTTGGCGAAGGAGAGGCCACGGGCGGTTGCTATTTATGGGGCAGATTTACTTGGGGGGCATGCCAAGGCTGGGAGGAGACGGGGTCGGGGTGCCGGCGGACTCGGGGCAGAGTCCCGGTCGGGGACGATGCGAGGAAGGGGACGACCCGGTGGGTCCCACCTGTCAGCCGAATGGAGGGGGAGAGCAAGCGGGCACGCACTGCTGTCGTGGGCCACCGTTGCTGGGCTTTGGCCGCTCGGCCCAAGAAGGAAGAACGGCATGCACGGCCGCTGTTGTTGACTTGCTGGGCCAGACCAAGGAGAAGGGGCGAGGCGGGCCGCGGTGGAGGGAGCAGGCCTTCGGGCCAGGGAGCAAGAAGAGGAGGCGGGGGAAGCAGCATGCCGACGGGCCAGGAAGTGAAGGGGGAGAGGAGGCAGGCCGCCGGGCTGGTTGGGCCAAAAGCCAGAAAAGGGGAAGGAGGGAAAGAAAAACCTTTTTCTTTTATTTGAAACACTTTTCAAATAGATTTTCAAATCCAAATCAAATTCAACAAAATCCAAACATCACAATGAAAATAATGCACCAGCATGAATGCACAAACAGGTTGCTAAACCCTATGATAAATTTTAATTCAGAGAAAAATATTATTTTTCCTAGGTTTTCATGAGCACAAAAATTCAAATTAAATCATTTTACGCTATTTTTTTAGAATTGCAAATTTTGGGGTGTTACACAAGAAGAAAGGGAACTAACACAAGATGAGTTCAATTTCAAAAGATACCTCAAAGTGAAGGCACTGGGCATGGCAGCGGTTCAAAAAACTAGAGCGCGACAACATTCTCGATTGACATGGATCAGACAAGAGGATACCAACACTAGATTTTTCCACCTCCACGCTAGCACTAGGAGAAGGAAAAACTTCATTCCCTCGCTTGCAAACCGTAGGGGCAATGTGGTAACACAAGAAGATAAATCTAAGCTGGTGCATGAACATTTCCTGGAAATGATGGGAACGCCAAGCAGTCGATTGAAGGCTATAAACTGGGAATCCATTGGATACTTTTGTCACAATTTGGACGAGTTGGATGCACCTTTTACCACAGAGGAGATAGCCACAGTGATCAAAGAAATGCCAACAGAGAAATCGCCTGGTCCAGATGGATTCATTGGATTGTTCTACAAGAAATGCTGGATGATTATTAAGGACGACCTAACACAGGCGGTTGCAAGGTTCTACACACATCGAACCGCAAGATTAAATCTGATCGATGATGCCAATATAGTATTACTACCAAAAAAATCAGATGGTGGCCACAATCTCGGACTATTGGCCGATAAGCCTAATAAACAGCGTGATCAAGAAAATCACCAAGCTATTGGCAAACCGTCTAGCTCCACGTTTAAATGATCCTGCCCAAAATGCATTCATCAAGAAATGATGTATTCATGATAATTTTATCTATTCACAAAGAGTGATTCAATTGTTACCCCAAAAAAAGAGCCAGCACTCTTTGTTAAACTGGACATGTCCAAAGCTTTTGATTCGGTGGGATGGACCTTCCTACTCGATGTCATGCAGGCTCTAGGTTTCAGCGAGAAATGGAGAGATTGGATTGCAGTCTTGTTGGGAACAACATCCTCGAGGATTTTAGTCAATGGACAACCAACTGAGCCAATCAGGCATGCAAGAGGGCTTCGACAGGGCGATCCTCTATTGCCAGTGCTCTTCATATTGGCAATCGACCCTCTACAATGCATTATAGAACTAGCAGCAGAGAAAACACTCCTCAAACCGGTTCTACCAAAGGCTGCTAGGTTAAGATGCTCGCTTTACGCTGATGATGCAGCAATTTTTGTCGACCCATCACCCTCAGACCTGGAGTGCTTAGGAAAAATTCTTAATTTTTTTGGGGATTGCTCGAGCCTTAGAATTAATATGGCAAAGACCGAAATTTATCCAATTCGTCTAGGAGAGAATTGTCTCCCGCAGATTCTTCAGAATTTCCCAAGCAAGATTTGTAAATTCCTGGGAAAGTATTTGGGCCTCCCGCTTCATACGAGGAGATTAAGGAGAGTCAAAATACAACCGTTAATTGGTAAAATTGGAGCTAGACTACCGGGTTGGAAGGGAAAGCTATTGAACACGGCGGGAAGAGAGGACTTTGGTTAAAACGGTCCTATCATCGCAACCAATCTACCATATGACGGCTTTCCCGGAGCATAAGTGGCTAATTAGGAGAGTTGATAAACTAAGAAGAAGCTTCCTATGGAGAGGAGAGACTCCAGACAGGGTCTACGGCGGCCACTCGTTGGTTAATTGGCCAACTACATGCAGGTCGAAGGTCAAGGGAGGACTGGGGATATTGGATTTGGAACACTTTTCTAGAGCACTTCACCTAAGATGGTTCCGGTTCAAATGGAAGCACAAAGAATGAGCGTGGACTCAACTAGAACTACCTAGTGATGTTCGGGACAGGGACCTGTTTGCAGCATCAACGGTGGTCACCATAGGTGATGGAAAAGACTGCTAAATTCTGGACATCAGCATGGTTGGATGGAATGACTCCGAAATCAGTGGCACCGCTGCTATACCAGAAAGACAAAAGGAAGAAAATAAATGTGTTCAAAGCAGTGAAGCATAACAAATGGGTGGAGCACATAATTCCAATTCAATCATCGTAGGAACTACACCAGTATGTAGACTTACGGGAAAGAGTTAATAGCATGAATCTAATTCCTGATAACAAAATGGGGAATTCTCCACAAAAGGTGCTTACCAAATACAGTTTGAAGGCTCCTTCTCTAAACTCAGGTTAATGCCCATCTGGCGAGCTAAGGCCAAACCGAAGTGTCGTTTTTTGCATGGACGCTACTACAGAAAAAGATTCTTACGGCCAACAATCTAGCGAAGAGGAATTGGCCCAACGATCCAATATGTAAGCTTTGTGGTTTGGAGCCAGAAATGCCGTGCACCTTTGCAAGGATTGTCATTATACAAAGCAAGTATGGAGTGAAATCAAGAGATACCTGCAGCTGTCTGTGCTTGACACAGTGGATATGGGGCTCAATTCACAAGGCTTGGTGTAAATGCAGAGCTAAATTCAACAAAGAGCATAAACGACGTTTTGATGGGATAATGATATACTTTTGGTGGAATATCTGGAAAGAACGCAGTAGAAGAATATTTCAGCACAAGCAGCTGCATCCAAATCAAGTAGCGCTCCTTTGCAAAGATGAGATTCTTCAATACCAACTGGCCTTTGGAGACCAAGGCCGCAGGGAGCCCTGAAAGTTTTACTCCCTCTTCTATCCGTTCTATAATAGCTGTAGTTGCTAATCGCTTTGTACAGAGTAGTGGGAGTTTTTCTTTCTCATGTAGAAGGGTGTTTGTTGGTAGAAGTTGTGGTTGTGTTGTACCGTGGGCCTTCCCACTTTTTTCCTTTTATTTGTCTAATAAAAATCCAGCAAAGCTTTTGCCGCCTTTTAAAAAAAACAGTGGTAGCCGTGATGCCATTATGTCTACTAGGATAAACCACGACTCGATCTATTGGCAGATCAGTACTGAGTGGTGGCCTAATTATTACTGGTTCGTGGCTCTTACTGGCAATGATATATCATCATTGTTAGGTCTTGCCTATACTTGAGAGTGACAGGTCTTGCGGGTCCAGAATTATTGGCCAAATCCTAACCTTACGACGACCCGACTGTTGTGAAGCAAAGGTCACTTCCGTCTCCATTATATCCGACAGTGATGGACCGACAGGGATTATCTATTTTGTGTTGTAGTGCTAACTAAGGATCCACAATGTCCGACACCTACATTGTTTACACCCCCCAAAAACTATATATGAAGAATCTACCAATGGATTATTATTAACAAGAGAGCCACCTCCATTGCCATCAGTGGTAAGAAGTTCCTTATTATAGGCATCTCATGTTCTTGACAGCGACATATAAGGTTATTTATGGGAACATACCATCCACCCCCATCATCGACGTAGTTAGTTTTGATTTCGGTGGTAGTAAACAACCAATATTCTGGTAACGCCCCCTACTTTTTGCAACTATATATGTTGTGACGATTCATGTCTTGTTTGTTTGCGACACACAGAAATTTCATCAGAATATATCAGCTCAGTTTCATGCGAACCATCCCAGCAGATTGTGCCTTGCTATGCAGGGGATAGAACAATCCGATGATCGATCGACTTCGCACCCAGGCTCCGATTGATCCACTGGCCCAACTTGCCGATCCATCCATCTATCGGTCAGCAAAGCCCATGCCTGTGCAGTGCAAGCACACATTCCGGCGAAGACACTACAACACATATCTACTCCAAAAAAAGACTCTGTATATCATGCAAATTATGATAGCTACATATATATAGTCTCAGCATATATCCCAGCTACTCTATATAGTTAACACTGTTGTTCATTCTGTGCTGTCTGATTATGCATATATATGCGGCCGGCTTACACACGTACCTATCACGCATTGAACTCGTAGCACTGTCGCCGCCGTACGTACGTAAGTACGCCACACCTCATCACTTCACTAATAAGCTAGCAAGCCATATCTGCAGTAGCCCCTCGTGCCATAGCTCATCACTGTGTTGGATTCACACGCGCGCCCCATGCCTGCTTAGTGCATGTGTCACGCGCCTGCCATTCCCTGTGTCCATGCTGAGCCTGAGATACTGTATATCCACCTGTCAAATCTAAATCCTGCAGCGCAGCCATCCACACAATTGTAGGTCTCTTTTTGGATCCTGACAGTGGCTTGCCTTAATCTTAATTTTTCTATTAATAATAAGGTCTGACTTCTGCGGATCTTCAAGTCCATCATCCAGTATTATTCTGAAAAGCTGTGAGATGCAACAGTGTAGGGAAGATCAGTTACACCCACCCGTCTTGGTTTTTATAAGATTATATATATGTTCATGATATTCTCTAGAAAAATACATTCAACTCTATGCTTCATGCATACCAAGCTTTATATCACACAACCTCCTTCTTCTTCTTCTTCTTAGTATGAATACATTATAGGAAAGTAGAATATTATCATCAATCTCCCAAGAACGAACACACTTTGTTGGTGGCAAACAATATTAGGTAAGATAACTTTAAGTCTATTTGATAAGACTTTTGAGATTACCATATACACCACATTGCACAAACATATTGGCGTCGCCTAGACTGATCCACTTTATCTAGATTGTCAAGCTTCAAGATCATAAAAATAGTCGACACATGCCACCCAGTTAGAATAGATGCGTACTTCATCCACCATATCACCCCCGAGCATTTCCAAAAGCGATCGAAAAAGATAGCATGTAACCCATCTGGTCCCGAGGCTTTTAAATCACCAATACAAAATAGTGCTTTCTTCACCTCTTCCCTATCGAAGGGGCCATAAGCAGCTAGTTCATATCAGTCGTAACCATGCAATTGACATCAGTCAACACCCCTTTAATTTGCTCAACATGATTCACCTTTGATGAGAAAAGATCGAAGAAATACTCCTTTACCATCTCCTTCATATTGTCATTATCTTCTTGTCTTACCCCTTGGTCATCAACTAAGCCTTTGACCAAGTTTATTTATCTTCCTTCGGCCCGATGTGAATTGATGGAAAAAACTGGGGTTCCTATATCTCCATGGTTGAGCCAGTTAGCTCTCACTCTTTAAACCCACACATTTTTCTCCTACTCAAGTAGTAGCTCCAACCAAAGAAGTAACTCCTTTCGAGCCGCTAACGATTCGTCTAACATTGGTCCACTTCTTAGATTTTGTAGGCCGATCCGCAATTTCTTCATCCACTAGACTGGTTTCTTCAGTACTTTACAGTCCCACACATGTATCTCATTGAAACATTCACCTTTGACATCAAGCCCAACCCTTGGCCTTGTCCTATTGCTCTTTCTGCTACTGCCTACACGATCTTGTTCCATTGTTTCCTCTTTGAATCACCGAGCCTTGAATCTTCTAGGCCCCCTTGGTGTCGTGCTAATTCCCCTCTCACACTGTCAATGTCGACAATGAAAGGATGATGATTAGATTTCACCATTCAATAAATTAGCATTAGAAAACATTAAAATCTACTAAGCGTTAACTATCATGTGGTCCAAATGCTCTCTTATCTTTTCGATTTGCAACGTGAACACATCACCCAGATAACCAACATCCGCTATAAGCCCCAGTCCATAAGAGCATCGTAGAAAGCTTGCAAATGCCATTGTGATCTTTCCTGGGACCCTTCCTTCTCATGGGTGGTAGAGAATTTGAAGTCACCTAACACCAGCCACGATAAAACCAAACTCTGTAACCTCTCTCTTTGCCACAAAGCCTCTACCATCAACCTCTATATCCTCTCATTTTTGGAATTTAGGCTAGCTACTAGATCCTCTTCTTCTTCGTTTGATGTATCAATCTCCTTGGCCTCCTCTTCTAATTAATCACAATGAACCCTTCCTCTACCTTCTCCCCCTACAACTTCCTTGTCTACTGCCATCCCTTCCCCCATAGCTGGTGCATAAGAGATTTGTACTCAAATTTATCTCTCCCCTACACTCCATCTCAGCACTTAGTGACCTCATGCCCCATGAATCCACAGTGGAAGCAAAAGGTTGGGATTTACTCACACTACAAGAATTCTTGGATTGTGTGACAAAGTCAAACTGTCATGTAAAGTACAAAAATTGTCATAAAAAGATCCTTGTGACGATTTCCTCGCGTCACGCCCATCGTCACAAAACGACCATCATATAAAGTCCTCGTGATGATTTTGTGGTCAGTCGTCATAAAATATCAGTACTTTTTATGATGACTCCATACTATTGTCACATATTGTACCCTTTTAAGACAGAATATGGTGTCATAAAATGTGCAGTCAACGCGTCACATTATGTTCGGTCGTCACAAATGGTACGAAAATGGACGTGTGCTGCTACCTTTTGTGACGGGTCATTCTCGTCATATATTGTGCTGTAGATTTTGTGACGCTCTCTTTTCGTCATTCTTTATGCTATGTCTTCAGGTTTTTGTGACGAGGTTAGATGTCATGTATAGTCCCATCGATTATGTGATGCTTTGTTTGTGTCATGGTTTTATGTTGTCTAAAGATATTTTAAGACGACTGTATGGCGTCACAATTTCTCATTCTATTTTTGACAGCATTGCAGCCATATGCAGTCATGATATATATATACATTCATTCATCATGTTACATAACATCAGAATTTATAGATATATAGCAAGAAACCCATAGGATTCTCATCACAAGTCTGAAATCATCCAAAGAAAAGACTTTAGACCTCAATCCATCTTGCATACACAAATTCACATAGTCCACATAATAAGTTCACATGTTCCAGTACTTGTTCCACTTCCAACACATAGTTCTAGGTTCCAAACCAAGAGGTTCCAGCACAAAGTTACAGACAAATACATAGGTCTAATGAAGTTGCAAGACGGCAAGTTCCAACTAGATAGCAAAAGCTCGGGCACGAAGGCCTCATGCTCAGAAATTGCATTCTTACCTACCTCACTCTTTGTGAAGTTTGAGGACAGCTTGTAGGAGTGCATTTGTCTCATCAAACTTGGTATGCATCTCCTTCATTTTCTCTTGGGTCTACCGAAGCAAACTTTGGTTTTCTTCAAGTGCAGCCTGCCGAGCCTAAAGCTGTTCCGGCAACTCTTCCTGCTTCCTAGTAGCTGCCTCTCTTTTAGCTTGGAGTGTTGCCTCAAACTGAGCTTGCATATGTGCTTGTGCTGCTGTTGATGAGGACCGACTGGTCTTTGACAGTTTTGGGACACCAATGTTAGGAAAAAAGGTGGATGAGCGGCTGATCTGGCTAAGACTTTCATCAACAATCTTGGAGGGAGACTTTTCTGCTTCTCCATCTAGCATTCTATCCTTCTCTGCCACCATTTGTTCCTACATAAAAAGAATGCACTTAATAACAAAACAAAAGAACAATGTTGAAACAGGCATGTACTTGAGTACGGTAGATTCATCCAAACATTTTGTAACTTACATATACTTCATTAGCAAGAGGAGAGTGACCATTTTTGGCACTAGTCATACATTCCACAAAGAAATCCATAGCATCCGATTTGATGTTATTCTACTTAGGCCTCTACATCATGTAGAAACCTTGGATTACTTTGAAGCACACATCTCAGTTTGCATTGCATAGTAACAAAAGCATCCAGACATGAAAAGACAGACTATGGACACTAACAGATCTTAGTTTGGATTACTACTATGGACATGGACAATTTTATTGTTCAACTTTATAGTTCAACTTAAAATTATCAATCTGAAATGGTTCTGGTGATCCTACATTTGTCCTAGCTCATTTTCATCATCAATCTCATTTTTCCTCTATATATACAAGGCAAAGACAGACTGCAATGGATACAATATATACAAGGAAGGCAAAGAAAGACTGCAGCAGATATAACATGGAAAGTTCTTATACAAAACTAGACCAATGCAGATACATATACATGGAAAGTCCTGCAGCAGAGAGCATATACATACATGCCTTGCAGCAGAGTGCATATTCATATTGAGGATAGTAGAACAGCACAAAAGACACCATATAGAAATCAAATGACTATTTAAATGATACTTCATAGTTATGATCCAACAGCAACATATTCTGAACACTTAATAATTCTCTATACAGGCACACAACATGGTAACATTGGTGTGAAAAAGAAGCTAAGACATATTTTAGAATCCCTCTCCTTGAGAGTAATCCCTCTCCTTGAGAGTAATCAGCACCAATCAAACCAAGGTTTGTTCAGCAAAAGACAAATCCCTAGCTCAAAGGTATGTTGTCAGATTTATTTTCCGCTCATTAACAATAACTATAACTGGGACTTCCACCTTACTCACCACCTTCTCTGCTAATTATCTCTTCTCAATCAGGTCTGGCCCTCCCTAAATCCATGTCCAAACTCAAATTTTATCTAATTTATAGGTATGGATATCGTAGAAATCATCAGGGGGTGCATTTGGGAGAGCTCTAGCTCTAGCTTCTCTGAAGAGGATCACTCCCAACTTGCCAAATAATCAATATACCAATTGATGCAGGTAGGCATTAATAGAGATTCACTTCTCCATTTACACTACGAGGTGGGAGCTAAAAAAACCTATTTCACCCTGCTCCCTGTTATATTCTAGTGGGGATTAGCAGAGAATTAATTCTCATTAGCTCCCCACATTGCTCCCTCCTACGAATCCAATGGAACCACTCCATTGGAGAATCAAGGAGCAGAGTTGAAGAGAATCCAAGAGCATAGCTCTCCCAAAGAGACCCTCATATTCCTCAAACCAGACAGTGCCTCTTTGCCGAGTGCAAATAGGTTTGCCGAGTGTAATATTTTTAGGCACTCGGCAAAGCCTGTCTTTACTGAGTGCCCCACCCCCAGGCACTCAGCAAAGTCTGGCCTTCGACAAAACAAATCTTTGCAGAGTGCCATGACCCTCGGCAACTCCATCCATCGGCAAAGGTGGCCGTGGCGCGACGGCGGCCACCTACTGCCGTCAATCTTTGTCGAGCGCCAGGCCACGACACCGAGCAAAGAATATTTAAAAAAATCTTTGTCGAGTGTCCTTGACGAAGCACTCGGCAAAGAAGTTAAAAAACAAACAAACAAAACTCTTTGCTGAGTGTCCACAGTGGCACTCGGCAAAGAACTTATAATTTTTTTCTTTGCCGAGTGTCGCTGAGCAGGCACTCAGCAAAGCAACCGTTCAAGGTGTCGGCGCCGTGAGGGCCACTTTTCTCTGCCGAGCGCTGACGTACCACTCGACAAAGGCTTTGTTGAGTGCCTGATAAAAGACACTCGGCAAAGAGTGCCCCCTCGCGTCCATTCCAATCTCCAAGGCAATGCATACGAGAAGTCAAATATTTTAAACTTTAACCAATTATATATAAAAGAACATTAATATTTACAATACATAGTTAGTATCGTTATATGAAGAATATTGCTAATATTTTCTATGAAGCTAGTCAAACTTTTTTACTATTTGCTATAAAGCTAGTGAAATTTGAGAAGGCTTAACCAGCATGTATCTCATAGCATCATTGTTTTTTTTAGGATGGAGAAAGTATATATGGAAGACTGGTATGTGTTGATGCAAAGATCTATCTGCAAACACACTGGGCTAATACCTAATTTCGATATCCGAAGCGTGCCAGTCGATTTGACCTGTTAATCGACAAGGATGATAACTTGAACAAGAACCGAACGAGACGATAGCAATGCGCCCGGACGTCAAGGCTTGGATTGCTTGGGAAAGCGGAACTTGCAAGGTCGCCGGAGATAAAGTTGATGCAGCCCATCGATTCTTGAAAGAACTCGTTGAAAAGGAGAAAATACTTGACGAAGTCATCGAAAAGTAAAGTGCTGGTAGAAGTAAATTACGATAAAAAGTAGATTTGTTTATTGATGCTTGGATGCTCATTACAATGCCCTTCGGCACATATTTATACTCTGCTATTCAAAGAATCCTAACCGAATACCAAAAGCTTAAATATAGAAAAATAAACTTATTTCTTATACGAACTCTATCTCTAAAGGAAAGAAATAAAACTCGTATAGGAACTAGACTCAGACTACACTACGAAAATCATAAGCTCACATGATGCCGATCCTCTGTCTGTTTCCATCATGATGAAGTTATCTTTCCATCGGCATACTCTCTGGTATCGGCAGCAATCCTCTAGTTCCCTGCCTGTCTCATCGGTAACAGCTCTTCATCCTTATCGGTAACAACTCAGACCAATCCATCCTTCATCGGCAACCACTCATTGGCAACATCAAAAGCAATGTCGAAGACAAAATAATAACCAATCCCTTGCCAATTAGCTCAGTTTCCGATTCTTACTGACTCGTGCCGAAAAACGGTGTCAACACATGCCCCCAATTTTGGAGTATAAAGATTTGATTATATCCGGTGTTTCCATCCATGAAGCTAATAATCTGATGTCTAGCAGCAGCATCAATTAATAAATTAGCAACGGGCATCGGGTAGCCATCCATCGGTGTAGCTTTGTTAAGATTCCTGAAATCAATACAGACACGAAGTTTCCCATTCTTCTTATAGACAGGAACCACATTAGAAATCCATTCAGCATATTGGCATTGTCGGATAAACTTTGCTTCAATCAATCTTGTTATTTCGGCCTTAATATCAGGTAGCATTTTAGGATTGCATCGGCATGCTGGCTGCTGATGTGGCCGAAATCCTTGTTTGATAGGTAGCCGATGTTCAACAATTGATCGATATAACCTGGGCATCTCTGTGTAATCCCAAGGAAAACAATCCTTATATTTTTTCAATAAAGCAATCAATTGTTCTTTGCTCTAGAGATCTAACTTAGCACTAACAAAAGTTGGCCTTGGCCTACCGCCATCACCAATGTCTACTTCTACTAAGTCATCAGCCGATGTAAATCCATGGCCCAATTTTCCATCATCGGCAAACCTATCCATTATAACTCATCTTCGAAGCCGACTGCTTGGATCGGTGGCAGCTCATAATTGGCAATCCTGAGAAACTCTGAATCCCATGCTTCTCCTGATATACACTTAGACCGCTCGTAAGTTTCTGACTCTGCCGATGCAATTATATAAGATGAATCACCAGGGACTACTTCAATCTTATCTTCCACCCACTGTACGAGGCACTGGTGCATTGTAGAAGGAATGCATCAATTGGCATGAATCCAATCCCTTCCTAATAGCAGATTATAAGCACCTTTACCACCGATGACAAAGAATATGGTCGGCAATGTTTTACTGCCGATGGTTAACTCAGTGCAAAACGCTCCCTTAACTGGTGATATATTACCTTCAAAGTCTTTAAGCTTCATATCAGTCTTGGCCAGATTTTGATCTCCTTTTCCAAGCCTTCGAAACATGACATATGGCATGATATTAATTGCAGCTCCCCCGTCTGTGATTATCTTGGATATTGGCTGCCCATCAACTCTGCCTTTGACAAATAAAGTTTTGAGATGCTGTCTCTCATCATCGGTAGGCTTCTCAAAAATGGCCATCATTGGATCTAAGGTCAACTGAGCTACTTGTTCGGAAGGAACAACTTCCTCTTCATCATCGATAAGTGCTAGGAATTCCATTGGCAACATAAAAACCATGTTGATATCTGCCGATGGGCCTTCATCTTTGTGCTTTGGTTGCCACACTTGAGACTTCACCCCATAGGAGTTTTCTTCTCTGCGCTCACGTTGCATCTTCCTCTTCTGAGTTTTTGTCAGACCTTCAGGGCACCATTGAGGAAGCTTTGTCTTCCAGACAGGCTGATAACGTTTCGTATTTGAATCTGGGCAGTTTATGTTGGGATCTCTGCAGAGTATTGCTTCATCGGAAACTCTTGCATTGGCCATCTCCTTGAGTTCTTCCTGATCCATCAGAAAGCAGTTGTCATGCCTACCCAGCCTTTCATGTACACTGGTTCTGCCCCCAGCCGATCATGCACTGATGCCTTTCCTCTGATTGGCTCATTGACGCACCATCTCCGATCACCATAATACAATCTTCTTTTTGTCCGATCAGCTCGATCGTAACCATTGCACTCAGGGCAGCTATCAACAGTAGGCAATTTAATACCTTCTTCACAGCAATAAATGAAGAACGGGCATCTCCAATGATCTTCATGCCAACGCCATTCTTCCTGACGTAACTCTTCCTGTCGCTGCCGATAGCGATCACCTGAAATTCTATAGGGAGCAGGTCTAGGTCTTCTGGAACTGCTGCTTTCTTCAACTGCTCTTTTTCGTCTTAAGTCATCGGTGGTTACTTGATTTCTGGGATCCACCGATGCGATCCTCTTAGCATTTGCCGATGTTAATACTCTAGTCTTGCTCACGGCATCCACTATGTTTGCTGGGAAAGGGTGCTGATCAATCTTCATCGGCCTTTGAGCTTTAGAGATATCAAACTTAATTCTCCCGGACTCAATAGCCGATTGTAATTGCTACCTGAATACTTTATAATCATTGGTACTATGCGAAGTTGTATTATGAAATTTGTAGTACCTCATTTTCTTCAGCTCTTCTGCCGATGGGATCACATGATTACGTGATAGCTTGATTTGGCCCTCTTGAAGCAGCAGATCAAATATTCTATCAGCCTTTGTGATGTCAAATGTGAACTTCTCTGGCTCCTTTTGACCAAAAGGACAAGATATTGGCTTTTTACCTTTCACCCACTCAGCCAGGCCGATAGTTGGTTCTTCATCTGAGTCTGATTCCTCTGTCCAAGTCTTTCTAGGTTCTGGAGCTTGAGCACCTTGGTCAGAAATCCTCTGCACAATATGGCTTAAACTTTCAAACTCCTAAGAATCATATTTGTCTCTGAGGTGTGGCAATAGACCCTGAAAAGCTAAACTAGCCAACTGGCGATCATCAAGCACCAAGCTGTAGCATCTGTTTTTCATATCTCGTACCCTTTGCACAAAGCTCTCCATCGATTCGTCACTTCGTTGTCTCAATCTCACTAAATCGGTAAGCTTCTTCTCATGGACACCAGCAAAGAAGTACTTGTGGAACTGTCTCTCTAAATCTGCCCAAGTATGAATAGAATTTGGTGGCAATGAGATAAACCATGTGAATGCCGATTCAGACAATGAAGATGAGAATAATCGAACTCTCAATTCATCCCTGTTAGCTGCTTCTCCGCACTGGATCATGAAATGATTGATATGCTCCATTGTTGATGTATCATCCTGTCCAGAGAACTTAGTAAAATCTGATACCTTGTATCGATTTGGAAAAGGAATTAAGTCATATGCTGGAGGGTATGGAGTCTGATAAGAGTAATTATTAATCTTGGGCTGAATCCCAAATTGCTCTTTCATCACTTCCGCAATCTTATCGGTCCAAAACACATCTTGATCTGCTGATGCACTGGCTGAATCTCTGCTGGAGGTGCTGGTTGATATGCTTCTACGTATCCTTGTGGTACTCGGTTTGGAGAAATTGGCATATTCACAGCACCATTCTGCGAAGCAAAGCTCATCAGCTGTCTTGCCGATGTTTGATCCTGGAAAGCTGCCTATGGACAATACTGCTGAGTCCCCACCACCTGGTAGCTTGACTAATAGCATGTTGCTGAGCTGGCGCTTGCCCTAACCAATTGTGATTATAACTCATCGGCACCTGACTTGCCGATGGCTGATAGCTCGCTGACAATTGATTCTCTTGTATGATTGGATGATAACCAGCATAATTTCCTTGATTTGCAGATAACCCAGATTGAGATACAAATGGCACTATGGGTTGTCCTGTAGTAGAAACCTTCTATTGTATTGTCGAGGAACTTGCCAATGGATTCGCATAAGATGTCTGCTGCGGAGGCGCATGGAATTCCATTGACAATGGCTGTATAGTAGGAGGTGTAGTAGAATAATGTGACACCTGGGTCATCGGTCGGACCAGAGTAGCCGATACCATAGGACTCTTTCCTGCTACATCATGCACCTGAGGCAATCCAGAATTGGCGGTAGATGGTCCTGGAGGCATCCCATATCCCCACCAATTAGCAGCAACCTGGCTGTGTTGACCTGAAGGACCTGATATTGCTGATGCTGATAGATCTGTACCCAATTGAGTGATCTGCCTTTCCTGAGATGTTAGATCTGATCTTATCGGCGTGGCTTCAATGTTAGGTGATCCTGATAAAGCTGGAGGAGTAGGAGCTTCCATACTCTCAACGGCTGGAATTGCCAATGGAGTACTGACAGATGCCGATCCCGACTGATGATATGCCAGCCTGACATAACCTGGTACTTGTCCTTCTCTTAATGTTTGCACAACAGCATTGTAAATAGTATTGGACAGCACGGTGGAGTGGTTGATCAAAGCATGATTCAATGCAGAATTAACCATCTCCTGTAATTTACCAGGGTTGGAGTCAAAAGTTCCGTGCCGAGGCAACAGCAGATCTTGCTTCTGGATTACTTCTCCGCCCCTATTTTTGCTAAAAGACTTCAAGCAGAGCTACCTGTTATCCTCCATAGCTTTTTCCATGGCTAGCTTCTGATCTTTCTTGAGATCTGACTCTGATATCTCGATGATGTTCTCTGGATTAATATCAGCAGGGTTCTTTATGATAAATCTATTGACTTGGTCCCACCAGGTGTGCCAAAAGATGTGTTGATGCAAAGATCTATCTGCAAACACACTGGGCTAATACCTAATTTCGATATCCGAAGCGTGCCAGTCGATTTGACCTGTTAATCGACAAGGATGATAACTTGAACAAGAACCGAACGAGACGATAGCAATGCGCCCGGACGTCAAGGCTTGGATTGCTCGGGAAAGCGGAACTTGCAAGGTCGCCGGAGATAAAGTTGATGCAGCCCATCGATTCTTGAAAGAACTCGTTGAAAAGGAGAAAATACTTGACGAAGTCATCGAAAAGTAAAGTGCTGGTAGAAGTAAATTACGATAAAAAGTAGATTTGTTTATTGATGCTTGGATGCTCATTACAATGCCCTTCGGCACATATTTATACTCTGCTATTCAAAGAATCCTAACCGAATACGAAAAGCTTAAATATAGAAAAATAAACTTATTCCTTATACGAACTCTATCTCTAAAGGAAAGAAATAAAACTCGTATAGGAACTGGACTCAGACTACACTAAGAAAATCATAAGCTCACATGATGCCGATCCTCTGTCCGTTTTCGTCATGATGAAGTTATCTTTCTATCGGCATACTCTCTGGTATCGGCAACAATCCTCTAGCTCCCTGCCAGTCTCATCGATAACAACTCTTCAGCCTTATCGGTAACAACTCAGACCAATTCACCCTTCATCGATAACCACTCATAGGCAACATTAAAAGCAATACCGAAGATAAAATAATAACCAATCCCTTGCCGATGAGCTCAGTTTCTGATTCTTACTGACTCGTGCCGAAAAACGATGTCAACAGTATGATAGACCTCAAGACTATAGTTTCACTATAGAGTATTGATCCACACAAGGACGAGTGCTTGCTCGTGCTAGCTAGGTTCGGCACAAAGCAGATCGAATACGTAATGATACTTTGCTTATCATTTTGGTTATTTGTAGAAACACTAGATTAACTTGTTAGATTTGGATATAAATGTTGTCTCCGGTCTCCCTGAATGCCGCCCATCACTAGTATCCACAACTGTCGTTATCAGTCTAACATAAACGCCTGTCGTATATCGTATAGACCAGTAAAAGAAAGTACTCGTATAAACATAGACACCTTCAAGTATGATGGCGTAGATCTTGGACCGGATCGATCGAAGACAGTATGCACACACAAACACACATATTGAATTGGTAGATCGACTTGTATATAAAGCACTAGGTGTGGGCGTGTAGCTATATGCTAGTTGAGCACGATGCCCACTCTCTTTAGAATAGCACATCTAAGCTAGAGAGACAGAGAGATCTCAACACTCCACAGTAACTACTGCAGCTCTAGAAAGCGCACCGTCTTTCACATACACATACTACTACTACACCTGTCGTCACTTTTGTTACCATGCCAACATCGCGAGAAGAACAAGGACAAGCACAACACGACCACCACCCCACCATTCTACACCGCGGCGGGGGCGACGATGACGCCAGCGGCGGCATCGGCGGCGGCGGCGGCTGCAGACCGAGGCAGGTGTGGGTGCCTGGCCCGGTCATCGTGGGCGCCGGCCCGTCGGGGCTGGCGACGGCGGCGTGCCTCAAGGCGCGCGGCGTGCCGTCGCTGGTGCTGGAGAAGGACTCGTGCGTGGCCGCGTCGTGGCGCCACCGCACCTACGAGCGCCTCCGGCTGCACCTGCCCCGGTGCTTCTGCGAGCTCCCGCTCGCGCCGTTCCCACCTGGCACGCCGCCGTACCCGAACCGGGACCAGTTCATCGCCTACCTCGACGACTACGCCCGGGCCTTCGGCATTGGGCCCCGCCTCGGCGCGCGCGTCCGCAGCGCGGCCTACGACGCCGCCATCGGCTTCTGGAGGGTCACCGTCGATGAGGATGCCGTAGGCTTTGGCGGCGCCACCACGGCGGCCACCACCGAGTTCTTGTCGCGGTGGATCGTCGTGGCCACCGGCGAGAATGCGGAGCCGGCGTGGCCGGACGGCGTGGAAGGGATGGACGGGTACCGCGGCGTCGCCATGCACACGAGCAGCTATAAGAAGGGGGACGAATTCAGGGGCAAGAATGTGCTCGTCGTCGGATGCGGCAACTCCGGCATGGAAGTCAGCCTCGACCTCTGCAACAATGGCGCCAAAGCCTCCATGGTTGTCCGGGACAAGGTAAGTGCCTACTGCCTAATCATTCTACGTGGGCACTGTAATTACTTATTAAGTTATTATTAAGGGTTAACTATAAAATTCACGTCAATCAATCATTTACTGGACAAGCAGTTCAACGTGAAATTAATGCTGCATCGTCTGCATTGTGCCAGTTTTTCGGAAACATATGTTGTCCAACTAAACATAAATAACATTCATAAAGTTTCCGTGGGTATTTTTTCAGTACACCGTCAGAAATATTTTGTGCGGGTACATGCATTTTTCCGTGTTTTTTTTTCATTCACGGAACAATTCAAATTTCCAGTAGATGACATAAATCTCATTCATAAATTTATTTTCCAGATTCAAAGTGTATATAGTATAATCGAAACAAATGCTACAGCAAGATATCTTTGCTAGCTTAAGATATATTTAGACAGTTCCCATTTTACCAAAAAAAGAATATAGACACACATTTTCCATGCATGTCGTCCAAAGCTATATATTCTGTGAACTGGTTTTCTTGAGTGGTCAATTCTGTTTAGTGCCACGTAGGTATCCTTCCCTTTTGCCCCCTCATGTGTGTAGATTGTTGTCACTTTCAAGAAAAGGAATATAATCTTATAATTTATTCGTGAAGTTCAAAATGAACTATACACAGTAGCACTACTATATATTTTTAATAGATTTTTACTGTAAAGGCATCAAGAATCCTGAAAGTTCTTCCTCCCAATTTGCTATCTTCAACTAGCCAGATTGGCAGTGCATGTATAATTAACGTATAAACTGCCCTACTTGTAATAACTTGCTGTTGCATAATAGAAATTAGTGGATGAAACTTTCTTATCCTGAAATGTCGATCTTGTGAAGCATATGTTGTGCTACTTGTAACATGCTGTTTCATAGAAATGTGTACTGATGTGGTGCTGCAGTGACCCTTAAGTTTCCTTTCCTTATCTTGTATGCCTCCCCGAGAGAAAGGGAAACAACAGGAAAATAACAAGAAAAGTGACAGGGAGCAAATAGGCCATATATAACTTCAGAACCCTCGAGAACTGCGAACAAGTGGCATTGTGTTTTTTTCCTAAAACAATTATGCAAGAAAAATGGCAATAATTGGGCATCGTAGGCTTAGCTAACTATGTGGGAAACTCTATTTGTATGTAGTTGCATACATATGGTCTCCATATCGAGATAGGTAATGTTTTTAGATGGTTATATATGAGAAGAAATGATGCAACTAATTAAAATTTTACTGATAGGATCAATGTTGCATTGTTATGAGCTAGTATATAATCAGTAGGAGCAATCTCTATACCAAAATAATAATTTAACTTGCTACACTTAGTTGAGGTTATCGAATTGTGTTTCACGTGAAATCAATGTGTGTATTAACTATATACCAAAGGGAGTACTCCCTCTCTTTTAAATTATAAGTCACTTTGACTTTTTTGATATATGCATTTTGCTATGTATCTAGACATATTATTATATCTAGATACATAGCAAAATGTATGTATAAAAAAAATCAAAGCGACTTATAATTTAAAACAGAGGGAGTAGTTATTAGTAACATACGACATTTTTTTCTAGATAAATATCTCTATTGTAAAAGTTTGGCATACATTGTTTTCTTTTTTCAACGGAAACCATCTAACAGAAATGAATTAAACTTGTACCCATATCTGCATTCGATGAAATAGAAAAAATTTGGAAAACAGGTGAATATTTTCTATCATCTATGCTCCATGTATACTTATATGTGCATGTATGGTATTTGTTTTTTTTCCAGATTCATGTGTTGCCCAGGGAGATACTAGGCATTTCCACGTTTGGCCTTTCCGTGTTCCTTCTCAGGTGGCTGCATATAAAACAGGCCGATTCTTTGCTTCTATTCTTCACAAGACTAATCCTTGGAGATACTGAAAAATATGGTCTCCCAAGACCTAAGATCGGCCCGCTTCAAATCAAGAGTTCAACCGGCAAAACACCAGTACTCGACATGGGAGCTCTCAAAAAGATCAAAACTAGAGAAATAATGGTATGTGATCCTAATATCTTCACTGAATAAGATTACTTTCTGGAGTTGCCTTAAGTGAATTTTTTTTAAACGTTTGACAAAATTTATGGGAAAAAGTATAAATATCTATGGCACCAAATCTACAGACTATGAAAAAATTGTTTATGATGTATCTAATAATGATATTAATTTGGCGTCTTAAATTTTGGTGCTCTTTTTGTATACATTTTGTCGACCTTAAAAAGATTATTGGTCTTAGATAACTCTAGGAATAGACTTGTTGAGAACACAAGTAATATAAAAATTGACCTTTTGAGTGACAGAAGGAGTACTGTAGGAATTTATCTGAATCTTATGAGAGGCATGGAGTTACTGTGGGAATGATAGATGCACATGCACTATTACTCTGAGTGGGAGAATGGGACCTCGCTCAATAATGTGCTGCTGCGATGGCGAGGAAATAAAAACTGCACAGATCTCGAAACAACACAAAGGAGTCCTAGATTGATATCGGTTGTCAGTACGTGGTAGTCCTCAGCGACAAATATTGTGTCCCAATGCCTCAACTAATGCATCTAGAGAGAGATTCTGCAGGTGGTCCCGGCAATCCAGCGGTTCACAGAGAATGGGGTGGAATTCATAGATGGCCACCGGGAGGACTTTGATGCCGTCATCTTCGCAACCGGGTACAAAAGCAACGTGCCTTCATGGCTCAAGGTACACGCATACGTACTTACACATTCAATGGGCATGATTAGTTGTTAGTCTTGGGAAAACATGGCTAAACATATGTCAATCATCAGAGTGAATCTCAGATTCTCCTTCATACTTGTAACGTCCCGCATCCTTAAGGCCGGGTCTACTTACATTCGACCGCTTATTTAGGACATGGACTTTCCTCATAGACCAACACTAGTCTTTTCTGTGCACTTTGTCCTCACTCGTGCGCATCCGGGAAGACTTTTCGGTTGGTCACTCATCCCTAAATTGCTACAGGCCAAACACGCTTAATCTCGGAGTTTTTTAGTGATGAGCTTCCGAAAAAGAAGTTGTAACTTGTTGGTACAAGTATCCTATTCATCCTATTAAGTCCTAGGCTGAGGTGTTACATACTCACCCCCTTAGGAGACCGACGTCCTCGTCGGTCAACCCCAGGCCAGGAACGTCCCCTCTTGGCCACGTACGTGTGTCTAGTGCCAGCGCGCGCCCGTGAAACCGCAAGGGTCGACTCCGATACCATCTGTAGCATCCCGCCTCCTCGAGGCCGGGCCCGCTTACATTCGGCCGCTTATCTAGGACCCCTCACAGACCAACACTAGTCTTTTCTATGTACTTTGTCCTCACTCGTGCGCACCCGAAAAGACTTCCGGTCGGTCACCCATCCCTAAATTGCTACAGGCCAAGCACGCTTAATCTCGGAGTTCTTTAGTGATGAGCTTTCGGAAAAGAAGTTGTAACTTGTTGGTACGAGTATCCTATTCATCCTATTAATCCCTGGGCTGGGGTGTTATAATGCTGCACCATATACATTTACATATTCCCTTCAATCCAAATTATAAGACATTTCAGATGCATGTTAATTAGAGAAAGCTTAGCTACAACTATACTTTCACTAGCCGTCAAACATAATACACACACAAAGAGAGTTATCAAGGTAACTCGTTGCCCAATTGCCCATGTGTCTATATATGTAGTCATTTTCAAATTAAAATTAAGCGAGGTTATAGATAGCAAAGCATGGGCCACGACAATGATGCTCAAAGGAGGGCGATATCCCTCCGACGGTGACCCGAAATTTGGTCACCAAGAGAATTGACAATCTAGGGTAATGTATGTTGATTGATGTGGGTATTATTTGTGCAACATAATCAGTGGAGAAAATAATCAGTTTAGGCAGAGACTGAAAGGAATGGACACAATGTTATAGGCCATATATATGTTGGTTTTATAATATAGAAGTACTTGCGTTGGTATGATAGCTACTAGTTGTACTTGATTTCCTTGTATATATATATATATATATATATCCGTGCATATAAAATTGCATCCTTGCGTGTGCCCGTGTGTGTATATATGTAGACAAATATGGACATTCATATGTACAACTGTTGGTGTCACGTCAGGACGTCAAAGTTGGAGCATGCAAACTAGATAGATATATATAGACCAAATTAAGGATGGAGAGCGCCGTGGCGGCTCGATCTTAGCTTGCATTTGTAGCTTTCATACGTGCGCTATATAATGTTTTTATATGCGTGTGTGTATCTGTGCTTCTGTTTGTATCTTGTTGGTGTCCATACGTCCATCTATATGATCCAGCTGGTCAATGCAAATAGTGGGGCCCATATCAGCATGGGCTTCTCTGGGCTAGACAACAGTGATCGTAGTGGAAAAAAGAACTGGAATAAAACGGACAATAATTTTACTGAAAAAATGATTGAAGTCTATTAATGGTGATTGTATGTATCATCCACCACCTTTTGATCTCGGGCCTAGTTTGTTGTTTCCAGCGTAAAATAGTCTAACTAAAGTAATATATTATATTACAAATTATAATGTAGATACATAGCAAATACAATGTATCAAAAAAGTTAAAGTGGTTTATAATTTAGAATGGAGGGAGTAACTAGTGAAACACCCTCACCCACTAACAGAAATGAATATTTGGTGAGGGGGACAATTTTTCATGAGAGCGGAAAATAAACTCTCGTGAAAATAATCGTTTTCACGAGAGTAATGTAAATCTTGTCAAAAAAAAATCTAGTTACGTGGCCATGCATCCGAGTCCAGTTTTATAGTAGACTTAAAGTAAATCAAACTCAAATCGAACAATTAACGACCTCGCATGGTCTGGTGATTATGCCAAAATTTTGGCGAGAACGAAACAACCCGCTGGCCTATAACATCCACCAAACCACAGACAAGAAACAGAGAGAACATATCAGGTATCAACTTAAGCATGCAATTATTAACTTACAAGTAGCTTGCATATGCACCATTTGCACCATCATAAAGTGGGGGGATCGAAAGGATTAGGATTGCCAGAAACCCCATGGATGCATAGAAGGGGTCTATCGATCGAGTTGGGTGATGATGGTGCACATGCATTCATATGAAGGTTGGCCCATAATGATTTGGTGGTGTGAGAGGTGAGGTCCATGGATCTGCACATCATCATGTGCTGCGCCCACTCTACCTTTTGTAGGGTGGCCCATCTAGATGGCTTGGATTGTTGTTTGATGCTTGAAACCCATCTGTCTAACAGATTTTTGATGCAGGCAATCCTGCAAGTGTGTTTGGCATGCCTGCTTGGGATAATTAATCATTCAATTTTTAGTTGAACAGATGGTTGAGATTTGAGCACTGAATAAATGTGAGCAATGGCTGTAGAGTTCCTTTACTACAAGAAAATTGTGGAAGCAAAGGCTTGTTCATTGGCCCATGCATTATTTTCTTTTTGTGTAGCTGACAAATATAATACTCCCTCTGCCCCAAAATAGTTTGACACTTAAGCTTTGAATGGACAAGTTGTCAACTACTCCTATTTAATAGTAGTTAGCAATAAACATGAACATGCATATGCATTAATGAGTAGCTAACTACAAACAACATATATATTTGCTGATTTACATTTTACGGAACAGTCCGGTTTAATAAGTGATACCTTATTAAACTAATCGGGCCGACCAAAGTTCAAGATGCTACACCATCTTTCTAGTTACCACCTCATCTCTCCTGTTCATCAGGAGTAGAAGAGATGCATTAAATGCAATGCAAGTATAATTCGTCAACACATATGCAGTTTTTTTTGGTTTGTTTTGAAACGGTCCCATATATGCAGAGTTTGGACTTGAGATGAATGATGATTATAAATATTATTCACATAGTCATTGGTCTATAAAAAGAAAAAGAGTAAATTCTAATCAATTACATTCCAATTTTACACTTGCTTATACAGGAGGAAGATCTCTTCAGTCACTTTGATGGGTTCCCAAGAAAGCCATTCCCACACAGCTGGAGGGGCAAGAACGGCCTGTATGCCGCCGGCTTCACCAAGAGGGGCCTCATGGGCACCTCCTACGACGCTCTTAGGATCGCCGGCGACATCGCCGACCAATGGACCGAGACCTTTGCCAGCCCCACTGCTACCAACAGAAGCAATGACGACCACAGTGCTTGATGAGTCCGTACGTGCACCATTAAGGGCGCTCTGCGTGCATGAGATTCGATAGATGCTGGCCAGTCTACCCTCTAGATTGGCTCTATATATGTTTGTGTTTTGATGTCATAAATTTTCAGCTCTTTTTTTCTGAGTGAGAAGTTGTGAATGCAGTGTGTGTATGCATATATCTGTGCGAGATAAACTGCTTAATGTAACCATATATATATAACCGTAGCAGTGCAATATAAGATTGTGTAGTAGGTGAGTGTTGTTCGGAAGGTTCCTTTGTCATATAGTACTCGTATTTTAATTTTGCCGGTTAATTTCTTGGCAGGATTCAACCAATGCTTGGGATTCATCATTGGCATAGGAAGAATGGGCAAACTACATTCCTCAGCTGCATATTATATCAGTATGATAGCCTCCTCGCAAAGGGAAACTGCCACAGAAAAAAATCTTTTATTAAACTGCCACATTCTTGACATTCTTTTATGCTCACAAATTTTTTTATTATGCTACAAAAACTGCCATAGATTTTTAATTTTATTTTACCTAAACTATTTGGTTTATAACAGATAGTTACTCCAACTAAAAAAGTAACTCCTAGGTACTGGAACTATACTTACGTAACTCCTGGGTACTTCAACTAAAAAATGTAATGTCTAGGTAGTGAAACTATATTTACGTAACTTCTGGGTACTATATTTTTTTTAAAAAAACGCCTTCCCGAGTCCTCTCTCTGACTCTCACCACCTCGGTCTTCAATGTCGACGGGCGTGGCGGGCAGCTCTGCCCGGCCGCCCCTCGAAGGCCTCCTCGACGCAGTGCATGGCGGCCTCCGCCCGGCAGGGCCATGCCATCTCCCTCTGCTAGCCCACCCGACTGCCTCCTTCCGCGCCTCCCTTCGCTGACTGCTTCTCGACGGGTCACGCCGCTGCCCTGTGCTAGCCTGCCGTCGTGCCGCCGTCAGCTCGCACCGCGGCTCTGTGCTCGTGTCGCGGCCCTGCCCAGCTACGGCGAGGTCGTGAAACCCCGACGAGGATACGGGCCCCCGGCCATGGCCGCACTCCCCAAGAGGCCCGTGCACCCCGGTGCTCTTTGTCCCAGTCCTGGCGGCCCCGTGCTCCCCGATGCTCGTCCGCCTACGCCTGCGTGGTGCGCGTGCCCTGCCTCTGCCGCCTCTGCATCCCTTTCGTCCATCCCGCTCGTCCTCCGTCGCCACGCGAGCGTGCCTCTGCCGCGAGCATGCAACCGCCACAGGCGCGGACGCCATTGCCGGGTGCGCCTTTGCCATAGGTCGGTGGCGCGAACGAGTGTGCCTCTGGCCACGGGCTCGGCCGCAGGGCAGGGGCGCATACGAGCGCGCAACCGCCGCCATGGGCTCGGCTGCCGGGCACAGGCGTGGGAGAGCACGCAACCGCGGCGGGCGCGCCTCTGCCACTGGCGCGGACACCGCCACCACGGTCTCGGCCGCAGGCTGCGGGCACGTACGAGCGCGCAACCGCCGCCGCGGGCTCAACGGCCGGGCACGGGCACGGGAGAGCGCGCAGCCGCCGGGCATGGGCGTGGACGCCGTCGCCAGGCGCGCCTCTGCCGTTGGCTGCCGGTGCGATGTGAGGGACTTCCTTTCCTTTCGTGCAATACTTAATGCAGAAATGATTTCCTTTCCTTTCGTGTGGGAATTAATGCATAATTTCCTTTCGTGCTGTCAGGTAATCATGGATCGCATGGAGTTTTGGTGCTGCTATGTAGACGTTGACATTCGATATATTTTAGTTGTACAGATTTTTAAAGTTAAAATACTAATGATTATTATCCAGAAAAATATGTATCAACATGTGATGTATTACCTATTTCATGAAGTTAGAACCTCTTTATATACGATATTGTTTGTGAATATACCATTTGTCGGATTCTTCTTCCTATTCCCCTTGCTCATGTCCTTCTCAGCAGGCGGCATGACCAGAATCCTAATGTTTGATCTTGTCGTGGCTCTTGATAGTGCTACATATAATTGGCCATGTGAGAACACTGGTTGTGGCAAGTATACGCCAACGTTAGGGATAGAACATGGTATGTGGGACGTGGATTGACAATTTTAGGTTCCCGGTACATAAGGAGGTATACTTCTGTAGAACGCTGGATTCGAAACTTGGAACGTGAACCAATTATTTTTTTTTGGCACGATAACTTGGGGCCATCCTGATTCTTAAGTGAACTACAGCTATAATAATTATGTAAATCGTTACGTTCACGTGTTGGCTGAATATAAAATTAACTCAAGATTCGATTGAGTCATTAAACTCCTAAAAATTGCAAATATGACCAACTAAACTTATGACCCATTTGGCCCATAATACATTGATCTTCCATCTACCATCCCATAATATTATGTGTGGCCCATGTAGTAACTACGATCACAGAAGGGATGCGTGAATCACGCCGCCACAGCTGCCCACTCCGTCCCACGACTACAGGAACACGTTCCACGCATCGATCCGCCTTATATACGTGGCTATGTACCGCGATCCCTGCTTCCGACAGATGTCTAGGGCGCTGCGGTCGCACGGGTTCCTGGCAGTACACGACTCTCTCGGCGAGGATGACGGCTCGGGTTATGACGTGGGTGCACGACGATGGCGTGGGCGCAGCGCGAGGACGCGATGGCGTGGGCGTGGGCGAGAGCGGGGAAAGGTCCGGCGCAGGGCAAGGACAGCAGGCGACGAACGGCGAGGTCGGCGTGTTGAAGAGGTTCGGGAGAAAAGATTGTGGGAGCGAGGTCCTATTTTACCCAAGGCTGAGTTGATTTGCGTGGATGAATAAAGGCAGTGGGTTGCTTTGCATGACTTCCTTTCCTTTATTGTAATAATTAATGCAGAAATGATTTCCTTTCCTTTTATGTGGGAATTAATGCATAATTTTCTTTTATGCTGGCAGATAATCATGGATCGCATGGAGGTTTGGTGCTGCCGGGTAGATGTTGATATTTAAAATATTTTAGTTGTAGAGATATATTTTACTATGTATCTAAATATATGAATGTTTAGAAATATAGCAAAATACATTCAAAGCGACTTGGTGTGGAGAGAGGGAGAGAGGCGTGATGCCATGGAAGTATATAAATAATGTAGTCAGCCCATCACTTGAAACATGATGTCAACAGGCCATGACTAGAGACAGGCCTCTGAAGCTTATTACATAAAAAAAAACAGAGAAACGGGCCCTACCCTTTTTTTCTTATGGAAAACGGGCCTTACCCAGGCCTCTAAACTTAAAATCCTCCTGGATGCACGGAAGGACACAATCCTGTTGCTGGCTCTTGTTGCCACGGAAATAAGCCATGTTCTTCCTGTTGCTATTTTGTACCCTAATTTTCATAACAAATACCCAGGAAAATTAGTCCAGCTTATTAGTTATGATATATAATACTTTTCTCTTACAATAAATCAGCATCAACCATCTTATCAGCAGCAGAAACCAAAAACAGGAAATCAGCAGCAGCAGAAAAGTAGTCCGGCTTTTTAGTTATGAAATAAGCCGTGTTCTTCCTGTTCTTCCCCTGCTATTGCTATTTTCTACCCCAAATTTCATAATAAATTCGCATTTTTCAAATTATTGGATTTCATGCAAAATGATTTTTGAAAAACCAATATAATCATTCCATTCAAATGACAAGAGTAGCAAATTATACATAAACAGAATCATCGCTAGCAACAATTACACTAGCCCCGATCTAACCTTGGCGTTTAGCCAGTATTACTACACTACACACCGTCACACCTGACAATTTCACGTGCTTGCTCCGCGCGTGGACACGATGCATACGTGTGCTCGCTGTCCAGAACGTCACGATCACGACAACGCCGCCCGTGTCGTCGGCGCGGCACCGGCACGGCCGTCGAAGAGTGCCTCCATCTCCTCGAGGCTCCTCCCCTTGGTCTCCGGCAGGCACGTGTAGACGAACACCCACGCTGCCGCCGACAGCACCGCGAAGATGTAGAAGGTGCCGGCCATGCCCACCGCCTCGTATATGGAGATGAAGGTCATCCCCACGACGGCGCTCATCACCCGGTTCACTGCGGTCCCGACGCCGGTGCCCTGCGCGCGCAGCCGCAGGGGGAGGATCTCCGACCCGTACATCCAGATGACGGGGCCGAACCCCAGCGAGAACGTGGCCATGAATGCCACGGCCGCGGCCACGCACGTCGCGGCCGCCCACGACGCCGCCGTGGTGGCGCGCATGGACAGGCCGAGCACCAGCAGCGACGCGGCCATGCCGCCCGCGCTGGCGAGCAGCATGGGCCGGCGGCCGAGCCGGTCGGCGAGGAACAGCGGGACCACGATCGCCACCGTCTTGGCGGCGCCCAGGAGGACCGTGGCGCCCAGCACGGCGCGCTCGGAGGTGATCCCGACGTGGCTGAACACCCGCGGCGCGTACAGCACAATGGCCGCCACGCCGCACGCCTGCTGGAACACCTGCAGCCCCAGGATGGCAAGCATCATGCGCCGGACGGCCGGCGTCGCCCGCAGCAGGATCTCGTGCCATACGCTTGTAGACGACGACGCGCCCCCGCCGGAGCCGGAGCTCGCCGCTGCCTGCTTAGTGGCCTCCTGCACAGACGTCACGATCTCCTGGAGCCGGCGGTCCGCGTCCCCCACCGTGCGCGCCAGCACGCGGCGCGCCTCGTCAGGGTGGCCGTGCAGGACGAGCCAGCGCGGGGTCTCCGGCATGGCGACCGTGGCGGCGGCCGCCAGGAATAGCGGAGGGACGGCGCCGATGCCGATCATCAGGCGCCAGTTGAGTGGCGTGGGCAGGCCGGCGAGCGCGAAGTCAGCGATGTAGCTTAGCAGGATGCCCGTGTTGCCGGCGATCTGACGTTGCAAACATGCATGGTGTCATCAGAATAACAGTAACGGAAGTACTATAATTTAATCCTTTGCGATGATGACTTGCTGTAAATAAATATAATAAAATAAATAAATTAATTGTTTGTTGCTTTCTACACCGTCCGCCGGCTCAATCTCGATTTATCCACTGTGTCCCAGTGCGCCCCCCCCCCCCCCCCACCCCCCCCACCACATACCCCCACTCGCTGTAAAATTATAATCTTGTGTGATGATGACTTGATGTAAATCTATCTAATAAATAAATTATGTTTCTATTTTAAAACCATGCACACGGTCGCAAACCTCTTGTTCCGTCAGTGTGTTTCATGGATGTCGACGTAGAATTTGTAATATTATGTTTCTATTTTAAAAAAAAGCCAAGTGTACAAGATGTGAAGAAAACAATTATTGTGGTGAATAAAAATAAGCATGCAAGTTTTGATTTGATTTCTCTTCTGTTAGGCCTCCATTAGCATTATCGCATCAGTTGTGTCCAATGATAACTCAGCGTGCCATGCGTACATTAGAGAGTCCATCTTCGATTTTTGTTGCTATATAAATGTGTCAATAATTGTGCGACCAGTCCAACTAACTTCCATTTTAAGTTGAATAGGGGCAAGTTTTGGTTTGATGTGTTCCACGAACTCTATTGCCCCGTGGCTCGTATGTGGTGTAGTAGTCTCACTGGAGCGCCATTTTAGCTAAGTAGTAGGACCAAGTATGGGTGGATTTGGAAAACTAAACCAATCATTTTACTACGTGATAATCTTGCTCAGAAACCATAAAAATAGGAATCATTAATTTCTTGTAAAAACAATACTTACGGGTATTTTGACCAAAATCATTGCTGCGACGGGGCAACAATATGTCTCTGTCCTGGGACTTGGGTAGAATGTGAAATGGACAAAACTGTGGCGGGAGGTAAGGGCAGCAAGGTGGTGTCGGCCTGTTGGGAGATCTATTGTTTAGTGGCGGTTGGAGTTTAGTTGGGACCAAGGTGGGCCGCCCTCTTATCTAATTGTTTATTTCACTAAATCAATAGTAATTTTAGCATTGTTCATGATGATTATAGCTTGCTCCAGTCAAGCTTAAGTGACGATTATAGCCCACCTTGGTCCCAACTAAACTCAAACGGTAGTTTAGCTAGACTGGTCCTGTTAAGCTTCGCATCTCCTGTTCGTTCCTCTAGATTTACTATATTCGACGCAACCTCAAACTAAGCCTGGATAGCGTGGACACCTTAAGTCTAACTTTTTTTTGAGAATTACACGGTACAACACAGACTTCCACAACAATGAAATATTATCTCCTTGCTTATTGGTGTTAGATTAGACATGCCCTTGAATATAGGAAGAATCCCGAAACAACGCAAGAGGCCAAGACTAGCTGCTAGATTGGACGAGTAGAAAGAAAGCCGTGTATGGGCATGATCACTCATGTCTCATGATTGATTTGATTCACATAAAGGCAAAGACGACCCTAGTTAATTAGATTAGCCTGCAGAACTCATAGAAAAGCAGCTAACAAAGGTCTCTAGCCGGATCCAAACAGAAAACTTGTGGTCCAACGACGATTTATATAGTCCAGCAACTATCCAGCTAGCTTAAATTTGGTTTATTTCATTCCGTTAGATCCCAACTGTACGTAGGTTATTGTACTGTACCAGTTTGTGACTGCAGCAATAACTCATGCAACCCGGCTGGGTCACGGTCACATCAGGGAATTAACTCCGATTCCATTTCGCTCTTCAAGTAGATGCCGCGCATTTTCAGAGATGCGATCGAACCAACTTCCATTTTTAAATCGCAACAAACGCCCTAGTACTTTCTATCTATTAAATTTTAGGGAACACGTGTACACGTACGAACGCAAGAATGAAACTTTGTACCTAGGATGTCAGATCAGATCTCTAGCGAACAGAATTTACAATTCTCAATTATCTATAATCCTCTCCCGCTGTCTACTCAGTGCCGAGTAATCAAGAGCAACGAACGAACAACGCTACCTCGTAATGAAATACGGGTGAATAACCCGATCAGAAAAAAAAAAAAACAAAGAACAAACAACCGTGCACATGCGGTCCCGGTCGGTTGCGGAGAACCGTCGCCGTCGTACAACTACAACGTAAAGTACGTACCTCGGGAATGGAGGAGAGGAAGCCCCGAGCGTTAGCCGGCGAGATCTCGGCGATGTAGACGGGCGCGACGACGAGTCCGAACCCGCAGGCGACGCCGGCCACGAGCTGGCCCGCCATGAGCGCGGCGTACCCGTCCGCGGCGGCGGTGACGGCGGAGCCCGCCAGGAAGAGCGCCGCGGACAGCGCGATGGTGCGCCGCCGGCCCGCGCGGTCGCACGCCCACCCCGCCGCCAGCGAGCCGAGCAGGGAGTAGACGCTGGTGGCGCCGATGAGCACCTCCAGCTGCGCGTCCCTCACGCCCAGGTCGGATTGGATGAACTTCTGCGCGCCGCTCATCACGCCGCGATCTGCAGGCGCACATGGCGCATGCAAGCACACACACAGTTCATGCACCACAATTGCCAAGAAAGCGTCAGCCATCATTGGGCCCACAATTGTCAAGAAATGAAAGGGTGTGTTTAGTTCCCCAAATTTTGAAAGAAAATGTCACATCATGTCACCTCAGCATACTATAGCATTTCGTTTGTATTTGGTAAAAATTATCCAAACTTTGAGTAACTAGACTCAAAATATTCGTCTCGTAAAGTACAACAAAACTGTGCAATTAGTTTTTGATTTTATCTATATTTAGTACTCTATACATGTGCCGGCATTTTGATGTGACGGGTGATAGGAATTCTGCATAGTAAATTTTGGGGTGATTTCTAGGTAACTAAACACAGCCAAAGTGGAAGCGAGGGGCTGGCTTACTGTAGCCATTGATGATGGAGGTGACGGAGGCGAGGAGCGCGCAGGCCTGGCCCTCGAGGGGTGCAAGCAGAGCGGCTGCACAGGGCCCTTGAGGCACGGGGGCCTAGCCCCAAATATGTTAAGGTATATTAATATATAGTATATTCAGTTAAAAATGCAAGGAGGCCATCATATACGACTATGTACGTACAGTATATCCATGTCCGCGTGACCGCGTCGAGTCCATTTACAGGCAGCTAGCCTTCCGCAGTTCCACGGCGTCCTCGACTCTGTGCACGGTCGCGACTTCCTGGTTCCTGGGTGAGGTTGCGAGCTATCTGCTGTACGTGAGTACGTCACCGATCCATGCGAGTGCGAGGCCGCAGGTCTGCATCTATTCTACCGTCGATCACGCAGCTGCTAACCTGCATCTGTTCGGTTGTCTTTATATATAGAGGTACAAAATTGCTCTTGTCCCCAAACTTCATTCTTCACCGTGGGTTTAGGATCTAGGAACCACATATGATGCAGCGATCATGTTAAATTCAATATATGGCATAATGTGAGTGAATAATTTGAGTGATCATGAGCCCATATTTTATTCTCCTATGACGGAATCAACATCCTTGAAGGCATAGGATTGTATTGATCTAAAAGACCATTATATTAAATTTGCAAAAACTTGTTTTATAAGATTTTTTTTATACATTACACTTATTAGAACTGACATATATTACTAGAGTTAAATTAATGGGCCCATCGCTTATAGCTTCGCTCTGGGTCGATAATTTGATAGGGCCGGGCCTGGGAGCGCGCAGACGAGGGCATACGCGCAGCCCTTGGCGCCGTCGTCCGCCGGCGCCGCCGGCTCTTTGCCGTCGGCCAGCAGCGGCCACTCGAGGTCATCCTCCTCCTTCATCGCTGCCGCTCTCGCGCGAGGTCTCGCCTGCAGGAGGCTGCTCTCTATGCGTCCTAAAGCTAGAGGCCGGCGTAGCAATGTAGCGCTGCAGCACGGCGTGTTTTTACTGCTATAAATCGATGGTACCACGGGCTGAAAAATTAGCGCCGCACAAAAAGCAGGGAGAGATGCATGGACGACAGCTATATAAGCACAAGGCGACACGGCGCGGCCTGGATGGCTGGCGGTGGCTGCCAATGAAATGAAACCGTGGCCCTGCGCGAGCCGACGCAACGAGAGGCCGCCCCCGGCGCGCTCGGTCGCGCCGCGCGGGGATAACGTGCGCAACCTCGCGCGGGTCGCGGCGCTGCTAGCAGCTGGCTGCTGCGACGGCGATCCAATCCAACCGGAATTAATTCCTCCGCCCTGTGTCGAGAGTGCGCCCGCGACAGCTCGGTTGCGACTTGCGATCGAAATGATGATGATAGGCTAGACGCGAGATGTTAGAGACGTCCGGTGCTTTCCAAATTCCAATTCCATGTCACGTCTCTTCTTTCTTCGGGGCTGGCCCACACAGATAATCGATTAGTGCTGCGCTAGCTTGCCCTGATCACCGCCACCGTGCTCGATCGATCTCCTCTGTCTTCCCGGGGTCACTCAACTCTATCTTTCCACAATTCCACTTCCACCATCACCTAGATTACTCGATATCTCGAATGTAACAGGAACCATGACGATAGAGCCGCGCGCAACCATTCACATGGCGCCGCCGCTGTCCAAGGACGGATGGAGGACCGGACCATCAATGATCTTGGCAGTGACATGTTGTCACATTCGCTAGCTTAACTTATTACTATCTAATCCAAGGTGCTCATTGATTTGGCTGGTAAAGTTTATACTTGCGTCAAGTCTTGGCATGTTGCAAATGTAGATGACGACCCTTGACGGTTTCATTATATTACCGCAGGAGCCTAGGATAACTTCGTGTCGCCTTTCCATGTTACGTAGTACCAAGTGTTCCATTTAGTTTCGTCCTCTCTCTTGGCCGCGAATATTCTACTATATATATGTTTTTTTGTTTGTCTTGACTCTCGTTTTGATGTCATCTACATGCGTGGTATCATGATTATAATAACTTGATCGAAGCCTAGTGTTTAGAGAAACGTTACCTTACCAATTTCCAATGTTGAACCAACCTTCAAAAACGTACGGTTTCTTTATATTTAGGAAAGGACGACGGTTATGTTACACCATCAACTGATTGCGTTGATTGTTGTTTGTTTGTCGTACCATGTGATCGATTGGCACGGGAATGAATACGGACATATTCATAGCAGTGTGTATTACGCTCCATCGCGCGCGGTAAGTGCCCATGATATGCTCGCATCCTGTACCTGTAATGCCATGGACGAGAAAAAAATTGTCTTCCGATTATCTTGATTGGAACCAAACAAAAAATATATAGTCCATTCTCTTCACATTACCGCCGGGGATCATATCGTCACGTGATGTTGTCTTTGTAGTAGAACCAAAACATTTTGATGAAAATTAGGGGCAAGGACAAGCGCAACGAAACTCGTCTTATCCTGCTACTGATCATCTCGGCCGTTTGAGAAAAGAACAATCCATGTTGGAATTGGAATTACGTAACCCTACAAAATCTCCACACATGGGCCCAAACATTTAAAGAGAACTACAAAGTCAACTCATGTTTGTTATACGATGATAGCAGAAGCGCGCGAAATATAAATATGCACACATATTTTATACTGACTTGGTTGGTTGCTTGCAATATAGATATATAGGCACTGGAAGTAACCTAGCAAGATCATCGTTAATTTAAGTTAGAAAAGAGAAAAGATATGGTCATCCATCGCTGAACGGTCGACATTCGACAATGTCAGGGCTAAAAAAACAAACTGCAGATAAATTAATAAACTTGTTCCAGCTGCTATCCATGAATGAATTGAAACGACCGGCGGTGGTGGGTCAACTATCCATATGAAATAAAGATGGATCAACATTTACATTCGAGTGGACGACGAAGCTGGCGGCTGGAATGTTAGCTTGCAATGGGAAAGTTGAGGACGCGCGCAACGGTAAAGTCTATTGCCACGTCGTATCCAATGATACGACAGGCACACACCTCTCGCTTTCGATCTCATCTGGAATCTTGCCATCTACATCTTGGCAGCGCGAGACAATTAACCGATCCATAGCGTGCTGTCGCATGGTGTCGACCGATGGATGTTTGCTGCCATAAGATTATTATAGGGCGGAGGCCAACTCACGAGTCTCAGTCCAACAAATGTTTGTTATGATGAGTCCACAGGCTACATATATATACCCTGTCATTCCAACTTTTGTGGTCTCTCCAAACATCTTAAGTTTAACCAAATCTATACAATAAAATAACAATATTTTTATGATACCAAATAAATGTCATTATACTCTTTATTCATTATATTTTCACAGTATATATATACTATTTAATGTTGTAAATATTCATAGGTTTTTTTAATTTTGGTCAAATTTAAATTGTTTTGACTCCCAAAGAAAGTTGAAATAACTTGTGATTTGGAATGGAGGAAGTATGTAACATCGGATAGAAACTTTTTGTCTTACCCTTTTGGTATATACGGTGCTGACCACTAGGATCGATCGACTACATGGACCGGATTCATAAGGATAACCTGATTGCGATGGCTGGTATGGGCTGCTAACTTGACCTCTTCAAATTGACAGTTTTAATTTAAGGTTTCAGTTCCTAAATTAATTGAACTTTCTTACAGAGTTGATGTTTAGTTATTCATTTTGTTTAGAGTTAATGATCATTCGCTGTATAATCTGATTTTTTTTAACATTCACTGCATTCTATAAACACCCTGTAATAGGCGATATGTGGGAGCGCTCAAGAAATCCATAACAAAGCCCGAGCGATTCCATCCTAATTTCCTAGGATGTACTCCCTCGATTCTAACTTGGCTGATAAGCTGCAGCAACGTTTACAACCACGGTGAAGATAACCTAAACTCAATCTGCTTTATAGTATCGTATATTTAGCCTTCATCCACAATCAAATGGAAAAAGGCCTTGTGATGTTGCAGCTCCTAATGACGCCATTTGAGGCTCATTTGACCAACTAAATTATGCAAAATGTTGTTTATATATTTGGTTAGGTGTCTACGGACTTTTCTGTAACAATATGCAACTTTGAGGGACATTCTACAAAGTACCCAAATCAGCCACAAAGGGCTACCCGAGCTCACCTCTATGTTTAGGTGCTTCTTGTTCTTCCCCTTTGGGGGTTGAGAGAGGGAGCGAGAGCTAGGGTTGAGAGAGGAGATGGTGAGGCTTTGATCTACCAAATCCACCACTAGAAGAGTAAAATTTGTGGGGATTTGAAGCCTTCCCAGCCTTGTTGCCTCCCACCTCTTGAATCCTTCATCTTTATAGTAGATTGCTTGCTCGTCGCCGCCCATAGTTTTTCTCCGTAAGGGGTTTTTACGTAAATCCTTGTGTGTATCTACGATTCAGTATTTATCTTTCCATACTTATTAATTTGTTTTTATCTTGCTTGCTATTGGTGCCATTTTGTCCAAGTTCGGTTTATGGGTATGCTGGCACGCAATGGATATATGTGTTTTTTGATATATTGATGATGAGAATTGATATGTTAGTGAGCTGATCTTTGCAAGTATATTCCTTATTGTGAAGTTTGGATAGCACCATGTTTGTAGAATGGATGCTATGGGCTGCGTTGTTGTATGCACACAAGGTGTTCGGTGAAATGCTTGTGAGAGATTAGCTTACTGATTTTGATGCTTCCACTGCCCCGCTGCGCTCACAGGCCTCCACAGCGAACATCAAACTCCCGTTGTCCGCCTTCAACCCACTCATCACCAAGGCAGACCGTTACCTGGCTAGCTGGCTGTCCTCCCTGTTGAGCTAGGTCAGGAGGGTGGAGCCGGTCAACTCAGTGCTCACTAGATTACCGACGTAAGCCATGGGAGCCATGCTCCTACCTCGAGGGGTGATCAAGAAGATCGACGCTCGACGCCACTCGTTCCTATGGGCAGGAACAGACAAGGCATCCGACACCCAATGCTTGGTGGCCTGGGAAGAAGTCTGCAAAGAAAAGGAAGACAGAGGTCTTGGTGTCAAACAACTTGACACCCAAAACGCCTGCCTGCTCCTGAAGCCCATACACAGGCTCCACCATCTTGGGGAGTTGGTGTAGGCACGGTGGGCGGCCGATGATGCCAACCTTGCTACTCTTTTACGACGACATCATAGGTACGCACTGGGTGGCACTGAGAGACCTCCTCCCTGCCTACCAGTATATCTCCAGAGTCATAGTGGGCTATGGCCACGCCACCGACTTCTGGAATGACTGCCGGCTTGAGGACACTCCTCTAGGAGAGCTGTTGTCCACCCTCCACAGCCATTACATGGCCAAGGTGCGAATGGTCCATGACGTCATGGGCTCCAACCAACCAAGGTTGTTCCTGCGCAGGCTCACCACCCAAGCTACGCTAGAGCTTGGCCACCTCACCGACATGCTCCAAGGCGTCAAGCTCCAAACAACACAAGACCAACACTCTAGTTTTTTCAAAGACGGTGTCCACAATATGATGACAGGGCTCATGTATAAAGCCTCTCTGCACTGAGACCACAACCCTACTTCTCATTGCTTCGTTTGGAGATACTTGGGTTAAGTTCTTCGGATGGCTGCTCACGAGGGACCGGATCAACACTTGGAGCAACCTCACCCACAAACACATCATTGAGGACGCGTCCTGTCCCATCTGTGGCGCAAGCGATGAGATAAGAGATCACATCTTCTCCCAATGCCCTTTCATCCACACCTTCTGGGTGGCCATTGGCTGGAGCCCCTCCAACATTGCGCCCGTGTCCAGAATTTGGGAGTCCATTCCCCCGTCCCATGTGTCAAAGAAGAATCTGCACCCCCTCATCCTCCTGCTCTACTGGGAAGCTTGGAAGCACCAGAACATGGTCATATTCAATGGCCTACCGCCCAGCGTCGCTCGCCTTATAGCTACTTGTAGGGAGTTTGCGAAGAATTGGAGCTATCGCATCACGAAGAGGGACATAGCCCACACTCAGAACTGGAGCATAGCCATTCCTATTGGGAATATTCCCTAGAGGTAATCATAGAGATGATGATATTCTGATTGTATCTATGACTTGCATTAAGTGTTCATTGAATATCCATTATAGACAACTTGTGTTGATTGACAATTATGTGAATTGTCTGTGGAACTCAATTACTTGAGTGGTTATTCTAAAGTTGTCCCTGGTCGGCGTTCTTGAGAACACACTTGAATATTAGACCAGCACATGTATTAGTTGATGGCTATGTTTCACAAGTCATGGACATGGAGATATCGAACTAATAATGTGGGCACATGTGAGACATGTAGGCTGGACTCACCCGAAATGAGATTGTCTCTATTCACGTCATGTACATTATGTCCTTAGACCTAAGATTGTGGTATGTACTCAAGATGTGAAACGGCCTACTTAGGGATTATCAAATGCTGCTCCGTAACTAGGTAGTTATAAAGGTGGTCTTCGGGTGGTCAGGAAGTATGCTATGAGACATAGACAGTCAAGATGGAATTTGCCCTCTCTACATGAGAGAGATATCACTGGATCACTCAAGTGATTGGATCAACAAATGCATGGGCGTGCTTGGGTTAAGTGTTAACCCACGAGTTGAACCGTATATCAGTGGCAAAGGGAATAACTTGTACATGGTCGTAGTGGTTCGTCTGATATGATCTTTGCGTATGTATAGGAGTTGTCACATCTTGCTAGAGGCCGCTGTCAACTATTAGGCGAGTAGGAGTACTTGGTCCATGTCTATGTGTGTGTGAACCCATAGGGTCACACGCTTAAGGGTTGGAAGCCTAGTTCGGGTTGGCCCAGATTAGACAAGGCTTAGGGTTCCTGATGGGCCTACAGGTCGGGGTCGCATAGAGATGCCTATATAAGCAAGGGGTAGGGGCGAGGCAAAAGAATCTAAACTAATCTAATCTGATCCGATCGATCTATTCAGTTGTCGTCGCCCACCCCACGCTCACACCTTTGCTCCTCGTGGACCTAGCAGTCTGGTTGTGCATTGCTTCCTCCCGCACGTGTGTGATACCTCGGAGGTGCTACAACTGCGGTACAAGGACAGACCTGGTCGGTCACGGAGGTCGGCAACTGGTCGGTGACTAGTTGGACTGGTCGGTGACTAGTTGGACTGGTCGGGAACGTGCTCGGACGACCTGAAAACGAAGGATGTACTTGACGGATGACCACGCAACTGCACGGCACTGCTGCAACGCGTTTGACTACATCGAGTCTTCCGCTGCATCTACGTGTCTAGTGGTAATGCCATGACCTATATCTAGCAGTAGATCCTAGTTTATGAGGTAGAAAAATTTTATTTTCTAGCTAGCATAGCACCCTCATAACCCATCAATTCCTATGTAATCTGAACCTCACATATTCTCCTAGATTGTAATCTCTGTTGTAAAGTGTGCAAGGCCTCAGCCTTCCACCAATTGGGACTTGCTCCCAGGCATCAGTGAAATGAAAATGTAGGTCGGGATCCGTTGATGCCCACCGAAGTTCTTAAAAAATGGAAAGAGGCAATCATAGTTCACAAAGATGGGGGAAGTAAGCCAAATATCTTGTGGTGATCAGATAAACGTGTTGATTTGGCTTGGGTGCCTAAGGCATGGGGATATGTTGACTAGTGAGTATTCTCATACCATCTCCATTCTGTTCTATGAAAGGTTGGGGTCTTGAAGCAACCCTACTCATGCACGGGTATGGAGGTTTGTTCTAGTCTAAAATATGGTAAGTTGTACACCCTCTGACACACTACGCCACAATAGATTTGTAGGGGCGGCTCTAGAGCCTCTATAGGGGCGGTAGGCCCAGCCGCCCTCCATGGTATTCTTACAAATCAAGGCACTATGGGGGCGGCTGGCCCAACCGCCCTTACAAATATCATTTTTAGGCACGGCTGGATCAACAGCCACCCCTACAGTGAATTTCGAAAAACAAAAAAAAGTCCAAATGGGATAGGATCTGGGCCTAGATCCCGTCCCGCTACGAAAACCCTAGCGTTGCCAAAACCCTAGCGCCCTAGTAGATCCTGCTGCCACCGTCGAACAACCGCTATCACCACGAACTGCTACAGCTCAAGCCCACTGTGCCACAGCCGGATCCACCACTGGGGACTACGCCTGGGCTGCCCCGTCGCCTAGATCCGTCCGATGGAGAAGGAGAAGGAGGACCTCGCAGCGGATCCTGCCTTCCCGACAGTGCCACTGCTATATCCGCTGCTAGGGACTCCGCCCGGGCCACCATCGCCTGGATCCGCCCATTGGAGATGTGGAAGGAGGAGCTGGCGGTGGATCCGGCCTCCCTGGCTTCCCCGACAGAGAGGGGAACGAGTGAGGAAGAGAAGGAGATAGGATGAACGGGAGCATGACCGGTGATGGAGCATACCTGATGCATGGATGCTAGCTTCTCAATGCCACCATGCTTCGCACACCGCTCATCACCACCACCGGCGCTACCTGGGTATTTCTGGCCAGATGGAGGAAGGAGCGCCTTTCCCTCTCGCTCCGGCTATTTCTGGCGCATGTTGCCATGCGCTCCTCATGCGAGAGAGAGGGAGGGAGTGGCCAAGAGAGGGAGAGGTGAGGGAGGTGGTAGAGACCGAAGTCTGCGAGAGCGGCGTGCGGCATCTGAGAGAGAGGTGAGGTGGGCGCATGCGGGAGAAAGTGATGAAGTGATGAGAGTGAAACCCTAACTCCGCATTATATATGACGACACAACTGGGCCACCGTGGGCTGCCGTCGGCGCACCGTGCGCGCCTGCTGGAACGGGCCGCAGGCCAAAATCAACGCCGGGCCAAATGGTTTGCCCCGGCTTGATATGAATAGTTCAATTTATGAATTGTTTCTTTAATTTTCCAGAAACTTGGAATAAATTTGAATTAGATTTAAATATAGATGTCAAATGGAAAAATTAGCTATGTATCAAGTATAGATCTTGATGAGTTCTACAAACATGGTATTTAAAATATTTTTATTTGAGGTCATTTAGTGTCTCAATTGACCAAGTTTGACCAAGTCAAACCTTAGATTTTAAAAAAATGACAATTAGACTATAGTTTTTAAAGCCCTATATGGTCTCAACTCGAAAAGTCATGAATACCAAGATTGGTCCACTCATCAAGATCTATATTTGATATATAGGCTATTTTTATGTTTGATAAAGAGTTAGCAAAGTGTAGTTCTAAATCCACAAGTCTCCCATATAGTTTCATAAAAGTCTGTGAGATTCAAGATTTTATAACTAGTGTTTACTAACACTTTCTTAAATGCAAAAATGACCTATGTATCAAATTTAGATCTTGATGAGTTCTACAAACATGGTATTCAAAAGTTTTTCTTTTGAGGCCATTTAGTGCCTCATTTGACCAAGTTTGACCAAATCCAATCTTGGATTTTAAAACATGTGACTAGTGTTTGCTAACACTTTCTCAAAAGCAGAAATAACTTATATAGAAAATATAGATCTTGATGTGTTTTACAAACATAGTATTTAAAATATTTTCATTTGAGGTCATTTAGTTGCTCAATTGACCAACTTTGACCAGGCCAAACCTTGGATTTTAAAAAAATATGAGTAGTGTTTACCAAAACTTTCCAAATACAAAAAAGAACTATATGAAAAATGTAGATCTTGATATTTTTTTACAATCTTAGTATTCAAAAGTTTTTCATTTAAGGTAATTTAGTGTTTCATTTCACCAAGTTTGACCAAGTCAAATATTGGATTTTAAAAACATGCGACTAGTGTTTACTAACGCTTTCTCAAATGCAAAAATAAACTATGTAACAAATGTAGATCTTGATAAGTTGTACAATCTTGGTATTCAAAAGTTTTTTATTTGAGGTCATTTATAATATTTCACTAAATTTGACCAAGTTTAACGAAATCATTTTTAGGGGCGGCTGGAGCCGCCCCCTAAAAATAAGCCACATTTGTAGGGGCGGCTGAAAACACCAGCCACCCTTACAGTGCTATCTGTAGAGGCGGTTAGTTTAGTGGTACCCGCGCATCCCACTATAGGGGCGGCTGTAGTGCTAGGGGCCTAGCTCTTACAAATCATGTTTGACGTAGACAGTCAATGCCGATGTTGTGCCCAGCAACCAGCTGAACGAGTAGTTTCCGGCGAGATGAAGGTAATATGGTGATCGGTGATGAAGAGTTGAAGACGAAGGTCCATGCCCCAACAATGTGGAGCTGGAGTGCCTAGTGAGTGATGACCTCTAGAGGCCGCGTGGTTGCCGTCAAGGACGAGAATGCGAGGAGTGGTCGGCCGCGAGGTGTATGGCGGCGATGGCGAATACACGGCCGGTGCAGCAAGCTTCGTTCGAGCGGGAAACGCAAGCAATGCGTAGGAATAGGCAAGAGGAGGTTGATGGCCAGTATCCACTGCTTCCTTTCATTACCCAGCGACAAGTGCCGGATATTGATAGATTAGCTGTTGGAGCTACGATTGGTTGCAAGAATATCCAAAATAGGATTTCACAATACAAATAACTACTCTTTTAGAGTTGCTCCTATGCCCTATTTAGATCCCTATGGATAATAATTATCTGCTAATAGCTACCTTTTTCGACCGAAACAGGTGTATAGGTAATTATTAGCTGAACCTTTAGATAATAACTAGCTCAATTATATTGTTGGGTCAATCAGATAATAGCAGCTAATAGTTATCTTTAGTTTTGTTTGGGTCCCAATGGATAATAGCTATTTGCTAACAGTTATCTTTTTTTTTTTTCATCCGCACAGGTGTAGCTAATAATATGTATAATTATTAGCTCGACCTCCACATAATAACTGTCTCACTAGCTGTACCAATGAGATAATATCAACCAATAGTTATCTTAGTAGTATTTTTCATTAAATGTGCAACCATACATCCTACACCTAATAGGTAGCTAGCTAACCTTAGATAATGAGGTATTAGCTGGCCAACTATTTGCAAATATTGAATCCAAAGTAGCATTTTTTATCAGTTGTGCATCCAAACACCCTTCGCTAGAGTGTAGCTAATAGTTAACTAGCTAATATTAGATCTGAGCTCCCTCGCTGTCCCAAATTCTCAAATTATAAGATGTTTTGGTTTCTAGATTCATAGATTTCAATATGTATCTAGACACAATATATATCTTATATACGTAGTAAAAAAAGTATTAGCAAATAGTGAATCTAAAAAGTGCTGAGATTCTTTTAATTTAGAACATAGGGAGTATTAGCTAGCTGACTATTAGTAGATAGTGAATCAAAAAGAGCCTATCGAATGGAAGGGGTTGTTCGGGTGCAGAGAGCTGACTTATACTCCCTCCGTCCCAAAAAGGATGACGTTATGGGAAGCGTATCAGTCAAACTTTCTCAACTTTGACTAGATTTGTACAAAATGCGTGCAATATTTATATCTCCAAATAAATTTATTAAAAAATTAGACTTAAAAATCTTTCTAATGATACTAATTAGGTAGCATAAATATTTATATATTTTAATATATAATTACCGGAAGTTTAAAAACGTTGACTTCTCGGAAAGCGAGAATGACATCTATTTTGGGACGGAGGGAGTAGTTTACATGTGACTCTAGTGGCTTTTGGACCAAAATTTTGTACAAGTGGGCTAAAATATCACATCAACGGATTGTGTATTTATGTCATATCTCATTTTAAAGGACTAAAATAAGATATAAAAGCCTTACATGCTCCCTAGGATGTTGCACACATAAGTTGACAAATTATAAATAGTACCAAATCAGAGTTTATTACATAGCGCATGAACAGCATGACATTGTCTTTAACAAGGATAAGACATAACTAAGATAACTCCAGATGATGGCTCCACCACAGGGACAAGTCAACTGGTTGACACAAGCTAGTAGTCATGTCGATAACTCTCACTTCAATCTTGATCTGTTACCCATCCAAAAATTTCTAAGTAATGAAATAAAACAAGTGTAAGTACATACGTACTTAGCAAGCATAGCAAGGGTTCATGAGGCTCAATAAAGGTTGACTCGATTTAACTGCAAGTAGCTTTTTAGTTTATGTCATATTTTAGCAATTAGCATCAAGGTAGTAACAAACACATAACCACATGATCAGATAAATATGATTAAGAATATGATAAAAATAACATTAACAAGTAGCACATTTTGAGTTGATGATCCAATTCCACAAGAACCCCTTGGCCGCCCTAACCCTGGCACGGATGATATATCGGTTTAACTCTGCGTAGAGGTGTATACTTTCACTACGGGTCATGATTCCCAACCGCCTGGGTGTATAACTCCCAAACACTCATAAACCATATAAAGATACTCACAGGTTCATATAACAAATTAGGGCCACAGGGTCATTGGATGTAGGAAATCCTTCCTTCCAATATGGCACATGGCCTACCCGGTTATACACATACTGAAGAGGCCATCCTATACCCAACTCGCAGATCCTCTAACTCACTAGAGAATGTCCTATGAATAACTAGAGCCAGAGCCAGATAACCCCCATAGCTGTACATTATGTCCCGGATGAACACTTACAGTTCGGATCTTATTGAAAACCATCTTTAATTATTAGTTGCATAGTCATTAATCAAGTTACAAGATCGTGGTTATAAAGCACTAGCATTAACTACCCATACGCAACTTCCCCAGTTATCAAGTTAAATATGTGTTCAAAGCTAGGTAATCCTAACAGGGTAGCAAAGAGACACATGCGTATCATTTTAGTGTGTATGATGAATAGGTAACAAGGATGGTCCCAACTATACTTGCCTTGTTCAAAGTTTTCATGAGGAACCTACTGATCCTGGTTGTCGAAGAACTCTTGGTCTCTAACGAACGGCTCACTCTCTAGATCCGATCAACAATTAGCAACACACAAGCATCGAGCAATCATACGCGAACAAACAAATGGACTTAAATTAGAATAGTACACCATGTCACAAAATATATTTAAAAAGAATTGATAAAATTATTCTACACGTTGCTACGATCACACAGACATAAAGACCATCAAAATCGGAGCTATAACGAGAAAGTTATGAATTTTACAAGATTTCCTATTGTAAAATAATTAGTTTGAAACAAAACTCAATTTTCAAAAGTTGAAAATAAATCTAATAATGATACTAACAGGTAGATTATGAAATTACAAACTCAACCCAACTTGAACGGATCGAATCCGAACTAAAACGGAGAAGTTATAAGCGTTTCAAAATAGTGGCAAAATTGTAAATAGATAAAAACATATTTCGAAACTGTAAATAGGATAATACGTTTTCCAGTGAAGGAAACGTATTCTAGGATCTGTTAAAATAGAAAATACGTCTTCCAATGAACAAAGCGTATTTTTGAATTAGTTAAAAGGAAAATACGCTTTCCAGTAAGCAAAGCGTATTCTGCGAAAACCGCAAAGGACTCTTAACTAAATAGATAAAAGGGCAGGGGTTTTCCTGTAAGTTTGCCAGATGAAGGGGTACGGTCTAACCAGACCAGTTGGATCTGAGATGGATAGTCCAGATCAGATCGGAGTAACGGCCTCGTCGGGGAAGACGACCGGCGTGGTTGATGGCCATGGCCGGCGGCAAGGACCTCGCCGAAAAACATGAAACCAACCCTACAGACCTTGGTTTGACTCGAGACTTGAACCAATCGAAAGCGGAGCTCAAGGCGGACTCACTGGTGGAGAAGATGGGAACTTGAGCGAGCTAGAGATGGCTAGCGACTGACGACGACAGCGACAAACTCGTCGGCGCCATGGACCTAGCGCTACAGGCCACGAAAGGACCTGGGATGGGTACCAATCGAAGGAGAAGCTCAAGGTGATCTCACCTGCAGCGAAGATGAAGCCCGGAGCGGTCTGTGGCAAGCTGGTGGCGAACGACGGCAGATGGTAGCACCCTACAGAGGTTTGACAAGGTACCATGAGCAAAATCAAGCGAGGAGGATAGTCAAATTGATCTCGACGAGCTCAGGAGGTCAAAGAGGAACCCGATGGCATGTCAATGGAGGCGTCGCTGCGTCGAATTTGTGATTCGAGCACAAGGATGGCAACGGCTAGGGTTGCGACGGTTGCAGCTTGCTCGAGCGAGGGCGATTCAAGGCTTGGCGAGGGTCGAGGCGGCGCTCGGGCTCACTATTTATGCCCGGGTGGCTTGGAGCGCACGCGAGGTTGGGAGGAGTCAAGGTCGAGGTGTACTACGGTCGGTGTCCTGCTCGGACACGAGCTCGAGGAAGGGGATAACACCGATAGGCGAGACCTAGCTGTCAGCTGAACAAAGGGAGCAAGGTCGGGTTGTCAATCAGACGGACAGCGGGAGAGGCGAACACGGGCGCTGGCGGCTTGTTCAGCTAGCTGTTGGCCCAAGAGGGGGGTCGAGCGCGCAGGCCACGAGGAAGGAGGGGCCCTCGGGCCAAAGGGAAGGCGGGGAGGTGAGGCAGGCCGACCGGCCGGTTAGGCCGCTCGGGCCGCAAGGAGAGAAAGGTAGGGAGAGGGAAAAGAAAGCCTTTTCATTTATTTGAATCACTTTTCAAATGGATTTTCAAATCTTTTTGAATTCATTTTTAGATTTGGTCAAAACCACACATCACAAAATAAATAATGCACCAGCATGAATGCACAAACATGTTTCTTGACCTACTTTTGATTTTTACTTTTATAAAAATTATTATTTTGCCTGAATTCAATGCTCACCAAATTGCAAAAATTAAATCAATTTGACTATTTTGAAATCATGCAAATTTTAGGGGTTACAATTCTACCCCCTTAAAATAATCTCGTCCTCGAGATTGGACTGGTACTTCCTCCAATAACTGCAGATAAGTCTGGCATACCAGGAAACCACTCGGGAAAGCATCTAAAAACTTACCCATGACACATCCTCAAGTATCATGTAACTGATTCACTATGGCCATTGGTGGTGCTTGCACTACCACTCCAACACTGATTCGATCCCCATTTGGTATTGTTAGAACTACCACTTTCTTCTTACACTGAATTACCACATTGTGTTGCTTCATCCAATCCAATCCCAAAAGCACATCAATGCCAGATGCACTCAACACAATCGGACTAGCGGTGAATTCTACCCCCTTAAAGAGATACTAATGGTGGGGCAACAATAAGAAGCTGGTATTCCTCCTCCTGGTGAGTTCACTAGCATGGGTTCTTTCATGGCAAGTAAAGGTATGCTATGTATCCTAACAAATGCTTGTGATATAAAAGAATACGAAGCTCTAGAATCAAAAAGAACAGTAGCGGATATAGAGTTGATGCTAAACGTACCTAGCATAATCTCTGGTGCCTGCTGAGCAGTAGCTTCCTGTCTAGTCTCGATGGACATGTGGTTCACTCTCCCATAGTTAGCATAAGATTTCTCATTACCACTCTACCTTCGTGGCGTCTGTTGATTCTTCCTAGGGCAATTGTTAGCATAATGCCCCACTTCACCACAACTGAAACACCTAATAGGAGTACTGGAAGCACTATTCTTCAAAGGAATGTTGTTAGGTGTACTGAGAGGTGGGGCCTGATTACCCTGCTGCTGCGGTGTTTGCTGATTCCAATTCTATTGTTGGTTCTATGAGCGATTATGGAACTGATTGTCCTGGCTAATTGGTCCTTGATACCTCTGATGATATCCTTGAGAGTTTGGATGAAAATAGTTGTTGCTTCCAAATCCTTGTCGTTCCATCCTCCTCTTCATGTCCTTGTCCCTGCGCATATTGTCAAGCACAATAGCGCTATTCACCAACTCCTGGAAACTGGCATACTTCTATCCAGCCAACTGCAGCCTAAGTTCATAGTAGATCCCATTGAGGAAGTGACGCCGCTTGTCAGCTTCTTCCCGCACCTCATTTAGAGCATAGCGAGCAAGCTCATTGAATTTGTTGTGATACTCACTCATAGTCATGTTGTCCATCCTGAGAGATTTGAATTCCTCTTGATTTTGCTCCACAAGACCTTCTAGGATGTGGTGCACCTTGAAATCCCTAACAAAATCTTCCCACGTGATGGTGGGAGCATTGGCGGAACGAGCAGCTTGATAAGACTCCCACCATGTTTGCGCAGCACCTTGCAACTGTCCAGACACATAGAGCACCTTTTCTCCATCATTGCACTGAGTAAGGTTCAATTGCTTTTCCATAACATGTATCCAATCATTAGCTTCCAGTGGTTCTATGGAGTGAGAAAACATGGGAGGATTACCATACATGAACTCTCTACGCTTATCCCGTGATGGTGGCGCGTGTGGTACTCCTCTAGCTTGCATGGTCTGTGCCAACTGGGTCAAAACTTGCATCATCTCACCTTGTGAGGCGATGAATTCCTCATGGGTGACCAGTGGGGGATTGTTTCCAGCAATGATCTTGTCGCCCCTTCTCGACATCTGCACCAATTGATACGGAGGGATCCTTAGCACAACCGACATTCCAATACTGTCAGCTTTATCATAGTTCTGATAATTTCTGGACGAGTTGCAGTTTTAGCAGTCCAGTAAAACAATCATGACTAGAGTTCTAGATATCCAATTCAGACAAACTTTATACGGTTGGAAAGCTTAGGAAGTTATATACAACTTTCATTTATATTGTATCACCAGATTCAGTTGTTAAGTTGGTCAAAAATAGCACACAACAAAAACTGTTTCGGACATCGAGACTGTGCAGAAACACTGAATTTGAAAGGTTATAACTCGCAGCTCAGAAATGATCTAAAGGCGATTCTTGCGACATTGGATAGGTACTGAAGCTTGTTATTTCCATAAAAATTCCACCAAATTTGTAGTAACCAAACTCCAGATATAACAGAAACATTGCAGACCGCTCCAGAATTTCAGCACAGGAAAGATTCGAGATTGACCCAACTACCCTTTATTAAAGACCCCAAAACTCTAATATGCTTAACTAAGGATCATTATAGACATGCCCACAAATCTCCAACACTCATTACAAAGATCCAAATCAAACATAAGAATAATGACAACACAACAGGGCACTAAAGATGCACAAAGCAAACATTGACCGAACTTGCGATACTATCATTTTCTTCATATTAAGGGCAGAGATCCTAAAGCTTCCTTTCTAGATAACATGAGAAGGGGGTAAGAAAAGATTCTAAAAGAATATCAAAATAAGGACTAGATGAGAACAATGACTTTTCAAAATAAGCATCAAGGTAGAGGTAAGTATCAAGGTAGGATATAGTAGCAGAGAAAATACCAAGGTTTATAGAACAAGGTTTTTCTTTAGAGCCTTCTAGACCTTAAAACGACCAGTTTCTACTAGGCTTGCGTCCAACAGTCAACTATGCTCTGATACCAATCTGCCATATCTCATTTTAAAGGACTAAAATAAGATACATAAAAGCCTTATATGCGCCCTAAGATGTCACACACATAAGTTGATAAATTATAAATAGTACCAAATCAAAGTATATTACATAGCACACGAACAGCATGACATTGTCTTTAATAAGGATAAGACATAACTAAGATAACTCCAGATGATGGCTCCACAATAGGGACAAGTCAACTGGTTGACACAAGCTAGTAGTCGTGTCAATAACTCTCACACCAATCTTTATCTGTTACCAATCTGGGATTTTCCAAGTAATGAAATAAAACAAGTGTAAGTACATAAGTACCTAGCAAGCATAACAGGGGTTCATGAGGCTCAATAAACGTTGACTCGGTTTAACTACAAGTAGCTTTTTAGTTCATGTCATATTTTAGCAGTTAGCATCAAGGTAGTAACAAACCCATAACCACATGATCATATAAACATGATTAAGAATATGATAAAAACAACATTAACAAGTAGCACATTTTGAGTTGATGATCCAATTTCATAAGAACCCCTTGGCCGCCCTAACCGTGGGCACAGACGATATATCAGTTTAACTCTACACAGAGGTGTACACTTTCACTACGGGTCATGATTCCCAACCGCCTGGGTTTATAACTCCCAAACACTCAAAAACCATATAAAGCCAATCATAGGTTCGTCTAACAAATTAGGGCCGCAGGGTCATCGGATGTACGAAATCCCCCTTCCAATATGGCACATGGCCTACCCGGTAATACACATACTGAAGAGGTCGTCCTATACCCAACTTACAGATCCTCTAACTCGCTAGAAAAGGTCTTATGAATAACTAGAGCTAGAGCCATATAGCCCTCATAGCTGTACGTTATGTCCCGGATGATCACTTACAGTTTAGATCTTATTAAAAACCATCTTTAATCATTAGTTGTATAGTCATTAATCAAGTTACAAGATCATGGTTATAAAGCACTAGCATTAACTACCCATATATAACTCCTCCAGTTATCAAGGTAAACAAGTGTTCAAAGCTAGGTAATCCTAATAAGGTAGCAAAGAGACACATGCGTATGATATTATTGTGTATGGTGAATAGGTAACAAGGATGGTCCCAACTATACTTTCCTTGTTCAAAGCTTTCTTAAGAAACCTGCTGATCCTGGTTGTCCAAGAACTGTTGGTCTCCAACGAACGGCTCACTCTAGATCCGATCAATAATCAGCAACACATAAGCAACGAGCAATCATACACAAGCAAACAAATGGACTTAAATTAGAACAGTACACCATGTCACAAAATAGATTTGAAAAGAGTTGATAAAACTATTCTACATGCCGCTACGATCACACAGACGTAAAGATCATCAAAATCGGAGCTATAACGAGAAAGTTATGAATTTTACAAGATTTCCTATTGTAAAATAATTAATTTAAAACAAAACTCAATTTTCATAAGTCTAAAATAAATCTAACAATGATACTAACAAGTAGATTATGAAATTATGAACCCAACGCAACTTGAACGGATCAAATCGGAACTAAAACGAAGAAGTTATAAGCGTTTCAAAATAGTGGCAAAACTGTAAATAGAGGAAACGTATTTCAAAACTATAAAAAGGATAATACGTTTTCCAGTGAAGGAAACATATTCTGGGATCTGTTAAAAGAAAAAATACGCCTTCCAGTGAACAAAGCGTATTTTTGAATCAGTTAAATGGAAAATAAGCTTTCTAGTTATCAAAGCGTATTCTGCGGAAACCGCAAAGGAGTCTTAACTACATAGATAAAAGGTCAGGGGATTTCCTGTAAGTTTGCCAGACGAAGGGGTACGGTCTAACCAGACCCGTTGGATCTGAGATGGATGGTCCAGATCAGATCGAAGTATCGGCCTCGCTGGGGAAGACGACCGCCGCGGTGGATGGCCATGGCTGGCGGCGAGGACCTCGCCGGAAAACACGAAACCAACCCTACGGACCTTGGTTTGACTCGAGACTTCAACCAATTGAAAGCGAGGCTCAAGGCGGACTCACTGGTGGAGAAGATGGGAACCCAAGCGAGCTAGAGATGGCTAGCTACTGATGACGGCGGCGACAAGCTCACCGGCATCCATGGACCTAGTGCTACAGTCCACGAAACGACCTGGGATGGGTACCAATCGAAGGAGAAGCTTAAGGCGATCTCACCTGCGGCAAAGATGAAGGCCGAAGCGGTCTGTGGCAGGCTGGTGGCGAACAACGGCGGACAACGATGCCCCGCAGAGGTTCGACGAGGTACCGTGAGCAAAATCGAGCGAGGAGGATAGTCAAATTGATCTCAGCGAGCTCGGGAGGTCAAAGAGGAACCCGATGGCAAGTCAATGGAGGTGTCGCTGTGTCGAATTTGTGATCCCGAGCGCAAGGGCGGCGGCGGCTAGGGTTGTGGCGGCTGCAGCTTGCTCGAGCGAGGCCGGTTGCGAGGCTTGGCAAGGGTTGAGGCGGCGCTCGATCTCACTATTTATGTCCGTGTGGCTTGGAGCGCACGCGAGGCCGGGAGGAGTCGAGGTCGAGGTGGATTCCGGCCGGTGTCCTGCTCGGACACAAGCTCGGGGAATGGGATAACGCCGACAGGCGGGACCCAAGTGTCAACCGAACAAAGGGAGCCGGGTTGGGTTGTCAGTCGGACGGAGAGAGGGAGAGGCGAACATGGGCGCTGGTGGCTTGTTGGACCGGCCTGTCGGCCCAAGAGGGGGGTCGGGCATGCAGGCCGCGGGGAAGAAGAGGCCCTCGGGCCTAAGGGAAGGCAGGGAGGTGAGGCAGGCCGACCGGACGGTTGGGCCGCTCGGACCGCAAGGAGAGAAAGGGAGGGAGAGGGAAAAGAAAGCCTTTTCATTTATTTGAATCACTTTTCAAATGGATTTTCAAATCTTTTTGAATTCATTTTCAGATTTGGTCAAAACCACACATCACAAAATAAATAATGCACCAGCATAATTGGACAAACATGCTTCTTGACCTATTTTTGATTTTTACTTTCATAATAATTATTATTTTGCCTGAATTCAATGCTCACCAAATTGCAAAAATTAAATCAATTTGACTATTTTGAAATCATGAAAATTTTAGGGTGTTACAATTTACCCACACACCATGGGACCGAGTTACTCATATATAGCGATGATCCAATGCAAAAGTAAAAAAATTTATAGCAACCGACTATTTATTATTGATGTATGGATTAATTCCACATTTCGCCCCTCAACTATCACCCTGGTCTAATTTTGACCCCCAACTCCGAAACCGTCTAGCGCTGGCACCCGAACAATCAAAATGGTTCAATTTTGGCACCTGGGAAGGGGCAAAGCTGTTTTGACCGATGGTGAGTGGTTTTGACCATGTGGGGCTCATATGTCAGCCACTCCTTACTCCTTACCTCCCTCTCCTTCTAGCTCCAGCAATAGCCACAACCCTGCCGCCTCTCTCGTCTACGCCGAGCAGAGGACCATCGCCGTGCTCTGCCTCGTCCTCGTCGACCACGAGCAGGGGGGAGATCGGCCCACGCTGCCGCGGGAGCACGCGGGGGACCTCCGCCCGCCTGCCCCTGGTGCACCGCCTTCGCTCCTCTCGCTCCTCTCCGCTCCACCCGCCCCGGTGTGCTCTGAACACGAGCATGGAAGAGCCATGGTCGTACCCCGAGCTTGGAGGAGCCAGTAGGGCCGCCATGACCACGACCGGCATCGTCACGGTGGCAGAGCGGCGTGGACCGCCAGGAGGGAAACAGGAGGGGGCGGGCGCGGGGGCCGAGGAAGGGCGGGGCCGCCTTCGGCGCAGTGGGTCGGGGCTAGGGAACCGCGCGGCTGCTCGGGGAAGGGTGCTTCTCGTGGTGCTCGCCATTGCCGCCTTGCACACGACGGGCTAGGAATGCAGCCCGCCCTAATGGTAGCGCGGGGACGATGACTCGGGAGGCGCGGAGCTTGGTGGCAGGGTGGCGGCGCATCCCAACCGCGGGCCTATTCCCAGCCGACGGCGCATCCCCACCGCGGCCACCACGGCCGCTCCAATCCCGACGAGTCCGCGACTGCCCACCCCAGCAGTGCCCGGAGAGGCCGCCTCGCGCCTCGCACTGCCGACGAACCTCGCGCACATGCCCGAGGAGCCCGCGCGCGGCGGTGGACCTCGCGCCCATGGCGAGGGAGACCACGCGTGGCGGCAGCGTGACGGCAAACCTCGTGAACGCGGCGTAACGGGGCGGTGGGCCTCGCGCACACAGCTCGCCTTGTTAATGTCCGGTGGTGGCGGCCTCACCCGCGTCGCAGGTCATGGCCACAGGTCACCGCCCTGCTTGCGTGTCACTGCCGCTGCTGCTTGCGCGCAGCCACTGTAGCCTGCTCACCGTTGGTGACGGGAGAGGCGGCGGGGTCGTGGTTACTGCTAGAGCTAGAAGGAGAGGGAGGTAAGGAGTGGCTGACATGTGGGCCCCAAATGGGTCAAAACCACTCGCCGTCGGTCAAAACAGCTTTTCCCTTGCCCAGGTGCCAAAATTGAACCATTTTGATAGTTCGGGTGCTAGCGCTAGACGGTTTCGGAGTTAGGGGTCAAAATTAGACTAGGGCGATAGTTGAGGGGCCAAATGTGGACCTAATACTTGATGTATTCACTTTTAGGAACTAACTGTCCATCGCAAACCTTTAGCGACTCACCGCTCAACGCTAGTTATCAACCTCTAGTAAGTGCAGTCTATTGCTGATTAAGGGTTGTGGTGTAGTGTGATCAGAGAACTTTGTGCAGTTTTGTTCCTCTTTTTATTTGCTGGACATCTGATTTTGCTCTGCTGCACGTTTCTTTTCTAATTAAATGTGGCCCCCTCCTGTCTTCTAAACCAAGATCAGCGCGCGGCATGCGAGCGCACGACCTCAGTACATGCATTCATCATGAAGGGGCCGGCACACATATGTCATCACGCAGATCCGAAGGACAGTGCTGAGCTGGTGCCGGTGACTGCATCTGCATCGATGGGAGCTGCTGGGATCTTTGTACGTCGTGCCGGTGGCATTCAGTCTCCCTCATCAATCTGGTGCAAGCATCCATGGTGCCCGGATATTTTTTTTCTATATATTATTTAGCAGTCGGTGGTCAAAATTTGAGATGTTTGATTTGTGGTAAAGTCAAGATGAACTAATAGTCTTGTTATCTACTATGCTTTGCTTGTCTCCACAATTTGCCAAAATTTCGGAAATAATATTTGCGCAAACAGTGTGTGGTTCATGGACAAACCAAAAGGTGAGGTTGACTACTAAGACATTACAAATAGTCAGCTAAATTAATAAATATGCTGCAGGGACCACATTTTAGATCAAGTTCGCTCCTTAGCTTTGCATTGTAGATGAAAACTATGACAAGCCCTATTTTTTCCTTTGAAATGAAATTATCAAGTCGTACTCGAAGATGGTGATTAATTTTCCTTTCCACTATTGACACAAAAAGAAAAAGGACCCATGTGAGGTTAGTGATTCTTGGCAAGTTCAAGGACTAGTAGGCCGCCAGGTCCGATCTGACGAGGCAATGTGAACACAAATATAATACCGTGTGGTAGTCTAATCCGATCCATCCGATTATCGACTGTACGGCAAAGACCGCACAAATCTAGCGCAGCTTTCGGGGGAAGACACAGAACCACGGTGGCTTTTGTCTAATTGTCTTGCGTCTTGCTCATGGCACACAGATGGTCAGATGGATCGTGTGGCCTCTCTGCGTGCCAATGAACATGGATGGACTGTCGCCCCCCACCCCCCCCCCACCCCCCCACCACAAGAGGTGCTATATTTTTCAATAAAATTGGACATAGTCTCGAGCAGCTTTGTTCACCAAAAAGAACATGGGTCGATTGTGTTGTCCGTGTCTTTTTATTCTCACAACATAATTGAATACTCGGTAGGAGTACATCAGAGGAGAATGTGCATCTTGGCTTTGCTACTGTGGATATTCCTTCCCAGCTGTCACCGTCCTACAAAGTATAGATGCAATAATGGAAGTATCTAGAAGATTTTAGAATGTTCTAGGTACTGATCAGAGGAGGAAGAAAGTGAAGAGGTAAAATCGAGCAATCGCTCGCCTCAAGCCACAGCTTGCCGGTTCGGGTTGTTTTGGTCCTTCGACGACCCTTTTGGATGGTGGTGTCCGTGTGTTTATCCTCTCTCCCGTTGCTGCTTGGGCCCTTCTCTTGGTCTTGGTCCAGCCCATATGTCCTTTCATCAGCCCAGTTCATTGGCGGACGCATGGGGGGCTGGGGGGGGGCTGCAGTCCCCCTGGGCTGGAAAATTTTTTAATAAGTTTTCTATTTATTAGCTAAAGCCCAGCCCAACACAAGTTTAAGGCCAGATGAGCCCACCACTCTGTAGCACTAGCACAGCAGGCCAGCAGCCGCATCTTTTATTCACAGTCACGTACGTCGCGACTCTTGCGATCCCCGTCGCCGCCCGCTCGACTCCTCGCGGCACGCGTGTTCGCATCGGCCTCGCCCGTGCCTGCTCGTGGATCGCCAGTTCACCATCGCCTGCTCCAGCCTCAGCCCTCCGGTGAACGACGGCGCCGCCCCTCCCTCCCTCTACTCTGGCCTCCGCCCTCCGGAGTCCAGTGAAGTTGTGAACCGTGAACGGAGTCGATGACGCCATGCCAGGTCGCCAGCCCCAACCGGGTAGCCCCTCTTTCATTCCTCTTTTAGTTTTCTCTTCTCGTTATTAGTTTCAGAAATTCAGTCAATGATCCGACTTCGATTGGTTGTATTTTATATAATGGAAAAATATTATGTTAAGAAAGATGAAACTGCTTCTATTCAAGAGAGTCAACTTGATCAAAAAAGACCCGTATTGAGCTAGATATGAATGATATAGTTGCTAATCCAGGTCTTAGAAAGCCAATTAATGAATTCCATCATAATATTAGGGATGATGCTAGGAGAGCATATCTATAGATGGGTCCATATCAACCAAATTGTGAGTATAAAAGAACAACAGGTAAATCTCAAACTAGAGTTTTTGTTAGATCATGGTTTACTCAAACTAGAGGTTTTGTTAGATCATGGTTTCAAGGGTTAAGAAACCGTAAGATGAACTTGCCACGCAAGGTCCCAAGGTGATTATTATTTTAGTACTTTTCTTCTTGCTTATTATCTTGATTATTGAAGAAGTGTATGACATTTAAAAATTATGTAGCATTAGGCGTGGCGGTTTAAGTGGCGTTGGTTCAAGTGGTGTGAGTTCTTGAAGATGGAAGACTCCATGTATTTAGTATTTTTCTATGCTTATTATCATAATTCTCTGTATCTTTGACTATGATCACTATGAATCAATATCAAATTATCAATCTTAGCTATATCTATTAGTGTACTGGGTCGAGCGAGAAAAAAAAATTTAGCCTATGTTATTTAGCCCCCCTGGTCGATTTCTGGGTCCGCCACTGGCCCAGTCCATAGTATCTTTGGTAGTATCATGACATAGTTCTCTCCTTGAAACACGGCTTGCCCCCAAGCCGTGTCTTGCAATGTTCAAGATTTGAAGAATTTCAAAGATACCGGGATCCCAAGGTACTTGGCTTTGTGATGCTGAAATTGTCCGTAGCATGCTGCATGATGTACCACTGTCTCTTTCTTGCATTGTTGGTGAAAAACATAGCCACGAGTAGCACTTCCTATTCGCCGAAGTGATATTGGTATTCAGATCCATCAGTAAAGAAGTGCTTGTGTTGATGATTCGTATGTCATATGCCCACAAGCCAATCAAATTGTAGCAGGTCAGTGCTTCAAAACCACCAGGGTCCCATTGCACTAAGATACCCTTCATGAGAAAGAATGTATTGCAGTAGAACACCACAAAATCCTCAGATGAACTGCTGATAGCAAACCTTCTAGTTTCTGCTAGGGTCACCTGTACTGTAGCATGCAGTACAGACTGTCATGGTTTCTTGTTATCAACCAATGCTTTTCTTATAGTAGCACAAAGGTTTGGTAGGTAATCTGAGCACTGATCCAGTAAAATAATCCCTCCTGCCACCATAAGCTTACTGAATAATAACTCTGTGAAGCCAAAAGAAATTACATCCAACACATATACAGTTGCCTTTACTTGGACAATGTCAAGTTTCCAGTGATCAGAAGCCACCAAGATAGCATCCAGATAAACCAAGTGGAGCATAGAAACGACTTCATGCAATGAAAAGAATCCTAGATATTCATCAGTTTGGTTCTGCTCTTGCATGCACAATTCAGACAAACATGTCTTTAGCTTGTGAGGTGAATTAGATGGATTGAAACCCAGACGGAGAGTGTGCCAGGGTGAGGACTCAAGCAGAAATCCATCACTCAAAAGTGCCTTCTCAGACCATGATCTGGCCAAATCAATAGACTGAAACCATGGAGGCTTAGACATCTTGCTACCTTGCTGCTGTACCTGAACATTTTGCCAGCCTGAAACTATCACCTAAACACTGCTGATTTTGTTTGCAGAGATAGAGAGTACAACTGAGTGTCCAGTGAATAATTTCTTAAAATTATGAAAGCACCAACTTCATCACTGATCATAACCCTATCAAACCTCCACTGTCCAGTACAAGAACAACCAAAAAAAATGACCAGCATAGCAGAACTTTTAGTTGCACGGCAACATTAGTTCGATTGCTCTTGACAAGCCAAATTCGAGGTTGTGTTTCTTCTTGGCTGCTTGCAATAACGTCACTAACAGCTGGTGGCCAAGCCTGCGGCACCGACAACCCCATACCTATTGGTATTTCTTAGCGTAAGAAGATAAATCCGTAAACACATGGAGTACCGTTGTAGCTTTCACCTGGAAGTATTCAGGATATCGTATTTCCCACAGGGAACGAAAGTGTACCAGATAGAAACAAGAACGTCCAAGAGAAGAAGGTAGAAGGATATTTTTGTAGGACGAGAGGGTTTTCTAAGCTCAGCCCAAGGTCACTAGATAACTAAAGTCTCGGCTTACTGAACTCACTCACTTCGGAGCAGCGGTACCTTTCCGACCCTCGAAAAGACTGGGAAAAAGATGATCGGGAGAAGGCCGCCAAAAAGCTCTACGGAAGCACCAACCCGAACGTGGTGGAATACAAAGGCCTTGTTGGGTCTATCACACCGCTAGGCCGAATCGCGCGCCTGCGCGCTCCTGCGGTTTGAATCCGCGCGCACGCGTTCGCCCGCATGAGGGACCGCCAGCTGGGCCACATGGCGCCTGCTGGTTAGTTGCCCACGTCGATTGTTTCCCCGTTGGGGGCAGTAGTTGCAACCGCGGGCCCGGCCTGTCAGCCGTGTCGGCAGGCAGCGCTGCAGTTTCGTTTGGCAGCAGTCGTGGACCACGCCCTGGCCCGCCTACCTGCCTCGCGTGAGCAGCGTCGGCGGCCATGGGTGCTTTGCGTAAGCACCTGTGGCGTTGACTTCGGGGGTGCTGACGTCAGCGATGACATTGTCACTCCTTTTTAATTTACAAAATTCATATCTTTTTATCGGGAGCTCCAAAAATAGCAAATGATATGTCCATTTTGATCAGCTCGACGAGCCCCTCATAATTGTGTACTCCCTTTGCTTGTTTGAGATACTTTTATTCTATGAAATATTAAGTTTCCTGCAAAACAAGTGGAGAACACAAAAACTCGTGAAACTTGTTAAATAAATAATATTTTTATGATACTCCATGAGATAATTTCAATTTAATTTATTTTGGCGATCAAATTATATGCAATAAGGAGCGTCAACGAGTTCCCCCACACTTAGTCCTTTGCTCGTCCTCGAGTAAAGGTTTGAAGGACTAAGCGGGTTTATCTCCTTGATTGTAAAATCTGCATACAAGTTATTCCATGCTTCACCTGAACCTGTGAACTTCCAAGTGTCTACCAAGTCATCTTGGACAATTAAAAAATAGAATAGCCTGGATTCAAATCTTCTTACTCGTATCCCTGCTCAGAAACTTGGCTTTTTGTATAGTTTTGAAAACATAAGGACAGCTTTTGTTCCTTGAATGATTCTCTTAAGACACTCATATTTGTTAGTGGTTCCTCACCAAGACATATAGAGGGATTGCCTTCACTTGATCATCCTACTTCTAAAAGGTCTATATGGAGCTTTAGGTAGGGAATAAAGATACTAAGGCACACTTACCTTACATGTGTTATCAAGTCAAACCCCAGACCTTACTGGAGGGAAGCGTCATACTCTTAGATCAGAAATTTGCAAGTGTGTGGATATGATGGAGGAAGGTGTCTAACCTAATTCTACTATGCTCTTTAAAACACATCTCCCTCTTTATTAGGACATAGAAAAATCTTCTATGAGGGCATATGCTATTCTTATTCTCTCTTCTTTTTTTCACCTCATTTTTTTATGTATCTATTTTTTTCTTCTCCATTTTTTTTACTTCTCCACTTTTTTCTTTCACCGCTTTTTTTCGAATGATAGCCCCATGCATCTATTTGTAACAAAAACATTAAGGGAGATGTGTGAATAAGGATTCAGAGCATTTATTTTGATGAAACTTAGCAAGTATATTTTTGGTTTACTCTCGGTGTGAGAGTAAAATATTTTCAGGTGGATCTAAATGGAAGGCATATTGCGCCTACTCCCTGAGTAGGAGTAGTGCAATTATTCGGTAGATGGATGAATGGATGTTGTGCGCAACTCTTAGTGTAAGAGTTGGCAACTTTATTATGGGTGTATATAAATTCTGATTTTAGGAGCATGAAACTCTCTCAACAGGGGTCACAGAACTTGACCAAATTCAACACAAAGTAAGAGGCATATATGAAAGGTTTTATCATGAAAGAGCATATATGGTCTTGGTAGGTATTTGCACATCATTCAAGGAACATTCTATTTGATTTTTGCTTTGTAAAAATAAATCCCAAGTTCTTTATAAAAAATAAGCAAGCGTCATATCGTCCTACTATATCTCATACATCAATTACTTAAATAAAATGAGGTTCCTATAATAAGTGTTCACAAGTTATAGAAATATTAACGAGGAATAAAGAGGGGAAAATACCTAGTGGAAACTCAATGGGACGTGGAATCTTGGAAACTTAGATCGTGTATCGTTGATACCAGATGTGGGGCGTACAGAGTGCTTTGGGTCATTTTGTATTTACGTCCCTGTAACGCCTTGGTACTTTTACTACGGGAACCCTGATGTACGTAGAAAATTTGCCGCCACCTCCGTTCAAATCCATCTGAGAAGTCTTCCTTGCACTGGAAGCTTGCTTCGAGCCCAAGGTTCCTTCGCCGGTACTGCAGGTGCGTCAGTTCCTTCGCGCGCCTCCACCTCCCTCGTTCACTCCAACCACGGAAACGGGCCCTGCACCCTGGGTTCGCCGCTTCCTGCCGTCCACCGGCTAGGGTTAGGGACAGCACGGCCATCGCGGCCGTCTGCGGTTCTGCAGGCTGCAGCGGCGCCACCGCTCGGCTCTCGCGCGACCACAGAGCCGGGACGCGGACGCACCATCTCCAGCACTTCACGACGCCGAGCCGCGACAGCGTTCTTATCGCTTCGTCATTTGTTTGCCTGATACGTGATCCAGTAATCTGAATTTGTCAATACGTCTTGCTTCCACTAAAGCTCTTATTTGCTGGGAAACAATAATGTGGTGGTCTGGATCAGATTGACTATTTAGATCCGAAGAGAATTGTGATCATATCCATTTGTTGCCAAGCATTACTCAGAGTTCTATTTTATTTGTGCAACTTATTTATCAACGATCCGCTGTCTGCAACCCTATTGTGTCCACCATTTTAATTTCATAATTTCTCCCCCATTGTTTCTGTAACCTTGCAGCTACAATGATCTTTGAGCCTGAAGTGAGCATGACAAGGCAATTGGACTTTAACGATGCATACACTCAGCTACAATGCTGGAACCTAGTGGTTTGTGAATCTGGGATGTTAATTTAAGAACTTCTGTAATGACATGTTGCCCAATTCTGTGAATGAAATGGCAAATATGTTATAAGTTTGCGATTCCATCTTGTATCGTTGATTATGTTGTAGCTGAGGAGCACGGTCAATTCCTTTCAATCAAATCCATTGCTTCAGCTTGTTGTGCATCCAACATAAAAGATTCAGATCCTACTCCAGCAGCAGCTACTTGCCCCAAATGATCTCTTATAATGAACCCCGTTCCATTCTTACTGGTTTCAGGAAGAAAAGCACAGTAGCTGCTGAAATTTCCACACAAGTTTTACACTGATAGAAACACTCCTTGGCTGCAACTCACTTGGCAAGATTTATATAAGAAACACATTCGTCAAGATTATACTTAATCAACAATTCCTGCCACCGATTTCTTGATATCAACAAGTTGTCATTCCGGTCTGTCCATAAGTGAAACCACCTTGTATACAAATTTCAAAACAGGCAACATGCCATATGTATTTTCAGATACAAAAAATTACAATGTGGAAAATACATCTTATTTTGGAAGTAAACAAAATGATGATACAAAGTCATGCACCACTCTGAATATAGGGGATTATTATCTCTCTTTGGGCTGACAAACAAAATACATCTTATAACATTTGCCAATGGCAATACAAATCTGAACAAGAAAAAGTATTATTGTTGTGGTGCTTGATTGGATCAGCTACACCACGGAAGCTGTATTCATTCAGCAACTGTATCATCACAGGCACAATCCAGCTTCCCATGTGGGGTGGTCGATAGATGCTTGGAGAAGATCACCTGCTAGCTCAAAGTCATCATCATCCTGTCTTCATTCAGCTAGCTGTGACATCACAGGCACACATCCAGCTTCCCATGAGGGGTGGTCAATTGACGCTTGGAGAAGATCACCTCCTAGCTCAAGGCCATTGTCATCCTGTGCTACACCCACCAAAACGTCCAGAGCTCTGTCAAGTACCAATGATTGAATATTAAAGTCTTGATTTAAAAGGAACCTACAGGAAAGTAGAATTCAACGAGATAATTTTGGCTACTACATATGAGCATTTGGACTTGATCCAAGAGAGCAAAAATAGTAATACAGCTATACGGAAGATGTCACCAAAACCAAGAGAAGGCAGGGCATCAACAACCGACATATTGTGTCAATCAAGTAGCCTGGTGGCAATGCAACACTCATATTATTAGATAATCTGAAAGCACCAGGCAAGCAAAGAAACGGTGTAGCTTCATGTGTTAAGAATAAGAACAATTTAACTGTTAGGCATCAGCATCTAGCTAACCTATCAGTTATTATTTAGAAAGGGTGCAGCATCAAGCTAACCTATCACTTATCATATACAAAGGGTATGATATTAACAGCATCAAGCATATACCAGAGTAATCTCCAATTTTGAAACTGGTACCTGCAACCTCAAGTTTGATATAAGTACTGGCACAGGGTCACAAATGCAGGAATGCAGAGCTCTTCTGATCTTCGGTAAGAGCCCATCCTTCAGAAGTATCTTCTCAGGATATTCCCTCCCATTGGCAATCAACAATTCTTTCCACTAAATCCCTTTCAAGCCCATACACATAGGCTAAAGACGACCTGGATATCCATCCTAAAATAGCGTAGCCCATATTGTTCTGAAAGCAGACAGCTGAAAAGAAATATACATCATGCTGAGACTAAATTAAAAGATGCAAAACTGGTATTTCTCTTTTATTTTTTCCAGCGAGTGAGGAGCAGCCATCCAACCTGATCCCTGACGAATGAGTAGAGGCGAGCTGGAGCTTGTCAGTCATGGCCATCGCCACCGCCACTCCATGCAGTGTTGCTCTTCGCGGCGTCGCTCGTGGCGTGCATGGCGGTAGGCTGTGCGGGGGTGGCGCTCGGTAGCATGGCCTGGGCGGCGGCTGGGATGGGGACGGGGGCAACAGCGTCGGCCGTGCCGGAGGCGTGCCCCGGGCCTGCGGGAATAGGAGCGTCGGGGCCTCCTGCCAAGGAGGCGCTCGGTAGCGGGCGGCGGCGGCAGCTGCGGGAGGAGGCCGATGCGAGAAGATGGGGAATGACTGGAATAGACCTGACGGCACATTCACATTTCTTCAGGGGTCTAAGTGCAAAGGGCATTGAAGTAGTGCGGGGAGGGAAATGAAAATGGACCAGAGAACTCTCTAAACCGTAGATCACGCATCTGATGCTGCACAATGTTTCCGCCTAATATTGAGTTTGCACTGTGTATTTACCCGAAAAAAGAGTATGCAAACTTTAATCATAAGATAGCATGGAGATGGAGCATTAAAAGTTTTGTCTTTAAAATTGTTCAATGTTAAGATTCAAAGCTTTAAGAGGAGTGAGGGTAGAGTTACACAAACCACCGTTGAAGATGAAGGAGTTGATGAAAGTGCTTTGTCTCATTCTTTTGTATGTTGTGTTGCTCGATGTTTGTGTAATATGTTGGGGAGATCTCGAATTTATTTTAGTTATGTTTGAGAGATCTCCCCCACACTTATTTTTGTACCTGTTTTTATTTTATAAAGAAAATAAAACAAGAAAAACAAACAAGGGTCCTACTGACTAGAAAAGTCAAGGAGCCAGAATTTATTCACCTGATTATTATTACTTAATTATATTTATTTATTTTTAGTAAAAACTTGTTCAACCAACTTTTATTAGAGCTCAAGCAAGGCTAAGATAAAATATCTAATGAAAACATAGCCAAGATTTATCTCAATATCAGATTACTTCCATTGTTTATGACACAACCCAAAGTTCATTAACCAAAATTCAACACCATGTCAAATTATGATTAAAGCAGGCAATTTCAACCCAAGCACCATGCTTAATTTGAAAACAATCTATGGATATACCGAATTCAAATACATCCAAACCAGAGTATAAGACATAAACAAGGAAGCATGAATTTAAATCATCATATGGAAACAAGTATGAGCAAAGGGGTTGTGAACATTTATTACCTTTTACATACCTGAGTGTTCTTACGGGCAGCATGTCTGGATTTCCTTGAAGATACTGCACCGGTCATGTGTTGTACGTGCTCCAACTCAGATGAACCACAAGACCAAGGTATACACAACTAGTGTATATGGACCTTGGGCCTTATTGGTAGCAAAGGTGTAAAGGGGAGGACTTCCTTTTTTATCTTGATTTTTTTCGTCTCTCTTTTTTTCTTTTTTTCAACTCTATATTTTTGCTTTTAATTCTCTTTCTTTCCTTTTTTAACACTCTTTTTTTCTTTTTCTCTCTCTATATTTTTTGTAGCAAGGCAAAGCTAACATCGACTTTCATTTATTTTTCATGAATGACCCTTGGTGTGAGTGGGACTCAGGGTTCTCACCATTTTCCCCCACACTTGGACTTTTGTATAAAAGTCAAGTGTCTTGGGTCAGGGTCTCCTTGTGAGTGTATTCCTCCCCTCGAGATCATTATGGTTTGTAGTAGATGTTGCTCCATGTTCTCAACTGTAATGATCATTCTTGATTTTATCCTGAAAGGGTTAGTGACAAGAATACCCGAAGGTGCATACTAACTTGATAACAAGTCCTTGCTTTTATTTGTAAAGGGAAGTTTTTTATGATAAAATAATAAATTATAAGATAATAATAATAATAATATATTTTTTCTTTTTAAGATAGTCCGGAGTATCTCCTGACAGTGCTTGTTTTAGGACAAAAGCTCGTCCTTGGAAACCCTTTCGAAATGAGTCCAATGTTGATGATGTGGTTTCCCCTCCAACATCAACCTTTGTGGGCCGATCTATAAAACTCATGCCAAAACATTTTGAGATTTGCAAAATTTGTGATAAACAAAAGCATCTATGACAACCCTTTCAAAGTTTTTATGAACCGAAAGCGAGAAGGGGCTGTAGATCTTTTTAGAGATGGCAAAGTTGTAGATCGCATTGGGAGATTTTTCTTATGAGCATGGAATGAATGGGACAGATAGGAAATAACTTCCATGGTCATCGATAAAATCTTCTGTCTTAGGGGGAGGTTTTTCTTTCTCGTGGCAATTCGAATCCTCCACAACGTAAGGATAGTTCATGGTTATTGCAGAGATTGACATAACCTCACCCCTAAGATTAGGAACAGATTTGGATGAGACATCAAAGTTTGACATAGAGGGGGAAGGGATAGAAATGTCTTCTATATTTGATCCTTCCTCTGTGTCTTGGACATGATGTTGATGTCTCGTACAGGAATTTGAGGCATATGATGATGGTGAAGTGGGAAACTCTATCGTATTCCCAAAATCAACATCAAGAAAAATATCATCCTCAAATTCAAAGGGGCATGAAAAAGGATGAGTATCATCATCCTCAGAAGTGTGATGCATCCCCTCAATGGGAGGTTCCTCAACAACCGAATTATGAGAAGGCTTAGAAAGAAATTCAAGTTCAATTGTAGGTGCCTCCTCTTGTTGGTCAGGGCTTGACTCCATTGTTTCTTTAGGAATCTCATAAAATATACTAGTGTAGGGAGTGTTCTCAAGGATTTTCTCTAACACGACTTTCCCTTCACTAATGGACATGTGCACGAATGAGCCTCCAGAAGATATGTCGAGTTGGAGAGCATCTTCTTTGCTAAGACCAAGGTAGAAGTGATTTAGAAGGACATGGTCAGGCAAAGAGAGATCTGGACCGGTACTTATTAGACTTAAGAATCGGGCCCATGTTGCTCCTAGAGTCTCCTTCTCCTTCTGTTGAAAGGTAAGAATTTTGATTTGAAGGGCGGCAACTCTAGAAACAAGGAAGAAAGCAAGAAAAAATTTGTCTCGAAGTTCATCCCAATTTCCATGAACACCTCCTACGGTATGAGCATACCTTTATTTTGCATTTCCCAAAAGAGAGAATGGAAATTCCATTTAAGGGTTTCTCGTGTCATGCCAGAAAAAATTAGGCAAGAACACAAGTGCTCAAATTCTGGAAGGTGGGTATATGGATTTTTGTATTATTGCCCGAAAAAGGGTTGCGCCCAAACCAAGGCTATGAAAGCGGGACAAATTTCATAGCCATTTGTAAGAATGGGATGGGATAATGGTGGAGGTTCCAATAAATCTCCCTTTGGAACCAAAAATGGAAAGATAGGAGTGGAATCCATGTGGAAGGGATGGTGGTGATGGTATGTTGCATATAACTTTTTGGTAAAAGGAAAATAAAAAGGATACATGGATGAACTTGGTTCGAATCTAGAACAGCTACCATTCCCCGGCAACAGCGCCAGAAAGCTTATTGGTATTTCTTAGCGTAAGCAGATAAATCCACAATCGCACAGAGTACCATTGTAGCTTTCACCCGGAAGTATTCAGGGTATCATATTTTCCACAGGGAACGGGAGTGTACTATATAGAAATGAGAACGCCCAAGAGAAGGTTGTAGGATATTTTTGTAGGACGAGAGGGTTTTCTAAGCTCAGCCCAAGGTCACTAGATAACTAAAGTCTTGGCTTACTGAACTCACTCACTTAGGAGCAGCGGTACCTTTCCGACCCTCGAAAAGCCTGGGAAAAAGATGATCGGGAGAAGGCCGCCAAAAAGCTCTACGAAAACACCAATCCGAACATGGTGGAATACAATGGCCTTGTCGGGTCTGTCACCCCCGGGGTTACCACAACTATCCGTGGCATTGGGTGCAAACTTAGGTAACACGCTAGCCCAAACACCATATCTACGCTAGCGGTTACTACTCTAGTCCGATATCTTAGCTAGACTAAAGCACTCGGTCGAGCGGAGATCCCGTAAATAAGTAAGTAAGCACTAATCTATAATTAAATAGATCACTACGAAATTGCAAAGAAAGAATGCGGATATTACTCATGAAGGATTCGGCTCCATAGAGGTACAGGTTGGAGGAGAACTCGACAAGCTGGCTCCACCTCCACTCTGCGCCTCCTCTCTCTTCCTCATTTCTAACTTGTACAATTAGGTGAGACCACCTAGAGGGACACTACTACTACTAAAATGATATAGAAGTGAAGCGCAAGTGTAGAATATGAAGTGTATAGCTCATGTAGGGTTATGAGGGTGCTACGCTAGCCAGAAAATAGAAACTTTTCTACCTCATAAACCAGGATCTGCTGCTAGATATAAAGGTCACAGGATTACCACTAGACGCGCAGGTGCAGTGGAATACTGCAGCAGTGCCATGCAGTTGCGTGGTCGTCCGTCAAGTACACCCTTCGCTTGCAGATCGTCTGAGCATGTTCCCGACCAGTCTAACTAGTCGCCGACCAGTTGCCAACCACCGTGACTGACCAGGTCTATCCTTGTACCGCAGATGTAGCACCTCCGAGGTATCACACATGTGCGGAAAGAAGCAATGCGCAACCAGACTGCTAGGTCCGCGAGGAGCAAAGGCGTGAGTGTGGGGTGGGCGACGGCGGCTGAATAGATTTATCGGATTAGGTCTGCCTCGCCTCTACCCGTTGCTTATATAGGCGTCCCTATGTGACCCCAACCTGGAGGCCCATCAGGAACCCTAAGCCTTGTCTAATCCACGTCCAAGCCGAACTAGGCTTCTAACCCTTAAGTGTGCGACCCTATGGGTTCACGCACACATAGACATGGATCGAGTACTCCTACTCACCCAATAGTTGACAGCGGCCTCTAGCAAGGCGTGACAACTCCTATGCATATGCAAAGATCGTATCAGACGAACCACTACAACCACGTACAAGTTATTCCCTTTTCCACTAATATATGGTTCAACTCGTGGGTTAAAACTTAACCCAAGCATGGCCATGCATTTGTTGGTCCAATCACTTGAGTGATCTAGTGATATCTCTCTCATGCAGAGAGACGCAAATTTGACTGTCTATGTCTCATAGCATGCTTCCCGACTATCCGAAGACCACCTTTATAACCACCTAGTTATGGAGAAGTGTTTGATGATCCCTAAGTAGGCCGTTTCACATCTTGAGTACATACCATAATCTTAGGTCTAAGGACATAATGTACATGACGTGAATAGAGATAATCTCAAGTTGGGTCAGTCCAGCCTACATGTCTCACATGTGCCCACATTATTAGTTCGACATCTCCATGTCTATGACTTGTGAAACATAGCCATCAACTAATACATGTCCTAGTCTAATATGCAAGTGTGTTCTCACAAGAACGCCGACCAGGGACAACTTTAGAATAACCATTCAAGTGATTGAGTTTTACAACCAATTCACATAATTGCCAATCAACACAAGTTGTCTATAATGGATATTCAATGAACATTTAATGCATGTCATAGATACAATCGGAATATCATCATCTCTATGATTACCTCTAGGGCATATTCCCAACAATCTCCCACTTGCATTAGAGTTAATCTCTAAGATGTCTAATCCCCATAGACCTCATGTGCGCCTCATGCTTAGGCTGTGGAAGAGCTTTTGTCAAAGGATCTGCTATATTCAAATCCGTATGTATTTTGCATAGTTTGATCTCTTCTAGTTTCACAAACTATTGAATGAGATAAAACTTCCGGAGTACATGTTTGTTCTTCTGGTGATCCCTAGGCTGCTTAACCTGTGCAATCGCCCTATTATTATCACAATGTAAATTCAATGGGCCCGACTCATTAGGAAACACACCAAGTTCAATGAGGAACCTCCTCAACCAAACACCTTCCATTGCAGCTCCACCAGCCGCAATGTACTCGGCTTCTGCTATAGAATCGGTGACTGTTTCCTGGTTTGAACTCTTCTAGCTTACTGTACCACCATTTATTGTGAACACAAAACCTGATTGAGATAGTGAATCATCCGCGTTGGTTTGGAAGCTAGCATCAGTGTAACCATTTACAACGAGCTCCTCCTCACCACCATAGATTAGGAACACATCCTTAGTCCTTCTCAAGTATTTAAGAATATTTTTAACCAGCGTCCAGTGACTCTCACCAGGATTGGCTTGGTACCTGCTCATAACACTTAGAGCATATGCGACATCTGGGCGAGTACATATCATGGCATACATGATGGAACCAACTGTCGAAGCATATGGAACCTTACTCATGCACTTGCGCTCAGCATCAGTGGAAGGATACTGCTTATCACTGAAGCGCATACCATGTGACATAGGCAAGAACCCTTTCTTGGACTCTTCCATGTTGAACCGCTTCAACACTTTATCAATGTACGTGTCTTGGCTTAATCCTATTAGCCTTTTCGACCTATCTCTATAGATCTTAATGCCCAAGATGTATGCTGCCTTTCCTAAATCCTTCATAAAAAATATTATTCAGTGAAGTATTTACGAATTGCAACATTGGAATGTCATTCCCGATCAGTAATATGTCATCCACATATAAGATCAAAAACACAACAGCGCTCCCACTTTCCTTCTTGTAAACACAAGGTTCTTCTTTATTATGACGGAAGCCAAAACCTTTGACGACCTCATTAAAATGAATATTCCAACTCCGAGAAGCTTGCTTTAACCCATAAATGGATTTCTTAAACTTGCATATTTTTCTAGCATTTTTAGGATCAACAAAGCCTTCGGGCTATATCATATACACGTCCTCTTCTAAATACCCATTTAGGAAGGCTGTTTTAACCTCCATCTGCCATATTTCATAATCAAAATATGCAGCAATTGCTAGAATGATCAGAATAGATTCAAGCATCGCTACTGGCAAGAACGTCTCGTCGTAGTTAATCCCTTGAACTTGCTAAAAACACTTTGCAACAAGCCAAGCTTTATAAACGTGAACATTTCTGTCCATATCCTTCTTCTTCTTGAAGATCCATTTGCACTCAATTGGTCTAACCCCATTAGGCGGGCCAACCAAGTTCCAAACCTGATTGTCTCCCATGGAATCTATCTCGGATCTCATGGCACTCTGCCCTTTCTCGGAATCTGGGTCCATCATCGCTTTCACATAATTTGCTGGTTCGTCATCGTCTAACAACAACAGATCACCACGCAATTTGCGAAGTCTTGCTGATCTTCGTGGTTGGGGCGGAATACCGACCACAGGTGGTTGGGATGTACCGACCATAGGTGGTTAGGGTGGTGTACCGACCACAGGTGGTTAGGATGTACAGACCACAGGTGGTGGTGTATCGACCACAGGTGGTGGTGTACCGACCATAGGTATATCAACTTGTTCTGCTACATTAGCATCACTCGTCGAGTCATTCACTAATGACTTATCTTGAACCTCTTCAAGATATACCTTCCAACCGCTCCTATCTCCTTTGAGAAACTCTTTATCTAGGAAGACACCATTCTGAGCAACAAACACTTTGCCCTCTGATCAATTATAGAAGTAATACCCTAAAGTTTCCTTTGGATATCCCACGAAGAAACACTTGTCCGACTTTGGTGCTAGCTTATCAGATGTCAATCGTTTGACATAAGCTTCGTAACCCCAAACTTTTAGAAAAGACAAACTGGGACACCGACCAGTCCACATCTCATATGGTGTCTTCTCTATGGACTTAGATGGTACCCTATTTAATGTGAAATTGGTTGTTTCTAGAGCGTATTCCAAAAATGATAAAGGTAGGTTCGACCGGTTCATCATAGACCGAACCATGTCCAACAAAGTCCGATTACTACGCTCGGACACGCCATTTCTCTACGGTGTTCCAGGCGGTGTAAGTTGTGGAATAATTCTGCAACTCTTAAGATGATTGCTAAACTCGTGACTCAAATATTCGCCTCCACGATCAGATCACAAGGCTTTAATTTTCTTGCCACATTGATTCTCTACTTCATTCTAAAATTCTTTGAACTTTTCAAATGTTTCAAACTTATGCTTCATTAGGTAGACATATCCATATCTACTAAAAAGTAAAAGTAATGAAGTATTGGAATCCGCCTCTAGCTGTCGTGCTTAGTGGTCCGCACACATCAGTATGTATGAGTTCCAACAAGTCGGACGCTTGAAAGGTCCTTGTGTGGTTTTGGTAATTGAGCGATAACTTAGGCGGACTAACATGTGTTATGATTGAGATACATAGGGGTTAGTTCACAAGATCATGTGTGTGGGAAACATATGCCATGGAGGGCTTGATGTTGTTACATTGCTCACACATGTGATGACGAAGGAGCTTTATTGCATATGTGACATGACATGGAGTCATGTGACCAAGTTGGTGAAGATCAAGATGAGGCTTGGCTCGATGGACCGATGGATGTGTGAAGGACAAGTCAAGGCTTTAAAGCGATGGACCACGAGACGGTGAAGCTTGAGCAAGAGTTGGTGCTGGTGGACTATGAGACGGTGAAGAGCAAGTGAGGTCAAGATCAATGGACCAAGAAGGTTGCATGATGATATGAAGTGGATCACATCATTTGATGATCGTGTTGGTGCATGTGTTGCACTTCCACATTTGGAGGCGATGAAGGAAATTGAAAAGCACAAGGCAAAGGTATAACCTAGGGCATTTCATTTCACCGGTCTAAGGTTGAGTAGAGAAGAGCTTGACCGGATTTAGGATAGATGGTCGTACTATCAAGAGGGGCAAATTGTTTTGCATATCGGTCATCTAGTGCCACTTGAGCGATCTAACATTGCGACATGCTAGGATCGAGTGGCGTTGTGAGATCAAGAGAAAATCCTTTGAAAATGATTGTAAAAATGCTAACACACATGCACATGGTGATGTACACTTGGTGGTGGTTGGCACATTTGCAAAGGCGAAGGTGTTTGCAGGGTTGAGTTGGGTTTGGTAACCGCTCAAGCTCGGGGGGATTCAGCGCTTTTGGAAAAATAGAGAGCTATTTTCTATAGCGCCGGATGCAAGTTGGTTGGTGAAAATATGCTAATTCTAGTGCACAAGGTGGTATACTTGTTGATTAGCATGTATGATAAAAGATGGCAAAGTTTGGCGTCGACGCGGGCTTAGAAGTGCAAACATTCCAAGCGTCGGACGCTGGTGTACGGAGCACCAAACGCAGCCCCGATGCGTCTGGAGCGTGGAAAGTGAGACAAGAAGATTGGCGCGTGCGCCGTCCGGCATGACGGCCCCGAGCGAGGTACGCACTGTGTAGCGTCCGACGCTTGGCGAACGTGTCCAGCGCTATTGTGCGTGGCATGGAGAGTGAACGCGCCGGATGCTGAATAGTGGAGGGGCAGCGTCCGGCGCTCAGTGGAGCTGCAGCGTCTGACGTGGCCTAACAGCCAGACGCGCGGATGGTGAACGCGCCAGATGCGTCCGGTAGTTCCATCAGGCGCGTCCGGCGCATTGATCTGAGCCGTTTCGAGAAATAGCCGTTGGGAGGCAACGGTCGACTTTGAACGCGGGTGACACATGGTGCAAGATGAAGCACCGGACGCGTCCGGCGGTTCCATCAGACGCGTCCGGCGCTCATGGTTGAGGTGCCCGAGGGGGCAACGGCTAGTTTGAGCTGTTGGGCTATAAATAGAGATGGTGGCCGGCCTTGGGCAGTTGCTGAGCACCTTGGGGATTTTGTGTCTTCGTTAGAGAGTGCTTGGAGAGCCCTCTACTTACTTGAACTTGATAGTGTTCATCTGATCAAGTGAGTGAGCGATTCTAGTGCGTTGCATAGAGAGATTTGCATCGTGTGGCACTAGGTGTTCATGTTGCAAGCCGTGGGCTTGTTACTCGCCGTGGGCTTGTTACTCTTGGAGGTTGCCACCTCCTAGACGGCTTGGTGGCAAGAGACTCCATCGAAGCATGCAAGGAGATTGTACGGTGCTCCGGAGAAGAGATTGTGAGGGGTTCTTGAGCCTTCCCCGTGGGAGTCACGAATTGGCTACTCTAGTTGAGCTCGTGGCTTGGAGGATCCTCATCTTGTGTTGGTCACACAGCGCACCCGGCTGCGGAATTTAGCTAGGAGATGCCAATTAGCGCGTGAACCTCCAAGTGAGTGTATCGCCACAAGAGGACGTAGCTTGGTGGCAACCAAGTGAACCTTGGTAAAAATCACCATGTCATCTTGTTCCACACTTCACGGTGGTTTGCGTTCTCTTACTCACAAGCTTGTTTTTACATTTTTGCATTCATTTGTATAGCTTGTGTAGTTGCTCTTGTGTTTGATTTGCTTGTGTAGTTTGTTAAACACCTTCTTGCTTGTGTAGCTAGAAGTACTTCCCTTGCTTTGCTTATCTTGTGTAGATTAAGAAAAGTTGCGCTCTTAGGTTTGGTTTATGTAACCTTGTCCTTGAGCATCTAGTGAGCTTAGGTTGGCTTTGTGCTTTTGCTCATTAAAATTGTGTAGGTGCTCCCTTGCTTGATAAAGTACTAGTTGCTTAGATTTGTGTGACCTTGCAAGCTAGACTTGATTAGGAGGGCACTAGCTAGTTTGGCACCTAGCTTTCTTGTGTAGGATCTTTTACAAGGTGTATTTAGAGTTATAGTTAGAGGGGTGAAGTCTTGGCTAGACCGATAGTTTTAATTCCGCATTTATTTCGGTTAGCCGGTGCGATAAGTTTTAAAAAGGACTATTCACCCCCCTCTAGTCCGCCATCTCGACCTTTCAATGCTCTCTCAGGAAAACCTGTGAAAGGCCCCTTGGTCATCTTGCCGAGCAGGCAAGCTTCACATGTCTCGTAATATTCAAAATCAAACAAAGTTAGAATCCCATCAGCATGGAGCCTCTTCATGCAATTTTCACTTATATGACCCAAACGACAATGCCATATATATGTAGGACTTAACTTATTAAGCCGAGGCCTTTTAGCACTAACATTACAGATAGGGGCATCATCAAGATTTAAAATAAATAATCCATTCACAATGGATGCAAAAGCCACAAACATATCATTCTTGAAGATCACACAACCATTGTCTTTTCTCGAAAAAGAATAACCATCCTTCATCAAACATGAAGGTGAAACAATGTTTTGACTTAAGCTAGGAACAAAATAACAATTATTCAATTCCATGATAAATCCTGATGGTAGGTGAAGTCGCATCGTCCCGATGTTCAACACAGCAACTCTTGCATTGTTGCCCACGCGGAAGTCAACCTCTCTCTTTTTAATGCTTCTACTTCTTATCATTCCCTGCATCGTATTGCAAATATGAGCAACCGATCCGATATCAAATACCCAGGAATTGATATAGGAGTTAGCGAGAAAAATGTCTGTAATGTGAACAACAAGGGTACAAGTAGCAGTAATACCTTTACCACTGCCATCCTTCTCTAAGGACGCAAGTACTCCTTGCAGTTCCTTTTCCAGTGACCTTTCCCCTTATAATAAAAGCAATCTGAATTTGCAGATGGTTCAGCCTTAAGATGGGTTTGGCTTAGAGATCTCATCTTTAGCCTTGCCCTTCTTCTTCTTCCAAGAATTGCCCTTCCTCTTGAACCAAGGCCTATTCTGGACCGCCAACACTTGGCTACTACCATCACCTTTCTTGATGTCAGCTTCTGCTGTTTTTAGCATGCCACACAATTTGCTCAAGCCTCTCTCTACCCCATGCATATGGTAGCTCGAGATGAAGTTTCCATAACTGGGCGGAAGAGATGAGAGGATAAAATCAGTAGCCAACTCTTGGCTAATTGGGAAGCCTAGCTTCTCCAACCTCTTAGTGTAACCAACCATCTTGATTATGTGTGGTCCGACTGCTGTGCCCTCTGCAAGCTTGGTTTCAGCAAGCGCCTTGGAGACATTGAACCTTTCGGTCTTGGCTAGCGTGTGGAACATCTTCGAGCGCCACGATCATATCGTTCGCTAAATAATTATTATCGAACTGCATCTGCAGATCAGGTTCCATGCAAGCAAGCATAAGGCAACTCACTTCAAGGTCAGCATCTAATGCTCTCATGTAAGCGGTTCTTTCAGCAGTAGTTGCATTTTTATCAGACTCATCTGGTAATGGGGTGTCTAGAATTTCTTCCTTTTTCTTAGCCCTAAGAACAATTCTCAGGTTGTGGATCCAATCTGTGTAATTTATTCCATTCAACTTATCTTTCTCAAGATTGTACGCAAAGAAAATGGTTGATTGCGGGCGGCCATTAATCTACAGCAAAAGTAATGCAAAATACTAAGACAATGTATCTATGAAGAGTAAATCATATCAAATAGAATCTAGTCCCACTAAAATCAATATCCCTCAATTGATACTTTGTGATTCAAGACCCACAACTAACATGCCGACTAGTGAGCTTTAGCATCACCGCTGGTCGGTATGGTAGATCGGTAAGCAACACCTTGCTAATCATATCTCATATGACTCTTGTTGTTGGGCTAGCATTTCTATGCCGAGCACTCAACCTTCCCATGCTTCAAGATCCCTAACCATTAGGATGACCTTGTTCAAGTAACCAAACCTTCTTACAGTAAGTATCCGATATGAAACTGTCTAGTCAAGGAAAACTAGTGGCACCCTAATTTCATAGACCCACCACCGATTGTACAAGACTTGTGACAGTGCAAGGTTTAGGGAAGCATGCAACTTAAACATTACTGAGGGATCATTCTACTTCACTACCGCACGAACGAAGACAAATCATTATAGCTTGTGCAAGTAGAACATTGTAAGAACGACATAAACACATATATGACTTGGTATAGCTCATTGTTCCTTTGAGATCTCCATCTCAATGTCAATCTGTTCATCATGGTGATCTCCATCTCCATGGTACGTGTATGGCATCCATCTATGGTGCATCCGCCAAGACTAGCTATCACAACTGTGAATAATTACATAGTCGTGAATCATCATAGATTGGTACGTAGGCCATTACATTAAAGTGACAATATTTATAAGGCTCCTGCCCGTATTGTCCTCATGATGTGCAAGTCATGAATTAATTACATACATGCATCTCATGCACATAAGGGCTATACCAGTCACAAATTTCTGCAAAACAAAGTTAGCCGATATAGACGTCTAACGTTGCAAGGCCTAAAACTTTATTTTCCAAGCAATTTTTCGCAAATCTAATTTTGCTGAACCATGGCTTTCATTTAGAGTTCATCTCAATCTAAGTTACGGTTCAAAAGTTACAGCTGTTTTACCGAACAACACTTTTCTCGGCAACCCAGTGCCTGGTAATAGATCCCATCTACTACCGCCGCACATCGCATGTGCTCGGCACTTGACCTAAGGCTCAATTCGATCAATCTGATTGATCTCAAACTCGCCATGACTGGTTTTACAAGTATCACTTAACTCTGATGGTGGAATTCCAAGCCGTACGAGTAGATCGTTACAAGACCAACGTGGCAAGACGATGAACCAAGATCAGAGACTCATCTACAACAGTGCATATCACCATGTGCCCATAGCCGGACCTATAACAAAGCAGCTACGGCTCTAATACCACTGTAGGGTTATGAGGGTGCTACGCTAGCCAGAAAATAGAAACTTTTCTACCTCATAAACCAGGATCTGCTGCTAGATATATAGGTCACGGGATTACCACTAGACGCGCAGGTGTAGCGGAAGACTCGATGTAGTCGAACGCATCGCAGCAGTGCCATGCAGTTGCGTGGTTGTCCGTCAAGTACACCCTTCTCTTGCAGATCGTCCGAGCATGTTTCCGACCAGTCCAACTAGTCACCGACTAGTCCAACAAGTCGCCGACCAGTTGCTGACCACCGTGACCGACCAGGTCCGTCCTTGTACCGCAGATGCAGCACCTCCAAGGTATCACACACGTGCGGGAAGAAGCAATGTGCACCGGACTGCTAGGTCCGCGAGGAGCAAAGGGTGAGCGTGGGATGGGCGATGGCGGCTGAATAGATCGATCGGATCAGGTCTGCCTCGCCCCTACCCCTTGCTTATATAGGCGTCCCTATGCGACCCCGACCTGGAGGCCCATCAGGAACCTTAAGCCATGTCTAATTTGGGTCCAACCCGAATTAGGCTTCCAACCCTTAAGCGTGCGACCCTATGAATTCACGCACACATAGATATGGACCGAGTACTCCTACTCGTCCAATAGTTGACAGCGGCCTCTTGCAAGGTGTGACAACTCCTATGCATATGCAAAGATCATATCAGACGAACCACTACAACCACGTACAAGTTATTCCCTTTGCCACTGATATATGGTTCAACTCGTAGGTTAACACTTAACCCAAGCACGGGCATGCATTTGTTGATCTAATCACTTGAGTAATCCAGTGATTTCTCTCTCATGCCGAGAGGGAAAAATTCCATCTTGACTGTCTATGTCTCATAGCATGCTTCCCGACCATCCGAAGACCACTTTTATAACCACCCAGTTACGGAGCAGTGTTTGATAATCTCTAAGTAGGCCGTTTCACATCTTGAGTACATACCACAATCTCAGGTCTAAGGACATAACGTACATGACATGAATAGAGACAATCTCAAGTTGGGTCAGTCCAGCCTACATGTCTCACATGTGCCCACATTATTAGTTCGACATCTCCATGTCTATGATTTGTGAAATATAGCCATCAACTAATACATGTGCTGGTCTAATACTCAAGTGTGTTCTCACAAGAACGTCGACCAGGGACAACTTTAGAATAACCATTCAAGTGATTAAGTTTTACAAAAAATTCACATAATTGCAAATCAACACAAGTTGTGATTTAATAAACATTTAATGCATATCATAGATACAATCGAAATATCATCATCTCTATGATTACCTCTAGGGCATATTCTCAATAGCTCAAACTTGTAGTGTAGAGTGTGTCTACAATGGGGGGAGAAGGCCTCTATTTATACTAGAGAGGAGGAGGTGGCTTTTACACATTGCCCCTACCTAATGATGGTTGCATCCATGCAACCGACCTCCCCTAAGGCGGTAATTAGAATGGCAATCAATCTATGTTGAAAACCGAAAGAGAACCGGCCAGGAAGCCCGCGAACCGGAGGTGAACCGGTGGATTGTGGGTGCTGTCAGCCTTTCTGCGTGTCAATCACGGCGTCTGGCCGGCTAAACCGGCTGGTCCAGACCCGAACCTGCGGTCCAGCCGCCCATGAACCATGTGAACCAGAAACCGCCTTCGGGCGTCCAGCCAGAGGCCGTCACGTGTCCACACCGCCCGGCCGAATCGCGCTCCTACGGTTTGAATCCACGTGCACGCGTTCGCCCGCGTGAGGGACCGCCAGCCGAGCCACGCGGCGCCTGCTGGTTGGTTGCCCACGTCGGTTGTTTCACCGTTGGGGACAGCAGCTGCAGCCGTGGGCCTGGCCTGTCAGCCGTGTCGGCAGGCAGCTGCTTTCGTTTGCGCCGGCAGAGGCAGCAGTCGTGGGCCCCACCTTGGCCCGCCTGTCTGCCTCACATGAGCAGTGCCTGCGGCCATGGGTGCTTTGCGTAAGCGCCTGCGTTGACTTTGGGGGTGCTGACGTCAGCACTCTTTTTAATTTGCAAAATCCATATCTTTTTATCGGGAGCTCCAAAAATAGAAAATGATATGTCCATTTTGATCAGCTCGATGAGCCCGTCACAATGGTGTACTCTGTTTGCTTGTTTGAGATACTTTTATTCTATGAAATATTAAGTTTTCTGCAAAACAAGTGAAGAACACTAAAACTCGTGGAATTTGTTAAATAAATAATATTTTATTATGATACTCCATGAGATACTCCATGAGATAATTTTATTTTAAATTATTTTAACGGTCAAATTATATGCAAAAGGAGCACCAACAGTACCCTTACTGAACTTAAGTGACAGCCAATGAACCAACAAACTATCAATGTCATAATTATTACGTTCATCTTGAGGACATGAATATTTCAGCAACTCACCCCATCTTCTTCGGCTGGAAGGTAGCCACATCATTGTCCTTAACTTAGCAACATGATGCAAGACAGATTCAAGCACAAACTGAAGATAGTAATACGATGCCACATTTCCTTTACTGCAAGACAACCCAACATCCAGAGAAGCATAACAAACTGCTACTCAATATACTTTGGATTGCACTTGGACTTGACAGCAGCTATAACAGAAAGATGGCCAAGGAAGTTCCCATAGTTGGATGCTATCACCGAGGATTGCAACATGTAATGTATCCTGAGCAAGCAGTCCATGTGCCTTCTGAACAGCATGTTTTTCAAATGCACAACTTGACAGAACAACATCAGACTGAGTATGAGATCGTGATGTACATGGGCATGGTGAAGCTAACTGCTTCCTTCGCTCCTATCCAGTCAGTCATGGTAGACAATTCAGCAAGTGGGGTCGCCAAGTTACCTGCTGGTGTGATTGGCAAGGTATGGTACAGGCTCGAGCTAGATTTGTTGTTGAGGATTTGCATCGAACACTTGGTAGGCAGCAAATTGGCGTACGGTGCAGGCTTCAGGGTTGGCACGGTGGACGAGCCGGTCTGAAGGGCTCTACGAGCACGCCATCGACGTCGGTGTGGAGGTGCACATACTCGATGGTGTACCACCCCGGGCTGCGGCAGCAATGCACGGGCTCGAGGACGGCGGCCTCGAATAAGGAACCGTTGGCGAAGCCGAGGTGGACGCGGAGCGGAGAGGTCGTCGACGCCGTGATCGAGCTTGAGGATCCACATGGTGTCCTGCTCGAACGACACCATGAGGGGGACAGGCCGTCCTTCGATTTGTACCTCCTCGCGCTTGACGGTGGCCTTGCCCACGGTACCGGAGAGCTCAGAGTCGAAGGGGAAGATGAGGATGCGAGGTGGTCTGGCAAACGCCCACATCCCAGCCTCGCTCTTGGAGAGCACCTCCATGAAGGCTGGCGCCACGGGAACAGAAGCGGTGGGCGCGAGCATGACGCATACGGGCGCATCAGGGTTGGTGGAGGTGTACTCGGCGCTGGAGTGTCGACGGTAAGCATCTCCTTCCTTGGCAGAGGCATGGCGGAGTCGGAGATGGGCGGCTCATAAACTTGTTCCTCCATGATGAGGGAAGGCTCCTCGAACAATCCACCCCAGTTGTCAACTGCGATGTTGGCGAGGAGGGGGTACTGAGCAGATCTCGGCGACGCGGAGCGAGGCGAAGAGGTTGAGCATGGGAAGTGTCGGGGACAAAGGCTGGGGAAGTTCTTCGGAACACCGCCTTGCACGCCTCCAACTCCGACGCCATCTTTGTCGCCATGGCAAGGATCTGGTCCAGCATCTCCTTATGACGGACCTCTGGTGTGGCGTCCAGGGCGAAAACAGTCCCACACATCCATGAATCTGATACCAGATGTCACCATCCTACTGAATATAGATGAAATAAAGGAAGTATCTAGAAGATTCTAGAATGTTTTAGGTACAGATTAGAGGAGGAAGAAAGGGAAAAGGTAAAATCGAGCAATCGCTTGCCTCAAGCTGCAACTTGCCAGTTCGGGTTGTTCTGGTCCTTCGATGACCCTTCTGGATGGTGGTGTCCGCATGTTTATCCTCTCTCTCCTTGCTGCTTGGGCCCTTCTTATGGTCTTGGTCCAGCCCATATGTCCTTTCATCAGCCCATCCCACAGTATCCTTGGTAGTATCATGACACCGGCTGTGCCATCTCAGACATCGTGCTGCATCTTAGCTAGTTTTGCTACTGCGGATATTCCTTCATGTGCCACTCCTGCATGCATTATGGCAAGCCCCTCTTTTGGAATCTCAAGGCATGCTTAGAACCTTTTCTAACCTTGCCTCACCTGGCCAGCCTCGCCCAACAAAGCAAGGATAACCGTGTTCACATAGGCGAACCAATTTTCTTTTTGCTTGCTGGCAAGGAAATCCTTGTTGAGTTATTGGGCTGAGCTAGCTTGTCACGTATAACAAAAGTTTGTGAACCTACCAAGCAATTGTCCTTGCCTAACAAAGCAAGGTGAGCAGACTTCTTGGTACCAAGATGACCCTAAATTAATGCAGGGAATGATTTCTACTACAAATTATATGTCACTTGAAGTATATAGATTTTGCTATGTATCTGGACATACATTATATCTAAAACTGATGCATAAAAACGCCAAAATAACTTATAATTTAGAACACAAGGAGCCAATAGTGATTGCTTTTCATTGCCACATCATAAGCTTAGCATCTAGAAAATTCTGGGGAGTTATTCATTCGGGACACTATTAGTTCAAGCCACTACCACCCTTGTAGGTAGGGTAGCGATCCTTTATCACGTAAGCGTGATAAGTTACCCTTTGTTGCTTTTCCATGTAAACCCAGTCATTCTTCACAATGTAAGTGTGTTGTCTACCATTCTTGGCATTCATCATCAAAACCTAGGAAAACTGATTAGGTTGATTTGTGATGTAGATCTGTTTTTGATCCGAGCATTCTAGCTCCTTGTGGTGTATAACCAATCTTTGAGGCAACAATACTAAGTTAGTATGAGAGAAGAGGAATAGAAGAACAAGGTTAAAGTCCATTGGTGGCTGTTGGCATTTGTTAACGCATACAGAGAATCTGCAAGCGAATGGATACCGTATAGCTTTCACCCAAGAGTATTCCAGGGTATCGTATTTATCCACAGGGAAGCGAAGGGTAAATAAGTTGATAATTAACCATCATGCACCTGCTAATGAAAATACCGACTAGACTAATGCAGGAGGTAAAAGGTAGATATTGGTATTTGGATAAATGACACACACATAAGAAATTCATAAAAGATAACAGAGCAGGTAGGCTGAGCTGGAAGGTCACAAGGAGAGGTCGAGATTCCTATTTTCTCCTACATGACTGTGGTTCTATTCTAGAGCACACCAAAGGGATAACTAAGGGGTGGTCAAACATAGCGGTCACACCCAAGCACTTCGGAGCAGTTGTTCCTTTCCGGTTCTCGAAAAGACTGGGATGGGATAACCAGGGTAGGCAGCCAAAAGCTCTACGAAAACGCCAATCCGAACATGGTGGAATATAAAGGCCTTGTCGGCTCCGTCACCCCAGGGCTATCACAACTATCCTTAGGGTTGAGCGCAATCTTAGGTAACACCCTAGCCCAGATACCACACCTGTGCTAGCGGTTACTACTCAAGCCACATATGACGACTAGAGCATTTGGTCGAACCGAGAACCCATGCCAAAGTGTGAACCACTATACCAACCAAGCTTAGCTAAAGAACTATGGCATGACTAGATAACCAAAAAGATAATTCAGTAATATAGACGAGATAAATATATTGAAAGGCATAAGTCTTACAGAGGACCGATACAAGAAGTGTCGAACTTCTGAGGACGACTCCGGAACTTAAGTCTTCCTCTCCCTCACTCCCAACTAAGCTAATGCTACTCTACATCTTGTACTTGAGTGTGGAGCTCTACCTTGGTGGTGTCTATGTAGAGTGTGCCTCCTCCCCTCCTTTTATAGCTAGTGGAAGGCGGTTCGGGGATAGATGGAAAAACCTCGCAGCGCACCATCCTTTTGGGCATTAATGTTACCGACACAAGGCGGCTGGGCCTGAACCACCTCACGGGGGTGTCGACCGACCCCCCTAGTCCGGCGGACCCACCCCTAGGTCGGTTCGCGACTGACTTTGTGTGGTGGACTGGTGGCAGGGCCTAGACTGCAGCCATGTTGTGATTTTTCTCGGTTGAGGTAAGTGGGTTGTGTTTCTTTCTCTTCTTCCTTGTTTTGCCTTAGGCCAAAATGGGAGACGAATATTTCCTTTATGTTTTATCCTTTCTTTTGGCCCAACTTGGTATGTTTTTATACTTAGCCCTGCAAAACAAGTAAAATACCAAAACTTGTGGAATATGTTAGTGTTTGGTATTCATTTTGATTGTAGGATGGCGATAAAAAGTATGCAATAACGACCACCAATAGTGATCTGATCTGAGCATTCTAGCTCCTTGTGGTGTGTGATTAATCTTTGAGGCAACAATACTATGTTAGAATGAGAGAAGAACAAGAGTAAAGTCCATTAGCTGTCCTTGAACTTGTTCGTTGTGTCATCGTGGTCCCTAAATAGGCAAATCAATCATTTAGGTCATTAAACTTGTTTGCTTTTTATCATCGAGGTCCCTGAATATGCAAAATCACTTGTTTAGCGACCAAGATGACACAACCAAATAAGTTTAAAAATCTAATGGTCCATTTATGAGTATATGGACCGGATTAACACAGATGAACAAGTTTGAGGAACTAAAAAAATGATTTATCAGTGTTTTCTCAGGTGGTTTCACTCATAGTGAGGCCCACCTTTCATTTGAATTTTTTTGTATTATATATAAAGGATATCTTTTTGTATGAATCGTATGAATAGAGACTGTATATAAAATATGTAGAGCTCGAGACATACAATTTTATAATTGTCAACCTTTTTATTTAATATATTTTAAAAAAACTCAAATACTCATTTTAAATTGCTAGATTTTAGTTTTTGCTTTTTTGGGGAAATAAGTTTTAGTAATTAAAATTTTAAATTTTTCAAATGACTTCAGGTATTGACATAGTATATACAAGAGGGGCAGTTCACAACTTTGTATTGGGTTTTTTTAGCAAAGCCCCTTGCCTCTCAACCACGACAGAGGTCGAGAACCAGGACGCCCCTGCCTATAAGGCGTAGGAGCAGACAGATAGCTGCCCAACCGTTGGCTCACATACCGACCTCTCGGCGAGGCGTGGTACTCCTCGAGCAGCGGTTCGGCAAAGCGCCATCGACCAACCTGGGCTCACCTGCGCCAAAGAGTATATTGGGTGCGTTGCGTTCGGGGACTCTGTCGACGACCCAGGTGAAGGCCCTTGACAACGCATTCCTAGCGTTCAATGGGCATGCTTTGGAGCTATTCATCGAAGATCTATAGGGCGCGGTAATGCTAGCACTTAGGTTGTTTCTTTTTATGTAATATCGACATAAAGATCTTCTGCTAAGATGGTCCAGCCTGTTGACCTCCTTTGACGCTCTTTGGATGAGCGATGTATGTTTGTCGGAACTCTTCTTCTTAATACAAAGATATGCAGATCTTTTTGTATATTTGAGAAGAAAAAAGCTTTCTCCCAATGTGTGGCTCTGGCTCGTGCTGCAAGCATTTGCGAGATGGGCCTGGTCCGCTTGCAGCAGTGCTTGATGTTCGTCATGGGCCGGTCACACAAGTCAGAACGGTGCGTATTTTAAAAGTTAAGGTGTCTATTTGTCCAGTATTGAATTTCGAAAAGTTCTTTTGAATTCAGTGACTAGTTCATGGGTGAATTCCACTTTGCTCAAAGCAAATAAACTCTAAATAAAATTAATAGTGAGAAAATGAATGAAGACTATCATAGGAGAATCAAAGTTCATTAGAACATTAGTTTTGATATTTTAATCCCTAACTTCAAACTCGTAATAAGAACCAAAAGGTTAATCTCCAAACACGAGTGAGCCTAAGACTATTTGTGGGATAAAGATCAGTCAGATGCCACAAGAAGCTAGAATGCTCTCGGATCGAAGATGGATCTAGACAACATGAATCTACCTAATCTTTTTTTACGCCTCTCATCTAGGTATAGTTGTAGCATCTGTTCATACACATGCATACCCACTTAACACACTTACACAGTTACACACTACTCATATCATCTATGTACGAACAAATCTATAACTACACTCATATTAAAGACCACGTCTTTCTTGAGATCACTGAAATCCACTGGTTCCATAGTCAAGAGTACGTCACGATCCCATCTTAGCTCCACATGTGAGGGGCTAAAAATTTATTTTGGAAAACACCGTTCCTGGTAGGAAATCACACGTCCGAGCGAGCTTGAATCCGTGACCGGTGGCCTCCGCACCGGGAGCACTAACCACCCGAGCTACACTCGGTTGTTTCCAAAGGATTCCCTAGGAATTGCAAGAATGGTAAACACACTTACGTTGTGAAAAAACATCTGATTTATAAGTAAAGCAGCAAAGGATAACTTATCATGCTTACGTGATGAAGAATAGCTACCACCTACAAGGATGGTGATTTGAAATGACAACACTGGTGACTTCACTTCCGATTGAACAACTTTTCCAGAATTTTGTGGATGCCAAGCGAACTTATGAACTGACAATGAAAAGCAATCACTGTTGATTTCAGGACATACAAGAGTTTTTTTTTCCAACAAACACATATATTATATTACCACAGCAGGTAGTTTAATTACATAAAGGTCCTCTGTAGAAGACCATATTATAATAAAGCCCTGGATATGAAAATGGCATTTGTGACAACGAAGCCACAGTAGAGGGTTAAAGGCGGGCTGGTTAAAGGCGGATTGACTGCGCAAAGCGTCGGTTAAAAGCGGGCTGGTCGAGCCATCATTGAAGGAGCACAACGGTGACCGAAGGATTCATTGGAAGCCGTTACCAGAGGTTGAAGAAGAGGCTTGAACCTGGATCCCAGGGGGAGGCGTCGGCGTTGGCGTCGGATGAACACCAAGAGAGAAGCCATCTAGTTGAGGAAGATAGCTCCAGAACTGAAGACTCTTGTGGAGGGGAGAAGGCGAGCGGCAGAGAGATGGAGGCGTGGAAGACGGTCATAGTTAAGGTAGGTACCCATGAATCCACAACACAAATATTCAAATCCACCCAAAGGGCAATCGGATCTGCATCACAGACACAAGAAACAACAACCACCATGGCCGAATCGAAGATGGAACCGAGCAAATCAAATCAGATGCGAGCGGGAGGGAGATGTGGCTGATTTGCTCGACGGAGAGGGGAATTTATTTTATTCAGACTCACCTTGAAACCATGGCAGCCGAGGATGGCTACGGCAAGGATGGCAAGGGAGCAGGCTCTAGCCATATGGCACTCGAAGCACTCAACCTACTAAACTACTGAACTATACTAGACTACAGCGACTAGAGGCCGGCCCAACCCACTCTCTCCACCGGCAAGGACGCTGGAGAAGAAGAGCGAGGGGGTCGGAGGGGGCTGTGGCGGAGAGAGCTGGTGGGGAGAGGAGGCGTGCGAGACTTGCTGCTCTCGTTCTAAATGGCGGACATACAACAGTTGATTTGCATATTCTACTGTAGTGATACTCTAGAAGAAAAACCTTTGGTTTGGTCTCATGTCCTTTCTCGCGCCTCATGACTGAGCAGTGGAGGGTGGTCATGCAACATTTCGATTCACTTTGGTGTGTTTTCCTATCATTTTGGTGTTTTTTCCTATCATTCTCTAGTGTGATTTATTGAAATATCGTTATTTTTTATGATATTATCTCTTATATTTTATATGATCGCTTCATGGAAAAACTAGTTGTAGAAAGTTCGCCATAGGTCATTTTTTGTCCTGGATTCGCTACTGCTCACCTTTATAAGGGTGGTTGTTGTTGCTACCCCATCTCTCTATAAATCAAGTTTTAGAGAGAGATATATTGTTTTAGCCGTCTTTACAAATTATTTTTTTAGAGACAGCTTGTGTTCCAACCGTCTCTAGGTCTTGGTAACACCATATGCCTCTAAAATTTCATTTTAGAGGCTGTTATTTATTTGGTCCCTGTAAGAAAAAAATAAAAACCACCTCTGCCTAAATGAGACATCTTTACAAATTAATTTTATAGTAGTGTTAAAAAATTAATGTGATCAAAATTTAAGAATGGAAATTTATATTCAAGGCATCATAAAATTATGTTCTCCTGTATAAGATGTTTATAGTCCACATCGGTTGATATAGTAGCTAAGTAATCTAATTGAGAGAGATCTAAGGTAGACTTATATTTGCTATCCATATTCATAGAGGATTACTACTTATTCCTTCTTGTTCAAAGTATAAGTTATTTTAATTTTTAATATATTAATTTTGTTATGTATCTGGATATAATGTATGTCAAGATGAATATTAAAATTTATATAAAAAATAACACCATATTAATTTATATCACCACTCGATAGAAGCATTCCACGCATTAATTTATATAGGGCCGGCTTGGTTCCCAGAAGTTTACTCGCCTTGCTTTCCTGAGCAAATGTCGTCTGCTCATTTTAGCCGACTTATCAGCTTCCTCATACAACACTATTTAAATAGCTAACACTAGTACCGTAATGAACTACTGTGGCGGACACTTTAGGTTTTTCACAGCGGGCAATGACGTCCGCTGCGAATGAAAGGTCACGGTTAATCGTGACCTCTACCGCAGCGGACGCCCGGTGCCCACTACGGAAGTTTTATTTATCGCAGCGGGTAATAAGATTTACCGTAACAGGTAAAAAAATAGTCCGCTGTGGAGCCTTTTTTGAGACGTTGCGCAAGTTTATTTTTGTAGTAGGGTGAAATCAGCTGGGTTGGTAGGTCGACGAACTCTTGCTCTGTTTGACAACGTAGCACGCCCCAATAACGAGGTGAGCTATGTACCACAATATGAATATTCGTGGCCTTGTTTAAATTTCTGAACTGGGAGATGATAGAATTTTTATAGTGTATTATAGCATTTTTGTTTGTATTTATAAATAATTATCTAAATATTAACTAATTAGGTTTAAAATGTTCGTCTCATAAAATATAATTAAACTGTATAATTAGTTTTTAATTTTATTTATATTTAGTATTTCGTATATATGTCGATATTTTAATATAATGAAAAAAATTTTATAGGGTCATAGAATTGGCAGGGAACTGAACAAGCACCGCTTGCCACAGCAGTGGTGGTTTCAACGCTACTGTAACTGGATTGTACTGAATTGAATTGGCGGTTGGATAAGATGGACCACAGTAATAATCAATCATTTGGTGTGGAAGAACTCCTCCATGTACTCCAGGCTCCGGCCCCCGGTCTCCGGCAGGCACACGTAGACGAAGACGAACACGGCGGCGGTGATGGCGGCGTAGAGGAAGAAGGCGCCCGCCATGGTTATGGCCTGATAGAGCGAGATGAAGGTCATGACGACCACGCCGCAGATGATCCGGTTCATGGCGGTGCCGAGCCCGGCGCCCTGCCCTCGCAGCCGGAGCGGCAGGATCTCGGAGCTGTACACCCAAGCCAAGGGCCCGAACCCGAGGGCGAAGGCCACCACGAACGCCACCGCGGCCGCCACGCTCGCCGCGGCGACGGCGGCGTTGTTCTTGGCGCCCGCGGCGAACAGGGAGCTCAGGAGCAGCAGCGACGCCGTCATGGCGCCCGTGCTGAAGAGCAGGAGAGGGCGGCGGCCGACGCGGTCGGCCAGCACCATGGTGATGAGCACGGGCGCCGCCTTGCCGACGCCGAAGACGATGTTGAGGCTCAGGATCAGGGTGCTGGACGTGACGCCGGCCATGGCGAGGATCCGGGGGCCGTACAGGACCATCACGTCGATGCCCGACGCCTGCTGGAAGAACTGCAGCGTCAGCACCATGGCCAGCACGCGACGGACTCCGGGCTTCGTCGCCGCTTCCATCCACGCGCTGGCGCTGCTGCTCCTGGCTTCGCCGTCGACGCTTCCGACCACGTCCTGGATCTCGAGCAGCCGATGGTCGGCCTCGGCCGGCGTGTCCGACGTCTTGTCGAGCACAGCCTTGGCTTCGGCGACCCGGCCCTTCATGGCTAGCCACCGCGGTGACTCCGGCATGGTCAGCGCCCCGGCTGCTAGGAACACCGTGGGCACCGCCCCTGCAACGAACATCACTCGCCATGACAGGCTCACTGGCAGGCCCGAGAAGACGAGGTTTGACACGTAGCTCAGCATCGCCCCCCAAACACAAAACATCTTTTACAAGATCAACAACAAAAAAAGCAACATATGTAATACTTAGTACAAAACAATCAAATGAATTCTTTAGCTCAATTTGTGTGAACAATCAAGCTCAGTTAAAGTACCTCCGGGAGGCAGGTGAGGAGACCGCGGGATGATGCGGGAGCGATCTCGGCAGCGTAGACGGGGCCGATGACGAAGGCGTACCCGACACCGATGCCGGCGACGAACCGGCCCACCATGAGCGCGGCGAACCCTCCGGCGAGCGTCAGGGTGAGCGCGCCGACGAGGAAGAACACGTTGGTGAGCACGAGGGTGAGGCGCCGGCCGTACCGGTCGGAGGTCCACCCCGCCAGAAGCGCGCCGATGAGCGAGTAGATGTTGATGACACCCGCGAGCACCTCGATCTGCGTGTCGGTCACCCCGAGGTCCTCCGCCATGAAGATCTGCGCGCCGCTCATCACCGCCACATCTGCCGGCGAACAGACAGGCATAGCGTGGGTCAGGAAGAATTCAGGCATATATGCAGCAGAGATGCTAATGGAGTGAGCGAGGATAGGTACTGTAGCCGGTGAGGACGGAGGTCATGGAGGCGAGAACAGCGCAGAAGAAGGGGTACTTGTTCCACTTCACCGCCGCGGGCGTCGACGGGGCAGCGTGGTCCGCCTTTGCGAGCAGCGGCGCCTCGGAGTCTGGCCGGTACGCCATGGTTGCTGGCCCAAGCAGCAGCGCGTCTCGGAGACTAGGACGCCCATGTGTGTTGGACAAGACGACAACGTTCTTGTCGTGTTTAATATCCGACACACAAAGGTGCTAGCGATGGATGACATGGGTGTCCAGCTTATAGCTGCCAGCCGGCAATCATTATTAACAAATATAGCTAACTTTTTTTTTAAGACGTTCGGGTCCTTGATGATCATTCAATGGTCAAGTCCAGTTTTGATAATAGATTTATTTTATCATAGATCGCAAGTCACCGGTCATCACAAGAGAGAAAACTGATATTTTACGATAAAAGGTTAGAAAAAGTTAAAAATATATAATTATATATTTTATATAAGTAAACAATGGCAATAACTTTTACGACTAAATGCATCAGCCACTATATTGGCTTTACCAGGATGGTAATAGATTTCCAAGTCATAATCATTGATTAATTCTAACCATCTTCTTTGCCTCATATTCAACTCATCTTGGGTGAATATGTATTTCAAACTCTTGTGATCACTGTAAATGTTATATTTATTTCCCTACAGATAATGTCGCCATATTTTTAAGGCATGGACAACAGCTGCCAATTTCAAATCATGTGTTGAATAATGCTCCTCATGCTTCTTCAACTGTCGAGAAGCATAAGCAATAACTCTCCCCTCTTGCATCAACACACATCCAATACCAATACCAGAAGCATCACAATAAACATCAAATGACTTCTTAATGTTTGGCTGTGCTAGGATAGGGGCAGTAGTCATCAATTTCTTTAATTTCTGAAATGCCTCTTCACAGGCGGGTGACCAATTAAACTTAACATCATTTTTCAACAACTCAGTTATTGGCTTTGATATCTTTGAGAAATCCGGTATGAAATGACGGTAATAACCCGCCATTCCCAGAAAACTTCAAACTTGATGCACAGTCTTTGGTGGTTCTCAATCAAATATATCTTGTACTTTACTAGGATCAACAGCCACACCCTTGTCTGATAACACATGTCCAAGAAATTTCACTTTCCTTAATCAAAACTCACATTTGCTAAACTTGGCATACAGTTGATGTTCTCTTAAACGCTGCAGAATAATTTTGAGGTGTTCAGCATGTTCTTCTTTATTTTTGGAATATATCAATATATCGTCAATGAAGACAACCACAAACTTATCAAGTTCTGGCATGAACACTGAGTTCATCAAATACATGAAATAGACCGGTGCATTGGTAAGTCCAAAAGACATAACCAAATATTCATACAGACCATACCGAGTGGTAAAAGCGGTCTTTGGAACACCTTCTGGGCGAATCTTGATTTGATGATACCCAGATCGAAGATCAATCTTAGAGAACACCTTTGCTTCCACCAATTGATCAAAAAGCAGATCAATGCGGGGTAGAGGATACTTATTTTTAATTGTTACTTCATTTAAGGGACGATAATCCACACATAATCTTAAACTTTGATCTTTCTTTTTCACAAAGAGAGCAGTGCATCCCCAGGTGACGAGCTAGGTTGAATAAAGCCTTTATCTCGCAGCTCTTGCAATTGAGTCTTAAACTCTGCTAACTCAGGTGGTGCCATCCGATAAGCTCTTCTAGATATTGGAGCAGTACCAGGCTTCAAATCAATTCTAAATTCCACCGTTCTATCAGGAGGTAAACCCGGTAATTCATCAGAAAATACATCAGTAAACTCACAAACCACTGGTATCTCCTGAATCTCTTTTACAGAAGTTGCACATACCTTTTGAACATTCCTCTTAAGTGTCGGAAGTTAGATAAGAAGTGAAGTTTTGCAATTGGGTATGTTCAATCTCACAGTTCTATTCAGGATGTCTATCACAGCACCATGCAGTTTCATCCAATTCATACCTAGAATCACATCTATATCCTGATCCTTTAATATTATCATATCAGTGGGAAAAATGTACCCACCCAAACTTACTGGCATATCATGTACCATTTCTTTAGTACACATACGCCCCCCAGGCGATTGTATAAAGAACTGTTCTTTTGTCCCCATTATTGGAATTTCATGTGTCTTAACAAAGGTACCATTAATGAATGTATGAGATGCACCAGAATCGAATAGCAGAATTGCAGGATGATCAGCAACAGGAAACGTACCCATCATGATAGGCTCTCCTTTTGGGATTTCCCCAACTTGAGTGTAGAACACTCTACCAGACTTCTTCTCATTCTTGCTATTCAACACCTTCTGATTTCCTGCCTTATGCTGATTCTATGGTTGTTGTTGTGGTGCAAAAGTCCTAGAGACATAAGAGTTATACTGCCTCGGATGTGGGCAGTTTTATGAAAAATGACCAGGCTTACCACAGTTGTAACATGGGAAGATTGGTGGCTGGAAATTGGGGTTACGAACACCAGGGGCATTCGGCTGTCGTGGATATGAAAGATTAGCAACAGGTCAACTCATGTTCTGGTCTTCCTTTGGGAACAAAGGTGCTATAATGTAAAGATTAAATTTGGTGCAACAGTGATACATGTTCTGGATAGGTCTAGCTAACTGATTGTTACTCCACTGATCACTGGATCAATAATTTACTTTTTTGTTAGTCATTCAGTTATATGATTTCTTGTACATCGCCAAACAATGAGTTCAAGTAATCAAGTAACTGAAGCACTAGCTGATCAGGTCAACTCATATTAGTTTCTGATTTTATGGAGCCCATAGTGCAGTGATGGCAGGACTTTATTGGGTGGTTTTTCTAATGAAATGCTTGGAATGGATTCCACATTTTTCTTCTTCACTTGTTTTCAAATAATACTGAAACACGAAAAAAATTGTGACAGAAACAGGCTGCCTAGGAATAGAAATGGCTGTTGAGAGGAGGTCCAACGTGTAACAACCCTAGAATTAGGTCACCAAAAATACGGGCTTTCAAAAAATTTTTTAGAGTTTACCAGTGTATGGTGGATGTCATATAGGAAACCCGCCAATAGATGCACAAATAGCACCCTACGTTAGCCCGAGCATTGCATTTAATTTTCAGAGAATGTTTCGCCTCTTATTCGATTTTATGTGATGTTAATAAAATTGAATAACCTTTTAATGCATGTATATATATATGACCGCTAATTCCGAAAATGGATCCATCATGACTTAGAGACCCTAGTGGACCCACCATGGTGTATACATCATGGTCACTAACCTCACTAACCTAGGGTTGTGGCTAAATGAGTAGCTTCGTAAGAAATAGAAATAGAAAAGGTTTTGAAAATAAAAGGAAAAGGAAAAAGGAAACCAGCTCAGAGCAGCTTGCAGCCCAGCCCCGGGCCGGCCTGCTGCGCTGCCGCCAGCCCGCTCGCTCACGCCGGCCTGCCAGCCCGCTCGCGGCCCGTCCAGCCTGCCTCGAGCGTTGGCCCAGTCGCGCTCGCGCGTCGCGCCACGCGCTGCCGCGCCCCGTCGATCGCTTGAGCGCGCTCGCCCGTCCGCCGACCGCCGGCCCAACAAGGCGGCCCACCAAGGGCCTGCCACCGGTTGCGCCCGTGCCTCTCCCCTTTCTCTCGCTGACGCGTGGGACCGAGCTGTCAGCTCCTTCCTTTATCCACTTCTGGTCGACCGCGCGTCGCGTCCGTCGCACCATTTTTGTGCACCGCGCGCCTCCGCCGTCCGCCAGAGTACGGCCGCGTTCCACGCCGTCCGTCTAACCGCCTGGTTGCATCATGCCTCAGCCGAACCCTAACCCTAATCGTGGCCGCGCACAGCCGCCCGATGGGCATCTTCTGCCTCCGCCGTCCATGGCCGGCCGCCGTGCCTATTTAAAGAGGAGCACCCTGGCCTGTAGGGTTTCCCCATCGCCCCGCAGCCTTTGTGGAGACCTGCCGCCAGATCAGCCGAGCGAGAGAGAGAGAGAGAGAAGGAGGGAGGAGCAGGAAGGAGGCGCTGCCGCGCGGAGCTAGAGCGCTGCTGCCGCCGCCGCCGTCCGCGCGCTGAGGAGGACCTGGGAGCACCGTATAACCGCCTCGACGCCCTGGCTTCGCCTCCCCTGCACCGAGCCGCCACCAAGCCCTCGTCACCTGCCTCGACCGTCGCTGCGCGGGTAAGCATCCCCGTCCTCGCGCTGCTCGGCCATGGCCGCCACCAGTACATCATCGACGTTCTCGCTCCCCTTATCGTTGTTTCCTTCCTTACCACGACCAATAGTTTCGCCGTAGTCTAGAGCACGTTCTTGGCAACCTCTAGGAGCCGGCACGGGCCACAGTGGAGCCACGCACTTTTGCAGCTCCGGCCTCCCCGGACTCTGGCCGCCGGAGCGTCCGCCGTGGCCGCCGAGCCGCGCACGCCCCGCCGTGCCTCGACTAGCCCAGGTAGCTAGCTCATGGAGATCCCAGCTTCTCCAATCGAAGGGCAAGAAGGAAGATGGAGACCAACGCCCGGCTTCGCCGGCAGATTTGGCCTCGCCGTCGCCAGATGCCGCTGCCGCGCCTCGCTGACCGCCACCGGCTTGAGGGTCGATTTCCCTGAGTTAGAGCACCTAGTCGACCAGCCACGTAGCTCAGCTAATGACCCGGCATCCGTCGAGGGTCCGTTCGACGAGTCGAGGGTCCGTTCGACGAAGTCGAGGGTCCGTCCGACGAAGTCGAGGGTCCGTCCGACATTCGTCGAGGGTCCGTTCGACGAGTCGAGGGTCCGTCCGACATTCGTCGAGGGTCCACCCGACAAGTCGAGGGTCCGTCTGACATTCGTCGAGGGTCCACCCGACAAGTCGAGGGTCCGCCCGACGAAGTCGAGGGTCCGCCCGACGGAGTCGAGGACCTGGCTCTAATCGAGGGCCTGCTCGAGTCGAGGATCCGGCTCGAGGCTAGAGGGTCGAGTCTCATCGGATAAGGTCGAATCCCAGGAAATGCGGGAGACGTGCTGTTTTACGAGTCTCGAGGGGTGCACTGTTCTCGAGGGCTGCCCCTTCATGCGAACAAAGTTCCGCCCTCGAGGCCAGTCCGTTCGCCCGAGCGAAACTCTGTTCTCGAGGGGTCGCCCGGACCGCCACCTCGAGTGTACAGTAGCCGACCCCACCTGGCCCAGATCCAACCCTGTCCAGACCCTCCGAGGCCCGGTCGAGACCCGTCAACGTTGACCGTTGACCTGGCCCCACCTGTCAGTGACCAGATACGTGGGCCCCACCTGTCAGCCACTGACTGGGTCCCCCGTCAGTGTTGATGTCAGCATGACGTCAGCACATCCCCAGCTGCACTGTTCCTGCATGCCATGTGGCCCAATCAGGAGCTGCCACGTGTCAGCACCAGGTTGATCCGCCCTTTTTCTTTTTCAGAAAATAGAATAAACTTCAGAAATTCATAACTTCTTCATACGAACTCCAAAAAATATGAACCAAGTGTCCAAATTTTTATAAAAATAAGCTCTACGTCATAGGCTTATGTATGAGTGCATTTGGAGTTATTAAATTTTATTGCTTCTTTGTGTTGACTCTATAGGAGCCGCTGACGCGGCTATTATGTCTCGTTTCGGAGGAGGAGCAGCTTGAGGAGGACGACTACGAGTACGAGGAGGAGCTCGGAGATGACTTCATAGGTGCCACACCCCACCCAACCTCATAGATCCTATTACGCATGGCATAATATCTAGTTGCTAGCGCTTTAATTATGAATATCACCAGATAATAGGTTGCATGGTAGCACTGCTTGATGAGCCTCTACCTTGTCGCAACCATACTCCTGCACACCTGCTGATAGGCTAGACGCTTGCTTGTTTACTTATGATGCCTTACTTCTACTACGCTTATATCTGGGTGATGATGATGCGTGGTGGAGAGCATGGTTATATGGTTAAGGCACGTGGTGCCACTTTACTCGGAGAGAGTGCTGCGTGCGTCTTGGGTGTGTGGTGAGGGTTGAGTCGATCGGACAGGATTCTACGACGAGCCATATGGGCGAGTCTTGTCGGGGAATGTGTTCTGGCATTCCCGTGTGAGGTGCTTGTGGCGGGCACATGGAGAGGTATAAGGAGATCCCGGGGGTGAGAACCTTCGTGGAGCGAAGCCCCGGGTAGGAGGTGCTATTATAGCACGGACTGTTGTAGTCCCAAAAGAGAAGATAATCCTGTCTGATCCCCCCTAGGACCTAATATCTCTTGAGGACCGGAACCTTGGGACTTACGTGCTCACCACTTGCTCTTGAATGGGCGGGGGACGGATGTCTGACTAGCTAGGACGATGCCACTACTACTAGGTTGTTAGCAGAAAGTGTCGGGAGGTACGGGCGTGGAGACCCACACCCTCCTTAGACAGCATAGTGACCACGGGGGCCCGGTACTATGTCTCACAGTCTCAGTGTGCCGGTGGTACCTATCCGGGATGTCCCAGTACTGAGCGATAGGGTGGCATCGCACCGGTTAGAAAGCAGCCGAAATCAGCTTAGGCGGGGCACCGCCGATGATAGTGATCTTGTGGTTACGGGAGTACACACTCTGCAGAGTTTATGAATCTATATATATAGTCCGTGAGCCACTGGTATGGCTCTTTCCTAAGACCCACGCTTCTCGGGAGTAGTGAGAGGAGTCCTTCTATTTCTCCCCCTGGTGTTACCCTTCCGGCTGTGAGCCGCTGAGACAGGCTCCGAGAGGAAGTTGGACCTGTCGACTGAGTGCGAGAGGGTGAGATGTGTGTGATGGAGATGGAATGGGTTTGGATGTGTGGATGAGATGGGTTAAAACTTGATGATTTTTATTATATAATACTGGTCACTGTTTGCATAGGAAACTACAGCCATATTTTAGGTCGATTTGATTATATCCTTTGCATCCCACCAAATACTACATAGCGAAAGCAAAGCATATGGTGGGAGATGTGGCCAGTACAAACCGTACTGAAAATTATTTGGTAGGTGAGCCCGACTACGACTATGACGATAAGGAGGAGTAGACGTCTCGTTCCTACGCTCAGGCTTCTTTTGGAGATGTTTTGTACTTCCGCCTTCCGCAGCCGTTCCAGAGGCTGCTGCTACTCTGATGATCCCGCCAGTGTGGCGATGAACTATTTATGTAATCCCTTCTAATTGTATTCTTTTGTTCGATGTATGGATCCTGTACCGACTATTGCGAGATAATGAGATGGTTTGATGCTTCGAACTATTATATTATCCGCCATTCTGTGTATTTTTCCTTCGTGGAAAATTGAGAATGTTTCGCAACGAAATCCGGATATTTTAACTGTTATCATTTTGCAGCCCGGTTGTTTTGTTGCCTAAAAATATCCGGCTATTTGAGTGAAGCAAAATAACCAGAAAGCTGCTTTGCTCATTGTCCGGCTATTTTGTGGTGTCCTAATAGCCGGTTGACAGAAACCAATGAATACCCGGTTGGTGGGTAGACAGCTCCTAAATTTATAAAAATATCATATGTATTCAATTTTTATTATATTTTCAGTGAAGCGTACAATGAAACCATATTGTATTAACCTATCAATACCATTTCGTACCATTAATCTATCAATACCTGTTTCGTACCATAAGTGTTTGTATTTTCTATGTAAATTTAATCAAATTGAAATTTTTTAAATTTACGTGAAGAAAAAATTACATTACTTTTAGGACTATGGGAGTAGTCGATCAAGAACATGGGTTGTGTCACTGTTTCGCACAATGTTGGTTTTTAAGGGTATTTACAATTCAGAAACCAGTCATTCGTTTCTATAGTCTAGGAGCCCGTATCAAGAAACTCTCCCACGATGCAATCTTAGGTCTTTATAATCATTTCTATAAGTGGCAGATCGAGAATGGGCCCACTGGAGTGCTAAATATACAAAAAGCTAAGTTGGGTTAAATTTTTTCTTATTTTTTCTTAAATTTTCAAAAAAAAATACGAGCACTAGGATTTGAACCCTGGTGAGTAGCGTCTCAGTAGACCATTCTATTATTAGACTATAAGCCAATTCGCTTTATAGTTTATTGTGTATCAAGAAATTACGTATTCCGTATCAAGAAACTATCTCCCACAATACAACTTTTTCATCCTTAGTCTTCTTAATCATTCGTCTCTCTTCTCCTGTTGGATCCTCTGCGCACTCGGTTTCTTTCTCCCCCTCTACTCCAGCAACGCATGAACGCAGAGCACGACTGCAGAAGCCGATGTTCATCTCGTGGAGAGCAAAGGTAAAGAACATGCGAGCAGGCTGCAGACACACGTCCACAGGGCCCGACTCTCCATGCCGCCGTCCGCTGCAGCAAGTGCACGCCGTGTGCCAAACTGGTAGGCCCGGCCGCGGTGGTATGTGGGGATGCGCGCAGGCATACGCAGCGACGGCGCGGGTCGCCACGGGTGCACACAGGATCTCCATGTCGCCGTCCGCGGCAGCGAGCGCTAGCCGGCCGGCCCGGTCACGGTCCTCGGGTCCTGTGCAGGTGCGCGAGCTCGAGGGCACCAATGCGCAGGGAGCTGAGGCTAGGGGAGGAGGAGGAAGACACGCGACCCTGCCGGCGGCCGCGGGAGCTCTAAATCGGCAGGTGCAATGTTCGCGGCAGCCGGGAGCTCCCTGCCGGCAGCCTCCGTGGTTCGCCAGCCCTGCGAGCGAGTGCGGCACCTAGCATCTCCTATCGGCGGCGACGGCAGGCCGTGAGCGAGCTCCGTTGGCCGACCGATGGAGCATTGGCCGACCGACGGAGCACGCGAGCTCTGGGGACACGGCCAGCTGGGCAGCCGCAGGCGACCTAGCAGCCACACGGGATGTGAAACGCAGGACGGACGGCCTCGTTGCACATGAAGATGTGGAGTTTATGTTAGACTTGGATTCTTGTGTTTTTCTTTTTCTTTTTTATTTAATATAAATATAGTGTTATATTAGCAAAAAATCATTAAACAGAGGGGTAGTAAATAGCTATAGAAATTGTTGTAAAGTCTATATTGCAAGCGTTTTAATAGAGGTTCTGAATTAAGTGTGTATCCTATTTTTTGGGGAGTGTTTTCAAATTTCAAGGGTAGATTGGGAAGAGCCTTTAGACTTCTCGTAGGTGTACATACGTCTGAAGCAAATAAAATCTGTCGGCAATGCAACAAAAAATGGCCTGCAATGATACGGATATCGTCAGATGGAAACCATCAGAGTATATGCACTCCTAAAGAGGTTTTTAGGCTTTTAAGCTCAACAATTCCAGTATCTCAGCACAAGCTATATGCAACTCCTCAACAGAGCATGGAAACATCCATCAAGGAGATTTGTTCAGTGGTCCAGGAATGCAAGGTGATTTTCTTCAAGGAAGCAAAGCAAGTTGCTTGGCGCCTAAAACCAAGCATTCACAATTCCTTTGATCAATGGATCCAAAGTCTGCAATTGATTGCCTCTTGAGTGGCATTTTCTTTGCCACTTTTTTTTGTCTCCTGAATTTTGTAAACGGAACTTATAATTGTAACTGTTGTTTTCAACTCCCAATAAAATAACCTGCAGGGCCTCGGCCCCTCCAGTTTTGGAAAAAAACGATGCAGTGGCGGCCGATATCAACGCAACTTTTCAATAACACGCACATTTTACATGCGACCAGGAAAATAGCTGTTGTAGCATTTACTCACGAAAATAGACAATCATTTAATGCTAATGATGACGAAAGGTTAATAATTTGACAGGTTTGGAATCAAATAAAAGTGATATACCCTACAGAGCTGTGCGTCTTGATTCTAGAGCAAAGTCTGTCGGCAATGCAATATCTTATTAATTGTCCAGCCACGTAGACATTTTACTGACATGATAAGCAATTTAACGAGAAAAGAGAAGAAAAAAAATAACTAGATAAGACTTCGAGTCGTCGTTGGCTTCGAGGCGTTGGACTCCGCTTTGTACTCGCGATGGGGTAGGCAGCGTCGAGTCGATCAATCCCGTACGCCCGCGCCATCCACCCCCGCCGCCGCCGCGCCATCCACACCCGCTCCATCTCCCATGTGCAGACGTGCTTGCCCGGTCTCCCGCGCGCGGAGATCTCCGGCGGCGGAGCTCCGGTGGCGGAGGAAGAGGATCACAAGCCATCGACGCCGACGTTCGAGGGGAGCAGGCTGCCTTGCCCGCCGAGTGCCCGCCGGCCCCGCGGAAGCCGATGGTGCGGAGGCTGCCCGTCAAGCCACTGCTGCCCTCGCACGCGCCGGCGCGGGTGTTCGTCGCCGTCCAGCACGACATCTCCGCTGTCTTCCAGGCGCTGCCTCCCAAGAAGCGGATCCAGGTGTTGCGATGCTGTGATCTGCTGGCCGTGTTATTTGCCACCGGCGGCTTCGTTCCCAGGCTTGACCGATTTCTTGGAGAAATTCTTCCGAGGCTTCGTCTTCTTTCCCTCTTTTCTTCTTTTTTTTTGTTTGGGTTAGTGCTACCCACGAGCCACTGCTTTGTCTATATAAATAATGTTTTCTTTGCATGTTCAATTTTCTTTTCCCTTTTCTTGTGCTAGTGTGAGCCACAATTTGCAGCTCTAGAGATGAATTGTTGTTACCTAATGGAAGCACTTCAAAGAAACAAGAACACATGTAGCAAGAATTCACATCGATATTGTATTGGAAATTATGATACCTGGCAGAACTGTTAATTGAGAGGCGTAGGGTGGATCACAGGGCAATATGCCACAGCTGATCAGCGTTTTTTGTGTTGCATAATAAATTTTTTTATTTATAGAAACTATTATTATAAACTTTGCATTGTGAGGATGGTTTCTTACGATGGAGTCTTCGAGGTGTAGACCCTATCAGTAGAGTCTGCATTGAGTGTCCTAATGGCCCTTGATAGGCTTTGCATGGATCATGGATGCAAATATGCAACGCAAGCTGATGGACTTGAACAAACAAACACCTCCACGGATCCACTGGAGGTCAAATGGCGACCCGAGATACTGAAGAGATGAAGCCAAAACAAGAAAAGAATAATTATTGGACTTGTCCTAGCTAGAATTTGAATTTGGTCAACGACATTTCATTTTGGCAACATGCATGTGTTGCTCTTTATAAGATTTGTAGAAGATACGAAATCAACAAAACCATAAGTTCAGACAAACAATTACAATCGAAGAACAAAGGATGTGTTGTGCGTGTTGTGCTCAGTATAGCTACTAGTTGTGCGCCATTATTATCTTAGAAAATGGTTGCTGCTCTAGTCAGTTAACAGTTACTCACCACGGCTATCCGCAGTGCAACTATAAATTAATACCGCTCTAACCAGCCACTTGAAAGTGCTAGAGCTGAAGAGATTATATTAGAAAAATTAACATAAGACTAATGACTTGGAGACATAATGCAAAAACAAGTGATGGTGGAAAGAGTAAAAGAATTTATATATCCTCCCACCATCTAGTTCCTTTGGGCAACGTGCCCCATCTCACACCAAAAGTTTTCCAGCAGCCACGATTCTGATGTCATCCGGTCCAAAAATAACCTTCCTGGCTATTTGTTCATTTGCAAATTGAATTGCCTCCTCAGAAGAGGATCCTGCCATGAAAGCCTCGTATGGTAGGCCACCTCAATCAGAGGATCATTTCCTAGGTAGGAAACAAGTGCAGCAGCAGCAGCACAACCAATAGGAAGTGCCCTTGTTTAGATTGCTAATTTTTTTCACTCTCTCTTCATCACATTAATTTTTAGACTCATACATAAAGAATTAAATATAGATAAAAAATAACTAATTATATAGTTTAGTTTAAAATCACGAGATGAATCTTTTAAGCCTAGTTAGTCCACGATTAGACAATATTTATCAAATAAGACAAAAGAGTTCTATTCATCAGTTTGAAATTTTTTCGCAATCTAAACAAGGCCTTAATCACGGGTCCCTGCAGAGACACAGCATATTATACCTGTATTCCCCTGTCACCAGAGTAGATTGGAATTGGATCCGGCGGGCCAGACGTTCCACTTGGACGGCTTGGCCCTCCGCATGGCCTCCAACGGCACGGACTGAGCGCTTCGCGTACTCGTCGCCGGCCACCGGCACGCCGTCCGCTTCTTCCTCCGGGCACTGACCTGCGGTAGCAAGATCGTTTATTTATTACCTGAAAGAGCGTCGCGTCGCCCTCCGTCGTCGTCCACACCGAGAAATGATACGTTGGGACAGTGTCTCGATAGTAATAAAGATTTAGTTGGTGGAAAGAGTTCGGTGGTGACTGGTGAGGGTAACCGAGGAGGGAGCACTGATTCTCTGCCTGAGTCCGGTAATTCTCAACCGTATATCGATTAAATGTGTCATTTCTCTATATGGTACTGTATATAGCTGTCCAGTCCATGCATCTCTCTCAGGCACAGCCCGTCGTGTCATCGATTTATAGCAGTATGAAAACGTCTTGCGGTGCAGAGATACCTTGCTGCTCCTCTCTCTAACTCTACCCTCCAATAGAAACCGGCGTCCGGCAGCGGGCAACGATGAAGGAGGAGGTCCTCGAGTCGCCGCTGCTGGCCGACGAAGAGCCGTCGCCGGCGCCGGCGGACGGCGCCAAGGGCGGAATGTACACGCTGGTCTGCGTGCTCCTCGCCTCCGTCCCCACAATCATCTACGGCTACAGTAAGGCGACGTCGCTGCCACTTTGTTGGCAACTGTGGGCACTGTGGATACATGAACTGTATACATGGCCATGTGCGCTTGCATCCAGATCGCGGGGTGATGAGCGGCGCGCAGAAGTTCGTGCAGGCGGACCTGGGCGTGACGGACGCGCAGCTGGAGGTGCTAATCGGCGCCACCAGCGTCTACTCCCTCGTCGGCTCGCTGGCGGTGGGCTGGGCGTGCGACTGCGCGGGCCGGCGCCGCACCATCGTGCTGTCCGCGGCGCTGTTCCTGGTCGGCTCCGCCGTCACCGCCGCCGCCAGCGGGTACGCCGCGCTCATGGCCGGCCAGTTCGTTGCGGGCGTCGCCTGCGGGTTCGGCCTCGTCGTCGCGCCCGTCTACATCGCCGAGATCTCGCCGGCCAGCGATCGTGGCTTCCTCTCCTCCATTCCCGAGGTACGTATGGTAGGCGACGGGTAGTAGAGCTCGTGGAAGAAATCTGTTCAACTTTAATTAGAGAAGGTGGTTGGATTTGAATTTGGATGCACTTAGTGACACGTTTTATTTAGCAACAAAAATCTCGGTATGCCAGAGACCCCACGCGGCTCGTCCTGCACGGCCACCTCGACGAGGCACGTCGCGTGCTAGCGCGCACGGTGTGGGATGCAGACCGCTGGCTCCAGGAGATCGTGACGTCCGTGCAGGAGGCCACCAAGCAGGCGGCGGGCTCTGACAGCGTCGGCGGCGGCGACGGCACGGCGCTGTCGACGAGCGTGTGGCGCGAGATCCTGCTGCGGCCGACACCGGCCGTCCGGCGCGTGATGCTGGCCATCGTGGGGCTGCATGTGTTCCAGCAGGGGTGCGGCGTGGCGTCGCTGGTGCTGTACGCCCCGCGGGTGTTCAACCACGTCGGGATCACCTCCGAGCGCGCCGTGCTGGCCGCCACAGTGCTCCTCGGCGTCGCCTAGACGGTGGCGATCATGATCCCACTGTTCCTCGCCGACCGCCTCGGCCGCCGGCTCATGCTGCTCACCAGCGCGGGCGGCATGGCCGCGTCTCTCCTAGTCCTCGGCCTGTCCACGCGCGCGACCACGGCCGTGTCGTCGTGGGCGGCCGCGACGTGCGTCGCGGCGGCCGTGGCGTTCATGGCGACGTTCTCGCTGGGGTTCGGCCCCATGATCTTGGTGTATGGGTCGGAGATCCTACCGCTGCGGCTGCGCGCGCAGGGGACCGGCATCGAGATTGCGGTGAACCGGGTGATGAGCGCCGTCGTGTCGATGACCTTCATCTCCATGTACAAGGCTTTGGGCATGGCCGGGACCTTCTACATCTTCGCGGCGGTGTCCGTGGCGGCGTGGGTGTTCGTCTACGCGTGCCTGCCTGAGACCAAGGGGAGGAGCCTCGAGGAGATGGAGGCGCTGTTCAACGCCGGTGCCAGTGTCGGTGCCGCGCCGTCGCCACGGGCGGCGTTGTCGTGACGTTCCACACAGGACACAGCGAGTACATATACATATGCATAGTGTCCGTGGCGTTGTCGTGAAGTTGTCAGTTGGCTAAACGCCAGGGTTGTTATTAGCAACGATTCTGATTTCTGCCGATGTATAATTTTTGTACTCTTGTCATTTGAACGGAATGATTATATTGGTTCTTCCATGTCCATGGTTAACAAGCTTCCTCGGATATTTTCGGTCAAAAAAAAAGGCTGGGGCCATACCAGGGGCAGGGGAGATATTTCTGGGTGCTTTGAAGTGGCAAAATCATAAATAAACTATGTGGATTCCTCACGCGTTGCTGTGAGTATGGAGCAGTGTATTTCTCGTGGTTGTAGAAATTTTCTTGTGTTGTATATGAGAAAACTTATATATGGATTGAAATGTGGTCACATTGAATTTAAGGGATAAATTTAAATAAACAACAGATAATCTTATAGTTTCTCTGTTCTATATATCATTCTGTCATTCCTAGCTATATATCTAGGTATAGTGCATAGCGAAAACTATGTATATGCAAAAGTTAAAATAACTTATAATTCGTGGGACGACAATGGCTGTACCGTACACATGATGACAATAAAGTGCTATCTCATTTCCTAAACAAGTGTTGTATGATATTTATACCGGTCAAACTTTTTTCAGTTTAAGTATATTGTATAAAATATTAATAATATTTGCATCTCTAAATAGATTTATTATGAAAATAAATTCAACGATATATCTATCTAAAAATATACTAATTATGTCCCTTAGTTCATTAGTCTTTGTTGTGAAAGTCTTAAGCCCACAAACTAAGGAGCACCAATGGCCCACATCCTTTGCAACTAAACTGAGGTGAAGGACCAAATACGAAGACCCAAAAGGATAAATGAGAACCTCAAATTTCTTTCAAAATATTTGGCCACTGTCCCAAAAACAAACACAACCAACATGATGAACATGACCCTAGAGAAGGATAGATGTTTCCTCGGAACACAACGGGTCTACAAAGCACGCAGATAAAAGGAGAGAGGGTATCGAACCAAAAGACATAGAATATAAGACGCTCCACTTCTATAGAGAAGAAGCAAACACTTCTATAGAAAATAAGAAACTCCACCCAAGCACACCGGTGACAAGAGTACCTAGACGAGATCCACATGACAGTGGAAGACTAACGCAAAAGGCGGAACTCCAATCGGAGAAAATGAACAGACAAGATATAAGACATAGGAGAAATAGAAAAAAAAGGAAAACAATGACTGTTTGGGGACTTTTTTTTGAAAGTGTGCAATGGTACATGTCTCATTAAGTGGAAGTGGGAAGTTTTACATATTTCAAGAAGGGTCACGGCAAGGAGCCGTACACACTTTAGAGGAACACTAAACACAAATCACCAACTAGTGGTGGGGAAGCGAAGTTGTACTTGGCACAACAAAGACACGAGGAAGGCCTAATGCGCCGCGACAGCTCAGAGGGTCAGTTCGCTGACCACGTTTCCAGTTGTTTGCAAGTGCATGAGCTTGCCCATTGCCGCCACTTCCATGGGGATACAGGCTCAGCGAATGCCTCATGAAACTTGACAGCGATCATGTCATTCGAAGTGTCATAAACGACGTTGTTTGGCCAATGCTCCCACTTGTTCACAAACATCTTGCTTCTCTAGGTTGGGGACAAGCAAACTAGCTTTGGCCTCGAGTCTTTCAATACGATGAGGGACCAAGCTTGTAGGCTCCCAACGCGCGGCGTGTGCGCACGGTGGCGTGTGCAGGAGACTTACCTATAGCAGCAGCCGAAGGGAGTGTTGGGTATCTTAAACGCACATAGAATACCAATGTAGCTTTCACCCGGGAGTATTCCAGAGTATCGATTTCTGCAGGGAATGTGAAGTGTACTAGAGGATCAAGAACGTCCAAGGAAAGGGTAATTATGTGTAGAGAGGAATTTTATGGTTTTCCTAAATAGATCTATCTAATTAAAGGCTTACTCTACTTTACTTATTTCGGAGCAACAGTACCTTTCTGATTCTCGAAAAAGATTGGGGACAAAGTAATTGGAGGAAGGCTGCCAAAAAGCTCTACGAAACACCAACCCTAACGTGGCGGAATACAAAGGCCTAACAGAGCTATCACCCCTGGGGCTACCACAACTATCCGGAGGATTGGGCGCAATCTCAGGCAAACCCTAGTCTAGACGCCACATCTACACTAGCGTTTACTACTCTAATTACTTGATATAACTAGAGCACTCAATACGAGTGGAGATCCAGCAAATATAATAAAGCAAGAGCTAAAATTAAATATAGTACTCAAAAAATAATAAATGAAGAACCTGGCGATTACTTGAAGATGAACTAGATGCTGCAAAAGTACAATGTTGAAGAAGATTCGACAGGTCTGTCTCCTCCTCAGCTCTCTCCTCTCCTCTCTAGATTACAACTAGATGAACTAGACAACTAGAACTTGAACTAGAACTAGAACTAGAACTAGAACTAGAACTAGAACTAGAACTAGAACTAGAACTAGAACTAGAACTAGAACTAGAACTAGAACTAGAACTAGAACTAGAACTAGAACTAGAAGCGACTCAACTAGAGGGACCTCTACTTCTAATTGAAACCCTAGATTTTAATGTGTATGTAGACAATAAAGAAGGAGATGCCTGAGAGGTGAGGTCTACCCCTGCTTATATAGTCTGGTGGGGTGAACCATAGCCCTCAGATCAAACCAACTTGAAATAATGGTTGAGATGCGTCGTAGAGGTCGGTTGGAGGCCGCCATGCGAAGATGACTGACAGGTGGGCCCGAGGCAGGCCGGTCGGCCTTACATGTGGGGCCGGCCAGGCCAGCTCAATGCTAAGTGGGCTTCTCTCTTCTTGTGCTGATAGTTCCCTTTGTTAGCTTTCCAAAGAGTCCTGGATCGCTGAAAACGGAGTCCGGATGAGGGAGATACACCCAATTTAGTCTGGACTACTCTAGAAGCCCATTTGTAATCTTTCGGAAGGCGTAACTTTGTTTTCTGAACTCCGATTCGGGTAAATCCAAAGTCTATTCCATGTGTCTCGATGAGCTCTTCACAATGGTGTGCTCCAATTCATCATTTGAGATACTTCTATTTGTTGATTCTGGTCCTTTCCTAGTTTAACCCTGTAAAACATAGATTCACCAAAACTCGTGGAACTCGTTAGTTTTAAACCCTACAACAATGCTTTGTGGTTCATTTCATGTTATTTTAGGTAATAGTTGATTGTTAAAAAAAATTAAATTAAGGAGCATCAACAGGGAGTTGATGAAGAAGTCCCCCAACGCCGATGTCGTCAGTGGCAGCTAATGCGACATCAACGAAAGGATCGACACCATCCGCCCCCTGTGCCTTGATATCCGTGAAGCCAAGCACAACTATCCGAGGTGGTGAGCAGGTGTCTTCCACTACTATATGCCTACTGAAACACTAAAAATGAACTATTGAAATAGTAACTAGACACTATTGAAACATGAATGGTGGACTATCTGCGGTCAAGGTCCAGACTATCCGCATGTCAAATTTTAGAAATTGAATTACGCGAATAGAGTTTTGTTCTTGGTATGAAAACAAATCCTAGACTATCTAGGCTTCGAGGCCAGACTGTCCATGGTTACAGCACTGCTCGGGGACTGGAGCTCTGAACTCGAGCCTGATGGCTAGACTGTCCGGGGTTGACATCCACAAGGATAAGATTGATGATTCTGGTTGTGTTTGGTTCACAGGTTGGTGTGGGTGAATATGGTGGTGCATACTTCCAGGGTAGAAGTAGCAAGGGGTGCAAAGGGTGCGTGTATAATCTTGATTTTAACCGCATGAAAAGCTCCTAAGGGTTAACACAGCTCGACCAAACTCAATGCACACAAGCATTAAATAAATGTGAAAATTTGTTCTATTCTAACAAGCATGCATATATGACTGTGGTAGGAATTTAAGCCCTCGTCATACAGAAACTTAGTTGTTAAACTTATGGAACTAATTAAGCGTTAGTGGTTGGCCACTTAAGCCACAGTTGTTAAACCTTCTAAAATTGTCTAAGCAGAGTTTCAGTAGGATTTCTCTCTCAACATTTTGTATTTTTATATTTTTATGATGCAAGAGAGAATGTAACAAGATGCATGCATGCATATTTATTTTTATGCCACCACGGTGAATAATCCTATGGGTTTTTACACACCACAAAGCTATCCACATGGGGCTTTAAGATCTATGATGCAACAAATAAATATTTTTATTTTCTTTTTATAATGCAATGCTAATGCAGAAAAAAATATGCTAAAGGAAAAATGATTATGCAAAAAAGACGAATATGGATAACTACCAATTTACCTCCCGACAAGGGTTCAATGTTTTAAGTCCTCTGAACAGGACTTCTTACCATGTTCATTCCTTTAATCTCATCTTGTTGTTCCCTTCTTTGTCTTGAGAATTTCCACATGATGGTCTTTGTCTTGAAGAGGCTTCGTGGAGATTTGTTCACCTTCTTCCATGGAGTAGGTGTAGATCTTGTTTTGTGGCGCTCATCTTCTTGTTCCATGGATTTCTTCGTGATGCGTGAGCTGTGTTCCCTTAGTGCGAGGTTGTTGAAGTTCATGTATCTCTTTTCTCTCCGTGTGAGTTCATCTCAGGACTTCCTGGTTTTACTTTTGAATGTTTTTCCTGCAGGAGTCAGTCCAACAAAAATATACAATGTGTACACAAGCAATTTTTAGTTCAATAATCTAACGAGACTCCATGTCTAGTTGGATTAAGGAAGGCTGTTTGACCTAAGCACCATGCTTACGTTAAAAGGCAATAGAAGTATGTGCAATACTTCTAAACCAATACTTACTTATGATGGGAAAAGGTAGCATGAAAGCATTATATAGATTTACTCAGCATGTGATCGAAGAGAATAGACTGGTGTATAGAAAATTGAGCATATCTTAAAGGTAGGGTCAACCAAGATAGCAACATGGTAGGGGATGTTCTTAGGAAGTTATTCCCCCAAGCTTGAATTTTGCAAAAATTGAGTTTAGGTGCATTTAATTCAATGTTGCATGGTGATTGGTTGGACATACCTTGTGCTTGTTATTTCTTTGATCTTTTTGCTCTAATCCTGGAAAGGTTAGTGATAAGAATACCCGAAGGAATATTTTCATGAATATATCTCTATGCTCATTACATAAGGGCAGTATATCAGAAAGGTTAACACTCATGTTAGGATCAGAAAATCGCTTGTTTTAGGACACTAAGCTTGTCCTTGGGAAACCGTCAAGATATTATTTGGTGAAGTGGTTTCCCCTCCAACACCAACTTAAGAACACCTATCTCAAGATTCAACACAATGAGATCTACAGTATTTATGATAAACATATGCATCAACAACCACCCTTTTGAAGTCTATAAAAATAGAAAGAGTGAGAGGGTTGGAGATCTCAAATGTGGAGATGTTGGAGAGACCAATTGAATTGGGAGATGTCTCATATGAGCATGGTTTTAAAGGAATGGTTATGGTGTAATTTCCATGCTCATTGATGTCATCTTCGTCTTCAATCCCTAAGATTGAGTCAGCATGAATATTCAAAAAGTCACTTGGATTGGTCTCATCTAGAGTTTCCTCTAGAATTGGATGAGTCTCATCTTCAAAGGGAGTTAAAAACTCACCATTTGAATCCAAGCCAAGGGTGGACTCCAATAAGGCTTCCTCCTTGTCCATCCATTCTACACATTCTAGCCTTTGTTGCAGCCTCTCTTGGTCATCCTCGTGATCTTCATGACTCCTATGGTTTGGTTGTCCTATTGGATTTCTAGGATCATCATGAGATTGGGAAGGATACTCATAAAAGGGGCCTTCGGGATCAAGGATGGGTTGAAAGATGGGTTCAAGTAAGTTATCTAATGTAGGCATAGAAGGGGAGAATATAGAATAAACTCTGTAATTGCTGGGCTTACCTTCTATGGCATCAATATACATGCCATCCTTGAATTCATCCCATTGAGAATAAGGATGTTTTATAAGAGATCCCTTCTGGAGAGGATTTGAAATATATTCACTTGAAGGGCTCTCATGAAACTGGATGTCTAAACCATCCCTAAGGTCAGAGCTTTTCAAAGGTGGAATTTCTTCTTCCCTTGGAGGATTTTGGTATATTGATGGTTTAGAATTGATAGCTAAATCTTGGGATTGGAGTGGTTGCGGTTTGGCTATCAAAACTTCCTTTTCTTATCTAAGAATTGATTCCTGATCTTTTGGTTCAGAGCTGGGCTTGATTTCTTTCTCTTCTTCAAGAAATTCATCAAAAATGCCAGTGTAAGGGGTGTTTTCAAGGATTCTTTCAAGGATAGCTTTCCCTTCACTAACGATTTTATGTGAGAATGAACCTCTTGAAGAGAGGTCAAAATGTAGAGCAACTTCCTTGTTAAGACTACGATAAAAGTGATAGGGTAGGACATGGTCAGGCAAGGAAAGGTTTGGACCAGAATTGATAAGGCTTGTGAACCTAGCCCAAGCTGCTCCTAGAGTTTCCTTCTCTTTTTGTTTGAATGTAAGAACTTCTATTCTAAGGTCAGCGATTCGAAAAAGAGGAAAGAAAGCAAGACAAAATTTGTCCCGAAGTTCATCCCAATTTCCATTTATGCCTCCTATGGAATGAGCATACCACATTTTTGCTCTACCCAACAGGGAGAACAGAAATAATTTCCATTTAAGGGTCTTTTGTGTCATGCCAGCAATAGTCCAGCAAGAACACAACTTCTCAAATTCTCTAAGGTGGGTGTATGGATCTTCATCTGCTAACCTAGAGAAGGATTGCTCCTGAACCATGGCTATGAAAGCTGGGCGAAGCTCATAACCATTTGTAAGAATTGGGTGTAAAGATGGTGGAGGCTCCAACACGTCACCCTTTGGAGCAAAGAATTTATATATAGGAGTGAAATCCATGTGGTAAGGTGATGATGATAAAAAGGTGGTAAAACAAAATGGACAAACTGGCTCGAAACAAGCACAGCTACCGTTCCCTGGAATGGCACTAGAAAGCTTGTTGGGTATTTTAAACGCACACAGAATAATCTGCAAGCGCAAGGATACCGATGTAGCTTTCACCCGGGAGTATTCTAGAGTATCAATTTTCACGGGGAACGTGAAGTGTACCAGAGGATCAAGAATGTCCAAGAAAAGGGTAATTATGCATAGAGAGGGCTTTTATGGTTTTCCTAAATAGTTCTATGTAATTAAAGGCTTACTCTACTTTACTTACTTCAGAGCAACAGTACCGTTCTGATTCTCAAAAAAGATTAGGGATAAAGTAATCGGAGGAAGGCTACCAAAAAGCTCTACAAAACACCAACCCTAACGTGGTGGAATACAAAGGCCTAACAGAGCTGTCACCCTTGGGGCTACCACAACTATCCGGAGGATTGGGCGCAATCTCAGGCAAACCCTAGTCTAGACGCTACTTCTACACTAGCGTTTACTACTCCAATTACTTGATATATCTAGAGCACTCAATACGAGCGGAGATCCAGTAAATATAATAAAGCAAGAACTGAAATTAAAAATAATACTCAGAAAATAATAAATGAAGAACCTGGAGATTACTTGAAGACGAACCAGATGCTGCAAAAGTACAATGTTGAAGAAGATCCGATAGGTACGGCTGCTCCTCAGCTCTCTCCTCTCCTCTCTAGATTACAACTAGATGAACTGGACAACTAGAACTAGAACTAGACTAGAAGCGACTCAACTAGAGGGACCTTTACTTCTAATTGAAACCCTAGATTTTGATGTGTATGTAGACAATAAGAAGGAGATGCCTGAGAGGTGAGGTCTGCCCCTGCTTATATAGTCCGGTGGGGTGAACCTCAGCCCTCAGATCAAACCGACTTGAAACAATGGTTGAGATGCATCGTAGAGGTCAGTTGGAGGCCGCCACGGGAAGATGACTGAGAGGTGGGCCTGAGGTAGGCTGGTCCAGCTCAATGCTAAGTGGGCTTCTCTCTTCTTGGGTTGATAGATCTCTTCGTTAGCTTTCCAAAGAGTCCTGGATCACTGAAAATGGAGTCCGGATGAGGGAGATATGACCAATTTAGTCTGAGCTACTCTAGCAGCCCATTTGTAATCTTTTGGAATGCGTAACTTTGTCGTCTGAACTCCGATTTAGGTGAATCAAAAGTCTTCCATGTGTCTCGATGAGCTCTTCATAATGGTGTACTCCAATTAATCATTTGAGATACTTCTTTTTGGTGATTTTGGTCCTTTCCTAGTTTAACCCCTGTAAAACATAGTGTTGGGTAATGGAATCACACATATATATGAAAGGTGAAAACAATATGCTAATCACAATTGTATTTCATTCTGTCCCAAACCTTTACACCTCAGGGTGTATTTATAGTCCCCTTGGCTTTGCCATTCGAGGAACTTTACAAACATGATCATGGCTCTTCCTATACATCTAGCTAAAAAGCACATCGGTGAAGTGGTGAAATACACTTCGCCCCTTTCTTTTTGTCTTCTTAAGCAACTTTGGGCCTGATCATGATTTCTTGACTTAGCCGACAACTTCACTGTTTCTACATGCGAAGTTGCTATAACCGCTTCGCTAATCATCAGGAGTTTAGCAAAGCCATCTTTGCCATTTAACCTGAAACCTATGAAAGCATATGTGCGAAGTTTGAAATAGTCACAGCGAAGTGGCCACATCATCTTTGCTGAGCGCATAAAGTGCGGTGAAGTCATCTTCGCCAGTCAACCTGAAACATGCGAAGATACACAAGCAAAGTCAAAAACAGCCACAACGAAGTGTCTTTGTTATCTTTGCTGGACATGTTAGCATCTCATATGTTCATAATGAAATGTTTGTCTCCAAAGTTTAGGAAAGGATGTTTGTATGTCAAAGTTGTTCCCCAACAGTAGCCCCTTGAGGGGAAAGGCCTACTCCAAAGGTCTAAATCCCATGAAGTTTTTATGAAACTTTTCCTAACAAACATCGTCCAAACTTTGGAGTTGGCCTATTTGAATTTTGAATCCAATGGCTAGCTTTGACTGTTTGACTAGACCCGCCTATAAATAGCGATGCCTCTCCCCTGGAGCCATCATTTTCAGAGGAGGGGAAGCTCTGCCAAAATTTTTCTTGAGCTAGAAAGTTTGAGATAGTTTTTCTTGTCATCTGGTGTTTTGGGCTTGTTTCCCTCTGGCTGCATCAGCGGAGTTTGTTTGATGACTTCGTTTGAGATGTCTTCTGAAGATTTGCAAGATCGGATTCGGTCCCAGGAGAGTGACAAAGTTGATGAGGATAAGTCTCATCCGGATTCAGATGATAAAAACTTGGAAAATGTTGATGCTTCGGTTGAGGATTTAGTTAGGGATGATGAGGGTTATACATTGACCTTCAGGAGAAGTCTGTTTGATAAGAGCTACCTTGATGAAATGGTAAGGCTGTGAATTCTTGATCGTGACCTCGTCAGGATTCCCGATGCTAATGAAACTAACCCTCGACCTCATATGAGTGTATTGTTTATCGTGACCTTTTTACTGCTGGGCTTCGATTTCCATGCTAAGATTTTCTGGAAGATGTGTTAAAGGCCTTCAACATACAGATGCATCATTTGACACCTAACGGAGTGGTTAGGTTGTCATAATTCATTTGGGATGTAAGATCTTTAGAAGCCAATGACAATGTTGTTGCTTTTTGTGAGCTGTTTGAGATGCACACTCAGTATAAGACATTTATGCTTGATGGGCGCTTGATTACTAAGCATTTTGCTTGCTGTAGTTTTAAGACAGCTCGTAATGCTGCTCAGATTTCTCCTGCCACAAAGAACAAGTGGGGAGTTGGTGATTGTTCCAGGTACTGGTTTTATCATAAGGTGCCAATGGTTGAAGAAAGGGATCCTATTACAAAGAGGATGATGAAAAAGTATCCTTTGGCTGCAAAAATGATTATTGAAAGATTTGTGTGTACTCCTTCCTTTCCTCCTACTATGATTTCCAAGACTGCAGTGAAGGCCTTCAAGGCTATAGCTTCGTTGCAATGCGCCCGTGATATTGTTGAAGAGTATGCTGCAGCTAGAATTTGGGCATTGAAGAAAGGATGGACCTTCTCACGCTTCTATCCTAAGCAGATTCATGGCATCAACTACAAGTTTCCTGACAATGATTTTTGTCGCCCGAGGATATTTGCTTCGGATGAAGAATTTATGAAGTCTGTCAAAAATAGGGCAGATGAATTACTTGGTAAATATTGAAGAGCGAGAAGGATAATATAGATAAAATTATTGGTTTGGAGTATAAGTGCTTGAACAGGGTTTTCGAGGTTGCTAAGGTTGAATATCATGAGAGACCTCCTCCTGCTTACAGCCGTGAAAAGAAGCAAGGCCAGAAGAGAGAGACTACTGCTCAGGCGAAAGGATAGCGTAAGGCTGCTGAAGGTTCAACTAAGGTTGTTGTGAAGAAGATTAAGAAGAATAACAGTCCTGCTATTCTTCTTGATAGTGAAGAGCTTGACGCTATTCTTGATTAGACTTCGGATATTGAGGGGAATATTATTTCTGATGTCGGTGCTGGTGGCGAAGGTGATGTTGAGGCTGTCAGAGGTGATGGTGATGGTGATGATGTCGGTTTTCTTGTCTCTCAAAATGTTGAGGATGAGGTAAGAAAAATTTGTATGACTTTCTCTTCTAGTGGTTTGGCTCCACTATTACTTACTCCACTTAATGAAAACTTATAGAGTTTGCAAGCTCGTGGTGCTTCTACCGATGGTATAGGTGAAGTTGGTGTGGGAATTAACTTGGTCTCTGAGAGAGAGACTCAAGTTAGGGATTTTCAAAAAGCTGTTGGGTCGACTTCGTCAAAGTTTGGCTCTGAGGTTCCGGTCGTTGAATCTCATGATGAGAAAGTTGACACTGGGAAGACTACTTCGCTTGAAGACCCTGCGACAGTTGGGGTTGGTGAAGGTGGTGTTCCGAATGTGGTGAGAAAAGTTGGCGGCTCTAGAGTTTATTCTCTTAATCTTGAGGAGAGTGATGATGAAGTTTTTGATGATGTGCTTAATGAAGAAAGGTTGGTGCGCTTGTCGAGCTCCACTATTTACGTTGAGACTGGCTAGAAGGTTGATTGTAGTTTGGGAGAGCGCGTTTCTACTAGTGAGTATTGTGCTCTCGTGTTTCCTTTTTACTTGAATTGTCTTCTTTTGCTAATTCTTGATTTCTATTTTTGCAGAAACTATGTTTCCTCATGCACCATCTTCTCCCCAGAAGAATGTTGATTTTGGCAAGATGAAGAATGTTCAGCAAGATCCTGCAACTCCTATTGCCCCTGCTGTTGACGGAGGGGAAATTTCTGATGCGCTAAGGCGGGGCTTAGAGTTTTGCCAAGAGAAAAGTTTAGGTCTTGATAGTTTCAAGTTTATAGGTATTGGGGCTGATAAACTTCGGATGATGCCTCGCACTTCTGAGGTTCAGCTGTCAAAGTGTATAGATGAGGCTTTCACTATCCCAGATGTGGAGCTTGAGGTATCAAAGAAGCCTTTGCTTGAAGTTGCTGATGCTGGCTTGTCTATGATGTACAAAGGTTCTATCTTGATGAGAGGGTTGCGAATGGGTTTAGAAGAGAAGGAGAAAAGTTTTGCTCTTCGCGAACGTGACTATCAATTTGAAAATGAAAATCTGAAGAAGAAACTTGCCGAGAAAGAAAAGGAAAGAGCTAATGCTGTAGATGCTCACAATGTTTTGGAGAGCAGACTTATCAGTGCTCTTGCTCGAGTTGAAGAAAGAGTGGATGATCTTACAAAGGTTATGGAGGATAATGAAAAGTTGAGGGAAGGCATGAGATGTATTGAAAAAAGGTTGCAAGAGCAAGACAAGTCTTTCTTCGACAATTGCAATCGAATCTAGGAACTTTGTTTTGAATGTTATGATAAGTTTGGAGCTTGCCCTGAGGAAAAATGTTGAGAGCTTGGTGATCATGATAGCTTCTTCAGTTGGCTTTGTCGTCAATACGAAGATTTGTCCCGAGTTACCGAGACCACAGTTGATATTGGGGTATATTACTCTGCTCGTGCTTTGTTTCATTTGATGAAACAGAGTCAAGATCTTTTGTTTGCGTAACTTTGTGATGCCAACTACAAGTTTCCTTCTGTGAATGAACTTACCAATGTGACGAAGGCTACATAAATATTGTGCAACAAGTATCTTGAGCAGTATTAGAAGTCAGGTGGTCGGGCCCATTGCTTTGATAAAGCTAGACAGAAATTACAGAGGGCAAATTTTACACTTAATTGTTTCTGTTTTCTATTGTGTTTCATATCTAACTTTTCTCTCTTTTTATGTTAGAAAATTGCAAAGGAGGCGAAGGCTACCCAGGGGGAGGCGGAGGAAGCCACAAGGAGGGAGGCCAGTGCTAGAGGTCAAAGCGGTGCCGGAACTAGCAGTGTTAGTGGTGGCCAGCCTTAGTCTTTAGTTATCTTTTTTCTTTTGTGAGATGAGAGGGTTTCAAGATACAATGATTCACAGTTATTGTCTGTAAGATGTGTACTTGGAAGTTGTTTGACTATTTGCCCATCCTGCGCAGGTTCCTCATGCTGAGCCTGTGCAGGAGATCGAAGATGCTATCCCGCTGCTAATGTGTAAAGATAACTTCTTTTTTGAGCCTAGCGAGTTCTACAATTTTCGTGCGAAGTGTGATGGTTATGATGTCGATGATTTTCTTGTTTGTAAGTTTTGCTCTCATTATTTTAAACTTGGATTTTTTTGGTGATTCTATCTTACAAATCTTTTATAGATGTAAATAAATGATACCATAATATCAGGCCTCAATTGCCGAGTTTTTGATTTCACGGATTTTGCACAGGTAAAAATTTGATGTATGAAGTTTACTTTTCTTTTGTGGTTGGACTCTTGTTTTCTAACTTCTTCTTCTTATAATCATCTAAGCCAAGTACTTCGCCGGTGAATGTTTGTGAGGACTATTTACGCCGTGAAGCAGACGAGATTATTAACGAAGTTGTGAGCGACATACTTGGTGATGCTGCCAAAGTAGTTAGTTCTCAAGATGACTAATTTTGTAAACATATTTTTGTAATTGGGAAAGTTGTATTGCAAGACATCTTGTTGTACTGCGAAGTGTATGAGTTTACCTTCGCTTGTAAATGAGTATTGCATAATTGATTTGAATTTTATCATTTTTCTTTAAAGATCCTGCTTTTTGTTTGAGGATAGTTGTCTGTGCTTCGCTTAAGGACTAGTAATACTTTTGCTCTGACGAGACTGATTTCAAAAATTTAATAAATTTTGAAACATCATTCCTGCTTTTTGTTCGAAGTATACGTGTATACTTCGCCTAGAGACTGAAAATGTTTTCTTTTTAGTGGAAAAATTCGAAAAATTTGCCTTAGCGAATTTTGCCGTCCCTTCCTTTTTGTTTCAAAGTGGACGTGTTCGCTTCGCTTAGAAGTAGAAACACTTTCATCTTAGCGAAATCAAGCCAAAAAAATTGCCTTAGCAAATTTTGAAATGCCGTTCCTTCTTTTTCATGCGAAGTGGACGCGTGCGCTTCCTTAGAAGCTGAAAACATTTTCACCTTAGTGAAATGAAGTCAAAAAATTTGCCTTAGAAAATTTTAAAATACCGTCCCTTCTTTTTTGTGCGAAGTGGACACATACACTTCTTTAGAAGCTAAAAACATTTTCACCTTAGTGAAATGAAGTCAAAAAATTTGCCTTAGCAAATTTTGGAACGCCGTCCCTTCTTTTTCATGTGAAGTGGACGCGTACGCTTCCTTAGAAGTTGAAAACATTTTCACCTTAGTGAAATAAAGTTGAAAAATTTGCCTTAGCAAATTTTGAAACACCATCCCTTCTTTTTCGTGCGAAGTGGACGCATAAGCTTCCCTAGAAGCTGAAAATATTTTCACCTTAGTGAAATGAAGTCGAAAAATTTGCCTTAGCAAATTTTGAAATGTCGTCCCTTTTTTTCGTACGAAGTGGATGCGTACGCTTTCTTAGAAGTTGAAAACATTTTCACCTTAGTGAAATAAAGTCAAAAAATTTGCCTTATTCTTATTTGAGTCGGATAAGTTAGCAGTTTTTAGATTTAATAAAATGTTGATGCTAACTTAGTTTTTTAAAATTTGTGCCGATATGGGAGTATATGTTGGATATACTCTTCGGCATTTTGTACTTCAATGTGGAGACATATCTCTGGAGAAACTACTTTCTCATTTATATTCTATGAGATTTACTCAGAGACCGCCTCATTAAAAAACCACTCACCCTGCGAAGGGTTTCCCCTAAGAGGAAAAAGAGTGCAGCTCGATTACATTTTGAATTGTAAAGTCACTTGGAATGAAACTTCTACTTCTACTTTGCAGAAAGTGAAACTACTCTTCTAGTTTGGCTATGGGTAATATTTATGAAGTGCTTCTATATTCCAAGTGTGACTAAGTTCTTCACCTTTCAGATTTGCTAGGTGATACGCACCTTCTTTGTTTGTTCTTGTGATGATGAAAGGCCCTTCCCACTTTTGTTGGAATTTTCCCACTGTGTCTTCATCTCTTTTCTTTTGAGGACAAAATCTTCTGGTGCTAACTCTCTTGGCTTGACTTTCTTGTTGTACCACTTCTTTGTTTCAAGTTGGTACTTCTTAATATTTTCAAGTGCTTTGTTTCTTTCTTCTTCGAGCAAATATTTGCTTGTTGCTTGGTCTTCTTCTATGATCATTTGAATATTTGTTCTTGGACCTTCATATTTTATTTCTTCGAGAGTCATTGCTTTATCTCCGTAAAGTAACTTGAATGAAGAAAAATCTATTGGCCTCGATTTTAAAGTATTGTGAGACCAAATTACTCTTGGTAATTCGTCAACTTCCTTTTTTCAGGTCTGTTGAGCACTTTGAAATTCTAGTGCAAATTATCCCTTTGCTCTTTCGACTACTCCATTAGACTGTGGGTGTCTTACTGATGCGAAGCAAAGTTTGATTCCCATTGAATGGCAGTATTCTCTGAAGTCTTCGCTATCAAACTGGGTTCCATTATCTACAGTGATGTGTCTCGGAACTCCGAATCTGCATATGATGTTTTGCCATAGGAATTTTTTTATTGTGTAAGAAGACATGTTAGTGATTGGCTTTGCTTCAATCCACTTGGTGAAATATTCAACTGCAACTATTGCGTATTGGTAATTGGCTTGAGCCGGAGGTAATTTTCCAACTTTGTCTATTCCCCATCTTGCAAGTGGCCAAGTTGGTTCAATTGGTTGTAGGTTTGTTCCTGGTGCATTGACTTTACTTCCTGCCATTTGACAATTGTGACAAGTCCGAATGATTTCTTTGCTGTCACTTTAGGCAGTTGGCCAGAAAAACCCTTGTCTGAAAGCTTTCCCAACTATTAATCTAGCCCCAGTGTGACATTCGCGGACTCTCTCATGTATTTCTTTCAACAAGTTTTTTCCATCTTCTCTTCAGATGCACTTTAGTAGTGGTTGGCAAACTCCTTTCTTGTACAGTTCTTCGTTGATGATTTTGTAACTTCTGGTCTTTTGCTTCATTCTTATTTTGTCAACTTCATTTTCTAGCTCATAAAAATCCTTTGAGGAATGCCACAATTGGAGCTCTCCAGTCTTCGCATTCTATGATGTATACTTCTTTTGGTTGTTCAACTTTTGTTTTTGTTGAGGCTTTGGTGATAGTTTGAAAGAATACTTCTGGTGGTAACTCTAACTTTTGGGCGGCGGATTTTGTAATTTTGTCTGTATCTGTGTTATCATTTCTTGAGATACTTTTCACTGTGAATCCAGCGAAGTGTTTTTCTTGTTCCCTCAATAGTTGGAGATACTTTACTAGTTCTGGATCTCTTGCTTTGTAATTTTTTCTATATGCCCAGCCACAACTTGAGAATCTATCTTGATTATTAGCTTTTGAATTTCCATTGCTCTTGCTTTGTGAATTCCCAATAATACTGCCTCATATTCTGCAATGTTGTTGGTGCATTGAAAGTCTAGTCTTGCTGCGTATTTGAGTTTGATTCCAAAAGGTGAGGTTATGATTGCTGCTGCTCCTGCGCTGGTGAAGCCCCAAGCGTCATCACAATAGACTATCCATTCTGGTTGCTTCATTCTTTCTTGATTGTACTTTGAAGGTGTCCAATCTGCTACGAAGTCGGCCAACACTTAAGATTTGATTGTTGTTCTTTTCTCAAATTTGATGAAGTATTGAGACAATTCTGTAGCCCATTTTCCCAATCTTCCTGAGGACTTACAGCCTTGTAGCACTTCTTTGAGGGGTTTATTTGTTAACACTCTTATTTTATGTGCTTGGAAGTAGCGTTTCAACTGTCTGGATGCCATAAGTACTGCATATGCAATTTTCTCGATTTCTGAATAGAAAATTTTTGATCCAGACAAAGCTTCGGATGCGAAGTATACTAGAACTTGTCTGGAACTTGTCTTGTTGAGTGCTCATTTTCTTCTTCTTATATCAGTACTGCACTAACTGTACTTTCGTTTGCTGATACATATAGTAGCAAGTCTGCCGTTGGGTTAGGTGTTGCCAAAGTTGTGGGATTGGATATATGCTTCTTTATTTCTTCGAAAGCTTCTTGTTGTGCTTGCCCCCAGTTGAATTTTTCCTTTCCTTTTTAGTGCTTGAAATATTGGGAGGCTTCGCTCAGCTGAGTTGGATATAAATCTATTCAGCGAAGCTAATCTTCCTGTCAGCTTTTGGATATCGTTGATGTTTCTTGGCATTTGCATGTTCAGTATTGCCTTCACCTTCTCTGGATTTGGGTCAATTCCTTTTGTGAATATGATGCACCCCAAAATTTTGCTTGTTTGAACTCCAAATGTGCATTTTTCTAGGTTCAACTTTAGATTTGCTTTTCTGAGGTTTGAGAAGGTTTCTTGTAAGTCTTCTACATGGTCTTCTCTTTTCTTGCTTTTAACTACCAAGTCATCAATATACGCAAGCATATTTCTTGGTATTTGATCTTTGAGGACTGTGGATATCATTCTAATGAAAGTCGTTCCTGCATTGTGGAGCCCCTCGGCCATTCTTTAGAAACAGTAAGTTTCGAATGGTGTAATGAAACTTGTGTACTCATCATCTTCTTTTTTCATCCAAATCTGATGGTAGCCTGAATAGCAGTCGAGGAAACTAAGCATTTCACTTCCTGCTGCCTGATCTACCAAAGTGTCAATTCTTGGTAATGAAAAGTTGTCTTATGGGCACGCTTTGTTGAGATCTGTGAAGTCTATGCACATTCTCCACTTTTTGTTTTTCTTCTGCACCATGACTATGTTTCCAAGCCAAGTTGTGAATTGAACTTCTCTTATGACTTTTGCATCTAACAATCTTTGGACTTTGGCTTTTACAGCTTGTATTCTGTCTTCCGACAACTTTCTGAGTTTTTGCTTTTTTGGCCTGAAGTTTGGGTTGATGTTTAACTTGTGTTCTATGACATCTCTGCTTACTCCTCCTAAGTCTTGTGCAGACCAAGCGAAGTTATCCTTGTTACTTCATAGGACTTGTATTATCTTTTCTTCTTCTTCTTTTGATAGATTTGTGCCGATGATAACTTGTCTTTCTAGCACCATTGGGTCGATTGGTACTTTCTTTGTGTCTTCGCAAGGCTTCGCTTTTTCTTGTGTCTTCGCGTTTTCAGTTTCAAGCTCATCATCTTCTTCTTCTTCTTGTATGACGTGGATATTTTTGAAAGCCGGGCTTGCATCTCTTTCTATGTTTCTTGCCTCTGTTTGATCACCAAAGACGGTTATGATGCCATTGACTACTGGCATCTTCATGCATAAGTATGGGTAGCTTACTATGGCTTCGAAAGCATTTAAACTTCCCCTTCCAAAGATTGCATTGTACTAGCTGTGCATTTCGACAACATCGAATGCTATTTGCTCTATTCTCGCATTATTCACTGTTCCGAATGAGACTAGCAAGACAATTCTGCCGACTAAGTTTATTTTCTTTCCGCCGAAGCCAACTAATGGGTGCTCGGTCCTTCTCAAGATTTTTCTGTCAATTTGCATTGCATCTAGAGTTCTTGTGAATATGATATCTGTTGAGCTGCCACCATCTATTAGAATTTTTTTTACTGCCCAACCTTCGATGTTTGCTTCTATGACCATTGCGTCCATATGAGGGTAATCTTTGAGTTTGAGATCTTGTTCTGAGAATGTGATTGGCATGTGGGACCATCTTGTTTTCTTGAATACGACTGCTATGGAGTTTACTCTTCTGAAATAGTTTCTTCTTTCATTTCTTGTATCAAGCTCCATGCTGTTTCCTTCAAAGATTGTCATAATTCTGCCTTTGCTTGGGATGATTGCATTCCCGTTGCTTGTTGACGCTTCGGGCATCTTGTTGTTGTATTGAATTTGGTGGTTGCTATTTGCTACTGAACTTTTAGGGTGAAAACTTTGCTACTGGCTTAGGCCCCATTGATTTTGCGGGCACGCTACTAACGGTTGACAATTATAGATTGGCGGAGGTGGTGGCAACATGTGCTAAGGGTAAGTTGTTGACAAGTAACTTGTTCTTTGGGGAGCTAGATGATTGATAACTTTCAGCTGTGAAGTTGCTCTATTTTCTTCTTGTATTTCTTCAATGCTTTTCTTTACTCTTAGGGACATCTTTGATGTGTGACCAGCCCCTTTGCCATGTATGATGCAGTACATTTCTTCGGGCGTCAAGATTTTCCTTTCAAAGTTTCTACTTTGGTTGTTATGCCCTTTGCTGGAAGTTTTCCTTGTAACTTCTGTTATTTTGAAAATTTCTTTGATTGTTTGATCTTGGATCTTGATTGGCAACTTCGCTCGTGTTGTTGATGTGATTTATCCTCTGAAATGGTCTTCGCTTAGCATTTATTCTTGAGTGTTGGGAACTGTTATTTGATCTTGACCTGTTTCTTTCTCCATTCTCTTCTTCTATTCTTTTTCTGTAGTCTTCGTCGGACTCACAGTATTTTCTCATTTCTTCATATAACTTTTCCACTGTGGTTGGTCTTTCCCTTTTAAAGTGTGATGAGAGTTGGCCTGCTCGAAGTCCTTTAATTGCTGCTATAATGACAACTTCGTCAGGTATGTTTGGTATTTGAGCTTTTGTTTGTACAAATCTTTTGTAATATTGGCTCAATGGTTCTTTTGGTTGCTGCTTGATATTGAAAAGATCATCACTGGTGAGTTTGACTCTTTGTAAGCCTTGGAAATCTAGGAGTAAGGTTGTGTGAAGTTGATCCCAAGATTTGATTGACCTTGGTTTTAGCGAAGAGCACCAATGCTGCGCTGGTCCTCTTACTGCCATGATGAGCAACTTCGCTAAGGTGTTTGCATCTCCCCCACTTGATGCAACTACTGCTTCAAAACTCATAAGGAATTGTCTTGGGTCGGACATGCCATTGTAAGTTAGGATGATGTTGAATTTAAATCCTGCTGGCCACTTCGCTAGCTGAATGTCGATTGACAAAGGTGACTCTGTGTTGATTGTTGCTATTTGACTTTGGCTCTCTTTGTTGTTGGTGTTTTTTCTTGCTGAGTTTGGGTCCTGAATTATAATTTTGCTCTCATGTTCTATTTCATCATTGAGCTTTCTTAGTTCAGCCTCTGCTTCTGTGATTCTTTGCTTTAAAGACATCTCTCTTGTCTTCGCTCTTGCTTCCTCCAGCTGTTTTTTCTTGATGATGAGTTGATCTTCGAGTTCTTTGATTCTTCTTTCTTCGTTCTGAGTTTCTTCTTCTTGAACATGTCTATTTTCTGTTTCTGTCTCATCTTCCAAAAGTGGATCTTTGTCTTGGTTTGAATTGTTACCAGCCGAAGCTGCCTTTTTGCTGAGTCTTGCCATTTTGCGTCTACGTGGTGGTCGTGGGTGTCTTCGATCACACAAACGGACGGCGCCAGATTTTGGGTAATGGAATCACACACATATATGACAGGTGAAAACAATATGCTAATCACAATTGTATTTCATTCTGTCCCAAAAGTTTACTGTGGCAGAACCTCCTAAATCATATGGCCCACACGCATGATTATTGTCTAAACAGACTCCAAATAACCATGACTGTGTTCCATACGACTTAAAAAGTCTGTCGGGTAAATCCCGAATCATCCACGATTCTCCGAGCAGGATCAATCATTGTGGAGAGACATTGCAGTATTACAACAGTTTCATATAAATAAAATACCACGGAGTAAAACAGCGGAAGACTTATAATAACATACATTTACAAACTCTGAGTTTCAAATATTTACAATGATAGGTTTAAGTTATACAAACCATAATAGTAGTGGAGTAGCAGTAGATTACAATATTACACAAAAGCTCTGCCCCAGAGCTTAACATCTTTATTCGTCGTCGCTTTCCTCGACGACTGTCATGCAGCAGGATGCATAACACTCCTGCTCATGAAGCTCACCTGCAACAGGGGTTCAACAAACCCTGAGTACAACAGTACTCAACAAGACTGACCCGACGAAAGAGAAGGGTAGAGACTCAAGATATGCAGGCTAGAGGGACAAGGTAAGGATTGTAAGAGATAAGAAATTTTGCAGAAAAGCTTTACAGAAAGAGAAGTTGCTGGGACTATCTCCCATTACCAACCAACTCCATGATTAACCTTAATTGTTGTTCCAGTTGTTACTACGATGATGAACACCGATCGAGTCTTCTTCTCCGAGAAACAACGGCGATTCGAATCCATTTTCATACCCAGCTGGGACCTAGGTGACTGAGCATACCGGAGACTTTAACTCCGAAGCACCCCAGGTGCACCGATATACCGGGATAACAACCTCAGCCGTATATCACCACATGATACACGTGAGCTCTACGGCCCAGCGTACCGAGATACATGGGAACTTAAACCCCACAGTAACACACACTATGACAGCAGATGGTATTCTCTGACCCCATGCTAGGTCACTCCATGGCATACACGGCTCCAACCATCCGTATACCACTTCATGCATGTGGATTTTCTAATTTCTCGATATCACCAGTTCACCAACGGACGGGACCTAGGGCATCAACAGACGAGAACACTACAGAGGGACTCCATTCCCAGTGCAAGTTCGCCGTCCGGACTCGATTTATTACTATTATCAAGATTACCATAAAGAAACCAATCTCATCTTTTTCATTATTTTGCCTTTGAACAGTTAAATAAATAAGCATGGCTAAGCGTTACTACTCATCTTCCAAGTAGGTAACAAGGATTAAGGAAATAAGACAGGTAATGCAAATTTGTGGGTTTTCACTCAACTCCTATCACTTAATGCATCATATCAGTGCTGAAGCGGTAAAACTTTTATAAATAGAATAAGGTTTAAATGTATCCGGGGCTTGCCTTGATGTTTGGGGTAGACGGTCTCGAAATCTGGATCAACTCCCGAATCTTGAATCTGCTCGTCCTTCAGATCTGAGTGATACGTTAACTCTCCGTTAACGGAAACTACTCGATAATTAATATGCTTTACATGATGGAATAGTAAACATGATGCTCGATGGATGCAATGATCAGATTAAGGGATCAAGTACAACTTTTCTTCACGATAAAGTTGCAAGCTAACAAAACTTCGCTTATATAACTGATTAGGGTTAACTACGCCACTTTTGTAATTAATTAAACACATAAAATAACGTTAATTGAGCCCTAATGACATGATTAAGGTAAGCGCAAACAATTAATTAAAGTGCCAAAGGTCATTAGGGTTAATGACCTAAGGTCATCATTCAATCCCAAAGTCACACAACCCCTATAATGATTAAGTTAATTAAAAGGGGTTAATTAATTATTTAAAAGTATTAAATAAAGGCATAAAAATTAACATTGTCAAATTAAGCTAAAAATTTTATTTTAGAAAGATCTTAACCTAATTAGATGGCAAAACAAATTTTAGATTTAAAAGCCAATTATTTTAATTATTAAAAATCATTGAAGGTACATTTTTTAATTAAAAGGGCTAATTTTAACATATGCAAAAAGTAATCAATTTTGGCATTTCATATTTTTTCTAGGTAGATGACTTCATAAGGAACATTCACAAAAATTTTCAGAATTTTTGGAGCTATAAATGAATTACTATGAATTTTTAAAGAAAATAGCATTTAAATCATTTTCTGAAAATAGAAAAAAGGAAAATCGGCACAGTAACCCCGCGCTAACCGACGGCCGCGCGGCGGTTGACCACCGATTCCTCGCCGTCGGTGAGGTCTCCGGCGACATGGGTTGGTCCATCAGACTCAGCACAGTACGGGGAGTCCAGCGAGCTAGCTAACGGCGCGCAAGAGCGGCGGCGGCACCCACGCCGGCGGCGATGGCGGCGCGGCGGAGGTCGGGCGCGGCGGAGTTGCTCACCGGAGTGATTTCCAGCGACGGCGACCACACGAACCTACACAGGACACTTAAATGGACAGATTTGATCACTTGATGGCATCGGCTCCGGGTTCCTAGCTAGGGTAGCAACGCGCGCGGCGGAGCGGCAGCACTGCGCCGGCGACGAGCTACGGCTACCGGCGGCTACGGTGCAGGATGAGTGAAATTGATGGCACGGATAGATGCAGGAGCTCACCGCGGAGCGGATGCGCACGTTAATGGAGGTCCGGAATGGCCGGGTTGAGCGGCGGTCGACGGCGGTGATGGCGGCGGCGGCGCTCCGATGGCACGACGGCGTCACGGCGGTCACCAGCAATGCGCTGCCCAAACCAAGGTGCGCATCAGCCGTAGGATAACATGGAGAACATGATTATGAGGTCGAAGGTAAAATGTTTTCACCTCCGGCGACGGCAAACGGCGGAGATGGCGGCGGCGGCTCGGCTGACCGGCCGCGGAGAAGAAGGTCGAGTGTGAGTGACTCGGGCGATGAGAGCGAGCTTGAACTGGCCCAAAAGAACCGTGATGAAGTGGCGGAGCTTTGAGCGAGGGCAATTGGACAGAGGTTGAGCGTCGGCGGCGAATTTCGACGGTGGAGCGAGGTCGTCGGCGACGGCGGCGGGAGAAAGAAAGGAGAAGAACGGCGTCGACCGACGGCTATTTATAGCTTGGAGTTGATGAAGGAGCAGGCGACACGACGACGACGAAGTCTCTCGCGTCCAAGAGCGCTCGGTTGGCCGGGAAGGCGCAGCGGTGGACGGCGGCGCGCGATGTGAAGCCGGCCATGGCGGGCGCCGATAGGGTTAGGTGCTGTTCAAACTATTTATAGAATTGCCACTCGGTTTAAAATACAAATTACTCCCAAATTTATATAAGAACTTAAAAATCTCCAAAAATATCATTTGCATAACTTTTCAAGAGCTACACTTTTCCTTTAATGGACATCTTCAAATTCTGTCTGGATTTTGAAATTTGAATTCAGATTTGAAAAGGGGATAAAACCCTAGAAACAAGCATTTAAAATTACTTTTGATTTTTCAATAAAACTTGAAAATCTTCAAAACTATGAAATGTTGAGTTTGTCAAACCAAACATTTTTCATGTACAAAGTTTTCTCAAATTATGCATAATTTTTGAATTGTGGTTTTAAAATCAAAAGGGGATAAATGCTGAAAACTGTATTTTCAAATTAATTTGAAATTCCTTTTAGAAACTTGAAAAACTTTCTATACCAACTTTGTAGCTCTTATCAAGATCTACAAACTATCTTTTTAGAGTATCTCCAAATTCCTTATAGAATTTGAATTAGAGAAAAGGGGATAAAACTAGGGTTGGAAATAAAGGGTTTTTGAAATGGAGTTTAAACTCAATTGGGTTTCTAACTTAATTGTTTGGTTATTATTGATCACAAACATCATCCAAGGATATTTTTAGGTCATTGACCTAATGACACCCTTGGTTGACCAAGTTGACTTTTGAAAAACCTTTTATAGCATTCCCAATTTGGCATTTAATTTGAATTGCCAGGCTTATAAATAAGCTTTGGAATCCAAATTAAATTTCAAATATGAAAATCATTTTTAGGGTTGAACTTAGACTTATACACTATGCTTGGCACTAGTGTAAACACAGTTTACACCTCCAGTACATAGAGTATAAATTAAGCATTTGTAATGGCATTCGAAAATAGGGTTTTATTATTTCATGTGATCAAACATTACAAAAGCTCAATCAACCTATATAATGTAAACTTGTTTTAGTGGATGCACATTAAGGTGAACTTAAACATGAATGCTTTGCAGTGCATAGGATGACATGGCATGTTTTAGTTAATATAACACCAGAGGTGTTACATTTACACCCCAGGGGGTATTTATAGTACCCCCTGGCTTCGCCATTCAAGGAACTTTACAAACATGATCATGGCTCTTCCTATACATCTAGCTAAAAAAACACATCGGCGAAGTGGTGAAATATACTTCGCCCCTTTCCTTTTGTCTTCTTTAGCAACTTTCGGCCTGATCATGATTTCTTGACTTAGCTGACAACTTCACTATTTCTTCGTGTCAAGCTGCTATAACTGCTTCGCTAATCAACAGGTGTTTAGCGAAGCCATCTTCGCCATTTAACCTAAAACCTATGAAAGCATATGTGCGAAGTTTGAAATAGTCACAGCGAAGTGGCCACATCATCTTCGTTGAGGGCATAAAGTGCGGCGAAGTCATCTTTGCCAGTCAACCTGAAACATGCGAAGATACACAAGCAAAATTGAAAACAGCCACAGCGAAGTGTCTTTGTTATCTTCGCTGGACATGTTAGCATCTCATATGTTCATAATGAAATGTTTGTCTCCAAAGTTTGGGAAAGGATGTTTGTATGTCAAAGTTGTTCCCCAACACATAGATTCACCAAAACTCATGGAACTTGTTAGTTTCAAACCCTACAACTATTCTTTGTGGTTCATTTCATGTTATTTCAAGCAATAGTTGATGGTTAAAAATTACATTAAGGAGCATCAATAGGGAGTTGATGAAGAGGTCCCCCAACGCCGATGTCGTCAGTGGCTGCTACTGCGAATCAACGAAAGGATCGACACCATCCGCCCCCTGTGCCTCGGCGTTCATGAAGCCAAGCACAGCTATCTGAGGGGGTGAACAGGTGTCTTCCACTACTATATGCCTATTGAAACACCGAAAATGAACTATTGAAATAGTAACTAGACACAATTGAAACATGAATGGTGGACTGTCTGCGGGCAAGGCCCAGACTATATGCATGTCCAATTTTAGAAATCGAATTGCGTGAAAGGAGTTTTGTTCTTGGTCTGAAAACAAATCCTAGACTATCTAGGCTTCGAGGCCAGACTGTCCGTGGTTATAGCACTGCTCGGGGTTAGGAGCTCTGAACTTGAGCCCAATGGCTAACTGTCTGGGGTTGACATCCACAAGGATAAGATTGATGACTCTGGCTGTGTTTGGTTCACGGGTTGGTGTAGGTTGCTACGGGCTTGTCCCACATCAACCCGTGTTTGGTTGAAAAATGAACAGGGATGGGTTGAACCCGGTAGGGTATATTCCCTTCAGATGCGGGTTCATCTGGTTCGCCAAAAAACAGCAAACGCAGCCGACCCACATGCACGGCGTCGCGAGCTCCGTCTCCTTCTCCTTCCCTTGCGAACGCCGACCTTATCCCCGTCCCCAGCTCCTCCGGCCCTCCTCCTCCTCCAGCCATCCAGCTCCGTTAGACATGCGACCGGCGCCGGGCGGACTGGCAGTCCTCACGGACGCCACTCGCGGCGGCCCCGGCGGCGCTCACGGACAGTGCTCATGGTGGCCCCGGTAGCTCTCACGGAGGGTGCCCGCGGCTGCCCCGGCGGCGCTGGAGGAGGGCGGGCCCGGTGGGAGCCCTGACGGTGCTCGCGGAGGGTAGGCCTGGCGGTGCTCCCGCGGCCCTTGCGGAGGGTGCTCACAATGATCCCGGCGACGCTCGCGAAGGGCGCTCGTTGCTGCCCTCGCGGAGGGCGCTCGCAGCGGCCCCGGCGGCGCTCGCAGAGGGCCCTCCCGGCAGCCCTAGCGGCGCTCCCGGTGGCCCTGGCGGCGCTCGCGATGGGCAGGCCCGGCGGCACTCGCGGCAGCCCCCCGACGGTGCTCCTGGTGGCTCCAGGCGGCTTCGAGGCAAGCGGTGGCTCTGCTCTACTCTGCCCTCCATGGTGATGGAGCTCTGCTCTGCTCTCTTGGATATTGAGAAAGAAGAAGATAATGTGGGAAATAGGCTGACAGGCGGGCTCCACTACCAGCTACCATTCACGGTGTTAAAGTGCCATCCATTTCATCCTTCTCCAACCTTCTAACCAAACAAAAAAACTGGGTTCAACCCACCCCCTTAATCAAACATGGGACGGGTTCATTTCATCCCAGAAAAATGGGTTGGACCCAACCCAATCTACTTCATCCCCAAACCAAACACAACCTCTATGTTGAAATACTTCCATGTTCATGAAAAGATCCAGGTACGATTAATTCTAGTGCTTTTCCGATGTCATTACATATTGCTGGAAAACACAGAGGTTATGCTTCTATGTATTTACCTCTCACATAGTCTGGTTTTGTTGTGTTTCTTCATCAGATGGCATCCCCTCTATGTGCACCTAGGAAGAAGAACTGCAGATGCGACGCTTCCTATCTTTGCTACATAGAGATGATATAGAGTTTATAAACTTACATTAACATGACATTTTGTTTTTGGTATCCTCTATGAATTCCTAAAGATCACCCGATTTGCGGCCAAATCAAAACCAACTATCACCAAATTTAAACCACAAGGTCTCAAAGTAGTAGGTGAGCTATTTCTAAGAAACCATTGCCCAATTTAAAGCCATTCAATGGGAAATCAGCAAGAGTGAAAAATGCTCAAAAAAATAGGTCATGAACTTGATTCGTCCATCGCGCTTATGTTGCACAGCTGTGTCTGATTGACCTTTCAAGAACAGCAGATTTAAACTGCTAGCAGGAAAATATCCCTTTTTAGCATTTACTCATGAAAATAGACATGTTGTGTGTACCAATTAAAAAACATTTGGACTCAAATCAAAATGATATATACTCTAAACTGAACCGTCTTGAGCGAAGTCTGTCGGCAATGAAACAAATAAAGGCCCTTACCGCATAGAGTTTGCATGGATCATGGATGCAAATATGCAATGCAAACCTGATGGATTTGAACAAACAAACACCTCCAATGATGGAGCACCGCTAGCACCAAAGATACTGAAGGTACAAATGTTAATGCTATGTTCCATGACAACAAGTCAACAATAATCAAACCAAAGCTGGACTTAGTCCAAATCTGGGATGACTTTTTAGGACTGAGGGAGCACCAACACTAGCTGACATATAATAATGTACAGATTGTATAATTTTCCTATCCATGTAAGTAAATTACAGTCCACCACAGTGATAATGGAATCGGCTGCCAAGTTCAAAGAGGCAGAATAATAGGAAATACCGTTTTATAGGTAAACTGTACAGAGCCAAAGGATCTTAATTTTTCTAAGAAAAAAAGAACATCAGTTGGCAAGTATTCTCAAGATATCTGTCTTGAATTATGTTAGAATATATTGTACTAAGAGATGATAGGATCCGATTGTTATAATATGATAGGAGTTGCACAGTTGCACTTAGATATCCTTGAATTACTTTTCACTAAAAATATTCCAAATCAAAGAAAAATTATAGATCAAAGAACTGGATTGCACCCGAAATATCCTAGCAGAGTATAGAGGAATTCTTTTGAACCCCCCACATCTGAACAGATAGCAGACATTAAGATAATTAACTACTCCTAAATGACTAGTGAAGTTATTAGAAAAAATTATAGGTCAAAGAACTGGATTGTACCGGAAATATCCTAGCAGAGTATATCCTAGCAGAGTATAGAGGAATTCTTTTGAACCCCCACATCTGAACAGATAGCAGACATTAAGATAATTCACTACTCCTAAATGACTAATCCTCGGCATTGGCTGTCAATCAACTAGTTGAAGATACCAGCGTCAGATGCACTCAACGTACAAGCTAAAAGCAATAATGAAAGAATATCGAGATATTTTTCAGATTTAATCTGCTGTGTGTAATTCCTGAGCTCACTACCGGGCGGAGACCGGAAACGTGGAGCAAGAAGCACCGCGGGAAAATATGATCGTCGGGCAACGCGGGGTAGATCATAGATGCCGTTGAGCTGGTGGGGAATTGGCTGCTAATCGAGGGCAGCAATCTTTTATTCTTTAGCTATCCTCGGCATCTGGATTGTGCTGGCTTCCTTTCAGGAATTTTGTTCGCTGCTGGCGGAGCTCCACTATCCATTTCACGCGCTAGCTTGTATAGGCCACTCCCACAGCTACCTTCCCTGCCGTTTCTGCTAGTCACCGTCTTCGTCTTCGTCATCTCCCTCTCCGTCTCTGACAAGACTAGCTGCTTCCATCGACATTTCTGCTTTATCGTCTGTGTACTGTAAGCCTTCCAACCCTCCTAATCAATCTTGGGCAGCTACTCTCATTATCAGTTTATTTTTTAGAATGACACAGTATTACGCAGACGCTCACAACACGCACGCACACTCACTCCTATAAATACACATACGCAAGCCTACCTCTACCCCTATGAGCACCTCTGAAGAACTGAGCAGCCGATTTATCTGGAGATTCCCGAAGTCACCACTGGCGTCTTATTGTCGATGGGAACGTCGCTTACCACTTAATGCATAACGTTGGTAAATCCTAAAAAAATCTCAGAAAAAAGTCTGAGCAACAGGATTTGAACCCTGATGGGTAGCGTCTCACTGGACCGTCCTACCATTGGACTACAAACCAATTCACGTCTCATGATCAGTTTCTGATCCTCAACGTACCAATTCATTTTTTTTCTGTCTATGTTTTCGTGTCGCCGTTCTGTTAACAGGTGGGTTCATCCTTTGCTCGGCCTCATGTCGATCTCATATGTGTAGGACACAGCCACAGTAACAGCTGGGCTTCAATTCATTGGAGTCATCCCGCACAGGCTCGGCTTCGTACCCTGCCAACAAAAGAAGAAAATTATCTTGTACTTCATATCATATACATATCCATTTCCTCGCCCTAAGCTGTCCACAGCTGACTGTTTTCATCTAGCCATTTGTCTCCCAAATATCTCTACAGAAAAGCACTTCTGTTTCAATCTATATTCACCCTTATTCCTTTTTGCATCATAGTTCTACCCCCTAAAAGAATGTAAAGATTAACGACACCTCAGTCTTTTTTAGTATATCCATCACCCCAAAACCAAAACACACTTGGGCTTCTCTATTCAATCTTAATCATATTCTAGTCATACCAGAAGAGAAATGTGATGGACGACAACGCAATTATATGGCACTGCTGTGACACGTTCGACTGCGTCAATTCGTTTCTGCTGCACCTACGCGTATAATGGTAATCCCATGACTATAACTAGTAGTAGATCCTATTTTATGAGGATGATTTTTTTATTTTCTGGCTAGCGTAGCTTCCTCATAACCCTTCAAAACTCTATGTTGATTAAGGCAAAGGAGTATGTAAAGGTTTGTGTTTTGGTGATCAATACACTATAGAAGAGTGTGATCACCCATTTAGGATGTATAGTTGTACTATGAAGAGGGAAAAATCATGGTAATTGCGGTTATCAAATGCCACTAGGTGAATTTATACATCTGTATGCATTAGGACCTATTACCCTTGAAAATGCTTTGACAAAATGCTAACACACGTGCACAAAGGTTGTACACTTTGTGTTTAGCACTTGGGAGGTAGGGTGAAGAGATAGGAGCTAAAAATATCTGAAAAGGTGGATCAAACTAAGGGGTTTAAGGGTCCGGAGGTCCAGACCATCTCCTGATGGTCCAGATGCAAGCCCTATGGGTCACAGCATGGTGAGCTTACTCCAGACCTTATTTGTAGGGGGTCTAAACCTTCTCACACTGGTCTGGTTGAGATAGTAGAGAGGGGTGCTGTTGTGCATTGGCTTCGGACCTAGCTACGCCTGTGGTCCGGACCATGGACAACGTGTGCGATTAAAGGCGATAGGTGCGCTAGTGGACATGTGGCATGACATATCCAGTGATCTAGACCTAGGTGGTGTTGGTCTGAACAACTTGTCCGAACTTGGTTTGAAGGAAAAATGCTCTCTTGATGCTTAGACTATCTCCAACATCCAACCCATACCCTTATTCAAGCCTAAAATAGGTGATGCACAGTAGAAAAATGTTCTCCAACGGAATAGGTAAACCGAGTTGCTATTTTGGGTGCGAGGAGAGAAGAGAGGCAAATATGTGTTGTCCTCGCCCACAACCCAAATCTCTACCACGTCGTCTACGGTGGGCCCGTAGGAGAGCGTGTCGAAGGCAGGTAGGCCGCTCTAGTGAGATTGCTGTGAGGAGGAAGAGGGTCGTCGGCATGCCACTGGTGCTGCTGAGGATGGGTTGTCAGAGTTGGTGGATGAGTTGGCCGAGAGGAGGAAGAGGCGCGACGGGGTGGTGCTGCCGTCGACCGAGATGACCGAGGCGTGGGTATCTCGCGGGCAGGGGATGACATAGGCGGGGCCAAAGATGGCTCCGATGGAGGCACGGTGGTGCGGGCCAGTGGCGCCGTCGCCGGCGTGTAGAGTCAGTGATGGTTGTTTTTCCCCAATGTGGAGCTAGGGCGGTGATTTATTTGGGGAGCCGCGTAGTTGGGGCTGGGGTTGCGGGGGGTCATGGAGAGGTGGGGTGGTTGGCATGGGGAGCATGGCATGCATGCGGGAGACGGGGACAGCGACGGCGGACGGGTGGCGACGGATGAGAGTGGAGGGGATGGGTTCGCTGTTGTGGAAGGAAAGAATTGGGTGTTTCCTTGTGTTGTGTGTGACCGAAACATGTACCATTGCATCTAAATTAGGCCTATTGCAACATTTTCTTGTCATTGTGCAAGGGTTAAATTTAGTACTATTTTTTTCCTCACGTTTTGGGAGATGGATTTTGGTTTGGTCATGGATGGGTTTAACCAAATCCTCCCTAGTGGTAGGAATACCAGTGACCAACCCATTGACTCATGCTCTGATCAAGACACACACCCAACTAGCTGCCTTATCTTTGAAATTTGGATTAGGCATACATGTTCGAATAGTCTTATCTAACCAGTTGCAACTAAATTATGAGTATATCAATCCTAATTGTAACATCATTTTGATAAAGGAACCTGTGCTAGCAGTATCTATATAACCTATGTATGACTAAAGCCTTCTATTTGCACCAGATTTTGGATTTGGCATACGCACGGACAGAGGCTTATTGGAGACGCTACTGCCCAGGATCAGCTAAACACTAATGATGGCCATTTGACGAGGAATTGGCTATTTTTGAACGAATTGGCTAAGTTGGATCGACTGTTTGATAGGATTCAGTATTCCGCGTCGGTTATGTCATAATTTGGCGATTTACTATGAATTAAAGACATGATACTCTACAGGAAGGAAAAATAGAGCCCAAGTTATCGATTTAGGTAGTTTTTTGTCTACTTTCCGTATTTGTAAGTCGTGTTGGATAAGGACATGGTAAAAGCCCAGGGTATAAATATGTACACCCCGGCAATTGTAAAAGAGATTCAACAATCAATCAAACACAACTGGCTTCATGCCAAATCCTAGGAGTAGGAGTAACTAGATCTCGGCGAGTTTTTCATCAAACTAGGCTACAATGGCATTGACCAATATCTAGCTTGTTGTCAGTACCGTCATGGCTTGTATTACCGTTTAATAAGGTTGTAACGACATCAACCAATCTCCTGTTATGCGTTGGTATGAGTTAGTTATCATTGATGATGCATCTCATGACTCATTATTTGATGTGTTTTTGATAGTTATCATGTCTATTTAAGCTACTTTAGCTTGCTTTGCTATCTCAGATGGATTAGTTATCGTGGTTATTATAATAAATGTTTATTAATTATAATACCTTTATGTCGGCTAAGATTGAATCTAGATCAGCTCCAGATCTCTTTTGCTCAATACATTTGGTTAAGCTTGTTGGTCGATAGATCTATATGCATGATTAGTCAAGCTTGTTAGCTTAGCCGTTCTATTTTCAACCTTATGCCTTGCATGACGCGCGTTCAAAGGTATAGAGGGTTTTGTGAGTAAAGTTTGTTAATCTCTTCTAGCTAGGAGCTTTCTTAAGATGGCTATAATGGCTCTCGACCAATCTCATCACTAAAGTTATCTAGATTTAGACGTTGTCAGTTAGCTAACTTTGTTCGTAAAACTGATTGTGCACTTAGTTTGTTCATCTCGTCGGTATCGACTATTTTAGCCGATTACTCATGTTTTGATGATTTGATCATGTATCTATTGATAGATTCGGCACTTGTTACTATAATTCTGTATTTTTGATTTATTGTGCTCATCTCTATTTTAATTAATGAAGCATGCTTTGAGCTATTCATACACGCTAATTTGACGATTTATTCATAAAGCATGTTTGTTGTTGACTTTCTAGTCAATACCCTGATCAAATCGGCTATTTAGCCATATATTCGAAACTGTCTAGAGCAAGACCGACACGTTCTGCCCTGTGTTACTGATCACTTTCTCTCCTTTTCAATTACAGGGTCAAGTTGACTAGCACGCTGGGGCTCGATCAACTAGGTAGCCTGTTTGGGAAGCCTCACAAATTATGTGCTGCTCTTGCTCTGATCCACTCATCTTGCAAGTGCTGTTGTTGCGGGAAGTCACTTTTTGCGCCAACACCTTCTATTCCTAACATCGATTGATGTTGTACTTCCTCCGTCCTATAATACAATGCATTTTAGTATTCAAAATTTGTCCTCATATATAATGTATTCGAGAGGACAAAACCCAGTTTTTGCATTAAATACTTTTCATTATCAATCAATCATCATTAATCACATTCATGATAGGTCTGATTATGAAATAAAATGAGGATACATGAGTCTTTTATGTTATCTCTTAATTTGTTTTAAATTTTCTAGAATACACAATATTACCAGACAGAGAGTGTATATCTATATAGTAGTGTAATGGATTAGCTCAAACAAGAATGGCAATTATCTTCACGTCAATGTATAACAATTTACAAATACAAACGAACAACCAATCTGTGTCAACATAGTTGACTTAACCTCTTGAAAAGGAACTAGAGAGTACATAACTGGACAAGCATATGTGTCCTTGCTATATATACACATAATGTTGTCAAGGCTGTAGAGAATAATATTATTATTTTATTAAGGTAGTTCAACACGCAGAACACGGGAAGAACTAAATAGAACATATATACCCGATGGTTTAAGGTAGCTTTAAGCTGGTTGGTGCTCTTTTTCTTATATATATGAATAGGGATAATTGTACGGTAAAAACAGATTCTTCATCGATGAAGTTTGTATCAACCAAAGTAAGTTCACGATCCATTTGACACTTGAAGTGACTACCTGTAAAATGATCAATGTAATACATGAACAACCCAATAAACAAGAAGCACAAATAATGTTAGAAGGAAATAAATATTCACAAATGTTTAAATATAATTTGAATCGTGATAGTATGAAATACAAATTGAAATCGCGGCATTTGTGACAACTCATAAATAATCTTTATATATATAGGAAGTAAGGCTATCTTAACTTGTTGGGCGGTGGGTGTGTGGTGCATCTCGATGACATAAGACTGAATACTATTGAACTTTATAGTTTGTCCATTTTCCAATTAGTCTTGTGTGGTGCCTTGGCTAAAAGTACTTGTTGGGCGGTGGGTGTGAAACGAGAAGAGATCAAATTATGTAAAATACATATGGATTTGAATGTAGCAGATCCTTTGACAAAGGCTCTTTCACAGCCTAAGCATGAGGCACACATGAGGTCTATAGGGATTACACATCTAAGAGATTAACTCTAGTGCAAGTGGGAGACTGTTGGGAATATGCCCTAGAGCTAATCATGTAGATGATGATATTCTGATTGTATCCATGATTAATAAAGTGTTCATTGAATATCCATTAAAGACAACTTGTATTGATTAACAATTATGTGAATTGTTTTGTGAAACTCTTTACTTGCATGGTTATTCTAAAGTTGTCCCTGGTTCGGCGTTCTTGTGAGAACACACTTGAATATTAGACCAGCACATGTATTAGTTGATGGCTATATTTCACAAGTCATGGACATGGAGATATCAAACTAATAATGTGGGCACATGTGAGACATGTAAGCTGGACTGACCCAACATGAGAAAGTCTCTATTCATGTCCTGTACATTATGTCCTTAGACCTAAGATTGTGGTATGTACTCAAGATGTGAAACGGCCTACTTAGGGACTATCAAACGTTACTCCGTAACTGGGTAGTTATAAAGATGGTCTTCGCGTGGTCGGGAAGCATGCTATGAGACATAGACAATCAAGATGGAATTTGCCCCTCTCTACGCGAGAGAGATATCACTGGATCACTCAAGTGATTGGATCAACAAATGCATGGCCGTGCTTGGGTTAAGTGTTAACCCACGAGTTGAACCATATATCGAGTGGCAAAGGGAATAACTTGTATGTGGTCATAGTGGTTCGTCTGATATGATCTTTGCATGCACATAGGAGTTGTCACGTCTTGCTAGAGGCCACTGTCAACTATTGAGCGAGTAGGAGTACTCGGCCCATGTCAATGTTTGTGTGAACCCATAGGGTCGCACGCTTAAGGGGCTGGAAGTCTAATTCGGGTTAGACCCGAATTAGACAAGACTTAGGGTTACTAATGGGCCTCCAACTCGTGAGCTCATTGGGGACGCCTATATAAGCAACGGGTAGGGGCGCGCGGTCAGGGTTACACACGCCTTTGGCAGCCACCGTCGCCCTCCCCACGCTCGCGCTTTCTGCTCCTCGTGGACCTAGCAGTCCGGAGGTGCATCGCTTCTTCCCTGTACGTGTGGGATTCCTCGGAGGTGCTGCATCTGGAGCACTGGGACAAACTGGCGAGGGGACTGAGGTGACGGACGACCACGCAACTGCACTGCCTGCTGCGACACGTACGACTACATCGAGTCGTCTTCCGCTGCACCTGTGCGTCTAGTGGTAATCCCGTAACCTGTAACTAGCAGTAGATTCTGGTTTATGAGGTCAAAAAGTTTTATTTTCTGGCTATTGTAGCACCCTCATAGCTCTTCACTTGAATGGTGATTTAACAAAGCAGTGGGTGGCAGAAGGCTTTATAACTGCAGATAGTGGGCAAGAGCTGGAGGAAGAAGGTAAGTATTTTGATGAACTTGTCAACAGAAGAATGATTCAACCTGCAGATATCAATGAGAACAATGAGGTTTTATCTTGCACCGTGCATAGCATGATGCTTGATCTTATTGCCAGCAAGTCAGTTGACGATAATTTCATTGCAGTACTGGATAGTTACCAAGGGCACATGGGACTTCAGAGAAGGTTCGTCGACTGTCATTCCATTTTGGTAATGCAAGGCATGCAAATGCAACAGAATATATCGGAGTATCACGAGTTCGGTCACTAACATGTTTTGGGTTTTATAAATGTCTGCCACCAATTAAAGAGTTTGAACTTGTTCGAGTTCTAGTCCTTCAGATTTGGAGAGATAACCGTGGCACAATTGTTGACCTCAGTGGAATTTCAGAACTGTACCATTTGAGATATTTAAAGATTACTTGTGACACAATTATTGATCTTCCAACACAGATAGAGAAGCTACAGTATTTGATGACAATTGATGTAGATGCAATGGGAATAAGCTCTGTTCCATCAGATATTATTAATTTGCAACGCTTGTTGCATCTCCTTCCCAGCGAGGCGGATATGCCTGATAGGATCGGAGATATGTCATCTCTTTGCACGCTGGGTTATTTTGATCTCAGCAAATACTCCAAGGACATGTTGCATAGTTTTGGTGGGCTGACCAATCTGCAACATCTTCATTTCACCTGCTCTAGTGCAGAATCAATTCATCTGAAGGCAAATTTTAACACGCTGGGTTCAATCATCCAGAACCTTGGCAAACTCGAATCGGTAACTATAGTTCCTAGGTTTCTACCAAAAAAAAAAAAATCCTTCGCCAATGACCAGTCGACTGTCAAAATCACCTGGGCCGTCTTGTCTCATCCTCCTCCATTTCTTCAGAAACTAGAGATCTCCCCGCGCATTTGTGCCTTTTCCAGCTTTCCAGATTGGACCTTACAGCTAAGCAAGCTTTGTACATTGAAGATTGCAGTTCATAAACTACAGAACACAGATGTTGGCATTCTTGAAGCGTTGTCTGCCCTTACAATTCTTTCACTGCATGTGGAAAATGCCCCAGCTGAATGCATTGGTTTCCACAAGGAGAAGTTCCCATTTCTCAAGTTCTTTAAGTTTGTATGCAGCGTGCCATGGCTGAAGTTTGAGGAAGGAACAATGCCTAATCTCCAAAAGATCAACCTCAGTTTCAACGCCCATGGGGCAGCAGCGGGCGGCCATACTCCTGTAGGCATGATCCATCTATTAAGGCTCCAACTAGTCAATGGAGTAATCGGGTGCTTCCAGGCAGAACAATCTGACAGAAGGGCTGCAGAGTCCGCCCTGAGGAGTATCACTAGTTTGCTTGCCACAAGACCTGTGGTCAATATCCGCTGGGTAGATTGGAACTTCTATCGGCCATTTGACGACAACCCCATCTACCAAGGGTATGTTTTATTTTCCAAATAACAACATGGACACTCACGCTTGTTCAAACTTTGACACTTAACATTTGACAGTAATCAAATCTTTTTGGACTCCAAATTTTGTGCCATTCCTCATGAGCTTTGGTGCATTGCATTCAGATATTTCAATAGATTTTTTTCCAAAAAATGATAATCATGTAAAAGTGATGGTAACGTTCTACAAATGGTTTCTTTAAGATGTAATGCATAGGAACTTGCTGGCTGATATAAATTTTTACTACACAATAATTACATTCAAATTTTAAATTTAACTTTTGAGTTTTGACTATATAATATATTACACCAAAGCTCATGTGGAATTGAATCATGTTTTATCGTAAGTTATATGCATGCTCTGCTCCCTATTAATGGGAAGTAGTTCCATCAATTTATCAGGATATTTCCGTCCTCTGAGCAGAAAGGGGCTGCCGCCTTCAATCTTGGAGACTCAGGTAAGTTAAGCTGTTTCGCTGCTCCAATAGTCACTAGCTTGTTTTAATTTTGAAACATATCCATGAGTTTAGCTAGTTAATGAAATACCTGTAACATTTATCTTCATCAACTATGGTTAATTTACACATTTTCACCTCATCTTACTTTATTGCCACCTTGTTTTACCCGACAATTAGATCTTTTTCACAGCAATGTTTTAGATAAAACACCAGAAATTACACAAATATCTATAATGCAAATGCAATCATACTATTAATCACTAATTAGAGACTGTTCGAGCCTCCAAATTAAACATCATGAAATGCTATAAAAAATAAGATAAATACAATAATTCCTATTAAAAATTATAAATGAACGGCCATGCAATTTGGTGGACTCTGTTTGAAATGAATTGGATTACTGAATGAGGAATTTAGCCTTTGTAGCTTGTGATATTCCCAGGACACATTGGCCAGTACTTCCCATGTATTGGAAGATACCATTCCAAAATATGATAATAATTATATATGAACATGTAACATATCCATCATTATAACATGTGGCATAATCCATCATCACGTCAAAACACTGCATCGATCAAATAAAATACACGAGTAGGAAAGTAAGGTACCTCTTAAACTTTAGAGGCGTCCTTGAGAAAAAGAATAGAACCAATAACTTCAATCATTATCCGTCACTATAATCATAGCTGGACACAATGTCGAAAAGCAGACAAATAATATGAGTATGTGGATATGTATTCGCAATGCTTGCGATTCAAGGAATATATAAGTATCCTAGAATATGTCTCTTAGGCATTAGTGCAGGTCTCAACAAGTCAACAAGGTACTATCACGAACATGGATGTGATACAACATTCCAAGACCGACAATCCTTTCTTATCTCAATAGCCATATAGATGAATATCTCAACAAAAGTAGGATTTAGAAGTAGGAAAGCAATCTAGTTAGGTAAGCAAGTCACATGCATGTCATGACCAATGATATGGATATATTTATATTTTACACTGTACAGAGTTTACCCGCACTAAGCACACCTACCCATTGGGTAGTGTACCTAGCAAGATTAACACCATGCATCTTGCTTCCCCGACCATCGCAACTAGTAACGCAGATGTGATGCCTTTAGGTAGGCCCAGTGGGGGTAGAAAAGGGCGTGAGGTACGAAGGTTTACATACTCCCCGTAAGCAAGGTCACACTAGCTCGGTCTTTGACCGACAAGAGTTTGGAAAACTCTCAAACAATAACTGAAGTACAAACATATCCCCATTATTATAGGTAACCATGACGAGACTCCTCGTAGTTATTATTAAGGATTGTCACGGGGAATGGGACAGGGCCGGTGTCACACGCCCAATGTAGGCCGTATTCCCCAATGGAGAAAAAGGGAAAACTAGGGACCAAGAGGGGCATGTCAGCGCGAGCAACACGTGCGAGGCGGGTGCCCTAGGCCGCGCACCAAGGAGGAAGGGGTGCCGCGGCCAGGCGCCACCGCCGATTCCACCGTGTCAATTTAGGTTTTGGAAAAGAGTCGATTAAAGTTAGGAAGTTGAGTTTGTTAAAGATATTAAATGAGAATCCATAGCATATAAGGATCTCCTAGATTGCATAGGGGTCAAGTCTCATGAGAGACTATAAATACTAGGGAGATATGGTTGGATCAATCAAGTAATAAATGAGCGAAAGCCCTTTCTCTACTCTTTCCTCTCTCCCTGATGCCGCCTCCTGCCTCTTGCCCTAGCCGCGTGTGTCGCCCCCCGTTCCTGCATGCCGCCATCGCCCCACACCGCCGCCACCACTGCCCCCCTTCCCTAGTGCTGTCGCTATAAGGGCTCCCTCGCCAAAAACCCTGATAATTAGTATTCGGGGACCACCTTGATCCCTACGCCGCTGCAATGAGTGAACCCACAAACATGAAAAAATTGTCAGGGCTCCCTGGCCAAAAACCCTGATAATTGGTATTCGGAGACCTTCTTGATCCTGACGCCGCTGCAATGAGTGAACCCACAAACATGAAAAAAAATTCCTCGAGGACTTCTCAAAATCTATCTTATCTAAGATAGAAGAGGTGATTTCACCTGTGAACAACAATAGTCGCCTCGACAACATGGAGAAGGGACGCACCGCGGGAGTAGAACAAGAGAGCGAGAAGGGGATAGCTGCCACCAAGACAGAGAATGAGGCAAGGCAACCTATGGAGAAAGTCGGCCATGAGTTCCTCAAAGCAAAGATAGCAGCCTCCTCAACTCGGTCAACACTGGAGATCGCCAACAGGATCAAAGCCAAGCTCTTCTCCAAGGAGGCGCCAAAACCAGACCCAAAGCCAGTGGCCATGGGTGAAATGAAGATGTACATGCAGCTCTCCTTCCCCAACTGGCACCTTCCTAGACTTAGACATCTGACCCCACAAGCTCTCCTTTCCCACCTACGACGGCAAGGAACACCTTCTACCATGGATCAACTGCTGCGAGCAGTTCTTTTGAGGCTAGCAAATCACAATGAACAAACAGACATGGTATGCTTCCTACCATCTAACAAGTACCGCCCAACAGTGGTACATGCAGCTTTCATAGGACAACAACATGTCAGATTGGGCATACTTTACTTTTTACATCAACGAGCGCTTTGGACCCCCAAAGGCACAGGAACCGTTGATGACTACACAGAGCGCTTCCTGGTGCACGTGGCCCACGCTGGCTTCCTCAATGAGCAATAAGTCAACATCTACACCGTCAGACTACTAGATCTGCTAAAAATGGACGTCAAACTCCATTACCCACAGGACATGGAGACAACCATTTCCCTTGCACACAGTTACGAGTGCTGCTTCGCAGTTATGGCTAAAGCCAACAAGGTGCCTTGCTTCCACGAAGGATCCAACAATCACGGCCTCACCAACGACACCGACCTTGACGACAATAGACATCATGAAACCAACGCCTCACACCTTCAAGCGTATGACAATTGAAGATATGGCAAAACGATGTCGCGTCAGCCTCTCCTTCAATTACGATGAGCCTTTTGCACATGGCCACAAGCGCAAGATGCTTTTTGAAATGACTGCCATGAACAACTACAACCTCAATGACACCGACAACAGCCTCATGATGACAGTTGGCTCGACTAACTCTGGCGTTCAGGGCACCTCGCCCTTCTATGTTGAAGGAGTTCTCCATGGCATATGAATCCACACCTTGGTGGACTCAGGATCGAAACACAAGGTCATCAACATCAACGTCGCACAGACCATCAGCCTACGGTACAGCGCATCACCACTACCATCATCCTCGTTGGTAGTTGAGATGAGGTACTGTGTTTTCATGTCCCCTTCAATATGTCATTATGCATCGATGGCCACATGTTGTACATTGACACCTGCCTCCTCGACATTGGCAACGACGTCGACGTCATATTGGGCATGCCGTGGCTACCTGGCCTTGGTCGCATCACTTGGGACTTCACTAGTATGGAGCTCTAATTCATTAGCAATGGATGATCGTACACCTTCATCACCTCTCATCAACAACACACGCCAACCACTATGCTCGCCCTTCCAGCACCACCACCTCTACATCAGGCAACAAACAGGGCACACAGAGCGCACCCACCCAACACTCTCTAACACTTCTTTGGCTAGGATGACGTCATCTTCACCATACTACATCAAGCTACCATGGAGCAGCCAAAACTTCATGCCATCACCATGGAAGTCAAATATGGACAAGCTAGGTGGGCTTGGTCCTTCGATAATGGCCTTGTCTTCTTCGATGGGTGCTTCTTCCTTCCAGCCACATCAACACTCCTTCCCCGACTTCTACAAGTACCAAGCCAAAGGAGGCCTCACTAGCATCAGGGTATTGGCAATGGGTACCTACGCAACACCAACACGATGACACCAGCTCGACATGCCAACACACATTTTCCTGGGCCACCCATGGAGCATGTGGCGCCCCATCATGACAACAACAATGATCTTCTTCAACAATTACACACGTCTACTCACCTGCATTGACAACATCGACATCACATCCTCTCGACATCAGGAGCTCAACAACTCTTGCCAGCAGAGTCGACATGGGCACCTTCCTCTTTAGCTCTACAATCGACCTCACTACATCTCCATCAACTCAGTTGGTACCGACAATCTGGCATTGCCTATAGCTAGGCATCACCCCCAACATCAGCAACCATGTCTGAGGCTTCACTTCACCACGGGTTATGGCATGCTTCACCTTTCCCGCCACGGTTCCACAACCTCTTCTTCTGGCAGCACGGGGGACGTGCAAGTCGGTCCACCAACAAGCATCCACCTCTACTTCACCTTTGACTACATCGACAATCTCCAATATTGTTGGGAACTTGAACCTCTACCAACACGCAACAACATCGTCCTCATTGATCCTAGTGAAGGATGCATCACACACCGCTTTCAAGTAGTGCCACAAGACAGGGACTTGCCACCTAATGGTGTAAATGACTGGGTTGTATTTTGGCATAAGGATGCACCGAGTGAAGAAGGGGGAGTACTATCACATGCCCAACGCGAGGCATATCCCCTGTGGAGAAAATTAAATGGCCCAACTTTGGCCCAAGAGAGGAATGTCACCACGAGCAATAGGCCGAGGGGCGCCCTAGGCTGCGCGCCAAGGAGGAAGGGGCGCCGCGGCCACGTGCTGCCACCGCCGCTCCCGCATTCATCATTATCAATTACCATAATCGAGTCAACTTAGGTTTTGGAAAGGATTAAAATTAAAGTTAGGAAGTTGAGTTTGTTAAAGATAGGAAAGGAGAATACATACCTACAAGGATCTCCTAGATTGTTTAGGGGTCAAGTCTCATGAGTGACTATAAATACTAGGGAGATGTAATTGCATCAATCAAGTAATAGATGAGTGAAAGCTCTTTCCCTACTCTCTCCTCTCCCTCTCTCCCTGCTACCACCAAACCCTGCCTCTTGTCCTAGCCACATGTGCTGTCCCCCGCTACCGCCCACCGCTGCTACCTCCACTACCCCCTGCCCTAGCGCAGCTGCCATCAGGGTCCCATGGCCAAAAATCCTAACAACCAGTTAAGCTAATGGAAAAGTTGAGATAGGTTATAGATAAGGGCGTTCGTAATGCTCCTAGACCATTGCTAGCTAAGTGCAAGTCTACATCATATTGTGAGGTAGCATGCACATTTCTCTTCCAAAAGTTGCCTCCTAAGAAGAGTTGGTCCAAATTATAGAAAAATTTCACTATAAATCATGTACGAAATAGCAGGGACTTTTCCTCAAGCCATGTGCTGGATGGTTGAAACATGCACATAGCAGGCCACTTCCTCTACTGCTAGATGCTCATCGCTAGCCACTAGGTGGGATGCCTCTATAGAGGTGGCTGCCTGACTATCTTATCTTTCGCATCTACAAACTAGCGATGAGCTTCTAGAAATGGGATGTAGAGGGTGATGGGAGCCAGAGCCGCCTCTATATGATTGTAGAGATGGCTATATTTCAAACCATCTCTACAAATCGCTACCAGAAATCATAAATCCAGGCTAGCAACAAAATAAAAGTTAAACATGGAGAGACCCCGCCACACACATGTGTTGCCACAAAAAACATTTCGCACTTAGCGTTATGGAGAGTCTATTTGAACTAGTTGCAGTCACTAGTGAAAATTTCAATGGTATGTTTGGTTATCTTATCCTATACTCATATAAAGTATAACCCTACTAGCAATTCTCTTGACATGTAAGGTGTCAACCTCAGTAGTCCATGATCATTTACAATTAAAGTTTACTAACACAAGCAATTATGATATCCACGTTAACGATACACATCATCCATTAGCATACATTTTGTTATAAACATCATCGTGCCACATTACCCACTATCATTAGTTTATAATTTCTTCCTATGAGTTGTATGAATTGTTAAATTTCATTCCAAATTAGTACTTCTCACGGCAACACACGGGGTGCTCTCCTAGTAAACCTATAAAGCTAAACCCCATTAGCTAATTCTCTCAATATGCATGCTATATAACTTGTCAATCTACTATCAGATGCATTAGTGGTCAACTAACATTTGCAATTATGATCTACATGTGACAAAGACACATTGTCCACTAACATCCTCTAACTAGCACTATGCCACATCATCCACTAACATCAACTTAAAGTTATTTATCCTTTTGTATAAATAATATTATTCCAAATCATCAACAATTTCTGTGGCAATGCGTAAGATAGTGCTCTCTTGATCCTTGAGACCCTTAACGTATGTGTGTTTGCAATTCTCATTAAATAGCTCATATTTTTATATCTCTTTTATTCATCAAAAGGTCACCAAAACTAACTTTAAATTTCCACGGCAACACACGGGGAATCCACCTAGTATAAATTGCATTATACTACCTCCTGTCACGAAAACATGACATATCATACTAGGTTTTCAATGTGTAAATTGATTTGTTTAATAATTTCTTCTAGAATAAAATCTTAAAATCCATTAAACTTATGGATTTTTTGCAAAAATATTAATATAACTTTTAGACATGTAATTTACATATGTTCCAACTAATAAACAACGTAATTTTTATTGATATATTTATTTTTCAAAGTTTGATTAAATCTTGTCCGAAACAACGTGTTGTTATGACTAGAGGCAGTATGCTTTGATATCCTTTCAATTTTTATGGACTACAAAATGTACCATTACACTTGTGTTGTAATTTTTTTTATCATCGTTTTCCTCTCAGGAACATGGCGGACTGACTATAAGCCAAGAATCCAGCATTCTGAAATGTCTGATTGGACCATGACCACCATACTATTGTGCAAAAATACTATTGTGCATATCGAGCTTTATGCTGGTAATTTTATTACTCTTGCTTGTCCTTTGCGGAGAGTTATCTTACTACGCCCACTATTGCAAAAATAACTTGTTTTAGATTTGTCCTAATCAAGCGTCTTCAAGTTAGACCAATTTTGTAAAAAAAACACAGCAATATATGGCCCAACTTCTCACATGAAATAGGCCCACATACATATAGCACCTCTCCTACACCTATGCCTTCGCTTTGTGTAAAACGAACAGAGGTGTTGCGTTCGAGCGACAATGATAAAAAAAAACTAACCCTCACATTCTTATACTTCCAAAGTGGTACCAAACCTACCAATCACAACCTCACATGTCACATAGTCCAACAACACAACTACTATAGGCTTCTCATGGACAAGGGTATTACACTGCCATCCCTAACCTACTCGCACCTGGATGAGCATTGTCATTCCTAACTCAATCAGGACTGAATTGCCAAGTAGTTTATTTTGGGAGCAGGAGAGACCGAGATCGAGAGAAGGTGGGAGGTAGATCTAGAGTGGCATGAAGGTAGTCTAGAATGCTTCCAAAGTGTTCCTCAACAAACTCCTTCAATAGATTCGGTCAAAATAGATCAATCAATTTAGCCATATCGCTTTCAAGTTTTTACATACAAACATCAACCTAGGAATTGAACCACATATTCAATATTTGCTTCATCCAAAATAGATCAATCAACTTAGTCATATCGCTTTCAAGTTTTTACATACAAACATCAACCTAGGAATTGTACCACATATTCTATATTTGCTTCATCCAAAGGGCCCGCTATCATAAAATCCCTATCCTAAGTTACCCATATCTTCACACTCCTCTAGACTTATACATATTACTCTTTCGAAACTATTACTTTACATGATGCTTTTCTATCCATTCTTCATTAGGATACATCTAATTAGATCATATTTTTGAGGCTATCACTACTGAGGGGACTGTGACGCCTATGGGGGTGAATTAGGAAACTTAAAACTCTATTTCTAAACTATGACCTCTTTTTCTAACCTTGCAAAACCTATGCAAATAAGTAAACTATCTAAATGTGCAACTATGGTTTTGTTAGTGTGTTGCTATAATCTATTTCATCCAATGGAAGTAGAACCCTTATAAGTTGTAAATTGTTTCATCTCGTGCAAAGTATCACTTTAGAATAGCTACTAGATTGATAAATTCATAACATTTTTAAGCGAATCGAAGTCGGACAAAGACAAATTTTGTATCAAAACTGTAGAGCATGATAATATCTATAACTTTATAGTTAATGACTTTCTCAAAATCATGAGAAGACCAAATATATATTTTGAGTTAACATACTTAATGTCCTTAGATGGAGACACGTCCTATATCAAATTTGTAGTTTTTGTGAAATCTAAAACTTATTAGTTAATAAAGTTGTTCATTTGATATCGTTTTGAAGCTAGAATATTTGATACAAGATCCATTTACAAGTGAGTACGGGTGTGGTGATGACAGGGAAGAGCTTGCAAAGCAAAGATCAGGTTCTTTCAGGGCCTATCCGAAAGAGAATTCAGGACCTCTTGGTTTTGAATATCATAATAGGACAACACACCGATGTCCAAAACAAAATAATTAGGATTAGACTCGGTCAACTAGATTGTGTATTATCCATATAGGAGATCTTCCAATCAAGAAGATCCATAGATCTAAGACAAAGAGAAAGGGCCCTTTTTTTACTTATTCAATTTAACCACGAATTTTTTATGGACGTCAATAGCAACAACCGTTTCATCAGACATCGTATTTTTGCTCCTCAAAAAAAAAAGACATCGTATTTTTTATTATCCAGTGGATTTACATGGTTTCATTATTGCAAATTGGTTCAATAGCATATGCACTTGTGTGGAAAAATTGACAATTGAACCTAAAAAAATTATAATTCTTTTACTATTTACTATTTTAAAAAGACTAAATATCCGTTTTAGAGACCGTTGACTTAGTTAATCTCCCCTAATAATTGAATTTTTTATTTATATTTTTTATGATTAAAAACTGCAAAAATGAAACTGTCCTAAATATTTTTATATGGTTTAAGTCTCCAAAAAAATGTGTCATTTCTACAATAGACGGCGTAGTGCTTAGTCTCGAAAACCACCCTAAGAATCCATTTTGACAACTTCTAAAAATCTTACATGTGTTGTAGTGACTATATTACGTACAAGTCGCAAGTATGTTGAAATTAAATACTTTCCTTGTTGGTTGATTTTCATGGATGTACGTCCTGCCCTCCTTACAGTTTGCACTATAATATATCCTTATTAGGCTTCCTTCTTGTCTCTGCTAGATCGACGGGAAGTTTGTTCAGTACCAACCATATCTTCCGTTAGATCCTGCATAGCTCAGGCGCAACAAATTCATCAGGGCGGTGTACTGGGTGTGGACAATGAGCTCACGGAACTACAGCAAAAAATGCAGCAGATACTCAAGTCTCTCGTTGCTGGAGTGAGGATTGAAGTGTACAGCACCATCATTTGGCTTACTGACGTAAAGGATCCTATGTCGGAAGCCGATGCAATAATTGACTCTCTCAAATCTGAAGGTGCACAAGAAAGCCATCCGTCATCGTCAGCCAACAAGCCTAATTCCATGTATTCCAGTTCAGTTTGCTTGGAGGCGTCCTAAGATTGATACTAATACTACGATTAGAAACCGAACTACTAAGACCAAGATCTCTGAGCTGCAACTGAGATTTAAGATACTTGCGAGTGTAGAACCTATTGTCAAAGCTTCACCATGGAACCGAAATATCTGCCACCTATTAGAGCCCAACCTTGAAGGAAAGGAAACCATAAATGCTAGCTCAAAATTGGCTGATTTGGTTATTGCGCATAAGGTAAAGAAGGTTCACAAGCTTGCAATTGTTGGCATGGGAGGAGTTGGCAAAACAACATTGGCACAAAAGGTATACAATCATCATAAGGTGAGAGGAATCTTCCACAAACAAGCATGGATTTTGGTTTCTCGTGAGTACTCCAACATTTCGCTAGTTAAAGAACTACTTAAAACATTGGTGCTCCTCAAGAGAGAGAATCAACGAAAGAAGAGCTCTGCAGTAAGCTGTTTGAAGCAGTTAAAGGCAAGAGTTTGTTTTTGGTGTTGGATGATGTATGGAATTCTCAAATCTGGACTGATCTACTACAGGCTCCACTGGATGCTGCGGCTAAAGCTTTCATTTTACTAACAACTCGAAACACAGAAGTTGCACGTAAAATGGGGGTACAAAATGTGCATGAAGTTGAATTGATGACAAGAGAAGATGGATGGGAACTATTTTGGAAGAGTATGCACATCAATGAAGAGAAAGAAGTTATAAATCTGAAGGAAATAGGGATGCAGATTGTTGATAAGTGTGGCGGCCTCCCTCTTGCAATCAAGGCTTTAGCTGGTGTCCTAGCGACCATAGATAAAACCAAGGAACAATGGAAAAGGATCCTGAGAAACAGTAATTGGTCTATGAGGTCTATGAGTGAGCTTCCTACTGAACTACATTGTGCTTTCTATTTGAGTTATGAGGATCTACAACCATACTTAAAAAAATGCTTCCTTTATTGTGCCCTATTTCCAGAAAGGTGGATATTGAACCGTGATGATCTTGTGCGATTCTGGGTTTCAGAAGGTTTTGTAAAAGAGAAAGAAAATCAACTACTAGAAGATTCAGCAGAAGAATACTATTATGAACTGATCTACAGAAATCTGCTGGAACCAGAGCCCGTACAGTTTGGCTACCAATGGTGCAAAGTGCATGATCCTTTAAGACAGCTTGCTCTATGTCTATCGCAAGAAGAGTTCTTTGCTGGAGATCCAGAATCTTTGGATTCTAAAACTTTTTCCAGACTGCGATATGTTTCAGTTATTACAGGGAAGAATTTGGTAGATTTCCCTACAATGGGTGCAGGACTTAAAGGAGTGAGGACATTGATTTTTAATGGTGAAAACTCAACATCAATTGAAACAGAAGTTTTAAAACAGTTTCGCCATGTTAGTGTTCTTGATTTGACTGGGTTCCTCGTACAGAACATTACAGAATACATTGGAAATTTGGTACATCTCCGTTTACTAGACCTAGATGGTACTGATGTATCTAGCATTCCAGAATCCATTGGTTCTCTCAGAAGCCTAGAAATACTGAACTTGCAGAGGTGTGATTCTTTGCATAGTCTTCCTTCTGCAATTACCAAATTGTGCAATTTGAGACGCCTTGGTCTGGGTGGTACAACAATAGATGATGTTCCAAAAGGGATTGGCAGTTTGGCATTTCTTAACGACTTGGAAGGGTTTCCAATAGGCAGCGGCCGGGATAATTCTATAACGCAAGATGGATGGGAATTGAAAGAGTTGGCTTCACTTGTTCAGTTGAGGCGGCTCGATGTAGTTAAATTAGGTAAAGCAGTTCCATGCGGTACAAATTCATTTCTTGAAGACAAAGTTCATCTAAAATTTATTGTGCTACGCTGCACAGACCAAGCTACAGATAAGCCATACCCGGATGAAAATGTTAGAAAGATCGAGGCAATCTTTGAGCAATTGATTCCTCCTATGAATTTGGAAGATCTGGCCATTGACAGATTCTGTGGCAAGTGTTATCCCACATGGTTAGGTACTCATTTGCCATCAGTGAAACATTTAACACTTGCTAATTGCATATCATGTGTGGATCTGCCACCATTGGGGCAGCTACCCAATTTGAAATATCTTAGAATTGTGGGCGCAACTGCAGTTACAAGGATTGGACCAGAGTTTATCGGCAATGGGGTTGGTAATCCCAGTTCTTCGGAGTCAGTGGCATTCCCAAATCTTGAATTGCTCGTGATGAGAGACATGACCAGCTGGACAAAGTGGTCCTTTGTTGAGGAGGATGAGATACAGCATGGAAATACTCCAGGAAACCATGAGAATGAGATGGTACTACAACTACTGCCACGTCTGAAGAAGCTGCAACTCGTCAACTGCCCAAAGATAATGATGCTCCCACAACAGCTCGCGCATGCTTCCAGCTTAGAAGTGCTAGAGTTGAGATGGGCAAGCAGTTTGAATGTGTTGGGGAACCTTCCCAACCTCTCTGACATCCAATGGCAACATGTGAAAACCTGAAGACTGTCTCCAACCTTCCTCTTGTGAGAGTACTATGCCTACAGAAATGCCCTAATTTAAGATCTGTTGAGAACCTGGACAATTTGGAGCAAATGTGGCTCACCGAGGACATGATGGATGCCTCATCGAAGTGGTTACCACAACTTCAGAAACAACAGCACCATAGTAAATACCTTGATCTCTACACGTGGCGATGATGTGTAAATGCTCAAATGGATAGCAGCGCTAGATCAAAGGTACGATCACTGACTATTGCTTCAAAGTTCTTAATTCTCATGTACTTTTACCATAATTTCTCTTTGTTTTACCATACAATTTCTCCTAAATTTCAAAGGCATGGGGTCCAGTTCATGGCCACCAAGATGTCTTCCATTTTTATTTTTATTTTTATTTTATTTATTTATTTGGGGGGTGGGGGGTGGGGGTGGCGTGTTATTTGTGTGCAAGACACTCAATAAGCTTGGTTTGGTCCTAGACACATCCTGTTCGTTACTTTAGCTCAATGGACGCTACCTTTTTGGTGTTTATTTTCTAAAGGACATTACACTGCACCACAGGCCTATTTTGCCCATGCTTTCTTATCATCTCTTTTACCTAAGGCTGGTGTCATTTCTCTCCTCTTCTCCTTTCCTAGACTTATGTCCCTACACTTCATTAGATTTCTCAATGGTAAACCAAAAGTTATGGTTCTAGTCTACTGTGCGGCACACGGCCATGAGTTTTGACGAGTAAGTCTTGATCTGGCAAAAGGATCCGCTGACTTGCTCAAACGCCATGGGCGCACGGGCTCTTCCCAAGTAAAAATCAGCCATCGATGATCGACCCCTCCTCTCAGGTCTCGATCGCCATGGGAACCTGACAGAGAGTCATCGAGGTACAAGGCCACTTGGCAATAATGGCAGACAAATAAACCGGCTGCCACTGCCATAGGTGCTGGAGCAGTCCAGCACCACCAAGATAGCTGCGAGTGGGATAGGTGCTATAGCTTGCAGACGGGGGGAAACTAGAAGAAGCTTGCAAACAGCAAGAAACTAGAAGGAGAAGAGAAGAGCAAAATGGTCTATATTGATTGATGTGGTGTGTTCTAGACAAAGGATTTGTTTTCCCAATGTGCCTAGAACTAATTTGATGAGTGGATGTGTGGCACACAATTATGAGCTGCCGTGACATCATCGGCACCACCCAGAACCGACGAGTACACGCGTCGCCAGGACGCAAGCCCACCCATCGCAGATTCGAGCGAGGCCCGAGATCCCCATTGCCGCCGTCCATGGGAGGGTGTCCGGCGTCTACCTGCACAAGCGGCAAGGTTTTTTTTTGAGAACGGACAATTAGCCCGTATTGCTTTAATAAAAATTAGAATATTGATTACACGTCTTGTCGCGTTCATATGCGAGTTGTCTTAGAGCGCAGTAAGAAAGCACACTACATAAATCGTCGGCTGAAATGGTGGAGCGAGCAGGCTATACTAACTAACTAAACTATCGTGCCACAAGAGGATCTAATTGCAGCGACTAAGGCCGCCGCGACGTGGAGCGTGCTGCCCGGCCTAGTTGCAGAAACAGCTCCCTCATGGACTCCCTGCGAGAAGACGGCACGTTGTCGCCGAAGAATATCTCGCAAAATCTCACGACAATCGTAGGGTCCGGACAGTTGTTGACCTCGTTTGCCGGCAGTTCGCCCCACTTGCTGAGCATAACCCGACGAGCCTGCCTCTCCGGCTGCGGGTCACGGCAGGCGGATTTAGCTGCCAGGAGGTCGCTGCGTCGCACGCGCCAGTTGTCGTCGTCCACGCCGGAGGTCCGCAGCCTCCGCGGCCCCGCGATGAGGGGGTCTCGATGGGCAGCATCAGGCTACCGATGAATGCTGTGACAGATGCTTCCGCGGGCGCCGTGCGTCCTGTGGTGGCGGGTGACGGCGGTGAGGCGTCACGGGCGTTCTCAATGACGTCCCTATCGGTGCCGCCCACCTGCTCCTCAACCACAGGGACGGACGTAGCCGGGTCCAGGTCGTCGAAGTTGTTTGGCGCGTGGTCCGAGATAGCAGTCACCGCGCTGAAGCCGTCGTCGACGGATGCCACAACGGCTTCTAGGGTCCCCAAGCAGGATGCTTGGGCGGAAGGGTCCGGCACGAGAGGGAAGGGTCCGGCACGAGAGGGTCTGTGTCAGGCTAGAGTCCCTCCTGTGTCTGCACCCCTCCTTCCTGCAAAGCCGAGCAAGAGTGGCCACCTCTGACCACCCTCATGAACACATCGAACTTCAAAGAAAGGTGCGCCAGGAGGTCTTCCAGCGCGGCCGCATCAGAAAGCACGAGAAAAACAAGAGGGGCATTGGTCTCACCAGCCTTGGCAACGTCTCTCTCGATGATGGAAGTTACCACACTAGGGCGGTTATTTTCATCCAGAGGTGGGCGGGGTGGCGGCGACGGAGTATACGATGAAGACGATCGCTGCGTCTGAAGAGATGGGACCACACGACTCTGGGGTGCCACCCTAGGTGGCCTCATCCCCATCGTGTTGCAGCCCGTAGAGGTCATTCGGCTGTGGTGAGGCGTCGTTGATGGCCCAGGCCTGCGGGGCGGCGCACAGCCACTCGTCATGCCCTGGCCCAGTGTCCGACGCATCGACAACACAGGCCACGTGACGGGGAATGGCATAGAGCGACGATGTGGCCCCGATCAAGACAATTGAAGCAGAGGCCCACCAACCCCGGCGGGACTGGGTGCATGGGCGCGGCCTTCCCCGGCCGGTCGGTGCGCCTCCTCTTGCCAGCCACCGTGGGCTGGTCGGCCTCCTACGCTGGCTGTTGTGGGAGCACCTGCTGCTAGCCGTCAGCATCCGGCGTAGTGGCTCGGCGGTGGGGGCTAAGCCACAGATGAGCCGGGCGACGACCCGAAGCCAGCGGGTCGGCGAGGCCAGCGCAAGAGGCCTTCTTCTTGCTACGACACCACTGCCAACGCCTGTTGGGTCGCTTGGTGGTGCGGGTCTCCAAAGCAGTGAGCCACCTCTAGGAAGCTGCCCATTGTCGGGTGGAGCAGCGGCACACCGCTGGCAACGATGGTTGCGGCCCCCACGCTCGAGGTGCTCCTCTCCTCCGGAGCGGGGAGAGCCGCTGCCCTGCCATCCCTAGGCGTCTCACGGTTCACCCCGACCTCAAGGCGAGGGGAGAAGGCCGATTGGCGGAGGACGCGGCGACGGGCGGAGAGGAGGAATGCCATGGCCGGTAGCTGCACCTCGACCTCGTCGTCTGAGCAATCCTCAACGATGACCTCCTCCCACCATTGAAACTTTGACCTTCCAGAGGAGGCGAGGTAGAAGGGGGGCGCGGCAGGGGAGAGGACCTAACCGTGTTCACCCGGGGAGGAAGGGAGGCCAGAGGTGGCAGCCGGGGCTGAGGAGGCCAGCGGCTGGCTGGTTAGGACGCTGAGGGCGGCGGCAGCTGCCATGGAGGGGAGGAGATGGGGAGAGGGAGGGGTAGGAGGAGGAACAGCGGAGGTGAGAGGGGGCGGGCGCAGCAGCCGGCGGCGGCGCGTCGGACCGCGTGCACGACCGAAGATGGCGAGGAGGGGAAAAACGAGGTGGGGTGGGGGAGTGGCGGAAGCAGGGGGAGGAGTGGAGGTGAGGGAGGGCCTCGCCGGTGAAGAACCGGCGGCCGGCGGCGACGGGGAGCGGCCGGCAGGCGCCGGAGGCCCAGCTGCTCCGCTGCCCGGGATCTCCGAGGGGCTGGGCAGAGGTACCACGAGGTCTATATGGATCGAAAGATCAGGGAGAGGGGGTGCCGGATCTGAGGTCGGAGGGCGAGGGGGAGGACGGGGAGGCTAGGCTGGGTGGCGCCGCCACCGCCGTTGCGGACGCCTGGGAGGGTTGACGGGTCAGGAGGGGGGCTCATGCCTGAAACATGTGTTTTATCAACAGTGGAACCCCTGTCGATGTTTACCTTTATCCTCTCAAGCGGCGAGGTTTGAAGTGAGTGGGGGAGGGAGGGCGGGGTCAGCACGCTCCGTGTCGCCCGCACGACAGCGCCCACGTGGATCAGGCCGCCGCCGCTGCCGCTGCCCTTGGGACCAGCCACAGGGCCGACCACCAACAAATTGCCACCAGGAGACAGATCCACACTTGGGGGTGGAACGGATCCACGAACGGGGGACGGCAGATCGACGCTCGAGGATGCTAGAATCGGCAGTTGTGGCAACGGTGCCGACCACGCCGCATGTGCAAGATGAAGGAAGCCCCGCTGTCCAAACTTTATCGCAGTTGCAGTTGTGAGGCATCCTCGCACCTGCTCGGGCGACGGCGAGGAAGGGGAAGAGGCAAGGGGGAGGCGCTGGTGACAGTGCAGCGGGAGGCCCTGCAGAGCAAAACGGGGGGAAGGGGTTGTGTTTACCCTCCCGTTGCCTTGCTTTTCTGTTTTCACAGTTCTTGATTTTGCATAATTAGATAACAGGAATGCATGATTTTGCTTTTGCGCCTGTTTTGTGTTCATTCTACTTCATTTTACTCATACTTGAGTCATTTTTTTTGTTCTTGTGTCAGTTGCTCATACTCTGGAGGCGAACTAAATGAGGATATGCACGTTTTGAGGAGGGTGGGATCAAGTGAAGCTTCCTTTTCAGTCAGCATGTTGGATACGTTTTGTCATTTTTTTGAGAGAACAGAGCCGTAGAACCTACAGGTGATTTTATTATATTAAAGAAAACAGCCAAGGACAAAATGATTACAAACGGCTAAAAAAGATAGGGGAGGGGCCTAGAAAGTTATTATTGATTTGGAAATAGCATGATGTCTATCAGATCAACGACTGGGATCTGGATACTCAAACTAGAATCTATATATGGCAATTTTACAGCATCGCTGTTAACAAGAAGAGTTTATGATCTGCGAGATATCCAACTGCATTACCATAGGCCTATGGAAATGTTTGAAAGCCTTCCTTTCAGTTTCTTCACAATTATTCAAGTAATTCAAACACTACTATAGAGTGGAACTTCTATGGCTGGCAATCCGGAGAAGACATTGGATTGCAGACAGGAGGCACCGCCATGGGCTCGATGTGCGTGACGAGTGCTACCTATGCGATCAAGAATCGGAGACCATAGACCCACATCATCACCTCCTACTCGTTCTTCAGACACATCTGGTGGACCATCCTGGCGGTGTTTGGGGTTGACGCCTCACAGGTGAGTGGGGGCTCCATCATCACCTGGTGGGAGCATTGCAAACGGAGGTGGCATGGTGAGAAGAGGAAGGACACGGACACACCCTCTTCGCGCTCGTGGCATGTGAGCTTTGGAAAGAGAGAAACGCAAGATTCTTCCGGAACGAAGCGGCCACTAGCGCGCAACTCCTCACCAAAATTAAGCAGATCGTCGACTTTTGGATAGAGGCGAGGGGCGCCATCTAGGTGAATTAGTCCGCGAGTAATCGCCATATGTAAACTGGTAGGAGAGGCAGCGCTTATTATAAACTTCATCCTCCCAAAACGCGCCCGTACATAAAAACTCTTCTTATTAAATACAAAAATATATAAATCTTTTACGTATTCGAGAAAAACAAAGAGGTTTACAACTTACCCTTCGGGTACTGGACGAACCAGTAGTGATGGTAGCAGCACTACCGATTCAACAGCTCTAACGCCAGATCAAATGTCTTGTTGTCCCGGAACTAGTTATGCGTGAATCGAATTCGTGATGCCTCATTAGTACATAACATCCCTTTTGTAATATAAACCGGTTGTGAAGATTCACCTGAACACAACAGGTTGTTGTTTCGAACCGGTTGTGTTACCGTCACTTCGCTGGTACATAAATCTTAACTATGATGGTTTTTTTATTTACCGTGGCGGTTTTCGTAACTGCCACGGAGTCAAGGTTATAGTTAATCACGGTCTTAACCGTGGTGTCTTTTATAAGACAACTGCAGTCTTAAAAAACCACCATGGTTAAGATTTTTTAATTAAAAAAACATTTTCAAATTTTGATTTGAATTTGAAACTGAACTTCATCAAGCTAAATGATAAACATATATTACATTCATTCATATGTCATCCTTATCGTTCCACAAATCTTCAACACTTGTTCATATTACACTTAGTTCAAATGTCTTTGATATAGTCCACTAAAGTACATCACATGTGAAGCTAAGGGCTCATACTTGAAGATGTCCGGCAACTTGTAGTCGCTAATGTTTAGCATGGGTCACATCTCCAGTCACTCTCTGCAAGTGAAAACAGGGTAAAAAAAAACAATCATTCATGATATCTTCGGTTATAATAAGCAATCATGTGACAAGTTCAGAGTTGACCAAATAAAAAGGCTGCTCTCTAAAATGAGAGCAGTAACACTGATCAAATAAAAATCTCTAGTAGCAAACAAGCTATTGAGAACTAGCAAACAAGCTATTAAGAACTATCGATGTTGCAGCTAATTGGTTGCAGCATGAAACTGAAATGAGAGGAGGGCACTTAACAAATGAGAGATCGGCGCAGATCACTATTGTCGCTGCTCACCTGAAACTGAACACATGCCTGCTCCCTCTGCTGAACCGATGAAGACAAAACCAAGATTCCACTAATGTAGCTATTCCTGCAACACAATCCTGCTGCACAGCTAGAGATGAAGGAAGTGTGTGTGCTCTAAATAAAGAGCAATAGTAAGAACTAAGGTTAAGGCTGCAGGTTACTGGTGCCTACAACGTGGTCAATTTGACAAGAGAAA
>CM041646.1:16952536-16967422 GCA_023333625.1 Bothriochloa decipiens | reverse complement strand
GCTGCAGGTTACTGGTGCCTACAACGTGGTCAATTTGACAAGAGAAAGGGCTGTGATTCCTCGCACCAAAGTCATACAACACACAAGTTCAATATATTTTGACGTGAGAGAATATCATTGATGTCCAATACTAATAAAACTATTGTACAAAAAAATGAACTGAAGGATTGAGCCTGTATAGAGCTAGTATGGATTGGTCTATTTCTTATTCAACTGAATCTCAACAAAAGGATACTGAACCTTACTGTACAAATCTTACTTAGCATCATTTATCAAATTATGGCTTCTAAAGTAATATGAACAAGTGCTTCTAAACATTTTATATGCATCAATTTCATATTGCATATAAAATGTTTCCTACAGTAAAAGCCGAAAGATAATTCTACACACTTGGGCCTTAATGCTAGCCTGAGCCCAACACAAGTTGTTCAAGAAATCTGGTACTCGCATTACCTTAGGGAGAAGCAAAATGAATGTATGCCTTCGCCATGATTAGCTAATCTTGCATCATCCATATCTTTTCTTTGGCGTCCGGGGAAAATTTAGATATCCTTTCATCTTGTTCTGCCGCAATTTCATCAGTCTGCGCATCCATCTGCAGAAAAACTCACTGACATTAGTATCTTTAGCTGCATTCAGTTGAAGTGGTGATTGTACCCCTGCTCAGAAACATATTGAAAGGGACAAATCATTATGCAGAGTAAAATTGACCCAAACCTCGCAATATTCATTGTGAACAGGAAAAAGGTTCAGCCACATGTACAGTATGAGGAAGGGAAAAAAAGGGGAGAAAATTCTACTTGAGTTAGTGTTCCCTGAAAAATAATTAGCAGTTCCCCTGTCTACCACAGTCCAACTTCATATTCAGGCTACAGAATTCAACGACTTGGCATCACAAACATTATTATTTCTCGGTACAATTCAGCAGTGGCATTGCTTCTGAGGATGGCATGGAGGCTGACGATAATCTATTGCAGTAAGAAGGCACCATGCTATAGGAGCCGAATTCCTGCGCGCGCCTTTAGATGAGGTGGATGTGTACACGCGTCAGGAATCGGAGATAGGTGCCTACCGAGTTGGGTAGGGACGTTCCATACCCAATTTGCTTCCGGGCATAGCCGCATGGCAACCTGACAGAATGAACTTCGTGTGTGCACTCCGGCCAGCTAGCTCCGGCCGCGGTCGGTTGTAGCAGGACGCACGCTGGCTGCTGGGTAGTTGATCGTGCCCAACCATATGACGTAAGCAGCCTTGCCGATCTGAATAAAATACGACGTACGCAGCATTGATGATCCGGCAAGACCTGGCACCTTGGAATATAGAGAGTTGAGTTTTATAGCTGGAGTTGATTAATATTTTGTTATCACGTCTATTTTAAAGAATAGCAAAATTATTAAATTTAGCTAGTCGTTTTGGTTAATCTCTTAGAGATGCTATTAGTAGCTAATAACTGCTATTGTTAGCTAGCCAATTGTTACAGTGGCTTTTAGATCCATCTGTTAATAAGTGGTTGTATTGTTAGTTGAAGGTGTATGAATTATTAGCACCTATAATGATTTTAAACCTACTACTGAAAATAATATAGTTAGCATCCCTCGGGCTAATAATAATTGACAGCCATATTTAGTTGTTCTATATTTTAGTATGCTAGTAATAACTTTAGCTAAAAAATTTAGTGCTAATAGAAAAAACTTTTTATTTCCTTGTGGAGAAAGAATACAAATATACAATGTTACAATTGAATATGCATATATGTGTTCCCAACTTCGCATGTCGATGATCTAAATCGAGATCCAGCTCAAACAATCAATTTTCAATGTATGTTTAAGCTGTATATGCATGTGTGATCATGTTAATGACCAAAATCGAAACCAGCTCGAAGAGAAAAGAGTTTGACTCCCACTGAGTTCATTTGTGGGATATGCTCTATGCTAATCTAGGCAGGTTCACAGAAGGATGCAGTTTCGGCACACAGATGGAACACAGCGCGGAAGTTTTCAAGAAGACGACGTTACACTTCCATCAGCATGAACGGGGCGACAATTGGATGGCAATCGTTTGATAATCACCCTGCAAAGTTGAATGGTTATTATTTTGTTGGAATACTGAGTGCAGCCTTCTAGCTGTCAGATTGCCGCACCGGGCATGTAATAATCTTCTTCGTTTCGTGTGGTGCGGGTGATGTGGGCTGCGAGGAACGGCAGATATTGTAGTTTAACGGGTTTTTTTTTTTAACCGTGGTACAGGTTTTGCCATTGGTTGAACCCTGTGTTCATTCCAATGCGGCCGTATGCGCTGGCGTTTTTCATGTAATTTCGTTGCTTTCAAGTAATGAAATTCCGCTTTGCCGTGGTGCTAAAGGAAAATCTGCTCCAACAATGGCAAAGCTGCAATGCCACTGAATCGACAGTTGAACCAATGGTGGTTGGATCAGCACATATGGAAATGAATTCACTTGGTGTGGAAGAGCTCCTCCATGTCCTCAAGGCTCCGGCCCCTGGTCTCCGGCAGGCACACGTAGACGAACACGAACGACGCGGCGGCGATGGCGGCGTAGAGGTAGAACGCGCCGGCCATGGTGATGCCCTGGTAGAGCGAGATGAAGGTCATGGTGACGACGCCGCTCATGATCCGGTTCATGGCGGTGCCGAGCCCGGCGCCCTGCCCGCGCAGCCGGAGCGGCAGGATCTCGGAGCTGTACACCCACGCCAGCGGGCCGAACCCGACGGAGAAGGCCACGACGAACGCCACGACGGCCACCACGCTCACGGCGGCCACCGCAGCGTTGTCCTTGGCCCCCGCGAACGCCGCGAAGAGGGAGCCCAGGACGAGCAACGCCGCCGTCATGCCGCCCGTGCTGACCAGCAGCAGCGGGCGCCGCCCGACGCCGTCCGCCAGCGCCATGGCCACGAGGATGGAGCCGGCCTTGGCGACGCCGAAGAGCACGTTGAGGCTCAGCAGCAAGGTGTTGGACGTGACGCCGGCCATGGCGAGCACGCGCGGGCCGTACAGAACCACCGAGTCGATGCCCGACGCCTGCTGGAAGAACTGCAGCGTCAGCACGATAGCCAGCACGCGCCGGACGCCGGCCTTCGTCGCCACCTCCTTCCACGCGCCGCCGCCGCGGTTGCCGCTGCCGCTGTTCGTCACGACGTCCTGGATCTCGAGCAGCCGCTGGTCGGCCTCGGCGGGCGTGTCCGACGTCCTGTCGAGCACGGCCTTGGCCTCAGCGACCCGGCCCTTCATGGCCAGCCACCGCGGCGACTCCGGCATGGTGAGCACACCGGCCGCCAGGAACACGGTGGGCACCACGCCCGCCGCGAACATCACCCGCCACGACAGGTGCACGGGCAGACCCGAGAAGGCGAGGTTCGACACGTAGCTCAGCATCACGCCCGTGTTGATAAAAATCTTCAAAAACAAGAAGCAACATTTCCGAAGATTAATACACAGTTGCGGCAAAATCTGATAAATTTTGCAGAAAACAAAACAGAGACATGGCAGCGCACGGCAGAGCAGCTTGATACTGCTTACCTCAGGAAGCGAGGTGAGGAGGCCGCGGGACGACGCCGGCGCGATCTCGGCGGCGTAGACTGGCGCGATGACGAGCGCGTACCCGACGCCGACGCCGGCGACGAAGCGGCCGACCATGAGCACGGCGTAGCCGCCGGCGAGAGCCATGGCGAGCGGGCCGACGAGGAAGAAGGCGTTGGCGAGCACGATGGTGAGGCGGCGGCCGAGCCGGTCGGAGGTCCAGCCCGCCAGCAGCGCGCCGACGAGCGAGTAGATGTTGATGACCCCCGAGAGCACCTCGATCTGCGCGTCGCTCACCCCGAGGTCCTCCGCCATGAAGATCTGCGCGCCGCTCGTCACCGCGACGTCTGCCGCCGAGCATGGCACGCGCGCCGTTCAGCAATCAGCATGTGTGTCCGTGCGCACAGATGTATATGTACGCAGAGTTGCCAATCTAGCTAGTAGAGAGGGAGAACGTAATACGTACTGTAGCCCATGAGCACGGAGGTCATGGAGGCGAGCACGGCGCAGAAGAAGGGGTACTTGTTGCGCTTCGCCGGCGGCGTGGCGTCGGCGTCAGCGCCGGGCTTGGCGAGCAGCGGCGCCACGGCGTCCGGCCGGTGCGCCATGGCTGGTCGAGCTGCCGATTGACCCGGACGGCTCAGTGTGTGTTCGAAAGAACAATGTACTGCCCGAGTTATGGATGCCGGGGACTGGAGAGCCGTCGGCCCGTCGCGCATGCAGATATGGATGCCGGTGATGACGTGGCAGAGCGCGAACCACGCGGCAGGTGACGTGGAGGGTAACACGCGGACTTGGGTGTGCACGTGACCTTGAGTTGTTTGATGTTTGCGCACGACAGAGAAAAGTGTTTTTTGGACTTTTTTTTTTTATGGACAACGTATAGCTTAGCTTTTTTTTTGACAAGGTATAGCTTAGCTTGTTTACGTTTCTTCTCGAAACTAGTCATGGTAAAGTGCCCTTTTCATATCTCTATGCAGCCCAGCCCATGCATATGGTTGTTTATTTCTTCCTCACTGATGCAAAGTCCAAACCTACTTGCATCTCCTCAAGATACCTGTGTTATTGGATTGCACATGCTTGCACATCAATCATACCACCGAGGCACTGATGCTGATGTCTTACGCCGTGTCTGACTGACTGACATTTCAAGCACACATGCATGTGTGCTGTGTTTTATAAACGAAGAAAAAGACAAGTTGTATACAAAACGAACACGATCACTGTGGAGGACGATGATGGGATGGGAAGCTGTACCTTGACGTGTTTAGAGTCAAATTAGAGTGTGGTATAATAAAGTAAGTGCACAAAGTTGTGGTCATGGTTTTGTAGCAGCCAGAAAGCAACTTAACACATTGTGAGGCCATGTTTAGATTCATCTAAAAGTTATAATTTTTTCACTCTCTCTTCATCACATTAATATTTAGCTGCTTGTATAGAGTATTAAATATAGATAAAAAAATAACTAATTATACAGTTTAGTTTAAAATCACGAGATGAATCTTTTGAGCCTAGTTGGTCCACGATCGGACAATATTTGTCAAATAAGACGAAAGTGGTACTATTCATCAGGTTGATTTTTTCCCAAAATCTAAACAAGGCCTGACTTAAGTTTATTTGGACAAAGCGATGTGCTAGAAGTATAAGAGAATAGTGCATCAGCGTATGACTAACTGTGGATTCAGATGTGGAAATACATAAATCTTCTCCGGTGACAGGACGGTTGATAGCAATGGCAAACATTAACTGAAGGAGACGATGGAATGCAGATTCTAGAAATGAATAGGAAGAAAATATAGAAATAAAATGCCAATGCATTTCTTCTACAAACGTACACGCTCAAATATATTAACTCGTATCTATAAATACACACATTGACGTGTTAGCACTTTCATGAGACTAGACCGTAGATCTTATGATTGAGAAAACCACAGTATGTGCCTTGCTGTCGAAAAGGGTCGATATTGCTGGAAGAGTAATTAGACAAGAATCTAGTAACATCTCTACTAAATCGAAGACTCAAAAGTCATCTTAGAAAATTCCAACACTAGAAAGCTATCGAACTGAAAACGGCATCGTGAATGTCATATGGAACCATAAAACGCACAAAACCGAAAGATCGTTTTACATAAAGCAAAAGAAAATTGCAGGAGTCTAGTGAATGACACAGAGAAATATTTTTTGTGAGATATTTATTTTTAGCTTACATGTCGATAAAACTATCAGAAGACATGCAAGCCGAAAGACCCTATTTCCCTACTGATTTTGATTGAATCAATGAAACGTGTAAACAAATACTCCCTCCGTATCACAAATAAATGCATATTTTGATTTCTACACTTCCTGTTTGACTGTTCGTCTTATTTAAAAAGTTTTAATATATAATATTTATTTTATTATGACTTATTTTATCATTAGAGATACTTTTATAATGATGTATTTAATTAATTATTTGTATAAAAAATTTAAATAGGACAAATGGTCAAACATAAAATATAAAAGTCAAAACGTGTGTTTATTTGTGAGACGCAGAGAATTAAAATGTGTGTTTATTTGTGAGACGCAGAGAATACAACTCTCAAGAAACGAAGAAAGAAACAATCCGTAAAAGTTTAGTCTTTTCTTTTAAAGAAAATGGCGGCCTTTGGCTCGCGCATAGGCGGACCCAGGCCGTTGGAGCAGCTTGGGCAAACCACTTGTGGCCTTCTTTATACACTGCTCAGCCCACAAAAATTTATGGCCTACTACTGGGCAATCTATTAGGCCTCAAGAGATGACCTTGGGTCCACCTATGGGCTCGCGGACAGTATCGCTGGCATCCCGGCCAGAAAATGCTTGTTCATTTCATCTCAGTTTGTTCCGGAACTCAATCCTTTGTTTTAAATATCTTGTTCGAGAGTTTCCACTGTGATTCAAATCATCCAAAGCTCCTTTGTTTTCTGTTTGTCGAAAAAGGAGGCCGATATGGTGTAAGAAGGGCTCGATGAACTTCGTTAAAAACAGTTGCTAGTTTGCTTACACATTTGCACAAAACATGTTAATTGAATTAGACAAAAATAAAATCTTTATCCATGTGTGAGCTCGGATTATTGCCTGACGACCGCAACCTGATGGTTGTACCAAACTACAAATGGACTGCATGTGTTCCTTGGCCGCGTACACAGATTTTCGATATTGTTCCTACGTTTCCTGCTGTGCGTACAGCACGCAGGGATGAGGCATCCTCGTCGAAGCAAATCTTCATACTTTCGAGTGCGCTACCTTGCAAATCTAACGGGACCGTCAGTCCTTTTGCGATTGCAATCGAGGGAGCACAACAGCTGAACCGGGCCGGACCACTGCTTTTGTGCGTTGGATGAGCAGTGCAGTGCGGCGGTCAACGGTCCAACACAAACCGGAGAGAGATATTTGCTGCCCCCACCTAGACAAAAACAGCTAGCACCACCGTTCGTGCCCGAAAGATGCTGCCAAATTTCATCGCCAGCACTCCGTATTGGGAATCAGCGTGGGCCTTGTTTAAATGTTTTTAAAATTTCGATTTTCAGTCACATCAATCTTCCATTTATATAAAACATTAAATATAAATAAAATAAATAACTAATTATATAGTTTATCATAAAATAAATCTTTTAAGCCTAGTTAATTCATAATTAGACAATAATTGTCAAATAGAAACGAAGGTGCTACAGTATTAAAATTGAAAAAATTTACACATCTATACAAAACGCTGTTGGACTAACCAGTGAAAGAATCCATGTACAGAAGACCACTTCTACAGCAACCACTAGCTCATCATCACCTCACCTGATGCCTGATGCCCAGGCATCTGGCATCGCCGCACAGGGTGATGCAGTCACGCAGAGACAGGCATCAAAGCCGCTGAGCAATATATAGCTACGCAGAAAAGAGAAATGATCCAGCTCGGGAATTGCATAGACACTCTTCTTTCTTCATATTAAGGTTTCTCTCATACTCTTTTAACACTTCAAGCCTGTGCATGGTTCCAACATCAGTTTAAAACTCTTTTTGATACTCCAAACAAAACGACAGCGATATTCGCACTACTACATGATATCATCCAGGAACAAGTTTGCTTGCTACAGAATACGGATACTGCCTTCCAGCTCCCAAACGGATAAATTCCTGACTTTAGCTCGGCGGTAACAAATTCAGGCCAACCCACCGCTAGTCGCTGTCCTGATTATCTGAAACAAGGCTGCAAATAGACCAAGAGAATGTGGAGTCAGATTTCTTGTTAGATCTAGACAACTGCATTCTCCACTAAGGAAATTCACATGCTCGCCTGTGCACAGACACAGAATGCAAATGCAATGCAAGCATAAAAACCTATGCTATGAAGCTTTACCAACATAAATTTCAGTTATATTATATATATGACGTAAAACTAGCATAGAATCATGTTTCGTATGTAAAGCAGCAGCATACTTACTATAAAGTTCCACCCCATGTCAAAAGTTCACAGTAACAGGGGGCAAACGGTTCACCAGCAAATATTACTAGTCTGCGATATATATTACAGCCACTTGCTATAATGCATTGCATTTGAAGTATATATAATACATTAGGCAAGTAAATTTTCATAATGTGGTTATCACCTTGGTTACTTTGATATGAAATACGGTGAGCTGAACAATAGTTAAATCAGCCCAGAATTTTGACATCCTAACATGCCTAGAAAGCTGGTTGCAGCACACATTTTAGTTTCGGTGCTGAATTGTCAACAAGCAATGCATGGGTGTTATAGAAATGTATGCCCCATCCAAACATGCAGCGAATAATGTTACAAAAATCAACATGCTAATCCAATATAATTGCAAGATAACTGACCAGAAATGCACCCAACAATATTAGGATGACTAAAAAAATGTCAGGTTTCATCAGTCACAAAGGACTGAAATGAACAACAAAACAGAGAATCACTTCAAATAACTCCATGAATGAGTCAAACTTGCTATATTTATTCATTCTGTTCATCAAGAAATCATTATTATCTATCAATGGCAGGTCACGTAGTTCTGAAAGCTGAAGAGTTATGCATTATGATTTGCATGTTTCAATAACTATTAACTATTAGCTGAAAAGACAAAAGAACACCAAAATGTAAGAGAAGCAGGTTTGAAATAGGAGGAAGGCACAAAGCCTTGTGCAATGCTTACATGATCCAATGACCACAAAAATGAAGAATCCAAGCACTATTGGTCCAACAGGGTAGTCATTCCCCTTTTTCACTGTAGTCTCAGGCACAGAACCCCTCTTTGTAATGTTCTTCTGGAACTTGGCGCTCTTCCTGTCTGCAAGACGCCTTGAAGTAGTCTGGGAGAATGTAAAAGGAATTAGTTAAGTATAAAGAATCAAACATAATACATAATAGTTTCCTGTAACACAAGCAGATACTACCATCTTAGTATTTTATTCTTTGTTATCAATATAGAAGATTTTAAACCTATTCTGCTATAAAAATAGATTTAATCCTTTTCTACTATAAAATAAATAGAGTGACATTCTAACCCACTTAGGAGGAACAGGAACACTTATGAATCATGTAAAATCTGTTTACTATATTCACTTTCAGTGTCCTAACATGTGCATTTGGTACCAGAACCAGAAAATTGTTTTACAAAATGAATAATATCAATTCTCTCTATCCTTCCGTACAGAAATGGCCCACTTCACCTGTCAATACCTAAAAGGCTGACTGTACAAACGAAACAATCAAACTCAAATTATGGAAGTTCAATAGGCAGAAACAGTAGCCACATTTGTAAACACAATAACAAACACTATGGAGGATAAAGATTTGCCATCAGCTTAGATCACTGTGACTAACCAAGGAGACCAAACAGGAAAATGACATGCTTAAATACTGAGAGATTTTCTAGAACCATACAAATCAAAATAATAATAACTAATATTTGTTCTTATGAACAAGTCTTAAAATAATACCTGATAATTACACCAAATGGTGCTGCATGGAAAATTTCAAAGGCTTAAGGTGGCAGACATACTTACTAGACATAAAATTGAAAACCTGAAACTAAAATACCACAGCACATGAACGGAATCCATATTATTTTGTATTCCTCCAGTCTAATTGTCTATATATACATATATATATATATATATATATATGTCAAATATTCATATATAAAGTGTTAGGAACTAAATTTCAAATATCAAGCAAGGCATATCATATCATTTATGAGATCTGACCCCACAAAAAATGGTGTTAGCAGTGACATTGATTCATCCCCAGGGTGGATTGGAAGAGAATCAACCCAACCCCTCGATCGCTATTCCTATGGATTGATGTCTTCCCCTGTCGACAGCCTAGACCGATGGCGACACACTAAACATGTAATCCTTACATACGGCTATACCCACCCACACAACCACACTCGCAGTCGAATTAAGCAGCGATCCGCACCGATCCATCAAATTGCGATCGAAAATCCCACGAAATAGAGACGCAAATCACAGTAGACTCCATCAAATCCGGCCCGCGCACAACCAAATCGGACAACAACGGAACCATCATACGCGTATGTATACACACACAGCATTCCAAAATCACAACAGGAAAACGAAATCATAAGTTCTTGCGCAAAATCTAAGATGCCCCCGGGGAAAGTTCCCGGTCCCTCTTACCATACTCGCGCGCCGCTGGGGGTGATCTCGCCGGAGACGGGGACGGAGGCGGCGTCGACTCTGCGCGCGGCGCGGCGCAAGCGGGTCGGAGAGGAACGGAGGAGCACGGGAGATCTGCGCGATATGGGAGCTAACGCGAGGGGTTTTATGCAAGGTTCCCTCTTATAGCAGTCACACGCCGCTTTCGGACGTGGTCGGGCTGACCTGGCGGGATGCTATTGGGTGTGGCATACCCCGTCCACTCGGAACAGGGACCGTTGTTTTCCGTCGAGATTCGTGCTTGGAATGCACTGTCTTGCCTTTGCCCCTTTGCACGATAAATACGCTAAGTAGAATGCGTAGCCTCGCCGGAGTAAAGAAAGCTTGGGAGTGTTGCATGTTTTGCCCGATTCTATCCCATAGATTTGGTCTCGTTTGTGTCTATCCACGGAGCACCTTTGAGGATCTTCATGTACGATATTACATAATGGTAGGCCCCATTTAAGAGCCCACTGTCTCATCTATGGACACGAAAGCAAAGCTAGGTGAAGAATAAGAACCACCTAGTTGGCCTACATATTGAAAGTATTTCTCAAACGTAGTTTAGGACTCTGTCCTTGTATCGGATTAGGATTAGAAAAACCTCAATAGTACCTGGATGGCTGGACTATAAAAGGTCGTTGATTGTATCCCTTGTGAACACACAATACATAGTACATGATGCATCAATACAACACAAACAGGATAACATCGACCGAACGTAAAGACTTTTACTCGATCACGAGGGCCCGAACCAGTGTAAATCGTTTATCTCATTGAGTTAACCGTCGAATTCCTAGATTCGCCGAAGTCCGAACAACTGCCCTGGCCTAGGAGGATCCTGAAACGCTAGGTTCGAACAACGAAGGTGCCTTTGTTACATATAGTCAACAATCAATGAAGGAAATTTGGATGTACATGCTCTAATAAAATACAGAGGTGTCACCATGGATAATTGCTACTGTCATTGCACAATCTGTTATGTTAGTCTTCTGCACCAAGACGCTACCCTTCCCATGGCAGTTGCTGTTGCTCATCTGAAACAGGCAAGCAAACCGATTGACCCACCCATTGTGTTAGCAAGACCAGATTGGGATCAAAAGATATATAATCCACAATTGACGATAACCATATACCAAACTTGATGAAAAATCAAAGTTCAGTAAACTATGGTAAAATAAACAAGAGCAGATTATATGGGGAATTACAAATTCATGAATAAAAAGATCAGATTAAATCCACTACCAAACTTGATCAAATAAGGCACTATTTAGAACAGTACCATAATATTAAAGGATTCATAAACCAAATGAATTAACAAGATCTCATTGGATGACATCCTGGGGATAGGAGAAGAGGAGTAATAAGTAGGCTGACAACTGCCATGTGTCAAACAAGAAAATATCTCATGTTACCACTTCCATTATATCACTACTTTTGTTTTTCTATTCTCTAAATTCAGTACAACATCTCCTATAAGGCTATGTACAACGCGAGGTGCTTATGAGTCGGTACAAGCTATTTTTGGAGTTTTACATGCAAACATGAAGTAAGCTCGGCTCTTAGGGACACATGCGGCGCTTCACGAAGCAGCGGTGCTTGGACCTACGCCCGTGTATCCTGTGAGAGGAAATTCAGTTTATATTTAAATCGCTAAGCGCCTGCAGCATGCTTTTGTATTGTACATGTTTGGTTATTTTTGTTTAACTGTTCACATAGGATCCCTGCGCTGTACATAGCCTAAATTCTCCAAAGTAACTACAACTCTATTTTTAGCATCCACTACTTTGAACAGTTGTCCTAACCGAGCAATCTCACATTTGGAAAGCTATCCAATTGTCTTGAACTGAATGCCAAATTATGCCATTAATGAACAGAATTGTCCAACCATTTGAAAAACTTGATCCTTCATATTGAATGCCGCAAGTTTGCTAACAGACACGATCACACATTCCACTTTGAGTACAAATTGCTCTACCTTGCGGCGTAATTTACAAACCTAAAATAGATTACAAGTGGGCCTATGCTGACTCAGACACACTAAAATAGAGGTTATATTAGAGTAGCAGTGCCAATTGATCATAGAACTGCTAAGCTTTGATAGATTTTCAGTCTTTCTGTGTTTCCTAAATGCAGAGACCATAAGGTTTTGGCTATCAAGAAAAAAGGGTCGGCAGTTGCATGTCATTTTGTCATCAGTCTTGTAGCAAACAAGGTCAGAGCGCCCGTGACGCGGATTCCTCTTCGAGCGCGGGAATGGGGAAGACTCCAAAGGTGTCTGCGCTTCACATGGCATGATGGGTTTGGCGCCAACCCCATCAGCGAGGCAACAAAACATACCTCTGCTGGCTGCTGCGCCTCGGTACTACTGCAGAGTGCAGATACCGGAGTATAATAGGAGAATGCGGCAGGTGCAAAGCTGATGCATCAACATGCGGAGTAGGTACCGTATCCATGTAAGATCCCTCCCTCTCTGCTCCATCTCTGCCCAATGACTCCGTAGTCTCCATTGCTCGTATTTTCCTCACTTCTCTGCTCCATTGAGTCTCCACTCCACTCGTTCTCATCCCCCTCCAAAGTCCAAAGACCTCTCCTTCCTTCCTTCCTTTGCCATTGTTTCGGTGAACCACCTTCTCAACAAATCCAAGCGAGCCAAAGCAGCAATACCCGCACCACCATTGCCATTGCTGACCACTCCTCTTCTTAACCTCCCTCCATGCATGCTGCTGCATGCCACGACATCAGCATCATCGCTTCACCTCACCTCCACCGCCATGGCCGGCACCAATGGCGCCCCACGCCTTTTCCGGCTCCCTACTACCTCGTTGCCACTGCTGCAGCTCCTAGCGCTACTACAGCTACTATGCCTCGCCTCGGCGCTTAACCTGGACGGCACACTGCTGCTGTCCTTCAAGCAGTCGCTCGCCGCCGACCCCCTCGGCTCCCTCTCCGGCTGGGGGTATGCCGACGCCACGCCCTGCGCGTGGAACGGCGTCGTCTGCTCGCCGGACTCGCGAGTCTTCAGCGTCCTCCTGCCCAACGCGCAGCTTGTCGGCCCCGTCGCCAGGGAGCTCGGCCTCATCGAGCACCTCCGCCACCTTGACCTCTCTGGCAACGCGCTCAACGGTACCATCCCGCCCGACCTGCTCCGCGCGCCGGAGCTGCGCGTACTCTCGCTCGCTGGCAATGGCATCACCGGCGACCTGCCGGAGCAGGTCGGCCAGCTGCGCAGCCTCCGCACGCTCAACCTAGCTGGCAACGCGCTCTCCGGCACCGTTCCGCGGAACCTTACCCTGCTCCCCAACCTTACCGCCGTCTCGCTCGCCAACAATTTCTTCTCCGGCGCGCTCCCCGGCGGGGGTTTCCCAGCTCTGCAGGTGCTCGACGTCAGCGCCAACCTGCTGAACGCCACTCTGCCGTCGGACTTTGGCGGTCCCGCGCTTCGGTACGTCAACCTCTCGTCCAACCGCATTGCCGGCGCCGTACCGCCGGAGATGGCGTCGCGTCTGCCGGCCAATGTCACCATCGACCTGTCCTACAACAACCTCAGCGGCGCCATCCCGGCGGTGCCGCCGTTCTCGGCGCAGAGGGCCACGGCGTTCGAGGGCAACGCCGAGCTCTGTGGAAGGCCGCTGGACAACCTCTGCGGCTTCACGCCCTCCTCTGCCGTGGAACCCCCGAACGGTACCGCAAAGTCGCCGCCGGCCATCGCGGCGATCCCCAGGGACCCCACCAAGGCGCTTCCTGCCGATGCTACCAGCAGTGCCGCTAGAGCGTCGGCGTCCGGAGAGCAGCGCGGCAGGATGCGGCTTGCCACCATCGTCGCCATCGCCGCCGGCGACGTGGCTGGCATCGCCGTCCTATTCGTGGTGGTCCTATACGTGTACCAGGTGAGGAAGAGGAGGCAGCGTCAGGAGGTGGCGAAGCAGAGGATGGGCGGCTTCGTGTTCAAGATGCCGGAGGCCGACGAGTCTCCGGACGCCGTCGGCCAGAGCCTTTCCTGCTGCCTGCGCAAGAAGGCCGGCGACGACAGCGACGACACGGATCAGGAAGTCACGGACACGTCGGCCTCCTTCGCGGCCAAGGAGGGCATGACACACACGAACAGCAAGGCGGGAGTTGACGCGGCGGCGAGCAACAAGAAGAAGCGCGGCGCCGACGGCGCGGTGCTGGTGACGGTGGACGGCGGCGCGGAGCTGGAGCTGGAGACGCTGCTGAAGGCGTCGGCGTACATACTTGGCGCGGCCGGCAGCAGCATCGTGTACAAGGCCGTTCTGGCCGACGGCGCGGCGCTGGCGGTGCGCCGGATCGGCAGCGACTGCGCAGGCGTTCGGCGGTTCAGCGAGCTGCACGCGCAGATGCGCGCCGTGGCGAAGCTGCGGCACGACAACATCCTCCAGCTGCGCGGCTTCTACTGGGGCCCTGACGAGATGCTCATCATCCACGACTTCGCCGTCAATGGCAATCTCGCCAACCTCTCCATCAAAAGTGCGTTCGATCGTTATCTACTAATCAATCATCATCATCTCATTTGTTTCTTTGTTGTGATCATTTTCGTCGCTACTAATTAATTAATAACGCACATCGTTATCACATGATGGATCCGCAGGGAAGCCGGGGTCGTTGCCGATGAACCTCGGTTGGAGCGCGCGTCTCCGCATCGCGCGC
>CM041646.1:16825152-16947482 GCA_023333625.1 Bothriochloa decipiens | reverse complement strand
ATAATCATGGTTCTTTGAAAGGCTCCATATACCTTTGTGAAGAATGTCCATTCCGCCTATGTCAAAATGGAATGAATTTTTTAAGAGATTTGACCCTTGATTTTGGCACCCAAGACTATAGATAATTTTATAAAGTATTAGGGCCTACTAGTTTAGTTCTAGTTTTGTGCCAAACCAAAACTAAAGCATGGCCCGTTGTGTTTGTTTACAGCCAGACCGTCGCTTCCTTGTATCAGGAAGGTACTAGAGTGAATATTTCTCTGGCCTTTGCTTAGTTTTCATGGCTGGACTGTCCCTGCCTTTTCATGGCTGGACTGTCCCTGCCTATTGGCCTCAGGAGGTGGAATTATATTTGGAAAAAGGAAAAACTTGAAGCGAATAAAAGTAGCGGGTAGGTTTCGAACCTGGGGCAGCGCAATACAAAGCACGTGGCTTAGTCGTTGTACTATGGCAGTGGATGTGACATGTTGGAGAGGGAAATTGTATTTAATAATTGCTTCTGACATAAAGGAATCGCCCCTGAAAATCGTTCTGCGCCGTGAAAATTTCTATGAGAGTGGCGCGCTTTTTCGAATTTGGTTCCAAAATTTTCGTTGCCACCTCTGCCTGCCTTCTTGTCCACCTCTGGCCGCCTGGCTTATTCTTCTCTGCCCCTCTTCGACCCCTCATACCCAAGAAGCCAACGCAGGTCCCTGGAGGTAGCATGCACGGCCCGCTACCTGACACGCACGCTGCACAGCAAGATCTCCGGCGCGGACCTCCGCCCGAGCGTTCTCACCGCCTTGGCGCTCCGTGTTCGCCGTGCGCCTAGCTAGCCGCAACCACCGGCCGAGTGAGCCTCTCACACAAATCTAAGATCTGAATTTTATTTTCACCTTAGAGTGTGACCACTCCATCTCTCTGTACCCCCACTTACTTGTAGCCGGATCATCGGAGCCACACGTCGGCCGTGGTGAGCCAAGCGCGGACGACACGTTCTTCGGGACGACGATGCATCACGCACCACCTGCAGGAGACCAAGCCTCAGCCTCAACTCAGCCAGAGTCCTCGACGCTGTGGCCAGCTGGCGCACCATGACTGCGTGCCCTCGTCTCTGCGTCGGTGCTCCTCCGTTCTAGCTGCACAAATCCACCTCGTGCCGTCACCGCGCCTTGTCTCGAGCCCTTGGTGAGCACCCAGAAAGTCTACAACATTGTTTTTCTTTTACCAGTCCTTTGCTTGCTTGCTCGGCCTAGCTTCGTGCCACCACATCATTCTGGCCGCGCTGTTCTGGCCATGATCACGTGGCGTGAGGATGAGTTTTGGTCGCCCCGTGCGCGCATAGCAGGCCGACGTCACGATCCTATCATACTCTGCTGTCATGTGTTGTGTTAAACTGTAGTGTGTTGCTGTTTTGTTCTCATCTTTCGTTGGTGGCTTTATATACTTTTGTCTAATTTCTGTATTAAACATCTACAAACATATGTGTGAACAGGTGTGGTGACCGCACGCCCACGACATCGCGCACAGGCTCGATCGTCGGTATGATTACTGTTCACAACATATACTGTTAATTACATTCTGACCCCCATGTACTATTATTGCAAATAATAAGAAGTACTTCCTTCATGTGTTTTGTTTGTTTGCACTTCAAAAAAAATTCATTGTATCACAAAAAGTTGGGTACTCATCATCATCGTTTATTTTCTTTGAACAACCTGTGCAGATACTATATGTTAGATGAAGGTACGAAGGTGCAACCCCTACCGGTGTCAGAATGAAGGTATGAAGGTGCAACCCCTACCGGTGTCAGTCCCAAAAAGTATGGCTTCGCAATCCAAGTGTGGATCATTTCCCATACTTGTTATGACAAGCACAAATAATTAATATCATGTAATGTTCCAATTGTTGTACAAACTATACTCATGTGTGTGTATATTATTTAATATATAGTAACCACGGCTATTGTGTGTATTTATGGAGTTAATTTTAATTATTTACATTTTGGTGATAATTTCAAAATATGGCGATAAGCCTTATTAGAGACAATTGCCCTAACACAAGCGTCTCTCAAAATGCTTACGTTCAGCTAATAAAAAGCGTCTCTAAAATCCTTATCAGGGGCGGTCCCCGTAACGCAACCGCCCATGAAATGCAGGCGTCACAAAGGCGACTCTCTTAATTTAACCGCCCCTGAATACCCTATTTTCAGAGGTGGTTAGAAAACCAACTCAGGCAGCTACGATCTTTACAGTCGCTGGCGTAGAGTCGGTTTGCTTATCTGCCCCTGAAAATGGGATTTAACCGCTACTATAGTGAAATTCTGTACTAGTGCAAGGATCTTGGTTAGCACACTAGATCCTACATGGATACGCAATCATAATTTCACCTAGTGGCACCCATGAATTGACCAACTGATAAGACCTCCCCTCTTAATAGTTCGGCTATCGATCATAAACCATCACACCCTCTATGTTGCCTGTGGGGGTATAGACCCCGCATACCCTCGCGGCTAAACTTTGGGCTGCTCGATACAAGACGGCCCAGACCACAAGACGAAGGCTAGTCCATCATCGTCCTGATCGGTGGGCCAGACGACAAGACAGAGCCCGTGGTCCACTACCGACTAGGTCGGTGGGCCGCACAGGTGCTGAAGACTGCTTGGCATGCAAGGAGTCTTAGTTGGTTAGATCTGTTTGTGTACTCTAAGGATACCGCGCAATGTAACCAACCATAGGGGAAACCCTAGATATGTAACCTTGCCCCCACTATATAAGGTGGGCAAGGACCCCCTAGAACATGATCCTTCTCTTTCATCAGATCTGATCTCATCTGGTCGGATCTCTTGCACTCCGGTACTCATCAATCTAGCAGCAGAGACATAGGACGTAGCGTATTACGCTTTCGAGCGGCCTGAACCTAGATAAACCTTAGTGTTCGTCTTGTGTCTCACATCTAGATCATAGGTATTAGCGTGCTCTCACCGCAATCTACTACCTTAGGGTATCCCGTGGTAGACTGCCGATGAGGTTTCATCGACAGTGACGCGCTAAGTAGGGGGTGCGTGATCTGATCAGCAGGCGATCTAGATGGTTTTGTTCCTGGCTTCTATGGACTTCAAGGAGGGTGTCTCCCTCACCATCGGTTCACTCACGTGGACCACCGGTGTGACAACGTCCCTCACGTTTGCAGGAACAGCGCAGCCAGTCCCAGCTTCGGCTGTGACGCAGTCGGCCCTAGCACCAACCGTGCCAACCACCTCTCCAACAATGCAGATCTCAGGGCCGCCCCCAGGGTCGTTCGAGCCACCCATCACAAGGATGGAGATTATGGCCACACCAGCAGAAAACTGGCGGCTTCCTCGCTACTAGATGAGGCACATCGATAACTCTGATCTGATCAACGCGATCGACCGACATGGGGTAGGTCTGGCTAAGCTCCTTGAGTACGTGAAGAGTACTTGGACTTCACCCCTGTCCGACCATGCCGGCACGACTGCACCAACTAGCCACGTCGCACAGATCTAAATTTGCCCGTGGTCCATGGGCAGCCACCTGTCCGTCAGGATGGCAATGCTCGGCACCAGCAAGGATGTATGGGCCAAGCTGGTGGCCCACGCCGACCAGATCCAAATCTGGCTATGGCCCGAGCACCACCTGCTGACCACCGAGGAGGGCCACCGGTCACCCGTCGAGGCAGGCCCTCAATGATAACCCGCGTCCGACCAGGGGCGTCGTCAGCAACGCCCTGTGCACAATCGGTCTCATCACCCATGCCAATCAAATCCAACTCTGGCCACCGCTCGGGCACCGCCTCTAGTTAGGCTGGACGAGTTCATCGACATGCATCAGCACCTAGCCACGCCACTCGATAGGCCCGCGCAGAGCAGAGGCAGCAGTGTCGGGCGTAGCAGATGCAACCCACCCCAGGGCAGACAGATCCCATCGCCCACGACTGGAGCCGTGCACCCGTCTTCCTACACGGGTTGAGCAACACAGCCACGTCCTATGCGAGGAACCTGTAGGATGCTCCCCAGTGAGGTGATGACCATCTACTGGGCCTAGATCCCAGTCTGGTTCTGGTCCTAGAAGATCCAAAGCCCATGGTTGGAATGGTGTCTTTGTAGCAGAATCCTTCCGGATCGGGCGTGACGGTCCCCGAAGATAGCGCCATGTCCAACTCGCTCTCTTGGCTCAACAGGATGCCCTCCATTTCCTTCGACCTTACCAAGTACCTCCTCTCTGACAAAGAGGGTCTTGAGGTCCAGAGTCAGGAAAACATCGAGAACCCGACCACGCTGGACCACCAAAACCGTTCTGCTAACACGACGCCAGGCACCCCGAGGAATCCCATTGGCTTCAATGGTGCGGTATTTGCGGTCAGCGTGGATGAGCCTCCCATTCCAAATGAAGCAGAGTAGGAGAGACAAGCAAGGGAAGGCCGCAACACCGATTGAGAGTGTCAACGCCTCCTGGAGGCACAAGACGCGAACGCCACCAACGACGAAGGCAACGGGGGCAATAGTGCAGGCCCTCAGCCGCGCCGCCTTCAACGCAACCTCGATGGCAAGTTCAACATGGTCAGGAACTAGATCATCCACGAGACTCCCATGGCCAACATCACTGTGGCCATGGATCAACTTAACAACCTTTCCCTGAACACACCCGTGGTTGAGGCGATTAAAGACTTTCTAATCGCTACCGAAGCACAGGTGGTTCAGCTCCGCTCTGCCGAATCGCTGACCACGTCGCATCGGTCGCAGCGGCCTCGGCGCAGTCGTCACCGCCAGCCCATAGAAAGTGGCATCGACAACGAGTCTAATCACGGAGGGCCTTCGCTCGAACAACCCCCGCAGGCCAATGCCGATGATGCTCCATGAGAGGTGCCGCGCGACGGTTAGCGCCAATGTGGCAATCGCTAGTGTGCTAATAGGCAGTAGGCCAACAACCGTGTTGAACACAATCAGGAAGTCAAGCAGCCCCAAGATGGCGACCTCTGTGGTCACCTCGACTAGAGTTACTGTGCTCGGTGACACATGAGCGGACCAGCCCCGTTCTTGGAAGAACTCAAGGCTGTTCTTGGGCCAAAGAACTTCTGGATTGGGGACGTCAAGATGTATGATGGGAGAGATGACCCTAAGCACTGGATCATGCTGTACGATGTGGTGGTCCGAGCAGCAGGAGGCGACCAGTTTGTCATGGCAAACTACCTCCCGGTAGTCCTAAGCAACGTTGCTACCTCCAGGCTGCTCCGTCAGCACGCCGGCAGCATCCACAGCTGGCCCCAGCTCAGGAAGATGTTCATCAACAACTTCAAGCCCACCTGCGTGCAGCCAAACACCAAGTACACTTTGGCACAATTCCGGCATCGTCCAAGGGAATCGCTGCGATAGTACATCCGACGTTTCTCCGACGCGTGGAACCATGTGATCGATGTCACCCTGGAGAAAGGGATCGACCTTTTTGTTGCCGGCTTGGTTCAACCACGCGGCTTAGACCTCAAGAAGGAGTTGCTCCTCGAATGACCGAGAACCATGGAAGATCTCCTCTCCACCGCCCAAAGGTTTGCTCGTCTCGACAACGTGCTGAACGAGGGGGACCCCGTTTCCCCACCCGCAACTACCACCACGATGACGACCATGACCGCGACAGCAATCAAGACTGCTGGCCAGATCGACGGAACGACCACCACAACAGTCGGGACAATTGTGAACCCGACCACCATGGTGACGATCATTCTTTCAAGCGACGTGGTCAGGACGTCTACAACGGCGGTCGGTGCAACCGTAATGACTCCTCTGTCAATGCGGTAAAGGGCCAAAAGAGGACAAACGACAAAGAACTTGACAAGGTCCTTAGCCAGGATTGCCCCCGTCATCCTGGCAAGGGCCACACGCTGGGCGAGTGCAGGGTCCTGAAGGAGGCGCTGGATAGGATGACCAACAAGAATCCGTGTCCGGCCCCGAAAGCCAAGGGCAAGAACCCCATCCAGCAGGAGGATGCCGACGAAGAAGAAGCTCAAGATACCAACCCACGGCACGCCTATAGGGATCCCACGAAGAATGTGACTGCCATCATCTTTGGTGGCAAGGTCAGACTGGAGAACGCCCACGACAAGAAGCTACTGACGTGAGCCATCATGGCTATCCAGGAGGCTGACAGCTACATCACGGATGTCAAGGTGCCTGCCTGGTCCGAGCAGCCCATATCGTTCAACCGCAACAATATGTGGGCCAAAATTCCCGATGCCAGTCGGTTCCCATTGGTCCTTGACCCAATGATAGACGGCGTCCAGTTCGAGAAAGTGCTCGTCGATGGTGGCAGCACCCTAAACATTCTTTTCTACCCAGCCTTCAAGGAGCTAGGGCTAAAGCAGGAAGACCTCAAGCCATACGACTCTCCATTCTAGGGCATCATGCCAGGCAAACCTTCATACCCCCTCGGGCAGATCCCGCTACCCGTCCAGTTTGGGACAAAGCAGCACTTCTGCATCGACCACATTACTTTCATTGTGTCCAATTTCAAAGGCATCTACCACGCCATCCTTGGCCGACCAGGGATCGCCAAGTCCATGGCGATTCCTCACTATGGGTACCTCGTGCTGGAGCTCCCAACCAAATAGGGCGTCCTATCCCTACGCGGCAATGTCTTCACGGCGCGCGTGTGCGAATCCGACGCCTATGCAGCCATGGAGGTTGAGGAGTTGAAGCACGCCATGGAGCACACCGGCCTGGGTGTCAAGGAGGTGCCCCTGTGGAGCTTGAGGTTCTAGTCGGGTCTGCGTGGTGGCCTTCCAACAAGGCCAAGCATCACAAGCTGATCCAGCTCAATTTGAACGATCCCTCAAAGACCACCAAGATCGGGGCTACCCTTCCCCCCAAATAGGAAGACGCACTCGTCCAGTTCATTCGAGAGCACATCAGTGTGTTCACATGGAAACCCGTCGACCTACTAGGTGTCCTGAGGGAAAAGGCCGAGAACTACCTTGACGTCTCAAAGACTGCTAAACCAGTCAAGCCGAAGATGCATCGGTTTGCTCATGACCGCAAGAAAGTTATTAGGATAGAAGTGGCCAAGCTTCTAGCAGCTGGTTTCATCAAAGAGGTGTATCACCCAGATTGGTTAGCCAACCTAGTTCTTGTACTCAAAAAGATCAATGAATGGAGAATGTGCGTCAATTACACCGACCTCAACAAACACTGCCCTAAACAGGCCTTCAATTTCCCTCGGATCGATGAGGTCATAGACTTTACTGTAGGTTGTGAGCTGTTGTCCTTCTTAGATTGCTATTCAGGCTACCATTAGATAGCCCACAAAAGGGAGGACCAGGAGAAGACCGCCTTCATCACCCCCTTCGGTGCTTTCTGCTACACGACCATGTTGTTTGGCCTCAAGAACGCCGGAGCTACTTACCAGCGGGCCATCCAGGCTTGCCTTGAGCATGAAATCACTGCCGACCTCGTCGAGGCGTATGTCGATGATGTGGTGGTGAAGACCAGAGAGTCCCATACACTGGTTGACAACCTCCAGCGGACTTTCGCGGCCCTCAACAATTTTTGGTGGAAACTGAACCCCAACAAGTGCATCTTTGGCGTCCCTTCCGAGATCCTCCTCGGCAACGTTGTCAGCCAGGACGGCCTACGCCCAAATCCTGAGAAGGTTTAGATTGTGCTAGACCTGCAACCACCACGAAACGTCAAAGATATCCAAAAACTCACTAGCTACATGGCAGCCCTGAGCCGCTACATCTCCAGCATGGGCGAAAAAGGTCTCCCCTTCTTCAAGATGCTCAAAGCTAAGGATAAATTTGAGTGGATAGAGGTGGCCAATAAGGCTTTCAGATAGCTCAAGGAGTACCTAGCAACTCCCGCAGTACTCACGGTGCCGCAAGAATGGGAGGAGCTTCTCCTCTACATTGCCGCCACAACTAACGTGGTTAGTACCATGATGGTGGTCGAGCGCCTGGAACCCGGGCACGTCTATGGGGTGCAGTGCCCAATCTACTATGTTAGCGAGGTTCTTAACAAAACCAAGCAGTGATACAACCACGTGCAGAAGTTATTATACACGCTCCTGATCACCAAACGGAAGCTCCTCTTTACTTCCAAGCCTATAAGATCACGGTGGTCACAGAAGCAGCACTTGGCGACATTCTTCGCAACAGAGACGCTAGTGGCCGTATCATCAAATACGCATTAGAGCTCTTCGAGTTCACACTGAACTTCCACAGTTGCAATACTGTGAAGTCTCAGGCCCTAGTCGATTTCATTGTGGAGTGGTCAGACCTCAGCTTGCCCCTGGCTGGCACATCTCCCGACCACTCGAAGGTGTATTTTGATGGTTCCTTGAACATCGATGGCGCCGGTGCAGGAGTATATTTCATCTCTCAGTCCAAGGACACGCTCTGCTACATTTTGTGCATACATTTCAAGGCGTCCAATAATGTGGCCGAGTACGAAGCGGCCCTGCATGGCCTCCGTATCGCAGTCGAGCTAGGCATTAAATGACTCCTGGTGTACGAAAATTCTGCCTTGGTCATCCGTTAGGTCAACAAAGACTGGGATGTGGTCAACGACAAAATGGATGACTACGTTGCTGAAATTCGCAAGCTAGAGAATAAGTTCTACGGATTGGAGTTCACCCACATACCACGTCCCAAGCCGAGAGACCACCTGGTGTTTTTGTTGAATACTTGCTTAAGCCTTTGATCCCTGATCAGGCTTATGAAGCACCTACGCCTAGTACCGCTACCGACCAGCTCGTAGCAGCGCTCAGCAGCAAAGCAAGAGAGGTAGAAGATAGCTACCCCGGCCAGCAGGGATCTGACGACGGTAGTGAGCAGCCGCCCATTGACGAACCAACCAAGCAGGAAGCACCTCCCCAACCTAACCAGAGAGGGCCCTTTGTCAGATACCTGAATGACCACCTTGTTCCGGAGGACAGGATCGAAGCCCAACAGCTGGTCCACAGAGCCCATGCCTATTCATGGTTAACGGTGAGCTGATGCGCAAGGTCCCCACATTCGTGATTTACTAGAAGTGCATCACCCAAACAGAGGGTTTGAAGCTTCTGAAGGATATTCATGTAGGCACTTGTGGAAACCATGCGGCATCCCGGACGTTGGTCGACAAAGCCTACCGAGCAGGGTTCTACTGGCCGACAGCCATCTCTGACGCAGAAGATTATGTGCACCGGTGCAAAAATTGCCAGATGTTCGCCAAGCAGATTCATGTCCCCGCACAGGAACTCCAAACCATCCCGGTCGCTTGGCCATTCTCATGCTCGGGATTTGACATGATCGGTCCCTTCAAGAAGGCTCCTGGCAGACACACGTGTGTTTTCGTGCTCATCGACAAGTTTTCCAAATGGATCGAGTACAAAGCCGTCAAGAAAGCCTTGTCTGAGAAGGTGGTACAGTTCCTTGACAATGTTATCCACCGATTTGGCATACCCAATACCATCATCACTGATTTAGGCTCTCAGTTCACCAGTGATGAGTTTTTTGACTTTTGTGATGATAATGGAATCAAAGTCAAATACATGTCCATCGCTCATCCCTAAGCAAATGGACAGGTGGAGCGTGCTAACGGTACGATCCTTGATGCCCTGTGCAAACGGGTATACCAGGACGACAAGGACCTTAAACCTAGTCGGTGGCTCAAAGAACCATCTGCCATGGTCTGGGGACTCCGTACCCAGCCCAATCGCAACACTGGAGTTTCCCCATACTTCATGGTGTTTGGATCCAAGGTTGTCCTACCAGCTGAGGTTGGACTCCTTTCACCACGTGTCCAGCATCACAACGAAGAAACCTCCAACGAAGCTAGGGAAATTGACATCATCACCAAAGAAGAGGTAGCACTCGAGTCTTATGCTTGGATGGCCAAGTACCTAGCTTCAGTGCATCGTTACTATAACCACAATATCAAAGGAAGACTGTTCGTGGTCGGTGACATGGTGTTACGATGAATCCAGAAAATAGATGGTCTGCACAAGCAGTCATCCAGATGGGAAGGGCAGTGTAGGATCAAGGCTGTCACACGCCTGACATCCTATCGGTTGGTGACAATGGAGGGTGTCAAGGAGTCCAATTCCTGGCACATTGACCACCTCATTCATTTCTATCCATAAAATAAGATATGTACTCAGATTTTTTTCATTCAGATATTTAATACAGTTTCCTTTGTTGTCCTCTTTTCCCATCACAATTCTATATTCGTGCACACATCTGTCATACATGCGCCTTGCATAAGTCTCAGTTAAACTTTGTTTTCTGCCCACTGAGAATGACTTGACAAGACACTGTCTCGAAGCCTCTTACGATGTGTTATAGCTCCACGCTACATGGCACTAGGAGATTCAGCAGTCGCTCTCTAACGGTACTAGGTAACTAGTGATCCTGGCAGTCTTACGCTGTTCACTAGCGCATTCCTAGTCACCCGACAGAGTTAGCTCGCTTTGAGGGTGGAGGCAAAACTTAACTGGAGACATTTTTCGAAAAATGTACTATGCATAAATATGCATCTAAAAAAGAAAGACGGCAAAATGTTTATCACCCGCTTAAACATGCCTACTTGTCTTCATCAATAGACTAGAAGTTTACGAGCACCCAGTGCTCAATACAACTTACAAACAGTGTTTTTACATAAATACATTGTTTATCGCCTACTGACCACCACGAACTCTTGCAGGATCATCGATCAGCATCATATCTTCAACGATGGCAGCAACAGTCGGGCCAGACGAGGCCTGGAGCTCTTCAGCTTCTTCATCAGGAACCTTTGGAGGAATTCCGCGCTTGATGGTCACCAGATCCATGTTCTGGTAGTTGGCACGGACCATGGCGAGCACGGTCGCTGCCACATAGCGCCCATCACCTGTGACAAACTCCTGCAGCGCCGGCCACAACCTCTGGCAATGGTCGGTGACAGCTACTTCTTAGCCTACAGGGTTGGTAGGGTGCTCTTCTCCCAAAAAGATGGCCCTCAATACGGGCTTCATGTAGTAGGTCATGGCTTGCATCTTTCCTTGGAGGACGGAGATGGAATCCTCCAGCACCTGGAACTGTGAAACATCCTCAAATTTTCCATGAAGGAGAAAATTCACAGAATGGATAATAATGTGAAATTATAAGCTATCACATTATTATGCAACAGTTGATAATCAAATTCATACATCAAAACTAGATAAAGGAGAACTTAAAAGGGCTTACATCATTCATTACATCGCCACATGGCGAATCATCAGAGTACAAACTTCTAGAACAGCTGCGAAAGTAGAAGAGCATATGCGGAAGGATCTTCATCAACCATCTTGAGCGCAGGCACGAGACCATCTATTCCTTATGTTTCCATTCATCACTGTGAAGCAAGTAAATCTGCACACCGCCAGATGTGTGCAGGCCATGGTCAGCACCGATGAGCTTTAGTGGAAAAGAAAACAAGGGATATGGCGATCCTATAGTTTTGGCTGTGGTTTTCCTATGCATGCAAGCAGTATCAAGTTTATAACAAAAGTCAAGTTTTAACACATTCCCATCCCACACACACATATCCATCCACCAATCCATCCATCCCAGATCCATCACCACATCTCCACCATCACCATCAAGACTCACTCTTAGGTCGACCAGGCCAACTCCCACTTGGCTGGTCTCAGCGGCCCGCAACCCTCAACCTGGCTCACGGCCGAAATCAACTCTCAGGGGAAGGTAGAACACTCCACTCACTAGTCCGGTGCAGGCGAAACTCAGGAAAGGTCCATAGCTGAAGAATCAGCATATGTATCGATCAATCAACCATACACTCTGCAGAGGTTTCACTAATCCACCAGATAGCCATTATCGATGCACGCGCGCATTTAGGTAGATTTCGGGCGCCTACTGCCATAGAACGATGCCACTCTACCATCCAGCTCTGGATCACTGAAACTATGAAGAGAGCATGTATCTGCTCCTGAAGAGGATGCCATGCCATGTACCCACTCCCGAAGAGGGTGCCATATGATAGAACCGACCAATTTATTAGAGCACAAGCATGTAATTCACCATTAGATAGCAAACTTACATGATTGAGACCTAATAAACCCGGTAGTCATACCGAAATCTCGAGGGATTTCAAACATTTCTGGCACGACCAAGATCGTAATAAGTTTAGCGTTCACCATTCACAACGTACATAGTTCGCACATAGTTTTACACCATCGGAGTATGAATAAAGTTATTACAAACCAAGTTCAAAATTTCAAAATAGCGGAAGTGATTAAGTTCAAATACACACACACCAGTTCAAATACTGTGCCAGTTCCTCGGTCAATATCTAACAAAAGCATAAGATAGAGTAGAGTGACCATGCCCAAGGTCTAGTCATCACCCAACACGGGGTAGAAGCAGTGCTGACAATAGCCATAAAACATCTCACCATCTGCAACAACATGGGAAATAAAACCCTGAGTATGAGAATGTACTCAGCTAGATTTACCTGTCATAAACTAAAAATAAATTGACTCCAAGGAGTATGCAAGGCTATATAAGAGGGATAGCTGACTCATTTAATTGCAAAAAACCTGGCATTAAAGAGACAATTAATAAGAACCTTCTAGCAATGTATTTTAATCTGATTAACCTTATCATGCTACATTAGCACCTGTACTAAACAAGCATGGTAATAATTATTCAACAGGAAAAGTAACCAATTTCGGTTGAGTATCTTTCAATCTCAACACCTCAACCATCTCATCTCTTGTTCAAGTTCTTACTACGATGCCGCTGCTCAAGTCAAGTATTCATTGTCCAGGAATGATGGCGATTATAATCGATTACTAACCAGCTAGCGGGTATTCCTCACACAAACCACACTCACCAGCCACGACGAGCTACAGATCACCGAAAGTTCAATTCGGGAAAAATCACGAGATCAACAGGTACCATCGTATCCGGGAACCGCCCGGCTGCCTTATTCAGGGTGACCCTGACCTCGGACTTACTCTCCGCGTAACCCGTGGTCTCCCATCTTCTCCAATACAATGCGTACAGCAGGTCGACTCCCGGCCCAAACCAAACCCAGGCTTCGCGGTCGGAACGACTTATCCTTCTAGCTAAATATGAGGCATAAATTCAATATGACTTGAGGACGTACAACGAACGGGGTACTTTATCATCTAAAATATGTGAGGCATAAAACAGTAAGTACTTTATCCTACACAAAAATGACAAGGCAGCCCAATTCACTGGGCATAAAATACTTTGTATATAGAAAAATATCAAACAATAGATCTCAAAACATTCTTAGCTCTAGATTGACATAAAAACATCCTCCAAAAAGTTTCATGCACAAATTCCTTATATATTATTTATTATGAATTATTTATCATCTAATGGAAATAGGCACCATAACTAGACAGAGCAAACTTTCCATAGGACATAGCCTCACAACATTTTTCACAGATAGAGCATGACATAAGAAGACTAACAAACTTAGTCTCACATTTTTCTGAGCAACAGAGAATTACTTATGCATTTTCTAAGGTAAAAGCAATTAATAGAGATAAATAAATCTATACAGAAAAGTATCACAAATTTCATATTTCATATTTTTCATGCATATATCTTCTCATAAGAAAAATACTGCAAGTTGAACAAACTCATTTGGATGAAAAATGAAGAAGTTATGAATTTTCAAAGGTTTAACAAAAATCTGGAATCAGTTTCTTTAAAAGAAAAAGGAAAACGCTTTTGCACCGGAGACCCTGGGGTTTTCAGAAATTCACCAAGCTCTATAAAGAAATTCCCTATGTCTGGCAAATATGCATGAAGCACCCTAGCTTTTGTCGTATTCAAGGACGAGGTCCTCGCACAAGGGAGGGGCAAATCGACGGCGTCGGCGTGGCGTCGCCAGCCGTTGCCGTGGCTCCCCGACCAAATTGAATCGAGGGATAACACGAGCGGGTCTAGGTGCATCAATTCGAGGTCCTAGCATGCTCGGAGCGGGGCCGTGGCGGCTCGGCCGAGTGCGCAGGGCGGGCGGCGGCTTCCCGACCGACGGCGGGGTCGAAATCCAGTGAGGAACGACCCACACTGGCTTCATGGACTAGGGTTACAGCTTCTACACAACAAGGCATAGCTAAAGCTTGAGTCAGAGAGAGAAAAGGATGGCCGAATCGACCGGAACACAACGACGGCGGTCACCGGCTCGCCGGCCGCGGAGAAGAAGGGTCGATTGGGGTCTTACCCTCGGCGAGGACGGCTGCTAGGTGTCGCACAAGCAAGCTCATGTTGAGGCGAGTCTAGTGGCGTGCTCAAGGAAGAAAATGAGCGGCGGCGATGGCTCGACGATGGCAGCGCGTTCGGCGGCGGCGACGGCGAGCTCGCGGAGCGGGGAAGGAGGCAAGGAGAGTAGAGAATGAGAGGGGACTGAAAGGAGGGAGCGGCCCGCACTCGCTTTAACGCGGTCGGGACGGTCGCGGCCTCCCCGGACCGCCGGTGTACACGCGCCACGCGGAGCGCACGGGCTGGGCGCGATGGGCGGTGGCCGGCCATTTCCCTGACGGCTTTGACCAACCGTCACTGAAATGCTATTTCCATGACCTCTAATACAAACTTTTCTGCCCTATAACTCCCAAACCAAGTTGAACTAGCCAAAACTTATATTGAAGAAAATGTAGCTCTAGAAGAGTAGAACATTTCATCTATACAAAGTATGGCCAGATTCTGAATATATTTTGAAATACAAAAATCCAAATGAAAATGACTTTAAAATTCCCTAAAATGGAAAAACAGCCCCCAAACCTGCCTTTTTCAACATTTTTGAACATCTTCCAAGCATTTTCATGAAAAGTGGTAATAACAACTTTTGTTCCTTATGAAATTATATACAAACTTTATTTAGGGTGCACACATATGCAAATACTCTAGCTACCACTTTCAAATCAGTCAAACAAAACCACTTTCATGGTCCACCTTGGTCAACCATGACATCAAAGCTTAATTAACCAAAACCATGAACATAAACCTAGGTTCATTTGGTGTCCTAATCATGTCTAGGTTACTTTAGAGATCATCAAACACCAAACACTCATACCACTTATCCAAGTCATGTGAAATGCAACCATAATTTGAATAATTCAAGCATCCACATAAAATAACAATTAATCTTTCATCAATGCCATGCATAATGATGCTTATGCTTAAGAATACAAGTGATTATGCATGCTTAACACCAGAGTGTTACATGCCATGATCGTCTTGGTAGGGTGTTAGCTCCATCCCATGCGTATACCTTCCTAACACTACTCGCCTAGCAGTAGTGGCATCGATCTATCCAGTGGTTCTGCCATCTCCCCCCATGGGAAGTGAGTGGAAAGCAAGGGATTCCTAAGGTCCAGATACCAGCACAGTAGTTCCTAAGTGTGATCAAGCTGGGATGTCTTCATCAAGGTTCCCATTTAACGTGCTACCACGGCACACTCCTCTTGGCTTCCACCCCTCAGAGGTTTCCACTCAAGACTCTCCAACTCATCTGAGTTAGACCGCCACAGACCGTTACTCATGGGAATGTCCAGATCCATTCCCCGACAAGACTCGCTCCATAAGCTCGTCGTAGATCACGGCTCGATCGACTCAACCCTCACCCTACTCCCTGCCGTAAGCTCCACCCCAAACCCAGATATAGCATCATTAGCTCACAAGCTCATCTAACCCATCAACACACACACCTCCAACCTGGCATCCTCCAGGCCTTCCCAGGGTTCATCACGTCGCATCAAAATGTAAGCGAGTGAAGTATATATATATATGTATAAATAATGTAGCACAAGCTTGTGGCTAACATAACAGCGGGTAAGCAGGTGAAAAGTTACGACAAGGTAGGGGCTATCAAGTAATATTCTATCATGCAAACCTATCTCAGGTGTAAGCATTTCATAAAAGTAAAGCACTAGCAATTCTAGATATTAGCCATGTCTACTAGGATTTCTAAGAGAAGGTGCTGCCATGACACATGCGCTGTTAAGGTAGTAGTGGTATGAGTTATCATCTATCAATGTAGTCATTCAGTGGAACCTCCTCCTTGGTGCTCGTAGCCTCCTCCCTCGGATCGCTTCTCATTCGACTCTGAAAATGAAACGTAATAGTCGCGTAAGCGACTCCTATAGAATAGCACAAAGAACCAAATGAAATTCGAAAGATCCAAATGCACTAAACATAAGCTCATGACGTAGAGCTTGATTTATGAAAAATTTGGACACTTGTTTCATATTTTTCTGAGTTCGTATGAATTAGTTATGAATTTCTGAAGATATATATGAAAAAGATAAAAAGCTGGATTATCTAGGGCATGACTTGTGTCGATCTGTGAAAGGACCACGTGGTACTGGTGACATGGCAAGATGATGCCAATGTGGCACTGACGTCATGCTGACATCATCACCAACGAGTGGGTCCATGCAAACGTCACTGCTGACAGGTAGGGCCGAGATGACGTCACTGCTGACGTCAGCATTGACCGGTCAACGATCAAACCCTAATGGGCCATTACTGGGCCGCTATCGGACCAAATGGGCCAGACATGGGCCGGGCTCGGCCCACCATGTGGTGCGCTATGGTGGCGCCATGTCACCCATCTAGATCTGGACTAGGCTCAGTCCATGGCTCAACAGGTATGGCCGGTCCATGGTGGACCAGCTGTCCTCGGTGTAGAACCATCTCACGATCTACATAGATTGGGTCCACATAGAGATCGTCAGGTTGAGAGTGTTCACGGGTGCGGTTGACGGTGATCCAGAGCTCATGGGTCCCACTGTCAGCTTCACTATTCCACATAGACCAAGTCTAGCATCTCTTTTGCCGAGTCCAACTTTTCCCCATCCTTGCTCTGCTTCACGTCGGTGTCACTTACCGGCGATAAGCTCGCGCACAAGCGCGCGGTGGCGGTCCGGTGAAGCAGCTAGGAGCTCCACGGCGTCGCGTAGTCAAGGCGAGCACAACAAAGGTAGCAGAGGCTTGGGCAGAGCGACAGTGGTGACTAGCCACGGCAACGGCGGCAAGCCAGCGGCAGCAGATTCGTAAGCAAGCTCGGGAACCAAATTGGCTCCCATTTTCTCCTCCATCCGACGATTGAGGTGACCGGGTATGCATAAAGCATGACCAAGGTGATTGGGTACCATGGCGGAGGGAGGTCCATGACGAAGGTGGCGGCGGAGCTCCGATGATGTGATGACGCACGGCAATGATAACACAGCAGTGCTCTGGGGCTTCATTAGATGGTCGGATAGGTGCAGAGGGCCATGGCGCTCCTCTACGGCGTGTTCTAGCGAGTGGTCGAGGGCGGTAGAGATCAGCGTAGTACAGCGGCAAAGGACAGCGGTGTTGTTACAATGGCGGGTGACGACATCATGGCAGCAAGGCGCTCCGAGTCGAAATCAAGATGTGAGCATGCGATTGGTGTAGTACTATCCCTGACCAGCACACCGTTGGCGACCCAAACTCGCGACGGTGTTCGCTCGCGCACAAGGTGGACGGCGGCGCTCCCGGTGGTGTGGTGCTCATGGTTGCAGGGATGACAGCGGGGTCTTGCGCTCTATCAATTGGGCGGCTAGATGCGGCTGACCAAGACGGAGCTCTTTGGCTGGTTCTTGCGACGCGCGGCGGTCGGAGATGAGCAAGGCGTCCACGCCATGGCGGTGCTCTAGAGCGCATCTGCGCCTAGCAAGATCATGGGCTTGAGAGCTCCTGGGGTCATCTTCTCCATCCAGAGTGTGCAAGGTGTGCCACGCAACGATGCGGTTCTAGGGTGGCGGTCTTGGCGTCCATGGGCTCATGGTGTGGCAAAAATCGCAGCTCACTGCGGTGAGCCGTGGCCATGGCGGTGATCATGGTGGCAAACCGGTCTGGTCGTCCTCCTGACGCCATGGATTCTAGGGAGCTAGGCTAGCCCACATGTGCGTGTGTGCATCATGTGTCCAAGAGGCCAGGAAGGGCCTTGGCCTACGTGCTCCGGCGTGGAGCACCATGGCTGTGGTAAGCAGAGGTCGGGGGTTGGCAAGGATGGCGGCTGTGCTCACTGGGGTTCGGCGGTGTAGTCGTCGTAGTGCAGCGTGAGGCAGAGCAGCGAGGGGTGAGGCCACATAGGTAGTCAAGGTAGATGTAGATGACGGCGTGGTTCGCAGCACGGGTCGTCCACAGCTCCAGCGTGGCGGAGTTCCTTCTTCTCCGGCAGCGACGGACTTCTCCTTCCCCGCCTTCTTCTTCTCCTTCCTCCCCTTTCTTCTCCATCCGCTGGTCTGGTGGTCGAATTGGAGTGCCTCTAAGCGGTGGCAGTGCATGGGAAAACCTAGAGGAGCCAGGTGCGAGCTTATATAGGGAGGAACCTACGGTAGGTGGTGCGCGCGGTGGCTGGATGGCATGGCGATCATGAGCTCGAGCAACCAGGAGCAAATTGGTCCTCGATAATCAGCTGGTGGTTGCTGCGACCCATGGGCTCTAGTTGCCAGTGAGGGTGAGTCACCTTGATGGCCAAGGGAAGGAGGGAACAGGCAGGAGACAGCTCACGCGCGCCCAAGGCAAATGCGTGTGCGAGGGAAAGATGCTTGCGGCCACGGGCGTTTTGTGCCGGAGGCTGTCGGTCTAGGTGGAAGGCTTGGCGTGCGTCGATGTGGTGTGGTGGTGGGTCGGGCGGCAGCGGTGCATCGCATCGCGTGGATGCGGCTTTGCCATCGGTCCAAAGCAGAGGATTGGGAGGGGACCATGAGCCATATGACAGGTGGGTCTCGGTTGTCAGTGGGTCGGGGAAGGCGCTGAGGTCCTTGCTGGGCTTCGCTGGCGGGTCGACGGTCTTCTCGTTTGCTAGGCTTGACTTCATGGGCTGGCCGACGTGGGGATTAAGAGGGGAGGGGCAGGCCTGGGCCGGTGCGAAGTCACGGGCCAGAATGGCCTTTTTCCATTTCCTTTCTTTTCTCCAGGTTTTTCTATTTTCTATTTTTGCCATATTTCAAATATATGAACAAGATAGCAAAAGACAAGATCATCCATGGAGGGCATATATAGTCATAGGGCATGTTAGGGTACTATTCCCCTAGTATTATATTTATTTATGATATAAATAAATATTGTTGGTCTCTTTTATTTAGCACTACATAAATCCAAGAAGATCAAATTCACATGTTTGATTTAAGATGCAACATGAAGGTAATTCTATTGCAACATAGGGATACCTCAAGTGAAACATTGTGACATAACAATTGAAACATAGGAAGGTAGCATGTGGTACATGATATCAAGGTATAAGGCTTGTTTAGTTGAGGGGATTGGTGGAGTATGTAGGTGGTTAGATATAGAGGTTAGCTTGAGAGCCCGGTCTCGAGTGACATAGATACGAGATTGTTACATCGGTGAGCCACCTATGCAACATAGATGTTTAACTAATGCAACATGGAGATACAACTAGTTCCACTTGAGATTCATCACAAGAAAACACAGAGGGGTAGCTAGAGTGCATAGGACATAAGATTTTAAAAGGTTAGGCTCTCGAGTAAGATAAGGGGAGTCGTTAGGGCATGATAGGTGATTTTGGTACAAGAGGAGTTCATAATTAAGTCTAGCCTCATGTAACTTGGATACAAGGGTGCAACATGGGAAGTTATGTGGGCATCATAGATACTTGAATTATGAACATAAGGTACTGGACAGGGAATGATCATATGTGGCTTAACTAACTATATATATATTAAGACACATGTGATGGTGTTACATGAAAAGTGTAGCATTGAACATATGTGCCATGTGCAAAAGGGGTAGGGTTCCTACATGACAAGCAACAAACATAGACTTGTTTTGAAAAAAAATTTGTTGGTTGCATTTTTCGGTGTTTGTAATTTTTAGGGTTGTTACAGTCCTACCCCCTCATCGAAATCTCAACCCCGAGATTTAAGGAAAGTAGTACTGTCTAAAGTGATAAAGTGCAGTTGCTTGAGGTCTGACTTCTTGTTCCTTGTTGCTTGATGTAGTTGCTCCATTGAGTTGCAAGGTAGTAGTGATTCCTTGTTCTCTCTGTGTCAATACTTGATTGAGTCTGAGCAGGGTTGGTATTGATGTGGATGTTCCAAGTGGATAATGAAGGTTCCAACAAGAGACTTTCCGACGATAGCCGAGTGGTAGAAGTTGTGGAAGGTTCCACCACATGGTTAGCAGGTAGAAGGGATATAGATCAGGTCTTCTTGTTTGGGATAGCGTGCATTAGGAGCCAGGTTTCAATCTTGGGACCTGAGGGTCATGGGCCCACCATGCTTCTGCTGCGCTACTCTGATAGGTGTAGATGTCATCCTTGTTTATAGCCAGCGTAGTCGTCTCCAATGATCTTGTAACTGGCATTGTGACCAAAGTGCTTAAACAGATCCAAGGTTGATGGTCTTACACAAGGTAGGTCTTATACAAAAGTGCTAGCTTTTGAAACGAGGAATTTTGGAAGCGAGGCTTTCGAAATAGTTGTTTGCACAAAACCTTTTGCAATGGGATAGTCATTTTATAAGAGCAGAGTGAGAAGCACTTTCATGAGATCAAATAAGTTTGTAAAACCTTCCTTTTGCTAAATAGCTTTCGAACTTTTTGTAACTCAAGTTCAAATACCTTTTTAAATATTTATTTTATTTTGAAAGAAAATTTTCTATAGCAGGATACGAGGATAGTTCAAATGATTTCCTTTCTAAAAAATTCTCTTTGCAATCGACTCCGAATTTCAAAACAGAATGTTTTAATAATTGGCAACGCGGTTTGAAAGAGCCATGAAAATTATTTGAATGAAGCACATTTGAATACATATTTTTAAGGGCTCACACAAAGGGTTTGAAATGTCTTTTCGCAACACATTTTCAAAAACTTTTGAAGACATCTTTCATAAATCTCTTTGGAATTGCACATTTGAAGAGATAAATTTTCTTTCAAATCACCTTTCAAACCCAAAGCTTTTTATTGTTTTGCAAACATTTCAAGGACCTTTAAAAGGGAATTCCCATGTTTGCAACCATTCGAAATGAAAGTTCTTTTCCTTTGTAAAACAAGTTGGGATGGGATAATGGAATTTTGAACCTTTTTACATCCAAATGACTTGTCAAGATGATAGCTTTTTCGTAATTGATTTTTCTTTTGTAAAAGAGCTAAGCGTGGAATCACAATCGTCCCCAAGTATTATTTGGGGTGGTCATGATTAAATCCGCGATACCTGCATACGCCTAGCAGCAAGCCATGTGGATGCATCACACATGGGGCCCCAAGTTTCATAGCGACACCATCATCATGATCACAACTCTACCCAATTAGATACTAGCATCGACCAGATATTCCAAGATAAAAGGGAAGGGAGCTTTTTAGGGAATGATGAGAAAAGCCTTTTAAAATATTTTAGAAGACCATTTTCTTTTGAAGGCACAATTCCAACCCTTTTTGGTTTTACAATCTTTGCACGAAGAAAGGCTACAACCTTTGAATTTTGAAGTATAAATAAACATGTTTGAAACAGTTGTTTCCTATTTTGGCTTTTAAAACTCAAGAGTTTTAGAACTTAAACCATTTAATAGGCATTTTGGATAAGGATGTTTTGAAATGGTGAGTACGCAAGTTTCAAACCATTTTGGTGAAAACATTTGCAGGTTTCAAAAGTTTTCAAGAGGGTTTATTTGAAACCTTGTTCGAAAGGGAAAAGCGTTTTGTAAAACCTTGGAATCCGAGAGAGGCTTGAAGAGAATTGAAATTGATGCAACTTTTAAACTCTTTTGAATGATTTTATTTTCAAACCAACAGACACCTTTTTGTGCGCCGCATAAATAAATGGCTTGAATCATGGTTTTTGTTTTAAAACAAGGTGTGATCCTCTTTTGTTTAAAACAAGGATATGGAGATGGTTCAAATTCAATGCTCATTTTGCAAAGCATGGTTTTCGCAATGAGATTTGGTTTTCAAAACCAAGTTTTGAAAGGTTCTTTTGGAGGAGTTGCAAACAAAAACCCTTTTGTAATGATATATATATACATATTTTTTGATAAGATGTGTTGCAACCCATTTAAAAACATAGTTTATTTAAAAAGGGCTTGGCTCGCTGGGTTTGAAACCAAAACTTTTAAAACTAAATTGAGCCAAGGATTCGTTGGTTCATAAATATTTAGTAAGGGTTGGCGTGCAAGGCAAAATCCTTATCTTTTGGAAAAGACCTTCGCAAATCATTTTGGAAGTAGGCTGGCCTTTCAATTTAGTTGGGGAGTAGCTTTTCAAACTGTTTTCTTTGAAAACTCAAAACATTTTTAAGCCATTTCCATTTTGGGAATAAAGTTCCTTTTGAAAGGAGGAAACTTTTTCAATCAAAGAAGTATGGAGGATAGCTTGAAAAAAAACATAGGGAGAAAGCCCAAAGAAAATTTTTAAAATAGTTTGGTAGAGACATGTCGTGGGGTGGTGGAAGGGTGACATATGTCTACTATGATATGATTCCATAGTGGTTCCAGAAGATGGACTAGGGGTGGTCCTTTGTTGCATGAGTCACTGGGATTCAAGGTCATGTGCAAGTGATATGATTTACTAACAACTTAATGTAACATATGGGTGATTTAGATAATTTAAAACATTTAATCTATCCAACACTCAACCAAAGAAGCATAAAAGATCCAAAAACATGATAAGATCCAAGCATTCATTACATTAAGTTATTACAAAGTGATGTCTCCAGTCACTACACTAGAAGACTCGCGAGAACTTTTGCACTACTCGCAGGTAGGCTACAAAGGGAACAACTACTCTACTACGCAAGAGAGTCGCGTCGGGTGGGCCATGCAGGCTCCTCATCAGCTGGGTTGTTACTTCTTTTGAAAGTCACTTCTAGGGAGTTGATCCAGGCTTCACGACAGGGTAGAAGGGGTAACCATTCATCTCTGGCAACTGAGTGCCAGTCGTGAACAACTTCTTCATGTGAACTTGGGCCAATTCCATTTTTGGAGTAGGTTCTGCTTCAGGCATGATGCAGACATTCATGTTGAGATTGGGAGACTTTACCAGGAATGTCTCAGTGTGGGGTGCTTTGCAGAGATGGTCGGGTAGCTGATACTATATTTCTTGGTATTCCTAAATGTGACGAGCATCAGTTTTCTTCCACTTTTTGTACAGCTTCTCCACTAGCTCACGCAGGTACAAGGAAACTTTCATGTACATTGTTAGGTGAGCTGTGTTGGACCAACTTCTTTCCCTTAGCTTGGTGATCTCTTCTTCTTGAGCTTTCACTCTTTCTTCCAATGCAAAGACTTGACGCCTATAGAGGCACTTGTCGTGTTCCAACACCTGGATGAGCATATCCTGGACAAGTAGGTGCCTCCCTGCGACCCTGAGGGTCTCATTGTACTCCTTAGTCTAGGTATCTTTGGCCTTGATCCATTGTTCCATTTTGTTCTTAGAGGGATCGATGGCGCGAGGCAGCAGGTGGTATGGTCCATTTTCGAGAATCTTGTAGGTGTCACGCATCACAAGATGAAGAGCGGAGCGTGCTGCAAGCTGTGCGGCATAGGTGATTGTGTTGTCCATCTCACAGGCGACGAGGGGCTTCAGTTTGGGAACTTACTCTCAGGTAAGGATCTGGATAGTCACGAAGTAGCGGTTCATCGGTCCGTCAGGTCCATTCTCCCGGTGGCAGGTCCAGATGTAGTTCTCCTTTGGGACGCCAAGCAGCTCAAGGGTCTCACGTAGGGCGTCAGCATAGCTGTCCTAAGCTTCTTTTGGAGAAGGAAACCAGCACATATCTCTCCATCTGCATTCATGTCCACGGAGCGGAGTTAGATCATCGATTAACAAGGTAGGCTATGCATAAGGGAGTATGCAGAGACCATTAAAAGGTAGAGATTTTCGTCGAGTACTAGCTCAGGTAAAGAGATCATTCTGTAAGAACAAAAATGTTATCCGACTTTTATCCTGTTGCCCTATGGCACTTGAGGCGTCGAGGGCGTAGGGCAATAGACGGCAGGGGCCATGCTCAAGGAATTTGTGCGCACCTCGTGTCACAAGCCAAGGTGTAATGGTTGTGGCAAGATGTATGATTGCAAGGGTGATTCATACATCTCATGAATGAGACAAACATTCCTTCTTTAGAAAGAATCCGTAGGATCATCTTGGAGCAGATCTTTGTTCCTCTAGGCTCTACCTTGTTGCGACACATCTATTGTAGCTTTCCTCCAAAATTGTAGGCTCCTTCAACTCTTCTTGTCAGACTTGGGCGTATCCACTCTGGTGCTTGACGAAGAAAGGGTACGATCTCCAAGGTAGCCAACGTTGTTTGGTCCAAGAAAGGGGATAGCAGGTCTTTATAAGGATAAACCAAGCATAAATCATGCAGGGTCGGTATATAACCAAAAGAAGGGCTGGTTCATCCCGTTCTATCGTCCAAACCTATAGGGTCTCGTCCTAGGGTCAAGCATGGCTCTGATACCAACTGAAACATCCTCAAATTTTTTACGAAGGGAAAATTCACAGAACAGATAATAATGTGAAATTATAAGCTATCATATTATTATACAACAATTGATAATCAAATCCATACATCGAACCTAGATAAAGGAGTAACTTAAAAGGGCTTACATCATTCATTACATCGCCACATGGCTAATCATCAGAGTACAAACTTCTAGAATAGCTGTGAAAGTAGAAGAGCATATGCAGAAGGATCTTCATCAACCATCTTGAGGGTAGGCACGAGACCATCTATTCCTTACGTTTCCATTCATCACTGTGAAGCAAGTAAATCTGCACACCGCCAGATGTGTGCAGGCCATGGTCAGCACCGATGAGCTTTAGTGAAAAAGAAAACAAGGGATCTGACGATCCTATAGTTTTGGTTGTGGTTTTCCTATGCATGCAAGCAGTACCAAGTTTATAATAAAAGTCAAGTTTTAACACATTCCCATCCCACACACACATATCCATGCACTAATCCATCCATCCCAGATCCATCACCACATCTCCACCATCACCATCAAGACTCACTCTCAGGTTGACCAGGCCAACTCCTGCTCGGCCGGTCTCAGCGGCCCATAGCCCTCAACCTAGCTCACGGCCAGAATCAACTCTCAGGGGAAGGTAGAACACTCCACTCACTAGTCCGGTGCATGCAAAACTCAGGAAAGTTCCATAGCCAAAGAATTGGCATATGTATCGATCAGTCAACCATACACTCTGCAGAGGTTTCACTAATCCACCAGATAGCCATTATTGATGCGCGCGTGCATCTAGGCAGATTCTTGGTGCCTACTGCCATAGAACGATGCCACTCTACCATCCAGCTCTAGATCACTGAAACTGTGAAGAGAGCATATATCCACTCCCGAAGAGAATGCCATGCCATGTTCCCGCTCCCGAAGAGGGTGCCATGATCATCTTGGTAGGGTGTTAGCTCCATCCCATGCGTATACCTTCCTAACACTACTCGCCTAGCAGTATCAAGTTTTGGCTGAGGTCATGGGCCAAAATGGCCTTTTTCCATTTCCTTTCTTTTCTCCAGGTTTTTCTATTTTCTGTTTTTGCCATATTTCAAATATATGAACAAGATAGCATAAGGCAAGATCATCCATGGAGGGCATATATAGTCATAGGGCATGTTAGGGTACTATTCCCCTAGTATTATATTTATTTATGATATAAATAAATATTGTTGGTCTCTTTTATTTAGCACTACATAAATCCAAGAAGATCAAACTCACATGTTTGATTTAAGATGCAACATGAAGGTAATTCTATTGCAACATAGGGATACCTCAAGTGAAACATTGTGACATAACAATTGAAACATAGGAAGGTATCATGAGGTACATGATATCAAGGTATAAGGCTTGTTTAGTTGAGGGGATTGGTGGAGTATGTAGGTGGTTAGATATAGAGGTTAGCTTGAGAGCCGGGTCTCGAGTGACATAGATACGAGATTGTTACATCGGTAAGTCACCTATGCAACATAGATGTTTAACTAATGCAACAAGGAGATACAACTAGTGCAACATATAGCAACATCTAGTGATACGTAGAGACATATCACGGGAAACATATAAGTAGAACTAGTGTCGCTTGAGATTCATCACAATAAAACACAGAGGGGTAGCTAGAGTGCATAGGACATAAGATTTTAAAAGGTTAGGCTCTCGTATAAGATAAGGGGAGTTGTTAGGGCATGATAGGTGATTTTGGTACAAGAGGAGTTCATAAGTCTAGCCTCGTGTAACTTGGATACAAGGGTGCAACATGGGAAGTTACGTGGGCATCATAGGTACTTGACTTATGAATATAAGGTACTAGACAGGGAATGATCACATGTGGCTTAACTAACTATATATATATTAAGACACATGTGATGGTGTTACATGAAAAGTGTAGCACTGAACATATGTTCCTTGTGCAAAAGGGGTAGGGTTCCTACATGACAAGCAACAAACATAGACTTGTTTTGAAAAAATTTGTTGGTTGCATTTTTCAGTGTTTGTAATTTTTAGGGTTGTTACAGTCCTACCCCATCATCGGAATTTCAACCCCGAGATTTAAGGAAAGTAGTACTGTCTAAAGTGATAAAGTGCAGTTGCTTGAGGTCTGACTTCTTGTTCCTTGTTGCTTGATGTAGTTGCTCCATTGAGTTGCAAGGTAGTAGTGATTCCATGTTCTCTCTGTGTCAATACTTGATTGAGTCTGAGCAGGGTTGGTATTGATGTGGATGTTCCAAGTGGATAATGAAGGTTCCAACAAGAGACTTTCCGACGATAGCTGAGTGGTAGAAATTGTGGAAGGTTCCACCACATGGTTAGCAGGTAGAAGGGATATAGATCAGGTCCTCTTGTTCGGCGATCTGGGACCCCCCAGATTCAGCCCCTTTCTTCCTCCGCAGGAAGAAGTGGCAGAACAAATTGAAATGGGGGTCGATTCCCAGGACCATTTCACAAAAAGCGATGAAGATGGAGATGGCCAGGATGGAATTGGGGTCCAGATTGCAAATGGAAATCCTCCAGTAAGTGCAGAGGTCTCGGAGAAACCCATTGATGGGCACACCGAGTCCCCGTGGCACCATATCCTCAAAGACTACAAATTCCCCATCTCGGGGGCAGGAAGAGTCCTCACCTCGTGGCTCACGTCACGCCTCCATCTCCCACGGGGGAGCAAGCCGTCCTTGGTGAGCGCTTGTAGCGACTACCGCATGGAGGTCAACTGCTGCCATTGCGCCTCCGGTGCGCTAGATCTGGACGACTTTCCCACCTTCTTGGCTCCCTTCTTCGTCATCTCTGATGATGACGGTGGCTGGAGTGTTGAGCAGAATGTGATGGTGGAGCGGATGCATTAGTTTTGCTCGGTTGCTTCACAGTGGCGCTCGGATTTGCTGTGGTGGATCGGGAGTGGCGATAGTTGCTCGGGATGAAACAGCTGAGCGCTCGAGGAGTGCAAGAGTGAGCAGTGGGGAATGATGGTGATTCGGGTACCGTCTCCTCTCGGCGGCGCCTGCTATTTATACCATTCGGGTGACGCCCTTTTGACTTCTAGGGTTGGGCCCGTTTGACTCGTGTGGATGCGGCTTGTTGGGCCTTCATGGTCTCAAACCGCTCGTGAGCTGGAATATTTTTTCCCTGCATGTGTGTTTGTGTATCCAATCCAAGTTATTGAGCACGTACCCAGAAATCTTGGGATCTAATCCCATATTTGTTTTCAACCATATATTTCGTCCCAAATTAGTTCCAGATTTTTATTCCTTAAAATCTGGGGGCTGATTTTTCAGATCAAATATTTTTATTCCCCACACCTGGGGACTGCGTGGAAGTTTTCCACCCAGTGGTGCTTACAGACTACAGGTTCTCGGTGTCTTCGACTGCTACAGCAACACGTCTCCAAAGACAAGCTAAGTTTATTTAGTTAATAAAGTTTTTTGTTGTCCTTTTTTCCTACACAGTTTTGTGACTTTTGCACTATTAGTCCTACAAGCGCCCTGCATAAGTCACAATTAAACTTTCTTTCTCGCCCGCTGAGAACGGCTTGACAAGGCACTGCTCCGATCCTCTTATGATGTGTCACAGCTCCGCGCTACATGGCACTAGGAGATTCAGCAGTCGCTCTCTAATGGTACTAGGTACCTAGTGATCCCGGCAGTCCTACACTATTCACTAGCGCATCCCTAGTCACCCGACAGAGTTAGTTTGCTTCGAGGGTGGGGGGCAAAACTTAATTGTCGACATCATTTTTTTCTACATATCAGACATTTAAAATGACATAAATGTTATCGCCTAGGTCAATTATTTGTACAACATGTACTACTGCTCTTCATGTTTATTTTTCAGGGACAAGGCTCGGTTGTCGAGCACACTCCGTACGATCGGGGACTGGATCAAGGAACATCATCCAGGTGGTCATGCCACCTGGCACTTGGACTTAACATCCAATCAGTTGGTCAAACTGCTCGTCGCTATGGCTCAGTGCTGCGCACTGCATAGCCTCATCTCCGACCACGCTGCTCGGGGACTCATCATCGTCGCCTCGGCTCGGTGCCGCACACTGCAAAGCCTCGTCTCCGACCTCATGTTGCTCGGGGGCTCATCATCATCGCCTCAGCTCAGTGCTACGCATCGCACAACCTCATCTCCAACCTCGCACTGCTCTGGGACTCATCATCGTCGCCTTGGCTCGGTGTCACGCATCACACAGCCTCGGCTCTGTGCTTTGCGCCACACAGCATGTGCTCCGTCTAGGACTTACCTGGGAACTGCGCATTCGACTTGCCACCCAGAGGTGTCTACGGAACAGTGGTTCTCGGTGTCCCTCGACTCTATCGAGCCTAAGCTCTATTTCCTAAGCAGAAGGCCGCTAGTTCATACGTGGGATTTTGCATCAACTCATCATTTGGCACTGACTATGGACTAGTTAGTGCTATGTTGAGTTTTTTCTTAAAAGCTCAATACAACATATCTTATCTTCTATCGAGCTTTGGGACTACGTGGGCCCAAGTCACCTCGTGGCGACTTGGGCTTATCTTCTGTTCCTGGTTCGGTACCCTTGCTTCTATGGATCGTTCATGTTAGCATCCTAGTGATACTTCATGTCACGTGTTAATGTGGGCCCACGTCTCAGGACGTGGAAATATTTTTTCTTTTTCTTGGAACACCATGCATCTTTCGACAGGTCACCTTCCTTGATGGGAGCTGTGGTCGGGAGCAGAGTTACGAACTGCCCGGGTGAAGCTAGTCGCACTACGTGGTCGACGTCTTCACTGGTCGGCACTACGTGGTCAGCATCTTCACTGATCGGCACTACGTGGTCAGCATCTTTACTGGTCAGCGCTATGTGGTCTGCATCTACACTGCTCGGCACAGGTCCAGCCGGTGACTCCCTCAAGATACATGGTGCTCGGGGACTAGCTGTCGGGCTATAGACCCTGTATACCCTCGCGGCTGACTTTGGGCTGCTCGGTACAAGACGGCCCAAACCACAAGACGAAGGATGGTTCATTATCATCCTGATCGGTGGGCCAGACGACAATACAGAGCCCGTGGTCTGCTACCGACCAGGTCGGTGGGCCGCACGGGTGCTGAAGACTGCTTGGCATGCAAGGAGTCTTAGTCGGTTAGATCTGTTCGTGTACTCCAAGGATACGGCGCAATGTAACCGACCATAGGGGAAACCCTAGATATGTAACCTTGCCCTCCCACTATATAAGGCAGGCAAGGACCCCCTTAGAATAGGACCCTTCTCTTTCATCAGATCTGATCTCATCTGGTCGAATCTCTAGTACTCTGGTACTCATCAATCCAGCAGCAGAGACACAGGACGTAGGGTATTACACTTCCGAACGGCCTGAACTGGATAAACCTTGGTGTTCGTCTTGTGTCTCACATCTAGATCATAGGTCTTAACGCGCTGTCACCGCAATCTACTACCTCGGGGTATCCCATGGTAGACTGCCGATGAGATTTCATCGACAGTGCCTTGAGTGCAAAACAAAATATCCCTATTGCTTTATACCTTTGCCTTGAGCCCATTTTGCTTTTTCAGTTCCATCATCCACCCAGTCTTGAGCACATATCATCTTTTTGGATCATCCCCATGCATTCACCATGATCACCTTGCTCCTCACTTGGCTAGGACCACCTTATCTAAATCATCCACTTAGCATCAAGGTTAGTCCTAGGGTTTCATCAATTAGCTAAAACCATACTAGGGACATTCACTCGTCCGATCCTAAAAAAAAGGGTCGAGCGAATAAAAAGGGACCTTCACTCCTCTTTGCAATCGCTTTCGGGCGGCCTCCCTTTACTTGTGTCGGATACGGTTCCTAACACAAGAGAACATGGAGGGCACCAAATGCAGTACTGCACCGCGTGGCCTAGCCAGATACCTACAGTGCTAGGTACGGTACCTCACTACCTCCCTCTCTCTATGTTGTAGTACTGTAACAACCCTAAAAATTACAAACACCAAAAAATGCAACCAATAAATTTTTTTTCAAAACATACCCATGTTTGTTGCTTGTCATGTAGGAACCCAACCTAATTGCACTTGGCACATATGTTTAGTGCTACACTCTTCAAGTAACATCATCACATGTGTATTAATATAATTTTAAGCCACATGTATTATCACCCTTTATCTAGCACTTGATGTTTCATGAAGCAAGTATCTATGATACACATATGACTCACCCATGTGCTCTCTTGTACCTTTGTTACATGAGACCAGACTCTTGAGCTAACTTCTATATATTTATCTACCATGATCCTATCTTGGGTCAACTCAACCTTGCACCCTATCATATATTTTACCTAGGCACCATACACCTAAGCATGCATCATAGTGCATTTTAGTTACTGTGTGTGAAGTTGGATATTTCCTGGATTTTATGAGATGGATAATATATGGCAACAATATTTATTTATAAGATAAATAAATATGTATTAAGGGTATAATACCCTAACATGGCCTATGACTTTATATTTACCATGGAACTATTTGCAAAACCCAAACCTCATAAATCATATATGCACATGTGAGAAATACATGAAAATAGTATAAGAAAAGGAAAAGAATAAACAAGTCTGGCCCATGACCATAAGCCGGCTGAGCACCACTTAGCCCGGCCTGCTACCTCTTTCCCTCTCCTTTCTTTTCGGCCGCGTAACGCACTGGCCCACACGGCCCAAGGGCTAGCCCGTTCTGCTTTCCACCACGTGAAGATAAAGGACACCACAACCACTGACGAACGGGCCCTACACTGGCCCCCACATGTCATAACTTCCCCTCTGGTTCCCCTTGCCTCCCGAGCTATGCGGACTCCCCACGCAAGCACTCTCCACCGCCCGATTTCGCTCCCAGGACATCCAACAACTTTGCGCTCGCCACCTGGATCGACTGTGGCCTGACAGGCGCTGCACAAAACACCCGTAGCACGAGCTTTACCTCCCACGAGCGCGCACATGCTCTACCGCATGTGAGCTTGTCCCCCTCCTGTCCCCTCTCTTCCTTGGCTGCAACGGCAGCTTGGATGAGCCTCACTGCCAACGGTGACCCGCTGAGCCTCGATCATGACGTGCTGGACTCCCTGGAGCCACCTGATCGCTCCGGGCGTGATCACACCATCCGCTGGCCACCACCCCGCACTGCTCAGCCTATAAAGGCAGAGCCCAGGAGCACCCTAGGGTTCCTTGTCTGCCGCCGCCACCTTGGTGGCTTGTGATTCCACTCACTAGCCACAGTAATTCAGAGAAGAAGGGGCAGGAAGGAAAAGAAGGGAGGCGGGGAAGAAAAGCGGGAGCTGCTGCCGGACTTGGAAAAGATGGAGCCGCCAAAGCCAGAGAGGACACGCGGTACCGTGAGCTTGACGACGATGACGTCCTACTACCTCACCCCGCCAGAGCTGCCATGAAGCGAAGAAGTACCGCACCTCCATTCCTCTTCAACGATGGTGAGCACCATCGTTCCCTTTTTCGCCCTAGATCATGCTCTCGGCCATGGCGCTCCACACCTGGAGTGCGAAGGCTAAGGCCATCGCCGGCCTCGTATACACACATGCACACACACATGGACTAGCCTAGCCCTCGGTTTCCACGGTGTCAGGAGGACGCCGGCCTGGATCACCGCCATGGCTGTCACCGCGCCAAGCCCTACCACGGCGAAGCACCATAGTAACCCCATGGATGAGCCCTGTGCATTTTGGACACCATATCTGTGCTCGCCTTGGTGTTGCGCACGCCGTGCGCATGCTAGCCTGACAAGATGACCACTAGAGGCAACCTTGGTCAAGACCATGCCAGCGCAGTCGCGCTCTAGAGCACCGCCGTGCCGCGTTTCTCCACCGCCCTACTCCGGCCGCCTCGCTGGACGAGGATGGGCCGTCGAGGTGCTACATGGACCGTCGCATCCATCCGCGCAGTTGATAAAGCCCTGGACCCTGTCGTGGCACTGCTACCGTGACCGCCGTGCATGCCGGAGCGCCGCCGCGTGCCATCGAGCGCACGCGAACTCTGTCGCACATTTTGGGTCACCGCCGATTTGCGCGCGGACTCCACCGCATGTTTTGGATCACCGCCGGTGTGCCCTATTACCACGTTGTCACCGTGCGCCACCACCCGGACAGAGCCTCGCCGTGCGCCATCGAGCACGTGTGGCCTCCGCCGCGCAATAGGTTGCCGCTGACACGTTGTTAGGGTGCTGGGCAACACCAATCCCGCACACGCACCTCAATTTGAGCCGGAGCACCTCATAGTCGCACTGGTGCCGTGCGCCGTCGCGCCTATGCCGCCGCTGTCGTGGCCGGGACCGCTGGGAGCTCCACAGCCGCCATCTTGCACCTTGGCTTGCTCGTTGGACCGCCGCGGATGCACTCACCAGTTCTAGCCGAGGACCTTCACCACACCAGGACACGCCGTCATGCCGCCAGCCAATGCCGTCAGGGAGCAGAGCAGAAGAAGGGGAAAGGAAGATGAAGTCGACAAGATTGACATGGACCCGGCTCGTGTGAACCTGAGGCACTTCACGTGGGACCGCACGCGCTAGCGCACCGTGAACCATGCCCCATGAACCATCGCAACCTGACAACATCTCTGTGCACCTGGTTCATGCGGACCAGCGATAGATGGAGGCTTTTCACTTGGACCGGTGCACCGTGGACCGAACACTGTGGACCCGACCCAGTTTGAGCCCGAGACGGATCCATCTGATGACGTGGCTTCACCAGTGACAGCCACATGGCGGGCCGAGCCTGGCACCACATGACGGCCCGTTATCGGCTCAGATGACCTTGACCGTTGATCATGTCAATGCTGACGTCAGCATGTGATGTCATCGCGGTCCCCACTTGTCTGAGATGACGTCACCTGGACCCACTGCCACGTCAGTATGACGATATCATCCACGTCAGCCTCTGCGCAGTTGCTGTTGCACTCACTAGTGACACGTGGCCCAATCACATGCTGCCACTTGTGAGCACCTGATTAATCCAGCCTTTTGTCTTTTCAGAATACATGTAAATCTTCAAAAATTTATAACTAATTCATACAAACTCCAAAAATTATGATCCAGGTACCCAAATTTTCTATAAATCAAGCTCTACATCTTGAGCTAATGTTTGAGTGCATTTGGATCTTCTGTTGTTCATTTGTTCTTTATGCTATTCTATAAGAGTCGCTAACGCAACTATTACGTCTTGATTTCAGAGTCGAACAAGGAGCGATTCGAGGGAGGAGGCTACGAACACCAGGGAGGAGGTTCCGTGGAACGACTACGTTGACGGGAGAAGACTCGTACCACTACTACCTCGACAGCGCAGGTGTCATGGCAACACCTTCTTTTAGAAATCCTATTAATGGCTAATATCTAGATTGCTAGTGCTTTACATTTCTATAATACAATCTGCTTGTCTGTGCTAGGATTGCATGGTAGAATATTACTTGATAGCCCCTACCTTGTTGTAACTTTTCACCTGCTTACCCGCTGTTATGTTAGCTACATGCTTATAAGCTATGTTTATACACACACATATATATATATACTTCACTCGCTTACATTTTGATGCGATGTGATGAACCACTGGGAGGGTCTGGCGGGGATGCCAGGCTCGATGGATCGTTGGGTCAGATGAGTTTTGTGAGCTGTGGTGATGTATCTGGGTTTGGGGTGGAACTTACGAAAGATTGTAGGGTGAGGGTTGAGTCGATCGAGCTAGGATCTACGATGAGCTTTTGGTGCGAGTCTTGCTAAAGATGCAACCTGGGCATCTCTGTCGTTTACTTATGGTGGGTAAAACCCTGTTCGAGATGGTGAATCCTCGGGTGTGAGCCTCTAAGGGGTAGAGCCCAGGACGACGGTACCGTGGTAGCACGTTAAAGAATTAACTCTGATGGAGATATCCTGGCTTGGTCACACTTAAGAACTGTTACGCTAGTATCCGGACCTTAGGAATCCCTTGCTTTCCACCCGTTCTCTACTGGGGGGAGACGACAGAACCGCTGGATAGATCGATGCCATTACTATCAGACGAGCGTGTGTTAGAAAGGTAGGAGCATGTGAGTCTCACACCCTTTTGGGATGATCATGATGCTCTGCGGTAATGGGATTATGAGATAGACTCTTCACAGTATCAGTCACTCTAAGGGTGTTCCAGGGCTGAGAGGTAGGATGGCATCGTTCTATGTCAGTAGGCACCCAAAATCCGCCTAGATGAGCTGGTTTATTGATGATGGCGATCTGGTGGATTAGTGAAACCTCTACAGAGTGTATGGTTGATCGATCGATACATATGCCGATTCATCGGCTATGGACCTTTCCTAGGGAGGATGCACCGGACTAGTGAGAGGAGTGTGCTACCTTTCCCCAAGAGTTGATTCTAGCCGTGAGCCAGGTTGAGGGCTGCGGGCCGCTGAGACAGGCCGAGAGGGAGTTGTCCTGGTCGACCTGAGAGTGAGCCTTGATGGTGATGGTGATGATGAGGTGGTGATGGATCTAGGATGGATGGGATGGTGGTTGGATGTGTGTGGATTGTTTTAGAATGAGTTAAAACTTGACTTATTATAAACTTGATTGCTACTTGCATACATAGGAAACCCACAGCTAAACTATAGGATTGCCAGATCCCTTGTTTCTTTTTCCACTAAAGTTCATCGATGCTGACCATGGCCTGCACACATCTGACGGTGTGTAGATTTACTTGCTTTACAGCGATGTTGGGAATATAAGGATTAGAAGGTCTCGTGCCTGCGCTCAAGATGGTTTACGAAGATCCTTCCGTGAATGCTCTCCTACTTCCGCAGCGGTTCTAGATATTTGTACTCTGATGATTCGTCATGCGGCGATGTAATAACTAATGCAAGCTCTATTATTGTACTCCTTTATCTAGTTTCGATGTATGGATTTGATTATCAAACGTTGTTTAATAATGTGATAAATTATATTTTCACAATATTATTCATTATGTGGATTTTTTCTTCGTGAAAAAATTAAGAATGTTTTCAAGTACCACGATGAGAGGACGGTCGGCCAATCGTGGTGGCCACGATAACAACTAAGCATGATCGCTAAGGAAAGCCTGAAGATGGCAAAGCCTCGACTTGTAACCCGACTCCTTTTCTTGGATTATAAAAGGGAGGGGCTTGTTGAACGCTTTCTTGTTCATCTGGGAGCGAAATTCTGCCCCCTTGACCCTTATGATACGAACTTGTGGGTTTTGTTACTCCGTATGCGCGAGAGATGATCGAGCAGACGACGAGCCATATAATGCATAGTGTTTGTGCTGGTCTGAAATCATCAAGCTTTGTTGAAAATCCCAACCCAGCTCTGGGATGCAGAAATCATGAACCCCCCGCGCAATCAAGCAAAGAAAGCTGGGTTGAGCATCAGGGTATAGCTGAATAACAGTACCCTGTTTTTCTTCATCCAACTCGTCGTCGTCATCATCGTCAGTTCAAGAAGAAGGAGGAGGAGGAGAAAGCGTTTGATTGCACCAAACTGATGATGTCCTTCCGTAGTGGAGTTGCTGCACGCGTGTGTATGCGCTACCTTTTTGTTAAAGAAAAATGGGAAAACGGGCCTGCGCACCGCACGCCAAGGAACCTGCAGGCACCACAACGCGTGGCCACCGCAGCAGCAGCTGCCTGGCCGCCGCCCCGTGATCTTCGCTTCAGATTGCGTGCTAGCGCCTCCGCGTGGTGCGTGCGTCGTGCCGAGTGCCGAAGCCGATGCACCACGAGCGTCCGCATGCTCGTCAACCTACCCGCGTTTCTTTGCCAGTGCACTGATGACTTGATGAGCCTCCGGAGAGAAATCAACAAAATGAATCACAATCCAAATTCTCTGCTGCGACTCCGATCCCTACGGTTCATTCATCAACATACAACGTACGTGTTTATTGTTTATGTTGTTTCTTATTATTAGTAGTACCAGTCGATCTTGCTTTCACAATTCACATGAACCAGTATTTAGTAGCAACCTTAGTCGTCTCTCCATCACCTCTACTCTACGCTACGTTGCGGCGCCTGCAAGCAAGCAGCAGGAAGCACCTCTGCTTTGCCTTTGCAGCACGCGCGCCATCGCGTCACGTTGCGAAGCAGGGGAAGCACCTCTAAAGCTAGTTCTTGGTGCCGGCGCCGTAGAGCCTGAAGAGGTTGGACGCGGAGAGGAAGGCGAGGAGGACGGCCGCGAGCCCCGCCGCGACGGCGCTGGCGAGGCCACCACCGGCCTGCCTGCAGAAGGCGCCGTAGAGCGCGCAGATCCCCATCCACTGCAGCTCGGGCTGCCCCCGCTTGGCGACGACGGACGCCTGCAGCGCGGCGGCCACCGCCGCAAGCAGCACGTACGCCAGCGCCTGGTCGCACGAGAACACGCACCAGCCCAGGGTCCGGCTGCGGCGGCCGCCGAAGCAGAAGAAGCAGCGCGCCGCCAGCTGCAGCAGGCTGTAACCGCCGGCGGCGGCGGCGGTGGCGACGAGGAACACCATGGCCTTCATGTCCGTGTAGCTGGCCTTCTTCTGCAGCGTGAAGAAGGTCCGGGTCTGGGTGTCCGTGGCCACCAGCGCCGCCGCCAGCGCGGCCAGCCCGCACAGGAGCGCGCGCAGCGCCAGCTCCGCCACCTTCACCTTCCGCTCCGCGTCGGCGTCGCCACCCAGGGCCAGCAGTGCCATGGACGCCGCGGCCGGTGTACGTGCTGCCGTAGCGTAGCTCGGCGGTCAGCAGCGAGCGAGCAAGCAAGGCGGCAGCTAGCTACTTGTGATAGAGATAACTAATCAGAGGTTAGTAGAGAGTGAGAGGGGTACTGATGGTGAAGACTCACGGGACTTGATCGGCAGTGACCTGTGATTCCATTCCGTCGCCCTCCTCGGCCATTTTTATAGCCGAAAGGAAAATTTCTCCACTCCAGTCCATTCCACTTTGGCGCTAGTGCGAGGGTGGGGGATCCTCTGTCTCTCTGTGCTGTTGCTGGGCTGTGGTGGTGGCGGGAGGTAGTCGTCAGGCTGTTATTACTGTCATTATTATTACGGGCAGGAGCTGGAGCTCTTTCCAAAATGTGGATAACGTTGGAGGATCGCACGCCAGGGCCTGCCTGCCTCGGAGGGCGAAAACGGTTTCACACATCACGTAGTACGCCAGCTTCCGGTCCTACGACGGCACGGAGAAATGGAATCACATCGACGAACCCTGGCGTCAGATCAGAGTCGATTCCTTTGGACTATGCTTTTCCAAACGGGCTGCCTGGCACGGCACGGGCAGGTCAGCACGGCGGCCCGTCGTGCCGTGCCTGATAGTGTCACCGTGTCAAGGTTGTGGCCTAGACACGGCCCTATCAGGCATTAACCGTACCGTGCCGTGACATCAGGCACGGCAGCATGTCAGTGCCTGTGTCGACCCAGGCACGCTGTCACGGAACATGAACATAGATTTAGTACAATTATAATTGATAATCATGCTACCAAAACCAAGCTCCAAAACCACAATCCACAGATCAAGATTCAAGACATGAGATATTCAAATAAAGATAAATAAATTAGAGCTTAGTGCAATGGCTGCCTTATTAAAAACCTACCTAGGTAAAATTCACCCTCGTAAGAAACTCTAGGCAGAAAAAGAGTATAGCCAAACTTCATTATAAAGTTCAATGTTCTTACATGACCAAGTTGTCCAAGTTCTCATATTACATAACCAAGTTAAAGCATAATGTAAAGTCTAAACTAAGCTAGATGAACACTAATGCTTCAAGCTTCATGCCTTCATCCTTCAAGCTCCCAGCAGGCCAGCTGCAAAAGAACAGAGTTAGCAACTTAGTATTAGTTTCACTAATCAGCTGCAAAAGAAGATAGGCGTACAATGTACCTTGGTTGTTGGAGCACTAATCAAGATAAAGATCTTCAAATGCATCTTCAAGCTCCTTGTCCTTCACATTATGTTGCAGCCTTGCCTCTGCCAACTCCCAGTCCTTGATGCAGGTGAGCCACTCCACCGTCTCCGGCTTCAGCCTCCTCCGCCGCTCCTCGATGATCCTGCTAGTCATACTAAACGTAGATTCTGAAGACATTGTAGAAACTAGAACAGTTAAGACATCTTTAGCCATGATGGACAGCACTGAATATGTTAGTTTGTGCTCATTTCCCATTTTAAGATGTCAAATGAATCATTCAACTGGCTAACAGTGTCATAGTCTGTAATAGAACCGCCCAATTTATATAAGCTTAAGTCCAAATTAACCTGTCGAGACAGCTTAAGTTGCTCATAAGCCCATATAAACCCGGTAGTCCGTGAAATCACGAAGGATTTCAAACCAACTTACAACCAAGATCGTATATAGTTCAGCAACCATAGTCCACATGTTACATAAAGTTCACACATAGCTCAAATACATCAAAGTTTACACAAGATTATACAACACCATTTTGAATAAAGTAGCAAAAGCAAGATACTTTGAAACACCCACACTCATATTTTATTTAAATACAGTGTCAGCTCATAGTCAAATCTAACAAAAGCATCTGAGAGAAGATGTGGGATAGAAACTCATCTTGCAACCACAGCAACCTAGATGAACACCTACAATAAGTGGGAATAAAACCCTGAGTACGAGAATACACTCAGCTAGACTTACCCATCATAAACCAAAAATAAATTGACTCCAAAGAGTATGCAAGGCTTTATAAGCGGGGTAGCTGACTCATATATTTGCAGAAATACTTGAGCTTATTAAGAATAATTATTATAACCTTCTAACTTTGCATTTTAAAGTCATTAACCTGATCATGCTAGATTAGCACCTGAACTAAACAAGCATGGTATAATTATCAAGCAAGAATAGTAACCATTTTTGGTTGAGCATCTTTCAGTATCAACATTATAACCATCTCATCTCTTTGTTCAAGTTCTTACTACGATGCCGCTACTCAAGTCAAGTGTTCACTTTCCAGGTACGATGGCGATTATAATCGATTACTAACCAGCTGACGATTTATTCCCCACACGAACCCAGACAACCTGTTTCTTGGCCGCCTTAGGTCACCGACCGACTATTCGAGTAAAGTCGCGGGTCCAACAGGTACCATCGTATCCGAGAGCCGCCCGGCTGCCAGCAGGGCGCACCATACTCTATACAGGCCTCACACTGCGCCCCCGTGCCCCCCATCATCTCCAATACGATGCGCACAACAGGTCGATTCCCGACTCAAATAGACTGCGCTTTGTGGTCGGAACGACTTATCCTTCCAGCTAAATGTGGGGCATGCGTTCAATATGACTTGTGGACGTATAACAGACGGGGCCCTAGTTCGACACAGATGGGATAAAAATAACACAGAACCTCCAGTTCTGTCCACAGCACCAATCCCACCCGGTCTCAATTTATTACTCCATATGGTTATTCATGATAACAATGTAACCAACCATTCTGAGTGACCACCTATAACTCACGGATGACAAGAAATCACCTGACTTCTACCGATCTATTTTAAGCAGGGCTAAGCAGATAATAGATCCTGAACCTAACAGGGGATAAAGCGTATCAAGGTAGACAAGGAATATAAGTAATGCATCAACGGTATCAAGCAACGCATAAACTTAATGCAATAAATAAGTAAAGGACGCAAGTTAGATATTTGCAAACCACAGGGAGAAATGCTCCAGGGCTTGCCTTCCTCAGAAGAGCGAGGTTGATTCTCTGGGCACTCATACAACTCCACATCTGGCTCCTTGTTCCTAATCACCTCCTGTGTGGGAACTTCTCCTTTTGGCTTCTCCACTTCATGACCGAGTTCTCGCATGCGATCCTGTATGGTGCGTATGCGTATATGAATACGAGGAATGCACATGGAATGGATATGGAATATGATGATGATCATGAATGCTTGCACATGACTTCTATAAAGTAGTCAACATCATCCGAGAACATATACTATAAGCACACGTCCTCGACTGCATTCTCTTCTACAACAACTACCACACAAGCATTAAAATAAAACATCATACAACTAACATATCATCAATTCTAACATATAAATATCATCCACTTATTATAAGCATCAACCATAAACAATGCTGCATATATATACCCATAAACACCACACATGAGTTGCACACTTAGAGCAATTATAAAGCATCAATATATTCTAAATATCAAACTAAATCTAAACAATAGCTCTAACAGATTATAAACTTTGCAAGAGTATAAAGAAGCATTATAGATACCATGAAATGATAAAGCAAAGCACTAACAAGCACGTATATAATTAAGAATAGAACTGCCTCATATATTTATATTGCATAGAAAATTCTACAGAAATTATAGAAGCTTGAGCATCTCTATTAGAGTCTACCATAAAAATTTCAACCCAAAATGATAAGCCAATCACCCTACACAAAAATGCCAAGGAGCACAATAGCACCTAAAAAATACTTTATACTACCAAGTATGCCAAACCTCATGTTTCATCATATCAAGAGCTACATTAAAGCATATAAAGGGCCTACAAAAATTATCAACCTTAAACTAGGCCTATATAAATCATTTATGAATTGTTCCAAGAATAGCCTTTTTATCACACTTGAACTACAACTTCATATTTTTACACACGAAGTAAGCCACACACATTTTGACTAGATAGCTTAAGGCATAGGAAGACTAACAAAATAAGATATTTTTTTGAGCAATATATGATTTACTATGCATTTCCAAAGATATAAGCATTTATTAGGAATAAATAAATCTACATAGAAAAGTATCATAAAAATTACATTTCATATTTTTCATGCATAGATCATAGCACCAGAAAAATATATCAACTTGAACCACCTCATTTGGACCATTATTCATGGAGTTATGAATTTTTCAAGATTTATCAGCAAATCTAAAAATTCATTTTTGGAATAAACTTAAATTCACATAAGACGAATGCTTTTCAGAAAGGCCCCTGAGTTTTCCTCAAATTGACTGAGCCCCGATCTGAACTTCTTTCTCGCTGGCGTATTTGCACCGGAACCCTTACCCTTCTTCAAATTCACGGACGACGTCCTTCATGGGGGAGAAACAGGGGAGCTTGTCGGGTCCTCTGTTTCCGGCGAATCGGCGGCGCGCCAGCGGCATAGCAAGGGCGGCGGAGCAGCCGGGTGCCAATGCTCACCCGTGAAGGGGCCCAGCACGGGCAGGATCAGCCCGTGGCGGCCCGGCCACAACGACAGGCGGCCCGACGGCCGGCGCTCCGGCTGCGGCAGCCTCTAGCGACGTTTGGCACAGGTGAGCAGGCGCGCGAAAGGGAACACGACGAGGCAAAGGCGGTGGTGCTTGTGGTGGGACACAAGGGAGGCCGGAGGCATGGGCACAGCGACGGCGGTGCATGGAGCTCCGTCCGGCCATGGCAAGCGCGCGAGAAAAACTGGTCGATTCGGCCCATACCTATGTCAATTCAGAACACAGAGAGCATGGGAAGGTGGAGCAGAGCGAGGTGAAGTTGTGCACACGAGTGGGGAGGAAAATGGCATGGCGGCGAGGTAGATATGCCAAGGAGAATGACGGTGGCATCCATCAGCACCTGCGGGAGGAAGAAGAGAGATGGGGAGGAGCAGGGAGAGAGTGGGAAGAGGGAATGGGGATGGGGAGCGGACAGGGGCACGGCGCCTTTACTCCCTTGACCGGCCGCTGCCACCCACAACCGCCGATACACGGCCTGCATGTGGCACGCGAGCTCTGAGCTCGGTCGGCCACGATGCGAGGGAAAGGATTTCCCTGACGGCCAACATTAATCCGTCATAGAAACACTATTTGCATGCCCTAAAGTGTTTTCTTTCTTGCTCCATCCCAAATTATGCCAAATTAGACCAAGCGTATATTGAATGAAACGTAGCCCATGAAGAGTAGAACATTTCATCTTTCATAAGCATGGCCAGATTCTGCCTAGATTTTGAAATACAAATTCCAAATTAAAATACCTCATAAAATCACTTTAATTAGAAAACAAACCCCAAACCTGCCTTTCTCAACCTTTTTGAATATTTTCCAATCGTTTTCATGAAAAGTGATAATTACAAATTTTGTTCCTTATAAAATTCTCTACAAAGTTGATTAAGGGTGCACACACATGCATTAGATCTAGCTACCACTTTCAAACCAATCAAATAGAAGCACTCAAATGGTCCACTTTGGTCAAACCACACAAGCAAGCATGATTAGCTAAGGTCATTAACATAAACCTAGGTTCATTTGGTGCCCTGAGTATGTCTAATTTGTTTTAAAGGACAATCATCAAGCATTTGTATTGTTTATCATGTTCACATGGAAATAAAGCACACTTCGAACAATTCAAACATCAAACATGAAATGACATTTAACATTTTTATTAATGCCATGCATAATGATGCTTATGCTAATGAATGCAAGTGCTTATGCATGCTTAACAATAGGGGTGTTATACAGTCCAAGTATAAGACAAGTTCAGAAGAATTAGAAGCTGATGCTGTAGAAGTAGCAGCATGCAGCAAAGCAGTAGCAGATGAATCTCTAGACAGATTAAGAGTAGAATGCGATAGAGAAGGGGCCCTATTACCACCATAAGAATTAGAATTATCATCATAGATTTCATCCCAAGCAGACCTTTTCTTACCAGACATGTTTGGAGGGATAGTCATCCTCAACCTAACATCTCCAAACTTCTCCTCATACTTGTTATAAACATTAGTAAGCCTAGCTCTAGTGCCAACCTGGTAAGCAGCATAATCTATGCTGCTAAGGTTCATCAACCTCCTAAACACTTTTGAGAAACCTTTCATTTTAGCTCTAGGGTCCAAGATGAATGCAAAACAATACAACAAAGGTATGTCCCTCCAATACTTATGATACTTATCTATCATAGGTTGAATCACAGGTCCGATGTGGCCATCATTAGCATAATTGTTCTGGTGTATAGCAATCTTAACAAGATAATGAATCATAAGAGGTGATGTAGGATAGTAAACACCAGACAATGCAATTGTAGCATCATAGAACAATTCAAGAAACTTTAATACTTTTTCAGCAATAGCCCAATGTTCTTCAGTAAGCAACAAACCTTCTTTAGTTCTAGGAAAGTTGGCATGAATGAAAGTAGTGAAAGGTTCTTTATGAGGAAACAAATGCTTAAGCATCAAATATGTGGAGTTCCACCTGATGTCCATGTCAAACTGAAATTTTTTAGGCCTGATCCCAGCTGCAAGGCATAATCTTTTATATGCAGCAATTCTCTAGTTAGATACAACAACAACATAGCCTTTTATCCCAAGCAAGTTGGGGTAGGCTAGAGATGAAACCCAAAAGAGACATGGAACAAAAAACACATAAAATGTACAAGAGAAAGATTATGGTTCAGGCACGTTAATTGCTAGTCTCCAAGCGCTCCTATCCATGGCTAAATCCTTAGGGATATTCCACTCTTTAAGGTCTCTCTTAACCGACTCATCCCAACTTAGTTTAGGTCGACCTCTACCGCGCTTTACATTATCGACCCGCTTTAGAATCCCACTACGCACCGGCGCCTCAGAAGGCCTCCATTGGACATGGCCGAACCATCTCAACTGGTGTTGAATCAATTTCTCCTCAATTGGTGCCACCCCAACCCTATCCCAAATATCATTGTTCCAGACTCTATCCCTTCTTGTGTGCCCACAACACCATCGTAACATACGCATCTCTGCTACACTCAATTGTTGGATATGTCGCCTTTTTGTAGGCCAACATTCAGCATCGTATAGCATCCGGACGAATCGCTGTCCTATAAAACTTACCTTTTAACTTCTAAGGCACCCTTTTGTCACAGAGGACGCCTGAAGCATGACACCATTTCAACCAACCAACTGAAATTCTATGCCTAACATCTTCATCAATATCGCCATCCTTTTGTAGCATCGATCCTAAATATCGAAAAGTATCCTTCTTGGCCACCACTTGCCCATCGAGGCTAACGTCTCCCTCCTCATTCCCAGTCGTGCTGAAATCACACCTCATGTACTCAGTCTTGCTCCTACTAAGTCTAAATCCTTTTGACTCTAACGTGTGCCTCCATAGTTCTAACTTCCTATTAACCCCTGCCCTAGTCTCATCACTAGCACCACATCATCAGTAAAGAGCATACACCAAGGGATATCACCTTGTATGTCCCTTGTGACCTCATCCATCACCAAAGCAAATAAATAAGGGCTCCATGCTGACCCTTGATGTAGTCCTATTTTAATTGGAAAGTCACTGGTATCGCCATCACATGTTCGGACACACGTCACCACATCCCTGTACATATCTTTGATGAGGGTGATGTACTTAGTTGGGACTTTGTGCTTTTCCAAGGCCCACCACATGACATTTCTCGGTACTTTGTCATATGCCTTCTCGAGGTCAATAAAGACCATGTGCAAGTCCTTCTTCTGCTCCCTATATCTCTTCATCAACTGTCATAATAAGAAAATCGCCTCCATGGTTGACCTACCAAGCATAAACCCAAATTGGTTTTGGGTCACACTTGTCACTCTTCTTAGACGATGCTCGAAAACCCTCTCCCAGAGCTTCATCATATGGCTCATCAACTTAATCCCACAGTAATTAGTACAACTTTGAACATCTCCCTTGTTCTTGAAGATCGGTACTAATATACTTCTCCTCCATTCTTCAGGCATCTTGTTTTACCAAAAAATGAGGTTAAAAAGCTTAGTTAACCATACTATCGCTTTGGCACCTAGGCATCTTCACACCTCAATGGGGATACCATCAGGGCCCATCGCTTTACCTCCCTTCATTCTCTTCAAAGCCTCCCTGATCTCTGCCTCCTGAATTCTCCTCACGAAGCGTCTGTTGGTATCGTCAAATGAGTCATCCAACTCTAAGGTAGGACCCTCATTCTCCCCATTAAACAACTTGTCAAAGTACTCTCTCCACCTGTCCTTGATCTCCTCATCCCTCACCAAAAGTTGATCCGTCCCATCCTTGATGCATTTAATTTGGTTGATGTCCCTCGTCTTCCTCTCGCGGATCCTAGCCATCCTATAAATGTCCTTCTCCCCTTTCTTCGTGCCTAGCCACTGATAAAGGTCATCATACGCCTGACCTTTTGCTACACTCACCGCTCGTTTTGTAGCCCTCTTCACTATTTTATAGCCCTCGATGTTGGCTGCACTCTTGTCATGATAGAGGCGCTTGAACCACTCCTTCTTCTCCCTAATAGCCCTTTGCACCTCGTCATTCCACCACCAGGTGTCTTTCGCTTCCCGTTTGCCTCCCCTACTCACGCCAAACACATCCGAAGCCACCTTTCGAATACATGTGGCCATCTTTAGCCACATGTCTTCAGCATCTTCTCCTTCCCACGGCCCCTCATCTAGCATCCTCTCCTTAAATGTTTATACTGCTTCCCCTCTAAGCTTCCACCATTTTGTTCTCGCAATCTTGGGCCAATTGTCCCGGTGGCCACGTACCCGAAAGCAAAAATCTGCCACTACAAGATCGTGTTGAGGGACAACACACTCCCGAGGTAACACCTTACAATCTAAGCAAGCACGTCTATCTTCCCTCCTTGTAAGGATAAATTCGATCTGGCTCAGGTGTTGTCCACTACGAAATGTCACTAGATGGGATTCCCTCTTCTTAAAGACGGTGTTCGCTATCAACAAATCATAGGCCAACACGAAGTTCAAAACATCCTCCCCCTCTTGATTTCTACTACCATACCCAAAACCCCCATACACCCGCTTAAAACCTACATTAGTCGCACCCACATGGCCGTTGAGGTCTCCACCTATGAAGAGTTTCTCGTTGATAGGCATAGTACTAACCATGCTATCAAGATCTTCCCAAAACTGTCTCTTGGTGCTCTCGCAAAGACCTACCTGTGGGGCATAGACACTGATCATATTTAGGTCCGAATCTCCTACTACCAACTGGACTAGGATAATTCGGTCACCTTGCCTCCGCACATCAACTACTCCATCCTTAAGGCTCCTATCAATCAAGATGCCTACACCATTCCTACCTGATGTTGTCCCTGTGTACCAAAGTTTGTAGCCAGTATCCACCACCTCCTTCACCTTCTCGCCCTTCCATTTAGTCTCCTGAACGCATAGGATATTTACACGCCTCCTAATTGCTATATCGACCAGCTACCTAGACGAATCCTAGTTGGCTCGGCTAACTTCCTTACCCTTCACACCCGTCGAGGGAAGTGCGAAGACCCTTGCTCATTTTTCACTACACCAGGGCGCAGATGTAGCGCGTCACAGAGGTTGCGATGACCCGACCCTTGCTCATTTATCATCGTACCCGGATCACGATGCGACACGCCACTAAGGGGATGACGACCCGGCCCTCTTGTGGGTTTCATATCCATGAGAGTGGCTGGTTTTGACATGTTGGCTAGCCAAACCTAACACACCCTCCTCCTTTATCCGGACTTGGGACTGGCTATGTTAAAACGACTCAAGAAAATCTTCTAATCAACATAGGCGAAGTTCAATTCTCTAGTTAGATGAGTTCAAAAAAAGATATAGCAGTTCTAAATACCTCAATCAAAGGCTTAAGAACATCAAGTGCCTCCTTAACAATTGGTTTAATAATGTGGCATGCACAACGCTGATGCAAGAACATAGAACTTACAACACTTTCTTCAAGTGTTTTTTCTACCTGTGATTCATTTGGATCCTCAGGAGGAACCTCAATACCCAAATATTGAGACAGTATAGGTCGAAGCTTACGCATGGCACAAATATTAGATGAAGCATTTTCTAAAGTAACAGCAAGCACTTTTGAAGCACACCATACTCAGCGAGAACAGATGCAACTCTATTAGCAATGTTTTGTCCAGTATGCTTACGATCAATAAGCACAAGGCCAAGCACCCTCTTCTTTAGTTGCCAATCAGGGTTAATGTAATGAGCAACAACACTGAGATAGTCCTCTTTGGCTTTGCAAGACCATATATCAGAGGTAAGGCACACACAATTAACAGAATTAGAAGATAGTAGCTCAACAAGCTTACTCTTTCTCTCAAACAGTATGGCTAAGTCTCTAGTTGTGGTTTGTGTAAATACAGCAACAAACTTAGGATGATGAGCATTTTTAATGTAATCCTCAAATGCAGCAGATTCACCCATACTGATAGGAACATCTACCCTAGAAAGGAATCGACACAGTTCAGTACGAGCACGCATAGGACAGTACTCCCAACGACGCATAGAACCATCAGCATTAAAAGAGATCTGAGACTGACTAAAACCCCTAATTTTCTCCCTTCTCTTAACACATTTATCCCTGTGATGACGGAGGTGGCCAGTGCCACCAGCAGATTTACCAGAATAATGCTTTTTGCAATGGATGCAGATAGCTCCATACCTGATGTGCTTACCTATGGGGCCTATTTTGAAGAGCTTCTTGAAGTCTTGCCACACATCAGAGGTAGAGGGGCGTGATACCTGGTCATTGTCGTTCTCACCGCCTTCGTCTTCTCCACCACCTTCACCTTCTGCATCATCAACGTCTATCGGATCATCTGCTCCATCTCCACCTCCAGCTCCTTGGCCGAAGAGCTCTTCTAACTCTTCATCGCCCATGTTGTCGTCATCTAAATTTTCAGGGAGGTCCCGCATCCTCTCCATCTCTTCATACACAATAGTGGCACTAGCCTCTTCAGAGACAGAGGGGGGCCGGGCTGGCCGTAGACTCAAGTGGCTGCCAAAAGCAAGACAAGAAACAAGAAGATGAGAAGAAGAACAACTCCGAGCAAGAGAATATCAGATGAAGAACAAGTCAGAGCTCAGAGGTCAAAGCTAGGGTTAGGGTCTTACCTTGCTGTCGACGGAGAAGGAGCATCAGCTCTGAGCAGCAGCGGATCGGCAGATCTGGACAGAGAACGAAAGAATAAGCGCAAGCTGTGGACAGAGAACGAGAAGAAGAAGAGGTGACGGTGGGGATCTTACCTGCTCCTTCGGAGCTCCGGCGGCGACTGCGAGACCGCTGCCGCTGCCAGTGCTTGAGGGCGAAACGCAGCCGTGGGGGCAATGGCGTTGAGCCGCCGTCGCCCTCGCCCCAGCCCGTCCCCCTTCGCCACGGCTGATGAACGGAGACTCGGAGTCGGAGAGGCAGAGAGAGACGAGAGGAGAGTCGCGGCGGCCGGGACGGGAGAAATGAACTAGGGTTTGGGGGATGAGAGGAGAGTGAGGCCGGTCGCGGCTTATATACAACACGTCACAACGGTAACAATCCAACGGTCGAAATCAATTAGGGTTCCAGATCGGACGGCTGTCGTTCCATCCCGTGCCGATACCGAGCTAGGCCAATTTCCCGTGTCGTGCCCGTGCTGGCCCATGGGCCGAATATGCAGCCCAGGCACGGGCACGGGGGTGGGCCGTGCCAAGCATGGGCACAGGGTATGCGGGCCTGGGGCGTGCTCGGGCCGTGCCCGTTCCGGCCCAACGGGCCTAGCCCATTTGGAAAAGTATACTTTGGACCTCGGAGTTCCCAACGAAGACAGGCGATGATGAGATGAGATGAGACGAGATGAGATGAGAGCGGTCGCGAGCGCGGCGTCGCTTCTTGGCTAGTGCCTACTCCTACGGGCCCAACGATCGATGCTTGGTCACACATCTCCCTCTGCTACCGACAGACGACGCACGCAGAGTTGCAGTCCTAGCTAGCCTGCACCTCCACCGGCGGCGGGCTGGGCCACCGTCTGCACGCCGGCTACCGCGCCGCCACGCTAGAGTGTGGAAAAACCAAGGAGACCGATCGATGTCCATCGTCACAGTGATGCGTGAATGATGTCATAACGCCCACACCTTCCTTCACCTCATGCGTGTATCCTTCGCATCTCCATATTGCAAAAGTCGTCTCGCATTTCCAAAAGACATACTACTTACTAGGAGGAGGCATTTCATGTGGGTCATCACCAGTCACCACCACGTTCATTCGTCATCTCATTTCAGGCTCAAACAAAAAGTGGGAATGTGGAATAAGAAAAGGCTTCAACGCCTTCACACTCACGGCAGTGACACGATGCGAGCTGCTAGTACACCGCTAGTGTCCTTTTTCACCAACCAGTCGAGGGAGGCCACCTCGACAAATACTGTGTCTCGTCAACGCTACGGGCACTTTGGTCGAGAACGGCGCAAAGCTAATCGACAACCTTCAACACGAAGGTATGTCCACACGGCAATTCAGACTAGGCCTACAAGGGTGTTGATGCAGCAGACCCAATAACTAGCTAGATGGTTGTACATATCAATGAGATGTAATTGTTGGAGTAAGAGTGATTCTTATCTCAATATTACCATAGTGTTTGTCAATGTACTAAAACTTAAGTTGATGCGGCATTTTTAGGCTTAGGCCGTTTAGTTTAGAAGACTTCAATGGGTATCCTACACAAATTGTTAAGTACGAGGTTCTTGAGATTCATTAAAGATTTTCATATATACATAATACACATGTTGCTGTATAAGTAAAATATTACCAATACTCTTTGAACTGTAGGTTTTTCCATTTGTGTGTGAGCTCCATGCATTTTCTAATTTTTCATCAATCATCCTGCAGAATGGATCAGCACTCTTGTTACTTATGTTTCACTGACAAGGTCAATAATACATCCAGCAGTGTTTTATTATTTCTTCATGGTTGGCAAGTTTACTGAGAAGGTGTGCAAGAGAGTAACCTTTGAATTTTCATGCTATAGTTTATGACAAGAAAATCCTTAGTCCATTTTAATTTAATTTAACTATTTCTTACTGCAATAACAAAATGGCCTTAACTATATACATGGGATAGATGAATTTAACTACCATTCAGTTTTGGCTTCACTCTGATAAATTGTCTGGTGAAGTTAGTTTGAAGATTTTTTGTGTCCTGTGGCAGATGTGGACCATTTGCATAGCTTGCTCGCCAGGACAGAGCATGGATCGATGAAAAAAACAAATTGCTTCTCCGTAGGTAGTGCTTAAAGGCTGGGGCTGGTGCTGCGTGACCTTGAGCACGGTATGTAAGCATCAAGAATGAGGCCTGAAAATGCTAAGCCAGGTAATTTTCTACTACCCCTCAAAACTAATTAATGCAATTATAGTAGAGATGAGGATAAATGGAATTTGGTGTCTGTGATACTTACAATTGAAATGATCCTCAGATCTAGAGGCATGTAACAGTTTGACAAATAGCAAGAATTGGATGGCTTTGATCATTTGGTTGGTACCTGCCATTGGCTTGTGGACGGACTCGATGAAAGATAATTCACGTGACCTCCTCTAGATCTAGATAGATTGTTTACCTTCACTCAATAATTCAGTTGATAGTCTTGTTTCTGTATTTCACATGTTCCCAAAGAGTACTAGAAATCCTTGACTGTTGGAGATAAAGAATTTTTGCATTCAGTTAGCACAACCTCAGCTCATCTCTATTACCTGTCTGGCAACATCCATGGACAAGTGATTCCATTCTATTCTACTGCACATGAAATAGGTTCACGGACAATGTTCAGTTCGCTTATTTTTTCTGCTGCTCGAGCACACTCAAATTATACAGACACCTGTTTCAATATTCAGTTCTCTTACTTTTGTGCTGTTCGACCTGTCTCCTGTAAATCATTCGTTAGAACATCCCATGCATATTAGCCTTGCTAAGTAAAGACTCATCCCTTCGTGCAGCAGCGCCGCCGCCATAAATCCGGTCTAAGTTTGCTCACAGGACTAAAATTGTATTGTGCCCGTGCAAGCCTGTTTGTGCTTACCATCTTCTACCTATGTGCTGTAGTAGGAGATAAAGAATTTACTGCGTTCAGTTAGGAGCAATCGACAGTGAATGCCTTCAGTCCGAGAACCTCAGCTCATCACTATTATCTGTCCGGACAACTGCTATGGACAAGTCAGCCTTGTTCGTCCTATGTTTTACTGAAACATATATACAGAGGTAGGCATCCAAAATTTGAGCCAGCAGATCTTTTCCCATTTTGCAGTAGCTTCCCTGCAATATTCTAACACATCCCTTTTCTGCATGGATTATTTGTGGTTCAGCTGCATCCCCTCAGCTATAGATTCTTTGATGTCCTCGTGATTATATATTGTTCATGGTGCAGCATCTTCTTATACAAAGCAGTATCTTCTTACTCAAAGATTCTCTGACCTAAAGTAGTAGCAGATATGTGGAAGGAACTTAATGCGCTAAGTTGTTAGTTAAGTAAAAATAGGTAGCTGTTATTAGTTTATGGGATGTTTCTAAATTATACTTGTGTAATTGGAGTTTCTTTTTATTGAAATTGGTTTAAGTTCGAGGAAATATGGTCTACCATTAAGAATATGCAACTAACATTTCACAGGATTTCCTTCATCTAATGAGTAAGACTCCAAATTAAGCAGAGCTCAAATGAGGAGTCAAACATTTACACATTTTTTTTGGAAAAGGATACATTTACACATAGGCAAGCTGCATAGATCAACTGAACAAGGATGTTAGTTTTTGAACCATTCCATTCCTGTGAATGTTGCATGTGTTTGCATGTGTCAGGTGTGCGCCCATATCAGACAACCTTGGATTTTACTTGCCCTATTGAGCTCTTGTTCACGTGATTGATTGTTTAACTATCTTGTTGTAGCACATTAAGAAAAAGATTGAGGAAACATATATTGTGCTAGGGATTTTTTGAGAAATTCATGGTTTGTGCTTGCCAGATGCAACGATATCACCATGAATGTGTTATGACTTCTAATGGAAACAATTGTTCTTCAGTAATCCAAGTAAGGTTAATCCAAGAAGCTCCTAAGGATTTTTTTACCACGCTTGAACTATGATGTTCATATTATATTTTTGTGGTATTATATTTAAAAAATGAAGAAGGGTGGCCATGGTATACCAGTCCTGTATGAATGCATACCTTGATGATTGAAACCGTCAATGAGAATTTCAGCTGTGTAGGAGACTTAATTTGTAATCATTGGCGGATCCAGGATGACATCTCGGGGGGTGGGGGTGGGGGGGGGTTTGGGGAGCTAACTAATGAAGATTGATGAATGACAGTGAAATTTAGTGGTGATTTGAGGGTGCAGCAACAATATTTGATGGTGCAGCAACACTATTTCAATGGTGGGGGGGCGGCACTGTTTGTAATAATGACATCCTGTGCATTAGCGTGTTTTGTAACATACATCACATTCATGATAAAATTATGAGGGCATTATTTGTTCCTGTTGCAATGCAAAGACTATATAGTAGAATTGGTAATCCTATGATGTCACGCTTTCCGTGACTAATTTCACGAACTTTGTCTTTTGGATTAAATCTCACTTTAACATCTATATTTAATTTCATAGAGTATTATTATTTTATCTTGCAATCCGCGTGATTTTGTATAAAAGTTTAGTTGTCCTGTAGGAACGCACGGGCACGCTACCTATCAACTTTATATATGGTACAGATAACTCCAATTGAATCAATGGAAATTCGGCAAGCTGCACGAAGAAAGCTATTGCTCATGATTTGGCTTCATATGCTACCCCTATCTCTAGCCAAATTAATCAAAATTCAGCGCATGCCAGAAACTCATATGGCTCCTCTATATCGAAGAAGCCCTTTTATATCGAAGAAGCTCCGATGGTTGGTGGGTACTTGATTCTTATATATTTAGTGGTGAAGATAGTAAAACCGCTATGGAACACGTTAGTGTATCTCTCATATGGTGATGTTGGTACAAAAGATTCTATAAGAGTGGGAAATTTTCCCTAATCTCTCACTTGTGTTGCCTTTTTCATGCTTTACATCTTTGCCGGATTGTAGTATTAGTTCATGGTGTGAACTAGAGGAGCAATTTTATAAAAACTTTGGAAAGACCACTGTGAAGAAGCCATCACCATTGAGTCATCCGCTTAAAGGGCATTCCTAGTTGACATGATTGGTAGAATTGATGCGGATATAAGTGAACATTCGGTTGTCAAAGTGGAATAAAAAAAATATGCTTTCTAAACCAACTACATCTCAAGAAACAAGTCAAGCTATACAAAAACATGGAAGGTGCAGGAAAAATTAGCTAGACTTGATTTTTCCAGAGCTAAAGGGGTTGTATATATTTATGTTGTGACTATTGTTGATGAACGTTGAATTATAGCCGAACAACATTCGACTAACAAAGAACACGTAAGTGACTCAAGACAAACCCCTCTGGATACAATGATGAAGTGTTGGAGTGCAACCAGATCTAGTGGTTTACAATGGTTGTGGACAAAGCTTAGCCGGATTCGAAGACCGACCTAGCCAGGTTTTTGCATAATAGCTGCAAATGGCTGGTGTCTTGATTGGCGGAACCAAAATGGCCCTAACAACTTTACATTTGCATTCAGCTTATTTTTTTATCTTCTTTTTCAAATGATGAGCACTTGATCCTCTTTAGGCCATTACCTTTACCATGACATCATCTAGCTCCATCGCTTGGTCTTGGACCATCCTAACTCATACACCACTTAGACAAAGGATTAGTTCAAGTAGGCTTCATCAATTAGCCAAAACCAAACTCGGGCTTTCAACGTTTCGATGTGGGTCAAAAGTTCCAAAAGATCGTAAGTCAAAGTTGGGGGTTCTAGATTCAAAATAGATCCTCAAATCCAATAAATTGGAAACTTTGCACAATATTTGACTAATCCACTTAGAAATTATCCCCAATAGATCAAGTCAAAAAGATCAAAGCTTGAATGGAAAATTAAAAATCCTTTTATCAAATCATATTTTTTCCCGTTTTGCTTGAAATGAGGATTTCTAGGTGCTTGTGGGGAAATCTGCCAAAGGTAGTGGTTAAGTGGATTCCCAAGCCCTCCTGGCACCTAAATATCTTTCAAGGATATCTTAAAAAACACAACAAAAGGATCATCAAAGAACAACACAGAGCACTAGTACAAAAATCAACATCAGTAACACCACCCATTTTTAGCAGAGGCGGTTAATATAGCACACCGCCTCTGACCGAGCGAGGCCGCACTGTAGCTACGCGACCGCCCCTGAATATCTGTCTTCTGAAGCGGTTAAGTTAAGAAACCCGCCTCTGAAACTAGCTAATCTTCTAAGTCGGTTCAGTTATGTGTGAGCCTCCAAAGAACAATTTTCAAGGGCTGTTCTTTTATGTCAACTGATCCTGAAGATTGCATGATCTAGAGGCAGTTGTCTTAATCTATCCACTTTTGAAGAACGAGTTTCAAGGGCGGTTCTTCGGCCGATCCTGAAGCTTACGTGTGCTTGAGGCAGTTGTCTTAATCCATCTGCCTCTGACAACCAATTTGAGTTGGTGCTCATTTTGGTTTTTTGGAATAGCGTTGTCCTTCATGTATATTACAAACTCTCATGTAAATAAGAGACATCATGTATATGTGCAAACTCCATATAAATAAGAGACGCCTCATGAAGAAATCTAACAAAAAATAACAAAGCTTTTTGGAATAGAGTTGTACTTCATGTATATTGCAAACTCTCATATAATAAATAAGAGACATCATGAAGAAATCTGATAATAGAAAATATCAAGTATTTGGAACTATGCATGGTATGCATGTCCACTTGAAACACACCACGTTGAAGCATGTGTATCAAATGGACATGACTACCATGCTTAGACTATTTTTAAACCCACGTTGTCTTTTTTTGCTCAAATGATTTAAAAAATAATTCAAAAAAGAGCATCCGTCAAACTAAAATTCTCTCTCCATGGACTACTCTCTCAAGCCGAAATAAATGGTCAAAATTTTTTAATAAGGCTTCAAGTTGAAAATGTAGGTAGAATAACGTTACTCTTGAGTCTTTTAGAGTTCCAAGGCCATCACTTCATAATTAATGCCACCGCCTGACAAGTACTGTCCCTAGTTCGAATATTTTTAAACCACGGACAACAGACGGGTTTTTTCTTTCCTTCCACCTGAAGCAAGCTCATGATTATCCGTTGCAGGGCAAAACTTTACTTCATATATATTGTAAACTCTCATAAATAAGAGACAACAGGCATCACTATAATTTTCTTTTATTTATTTCATTTTAAAAAAGAATAAAGCGAGAAAAGCCGAACAGGCATCACTACTAATTTGTTTAAATTATTTTTGAGTCGGCTCAAGTTCCATGGCCGTTAGTTGCACTTCAAAAGCTGTTAATTCGCAACTAAACGCTGCCAGAATCCCAAGACTTGGCCAGACTATCCTTTGGTTCACCTTTTGCCAACGCCAGACCAAGTTTGAGGATTTTCTTTGCTCCATTGTGGTTATTTTTTTAATGATCGGACAGCAGACAAGTGGTTCAAATACGGGAAGCCAAGTGGCCGCACGTAGTGCTATAAATGCATGTCGTCCGACCTTCTTATCCACCACAACTCTACTTCATACGGCTTCTTCTGTCTTCCTCACCAAACAAAAAACGCCGTGGCTGAGAGCCCAATTGAGTGACCAAGTTCCCCGTCGTTGCACGATGGGGACTCCTCCCACCACTCCAACAATGATGACGTTCCCTCCTCCCCTCGAACTCCGAGCCCGACTTCAGTTCGGACGAGGAGAAGGAGGACGCCGAGGAAGAGAAGGAGGGGGACGCCGACGAAGAGGAGGAGGGGGACGCCGACTATGAGGTGGACAACAATGATGTGGACGGTGACGATGACGAGGAGGAAGGTGAGTGCAAGGACGACACACCATCTCATGGATGGCCCACAGTGCAACGACATATTAGTACGTATACACAACTTAACCAAAGTATCTGATCTATTCTTTCACTCTTACTGCTGAGACCTCTACAAGCAACTATGGTTCTTTTGGATGCCGACCACCTAAGACCCAGGGCCTGCGACATGTGTACCAATAGTGTGGGCTGAAAAAAGGAAGTTCACATGAGTTGAACAATTTTGTAATACAAAGGGATGGTAGGAGCGAGTTAGTCCACCTAACTGGGAAAGAAAATTAAGAATGCAAAACTCTAACCTGTAGAGCAGGAGGCAACACTGCTTTGTGCCGAGTCAGAAGAAATCTTAATGACTGGATGCGCTTCCACTTCCATTGGAGCATGGCCTGCAAAGATACAAGACAAGTTAGCTAGTATACAAACAACTCTAAAACAAAAGAAAGGAACACTATAATAAGCTTTGGCCTTCCGAAGAGGACTCCGGTATGGGCTCCTGGTTTTCTGGCCCTGGGGACAAGACAAGTTAATATACAACAATTAACTCAAAACAAAATCAATATGTGTACCATAAAATAAAGGAAAACACAATAAGCTCTGACCTTCCGGGCTTGGTGGCACATAGGACAAAGGTGATGGCTCTCTCCATAATACATCCAAGTCAAGGATGTTGACCTTGTATGGCCATTGCTCTTCGTCCGTGCGACCTTTGTAAGTTGGTAGCATGCGCAGCACCAAAGAGATTATGTAAGGCTGGAAGATCAAAGGGCAGTCTGGGTCCCGCCTGTGGACCTCTATTTGAGCAACCATCCACTCTACAATGTTTACTCTGTACTCTCTTGCATCCCAACATTTATCGGTGAGCTGGTCGTAGGATCTAGATTTGTTTCATCATCATCATATCAGGCATGATTGTTCGCCTCAGAATCTTCCAAATAACCCTAGGTACCCTCCTTAAACCTCTATGAGCACCATTCTCACGTGCCCGATAGTGAAGGCTCTGTTCCTCCTTGTCCTCCAATTCATCGAGGTCATCTACTATCTTCCTTCTCTTCATTGCCTGGTAATCCAATCTACAAGCTTTTGCAAGATCAGAGAAAGATGCCTCCAATCTCCCGGTGCCGGTCATCTAGATAAGCTTCTCCTTTTTGTGCCTAACTTCAAGTGTGGCATAGAACTGTCAGATTACACTCTCATTCCAGTTTTGGTGGAGCTAAATCATATGCTTTAAGCCATGGCCTCAAAGGCATGCACAACACTTTCCAATTGCTTAAAGTTCTCCATGTGCCTCCAATCTATGCACCTATGCTTTTTGTACATAGGTCTCTTATCCAGACCTCCTCGAAACATCCTAAACTATGCTTCTATGTGAAAATATTCTGATAGAGAGTCCCTTGGCTTGTTGTACTGCATCTCATCACAAGCCTTTTCATCCCACTCAAAATCCTCCCCTTCGTCTACCAACCAAGAGTACATGGGATAGTTCTTAGTATCATAAGTGTCATCACTTCAAAAAAGAAATAAATAACTAGTTAGAAAAAATCTACAACACTTTGATTCCATGCTTAAATTATATCCAACGAAACAATCATTCATATCTGTCCTAAGAAATTATTGATGCAAATCCTACTAACAGTACGTTAAGCATCATAACGAAATTATATATGTATAGTATAAAAAGTATGTAGAGCAATTAATAATATTAATGTTCATCTGTGTGTGATAGATATATGGCCGCCGTATGGGTGCGCACGGCAATGTTAAGGGGCCTAAGGCTGGCCACTAACCCAGGACACCGCCCTCCCCGAACCACCGGTAACAAACCCAACTCTGTGTTGTACAAATCTAAATCTCAATCCCAACTGTCTACTCCAAAGAGACAAAGGAAATGAATGCAAGGATCGATGTGATGTTATTACCTTCTTCCGACCATGGCGAAGCTTCAATGGCTTCGTCCGCCACTGACCTTGATCCTCTCGTGTCCACGCGAAACGGCCGATGTGGATCGGTGTGCGGCATGGTAGGGTTGCGAGCGGCGGTGTGCAAACTTGCGACGGCGGTTGTCGAACGATGTCCGCTCATGTAAGGTCCAATTAACACTAGGCCCATTTACGCATGACTATCTGGCAGTGAACAAAACATAAACAAAGGATGGTCCGTCGTTCATGTTTACTAATACTCTCCTAGAGCATCACGGCCCAAGTAAGGCCCATATCCAAGATTTGTCCTGTCTGCACAATGTATTAACAGCCGACTGTCAAAACAAAAAGAGTCAATTAGTGAGAAAGTTATGCTAAATAAAGTTGAGAATGTAAACCTAGCAATATCAGCATCTTGGTGTAGTGGTTAGAGCACATCTGTTTGAAGCCATCGATTCTTGTTCGAGCCTGAGCGGTGTCTTCTTCTATTTTTTTTGGTTTTACTGTCGTGGATACTTATGACAGCTGCCTTTGAAGATGGTCTTTAGTGGCAGCTAGTGTAAGAAAACCGCCCCTAAAAATGGTTTTTTCTTATATAAGCACGCTCCCCTATAGATCTGCCGGTCTTCATCCAGCTTGCCCTGGCTTGGTGCCGAGCTTGCCACGGTGCACGCGGCGCCACGCGCAAAGCAAGAAGCAGCGGCACGCGGAGCTCAGATCCGTCCACGTTCTTACCAGCGGCCCCCATCTGGCGGCTGGCCGGGAGAGCCTCGCATCACTATGTTTTTGTGGCACTTGGAGCTATGGAACACGGCCATGTCTTCTCCTCTAGGCACAATCACCGGTGAGCCTCTCTGCTAACTCCAAGATTCTGACTTAATTTTTCCCTCACGTACATTGATGACCACACACTCTCTCTCGCCCTGATCCCCTGCCAATAGTCGAAGCCACACGCACACATCGAGCATGGAGCTGAGTGCGGAGACGCGTCCGGCGATGACAAACCATGCGCACCACCTGGAAACCACGCCTCCAACTCTAGAAGAGTCCTCTCTCAATGCCGTGTGTGGCTAGTAGGCGACGTCGTCGACCGCGCGCCCACGGCATCGTGCCTCTTGGACTTTTGGGAGCATGTCATCTTCGATCTCTCACCCCTCCACGGCCGGCAGTGCTGTGACTTACGCCGTCTCTCGTCATCCACCTCGCGTCATTCCGAGCCCTCAGTGATGGGCTTTTTATTGGGGATAGAGGGACTTGACTTGAACCCTCACAATTTAGAAAGTCGACGGATCGACTATATAATATACTATAAATTTCATTATTGTCGGTATTGACACCAAAGATGCATGTTTTTTTCATTGAGCTGTCCCTTTTGTGCTTGCTGCTCGGCCTTCACGCCGTCGTGTGTTCTCACACACAAGTTCGCCGGGTCGTGCCCAGCCTGTAGCCTTTCCACGCCGGCCCCGCACACAGGCATCGCGTCGTGCTATTGTTGAGGTTTAGTGTTGTCATAATCTTGATTTTTGTTGTATATGTTTCTCTAATAATATATGTATATATATATCCTAAATCAATTGGCTTATTTGAAAAAAGCCTTCTTCTTTGAAAGATATATCTCGTGTCTGGTACTGCATTGTTCCACTCTGCAAGAAGTCTGAATCAGTGTGTGTGTGTATATATATATTATTGTATATGTGTGCTTCCACACCGCCGATCCATCACTGCTCGATCTGCAACAATATATCCAGCTGGACTGTGTTCCATTTCCAATCGCGCCACGCTGATCAAGACAAGGTAACACACCGACAAATTTGTGTGTACCTAAAACTGACGTATGTTATGTTTTGCTTGTTACCAAATGAATATAACTTCATTTTGGGCTTATCTCACACTTCGATTCATGCTGGTGTTCCATTCATTTTGGGCTCACACTTCCATTAATTAACTAGATGGATACCCTACGCGTTGCTGCGGGTATTTCAAACAATTTTAAACCCTAATTAAACTATATATATCAGTGGATGAAGAGAAGTTATCATAATTATATGTATACTTGGTTATAATTGCAACTTCTAGTGCATTTGTATGTGATTTTGAATAAAACTGAAGAGAAGTTATCATAATTATATGTGATTTTGAATAAAACTGATTTTTGATGTATTGACACCAAAGATGCGATGACGTCTTGCTTTGCCTGAAGCTATGCATGCTGCCAGGTATGATTGATACACTCTTACATTCCTATAATTCCTGTACTATTCTTGCAAATTAAAAAAGTAGCTCCTCCTCCGTCATGTACATGCATGTGAGTGTGTATTTTGTTTGTTTGGACTGTGTAGAAATTTCATTTTATTTGTACCCCAAAGTTGGAAAAACTGATTATCGCCAAATGGTTTCATGCATGGCATGCATGAGTTCTTACTATTATTTGAAAGATTGTTTTGCTGCCCACCAATGATATGCTTTTATGGTGTTTAAAATAATTTAAAGCCAAGGCCAATTCTTTAATGCCAATGATGTCACCTATTGACCTATGAATGAATCAGTTCTCTGGAGCGGGATATGGGATCCCTGATTGTTGGTTTTAATTATATATGTCAACCGGAGATCTTTAATTCCGCTTTGGCGCACTGTTTCAAATATGAAAATGAGCTGAGGCATGCAATATATTATTTTCCTAAAGAAACATTCCATCGTGCTATCGCTGGGCCGTCATGCCATGCCACTCATTCTTACACGGTTTGATTTTTTTTCTTGTTCAGGGACGTCATCTTCATTCACCGAAAAGCTCTAAGTGTATGCCGATGGGTTCGGCTATGATTGATCTCTTCTCGTCATTTAATTCCTGCATGTACTATTCTTGTAAATACTTGGTACCTTCTCCTTCATGTACATGCATCTGATTCCATGGATTGTACATGTGTAGAAATTTCATTGTACCACAAAGTTAGGTACTCATCATGGTTATTTCCTTTGAACACCACGTGCAGATCAGAATGTTAGATCAGAATAAAGGTGCAACCCCTGCCGATCAGTCCTAAAAGTATGGCTTCGCAATCCAAGTGTGCATCATTTCCCAAAATTTTTATGTATAAGCATATCGATAATTAGTATCTTGTAATGGTCAAATTGTTATACAAATTAATACTCATGTACCTGTGTGTGTATATATATTCTCCACAAGGTTATCAGTGTGTATTTACAGAGTTAATTTTAATTATTTGCTTTTGGGCCCAAATTTTAAAATATGGTGGCAATTTTAAGAAAAAATAGAAAACGGGGTAATTAAATATTGTTAACAATACCTTTTTTTTTGAGGCGGACCCTTTCGAACCGCTCCATATAAGGAGCCGTCCTATTGAAAGCACCTCTGGAAAGTTTTCATCAGAGGCGGTTTTCTGAATGAAAGCATGTCTGAAAACCTTATCAGTGACAGTTGCCCTAACTAAAGCGTCTCTAAAAAGGCTTACAAGGAGCCATTCTCCTAATAAAAGCATCTCTAAAATCCTTCTCAGGGGTGGCTCTCGTAACGCACCGCCCCTGAATTGCAGGCTTAACAGAGGTGGTTGTCTTTATTTAACCACCCCTGAATATCTCCTTTTTAGTGGTGGTTAGAAAGCCGACTCTGGCAGCTGCGATCTTTAGGATCGCTGTGCTAGAGTCGGTTTGTTTACCTGTCCCTGGAAACGAGATTTAGCCGCCTCTATAGTAACTTTCTGTACTAGCGAAGATTGTTTAATCATTTCACAAAAGTAAAGAAAAAGATAACTACACTTAATATGAAGTGATGAAACAATATTACAAAAACAAAGGGTAAAGTCTGCATATATTTATCATCTTGCAGTACAGACTGATCTCATCACAATTATAATCACTCATTTTCGTACATATTAAGTAGCAACAGGAACATAGTTGACATCATAAATCACATGATTAATTTGGTATAAAATTATTGTAAGGTCTGGCCTTGAGCAAGAGCATGGATTTCTTTCTTAACATTATACAATAGGTCACTGCCATATCAAATTCTTCCAACCTGATGCCATCCGGTAGATCCCAATTAAAATAGTATAGAAGGCTAGCAAGTGCTAGCTCTAGGTTGGCAAGTCCCAATGTGATACCAGGACATATTCTCCTACCTGCCCTAAATGGAGTGAACTTGAAGTCATTACTCCTAAATCGATATTGCTTCTTTCAAATCTTTCTGGCCTAAATTCCTTTGCATCATGCCATAGTTTCCTGTCCCTTGCTATTGCCCAAACATTCACAAGCACCTTGGTTCCCTTTGGCACATCGTAACCCATAACTTGACATGACTCACGACACTAGTGGTAGATATCTTAACTTCACCAAATCATCTTCAGATATTTTGTCTTGTCCTTTGAAGGTCTCCCTCACCTCTGATTGGGCCTTATGCATGAGTTGTGGATTCTTAACAAGCTCCGACATTACCCATACTAGAACTTTTGATGTCGCTTCACCCCCGGCTGAGAAAATATCCTACAATACAATCTTACAGTTAGAAAATGTATAGCGGGATATTCACATTAATTCTTATGAGACACACTAAAGAATGTTAATATTCTAACTAAAAGATCTGATCATTAATCTGATTGGTAGACACAAATCAGCACTAACAATAATAATAACTAGTGGATACATTTTTGTTTTCTAAACAATATCCACGTATATCACCATGAGAAACACCACATAAAGTAAATCATAGATGTGCATAGAATATAAATTACCCACCATGCTATAATGTAACAACATCTAAAGAAAACACGTACTGAATTTTGCATCTAAATTTCACACCATAGCAAGATATTATAACAAATGATCTAAGCAACCATTAAGTTACCATCTAAGTTATCACTTACCTCATTATTAGAAATGACATATTTTTAATATACATATCAAAATTTTCAGCATATGCTAATTTTCAACATAGGCAAGGTAACGAACTTAGATACCACAATGTCGGCTTGTGGATATGATATCCCTGGACCCTGGTATTCAAGATCCTTCGAGTAAACAATGATTATTACTATCCTTTTAGTATTAGCATCGCTAAGCCCTCTTGATCTTACTTCCAAACTGTACCGTTGATTTTATTACGTGTCGTGGCGTAGACTTTATTTTAATACAAAAGAGTTCTAACTAAAAGTAAGTATAAGATATTCAACTAACTTCAACAACTCACAAAAACCAAAAATTTAAAGTCAAAATCAAGATCAAGATGTCATGCGATACGCACGAATAGCAATAATAGATACCGTAATTAACTTAATCTAGGTTGCAAAATGGAAATAGATATCCGAATTATCCGTATCCACTAAAAACCGCTTGAGCGATCTGATCTTACCCAAATAACCGCGCTGACAATCTCGTTGGTGAGAGCGAATGGCAGGTCACCTTCCCTCTGCAGCCTGAGGAGAACACACAGAAGGTCCTCGTCTTGTTCTGGCATCGGCATGGCTTCACGCTCATGGATGATGGTCTGGATGATGCGGTACATGTTCCTCTGGCACCTCCTCGCATCCCTCCCGGCGGTGCTGAACCAGCGTACCAGCCGTGAGGACGGGTACAGGTCCGCCAGGTTGAACCCACCAAACAGCCGCACCACTTGGTCCATCTCACGCACGTATTCATCCCGGTGTATACACCGGTCGCCGACGACAGTGCGCGCGGTGACGTCATTTTGCATGTGGAGGATCGCTTCGCTTAGGTCGATGGGCCGGCCATCGGCAGACTCCCTGGAGATGGAGCAGAGGAGGTGCGCCACCTCCTCTTCCCGGATGCTCCGGAACGTGAGCACGCGTCGCTGGCTGAAGAGCTCGATCATACACAGCTTGCGGAGCTCACGCCAGTGGGCGTTGTAGGGAGAGAAGATCATGGCCTTGCCGCCACAACTGAGGGTTTCGAAGGTGACGCTCAGGTTGCGGCTGCAGAAGGCAAGGTCATGCGTCCTGAACACCTCGCTAGCTGCCTCGGCGGACGAGACCACCAGCGTGGGCACGGAGCCAAAGCGGAACATCATGAGTGGTCCGTAGGTTTTGGACATCTCACGCAGTGCCCGGTGAGGCAGGTCGCTGAAGCGCGAAAGGAGGAGGTGGTGCAGGCTACCGATGAGCGGCAGCTGCCATGGCCCTGGTGGTAGGTGAAAAGCTGATGATGGCTTCGTGCGTGAGGATGTGAAGTGGCTCTGGATGATCTTGAGCAGGAGGGCGAGGAAGATGAAGGCCACAATATACAAGATCCCGATGTCCATTTTTCTTTTCCTTTTTTTTTTCTAGCTATGGGACACAGCCAACTTGGTCTCAAAAGAGATGACACACATATATATACACTTCTTATAAGACTTTATGTACTTCTTCTAATGCTAAGTAGGTATGTATGATATCTCTTTATCTATCTATCTATGTGTATATCTATCTATCTATCTATTTTTCTATATGCTATTTGTCTTTCTCTATATATCTCTTTAATTGTCTCTCTATGTTTATCTCTATCTATATGTATATCTATCTATCTGTTTGTTTATGCATCTATCTAAATCTGTCTTTCTATCTATCTGTCTATCTACGTGTTTGTCTATCTTCTACCGTCTATATGTCTGTCCACGTGTTTGTCTATCTTTTTGTCCGTCTCTATCGATCTATATGTCTATCTATCGATCTACAGTGTCTGGTCTCTACTCTGTAGGTTGCCCTGCACTGCACCGCTTGCGTGCTCTGTGCTTGGGTACCTCATGTCCCCCGAACAACCAATGATGGCACTGGCAGCCGTGGAATTTGTAGCTTCGTTCGTAGTGTCGTGGCGGCCAGCAACATTATTCATTCGTACCACCTCTACCGACGTGATACTCGCTGCACCTTCACCGATCCATGGGCCAGGTATAACATGAGCTTCATGGGCCCTCCATGGACTTGGGCAGTGTGTCATATTATACTATTGATATTATATTAAGATTCAGCCGGTGTATATCTTGATTTTAAACCATGGCCATTTCTACCTTGACTCTAATAATAATATTAGTATATTACAAAAACGAATGCTTCTTCCACTTTTTTTTATCTCACAATACTCGTGTGTCCTTCATGCCTTGCAGATGACTTGGACTCAAAACTTATACGAATTAAAACAACTCAGGTACGTCAAGTCAATAGTATAGGATTTGATTTCGACTCGGGACTTATACGAGTAAAAACAACTCACGTCCAGTGAAATTTGAACTCTGAAACATATGAACATATGGAAAAAAATATACATTCCCATTAGTTGAACACATAGAACCATAATGCAAAAAAAAATCATTTGAAAATGACAAATATGGTAAACTAAAGCGGGGCTGAAAAGAGAGGCTGCAATGCCGTAATGATGCTATTAATCCTTTCGTTCCAAACTAAATCAACTTTAAAGTTATGTGTGATAAAAAACTTTTTAAGTTATCCTATATTAAACTATTTAAAGTTTAACCAATTAGACAGAAAGAGAGCGTAAATATTTATGACATGAAATTAGTATCATGAGATACATTAGGAAATATGCAAGGAGAGCTTGGTACTAGCTGTTGGCTTTCGATTTACAAGGACATAGCCTTTCGGGAGTCAATTTCGGTATCCAAACAACTACTCGACATCTCCTAATACTTTTTTGGTAGTCCTTTTCACTCAGGACATTTTGTTTTCCACAGGATACCACAAGCACCTGTTCTTTGTAGGAATACACTACCTATCTGTGATTTAAGCTCCCCTGGTTTATCACCTCTCCGTCCAGCTATTCGCTTAGCTTGTACATCTCCTATTCTCCCAATTCCAACTTCCTTTGGTTTCAGCTCCGACATAACCTCTCTTAGTACCCCACTTCCTGAGCTTTACATGGAAGAGAAGGTCAGGGGAACTGAGTCAGCCGTTCCTACCGAATCTGACTCAATGACTACCTGGTGGTGATTGTGAATCAAGAACAACTTTCAAATTCACTTCATCAACCACTTTACTAGGCTCTTCGTGGAACATGTCTTCAGTGATATCCATAGCTGCAAGCCTTGCATCTACTCTGGCGCTCTGAACACTGAACTCGTCCATGCTGGGAAAATGGGGCGGTGCCTTCTCCTGTGGTTGCAACGTTATGGTGACACTACATTTGGATTTGGATCGTGGTGGAACAAAGCCTTTTAATGGGTTTATGAAGTATGGCCGTCGGCTGATCGATGACATCCTGAAGGCAAAGTAATCATCCGTATCATTGGTCAGCTCAATGGAGCCTGGTATAAGTTAAGTTTTTTTTTGAATACGCAAAAGACTTGCACATCTTTGTATCTAAGGAGAAAAGTTTTTACATCGTACACTAGCGCGTCTGGGAGGGCACGATTTTACAATAAGTGTTGCCTCTCCTGCGGGATTACACATGGCGATCACTCGCGGACTAATTCACCTAAATGGCGCGCCCCCGCCTCTATCCAAAAGTCGGCGATCTGCTTGATCTTGGCGAGGAGCTGGGCTGTAGAGGCCGCTTCGTTCTTGAAGAGTCTTGTGTTTCTCTCTTTCCAAAGCTCCCATGCCACCTGCGCAAAGAGGGTACCCGTGCCCTTCTTCCTCTCTCCACTGTTCCCACTAGTCGATGGTAGAACCTCTGCCCACTTATGAGGCATCCACCCCAAGCACCGCCAGAATGGTCCAGCCGATGCTTCTGGCGAATGAGCGGGAGGTGATGATGTGGTCGATGGTCTCCGGTTCTTGGTCGCACAGGTAGCACTCGTCGCGCGCATCGAGCCCATGTCGGTGCCTCCTGTCGACGGTCTAGTGCCTTCTTCGGATTGCCAACCATAGAAAAATTTACGTAGCAGCGCCCAGGTGCTTCAGATCCGAGTACACCCGGCGACCGGGTGCGAAGGCAGGTGCTGTAGTCCGAGCTGGAGGAGTATGTTCTTTGTTGGGTCCATTTTCATACCAGACGGTTCGCGTTGTCGTTTATGGTTTCCGGCGTGATCAAGTCCCAGAGCCTCCGGTACTGCCGCGTTGCGGGGAAAGAGAGATGCCTCCAGAAATTTGGCGTACCCATGTGCGGCCCTACAAACCGTCGGCCACGGTTGTTAGCCGAACGTCCCTGCGGCTGACGAAGTTTAGCAGGCTTGGCGCGATGTGCTTGATCGCCATGCCCTGGATCCAACAACCCGTCCAGAAGGCGATTGATCTCCCGTCTCCGAGGATCATGTATGTGCTTGTTAAGCTCGAAGGCGAAATGCATTTCAAGCGGCTCAATGTCTAGCATGTTCTACAGCTTGAGGTATTCTGTGTCATGATTGATGTGCGCATCAGCATTGTCCATTTTGTTGAGATCTGTGATTATATCCCATATATTAGCCCTATCTGTTGGATCTGTGTGCTTGCACCTTAGCGCCAAATCCAGGCATGTAGACGCCTGTGTTGAACCACAATTGTGTATCTGTTGCTGATTTGTTCCACCTATGCTTCCATCTTCTCAGTACCTGCCATTTTCCACAAAGGAGGTTTAGAATGGTACCCAGCTAAAGGATATATGGAGCTTTAAGCAACAAAGCAAAATTGATGCCCCATTTCAAACATGTCAAATCCCAGAAATTATAGCTGAATTCACTATGCAATATATAACATTTATATATAAATGTTTGTAAGTCACAAAAAACTTATAAATGTTTGTATATAATATACAATCATTCTTACTTTTGTAATACATGGGTTCCCTCTACTTCCAGTCACCAGCTCTGTTATTATAACACCCAAACTGTAAATGTCTGACTTAGCGGACCTTTTTCCACATTGCAGGTATTCTGGAGCACAATATCCCCTGTGTAAAGGTGAGAGTTCCATGCACTATGACATTAAAAATAAATTAGGAGAGTAAACATGATAAGAAGAACAATGTATTCTCTAAATTTTATAGCTTACAGTGTTAGAAGGGTCTACACTCATAGTATGTGATTTCTCATCAAGTCTTGATAGACCAAAATCTGATATCTTCGGCACCATGTCATCATCTAATAGTATATTGGCAGGTTTGAGATCCAAGTGAATAATATGATTTTCCTTGTGAAGATGATGTAAACCCTCGCAAATCCCCTTAATTATTTGATAACGTGTATACCATTAAAGTCCTCTAAATTCACTAGTAGAGAAATGGCTTTTGATTCATATTTTTTAGTCCCGATCATTTTTAAGTCCGAGACTAAAAACTTGGTTAATCCCGGTTAAAGCTATCAACGGGGACTAAATCCCCTCCAAAGGGCTCCGGCAGCAGCTTTTGCAAATCGGTGAGAGGTGAGGTTTTTTAGTCCCCGTTAGTAGCTCTAACCAGGACTAAAAAGATGGCTTTATTTCCGGTTAGTGTTACGAACTAGGATAAAAGGTTCTCCAACCTTTAGCTTCGGTCGGTAATATCAACCGACATTAAAAGCCTTTTTAGTCGTGGATGTTATTCACCCACACGTAACAGAGAGTAAAGGTCTTTCACCCACGCGTAGAATATCTTCTTTGGCATCCGACCCACCCGCCGATCCAACCTTATCTTCTCTAGCATGCATCCTCACCCGCATCCTCATCCCCTCCTATCCTCTCCCATATCCTCTCCCACCTTCGCCATGCGCGCACTTCCCCCTCCGCGTGCGAGCTCGCCGTGTGCGCTCGGCTGGTGCTCCTCATTCCCCTCCGCATGCGAGCTCACCGCGTGCGCGCGCGCGCTCCCCTTCCCCCTCTGCATGCGAGCTCACCGAGGACGAGCGGCTGAGGACGAGCGCTGGGGGCTGTGCCTGAGGAAGAGCGGCTGGCGGTCAACACCGACGACTTGATGCCCTCAATTCTTCCGATTTATTTCTGCAGCCCGCGAAACCAAGGTCCGTTCCTCATCTCATCCTTCCTCTTACCAGCTTCTCTCTTTTGGAGCCCGTGATTCAAGATCTGAAATCCATTCGTAGCTGCTGGTGATGAGCCGTCGGACTAAGCGAGAGATGGCTCCACCTCCACATGAGACTGAATTTGCTCCTTCGTCTCAGATTGGTTCTGCTCCTGCTGTGATTCAAGTGCCTACTCCTCCTGCGGGTCTTGGTGGTGATCCTGCTTGTACTTGTGGTCAAGCAGGTAATTGAGTTTGAACCTGGTTCCTGTACTTGCCAAGATACGTAGGTTGGTTGTGCAAAATCCCTAAGGCCATGCTAAAAAAAATCATTTTCATGTCCACACTTTTTTCGATTTATCTTTGCAATGCACTGTAATATTCTTGGCTTGGTGCCTGATGAATTTTTTTTTCTTGATTTGTTGATAAATTGTTGCTCTAAACTGAAGTGTTGCTCTAAACTGTAATGTTCTTGGCTTATGCACCTCTGGTGGCTCATCGAGTTTCTGATTTTGTTACACTGAATTTGTTACTTATTTAACATGTTACGATAATCTAACATGTATGTTGCCTGTCTACAAGTGCAGGTACTTGGAACTGAATTTTGGTGCTCCTTGCTGGCTGGAACTTGGATGGATGGAAGTTAGGTGTTCGTTGCTGGCATGTTTTAGTGGTTGCTTTGTATAGAAAAATATGGCTGGCACATGTATGTGCTTTTATATAGGCTAGAACATCATTTTTATACTTTGTTGTATGGATTCATAACTATAATATAATATAATTATGCAAATGCTTATGTCATCTGTTGTATGGAACTAAATTAGAAGGAATTGAATTGAAAAGAAACAATAAAAGAAAAATGGAAAGAAAAAGAGGGAAAAAAACACAAGTACCGGATGGAACACCAACCGGACTAAATGTGCATGCCTAAATGCAAAGGCTTGGCTTGATTGTTAGTTCCGGTTGGTAGTTGAAATCCAGACTAAAGATTCATTTTTAATTCCGGTTGTTAAAACCGGGATAAAAGAGAAGACCTTTAGTCTCGGATTGGTAATCTCGGTTGGAAAACTGAGACAAAAGAGGGGGTTTTTCAACTGGGACTAAAAAGTCAATCCTCTGCTTGGTAATCTCGTTTGGAAAACTGAGACAAAAGAGGGGGTTTCCCAACTGGGACTAAAAAGTCAATCCTCTGCTAGTGATTCATCTGGACGGGTAAGAATTGAAATAAGAGTAAGAAGCATGGAATTTCAAGATTTTAGACATATGCTACACACACAAAACAATTTTGATTGTCCAAATTGAAACAGCCATTTACTTTTGTTTATCGTGTATATCCTATAGCTTTAACTATACAGTATGGAATAATAATCTTGTATAGCATGAGACTAGAGACAATAAAACATATTAACTACATACGTTAATTGTTTGTGAATCTATTAAATCATGGCTAATAACATATTCACATGATTTGATAGCATATATGAGTATGTCTGTATGTGTCAAGATATTACTAGTACTTGCCATTAACGTAAACTAACATTTGTTCCAGATGTCAGAAATTTTCTTTGGATCTTTTTCTTATTTGTGTTTTTGTCAGTTGGAAGCTGACACCCCTCCCCTAAACTGCATGCATATCTACCAATTTAGGCCATTTTGACTTGCAGTCTGATCCTTAAATCAACCGTAGTTTCAAATCCGGTAAGTTAGAAAAGAAGGTCAACTTGGCTGGTCATAAAGGAAACCAGCGCATTGTCCAGAATGACAGCTCTCCAGCGCTGACAGTGGTGCTACATACAAGGGAGGACATTGACCAGAGCATGTGAAAGCCAGTAGCCTGAGGGTGAGCATCTTCAATAATTTGGCAAAATTCGTTTTCCAAATCTCGTTGTTTGCCAACTCTTAGAATAATATGGGGAGAAAAAAAAGATCTCATCTCCAATAGTTTGACAAATTTTATTTTCCAAAACCCAAAAATTCCGCTAACGAAACAAAGAGACCTGCTAAGCAAACAAAGAGCCCCGCTAAGCACAAGAAAACTACGATGCGCGGCCGGTGCCAATCGACCGAGATTTGCCGACTTGAAATGTCAAACCCATATGCCAAACTATTGAAGAGGTATTTTTCTCATTTTGCCAAAAATTTTAGGATTCCAAACTCTTTCGAGATGTTCTTACAATTTTTTCAACTATTTGGTTTTCCGAGCTGGGATGTTTTCTTTCTTCATGCTCTAGCTTCATGTGTATTTTGGGTGCCCCCTGAGGGCCTCTCCCCTTTTTTTTTCATATATATACCTGGAGCACGGCTATCTGTTGCTCTTGCGCCGGAATGAATGAGCAAAGGCTTTCGAGCAACGCGGATGGGCAACTGGAGATGTGTCCACAAAGATGCCGAGCTCACCATCACCACCTGCTTCCGCGCGACCTGCAGGCTACGTGAGGAATGCCCCTGCGACTACGACAACGTCTAGGGCCCTGAGCACCAAGGCAGTACGAAGGGAATGGAGCCAGATTCGCGGGCTCGACGTCTGATAGGGGACGCAAGGAACACGACAGCGGCGGCGAGAAGACAGCGTGCTCAAGCGTCGCGTGTTGTGAGCGCCGCTCCACTGCCTCCCCAATTAATTCAGCCACTAATTATTCCTTGTTTGGGAAAAGAAAAACCACAACCCCTTCAAAGAAACACTAGTTATTCCCAATATTCTCCTAAATTCTAACCAATACCGTCTACATTATCAGTGTCACAGCTCATGATACAGATACAGGCCGTCAAAACATTCTCAAAATTCTCTGCCACGTGCACAACGGTTCGAAGATACAAAGGTTTTGCACAAGCAGGCGTAAGGGATCCGTTTGCACGAGCAGGTGTAAGGGATCCGATTGACCTTACTTTTGCTGGCCAGCCTCAACAGGCTCTGACTCGACCACTTCAGCTTCAAGCGGCTCATCCGACATCACAGGTGCGGCATCCTGCAGGATTGGGTTGGCAGGTTGCCCCTGCGACTGTGAGGTCCATTTGCCAGCGATGGCAGAGATCATCATCTCGTAGATCTTCCCACTGAGCTCCGCCGGGTTGTCAGGCTGCAACATCATCAAGAAGGCAGAAATTAGGTGATTTGGAACGTAGCAAATCACAAAGTAAATGTAGCCGTACAGTTCAGAACTTGCACAGCTAATCAGGTCAACAACACGGCATGTGCCCAGTATACATCACAAGATAATGCTGGGGCAGGTAACTGAATTTTTAGTCAATCCAGAAAACATGTGATACTCTTAGTAACAGAAACATAAAGAGCAAAAGGGAGGTGCCAAACTGCCAGCACTGGTACAATTGATGATCATACTTGTTATCATCTAGTGTAGCTCCCCAAGAGAACACAAATGCAATAAGAAAAATTAAACACATTCAATTTTCATTTTTGAAAAACACTCCATATTTCAGTTGTAAGGCTGGGAAGTGGTAGCTTTAGGTGTGAATAACTTATTTTTGCCTCATCCTATCTGATAGATCAAAGATCATAAACACTTCCTATGCTGAATCCAGGTTTCATTTGATATGGACAGGTTATGCTCTCCTTTCATATTTCAAAATCAACGTTGAACACAACAAAAGCAAGGTTCAGTATGGACCACATAGTTATTCCTAACAATCTCCAAGAGACGGAAAGTTAACATGAAACTGTACCCACCGAAAAGCCACTTGAAATCATAGCAGTTTCAAAGAGAACATCCAGAGCCTTTAGAGCTTCAGGATCCTCAGGGTTATTCCTGTATGCAGCCTGCATTCCAAGGAAAAAAAATCATTAGAACTAAAAGAAGTGCTTGTGGCCTAAAAATAACAAAATTACTACGATGTGTAAACAAAAAAATATCAAGATATACAGCAACTTTTATCACTACAAACTTTCGCTCTGATCAAAGTGCTACTTCTGGCTGTAGCTGTAGCAGCCGCTGTTAATTACCAGAAGTTTCTCTTTTGCTATTGTGCTAGCTAGCTGACACTACCTTGCAGCAGCAGCCTACAGCACTGCAGCAAAAATCACAGCCAATCGGGCCCTTTGACTATAGTTTGCCAGCATACAGTCCTTTACCAGCCTAAATATTTGAAAGTGAGAGACAACAGTAGGTTGAGAACTTACATTCAAGGCCTTGATTATCTCATGCTCTGGGTTTATTTCAAAAACCTTCCCCGAACGCATGAAATCGAAATAGGATGTATCACCCATAGACTGTGCTCTCATCAGCCTGTCACAAACAGCAAAGATTGTAGAGTTATGTAGCAACTGTCAAAAAAAACATCAAAGATTCACACAATTAACAACAGAGATAGACACTAACCTTTCCATATTGGCTGACCAACCAAACTTCGCTGCAACAAGAACACATGGCGATGACCTGAGACGGTTAGATATGTCAACACGTGCAACCTTGTCACCCAAACGATTCTTTATCCAGTCACAGGTTTGGCTGAACTCTTGCTTTATCTCCTCCTCTCTTTCCTCATTGTTATCACCTGGTACATTTAGAGATCACAACAATCAGAAACAGGGAAAAAGATTAGTTATCTCAGTTCCAAAGAAATTATAAGCCTACACAAATAGACAAGCAAACAAAAATAAAATTTCCATCATTGATAACATTTATTATATACATGTACCATGGTGATCAATATGGATGGTAATAACAAGAAAAGCATTGTCAGAATTAAGACAGCTAAACTTAAGTACTACTTAGTAGTTAATAAGAGGTTCATGACACACTTATGTGCATAACTAAGTCCAAATCTTCCTTGCTAATGTCCACGAATTTCTTATCCTTGTAGGAGCTCAGATTCTGGATAGCCACCTCATCCATAGGGTCAACCAAAAGCAGAACCTACCAAAAAAAGGTAAAATAAATTATAAAGCTAGAACTAGCATAGTTAAACTAATAAGATTCACTACAGCCATTCAAGGAACAAATTGACACGAGTGGTATGGATCCAATACCACAATAATAGTAAAACATTAAAGTGAACCATCTAAAGAAAAGAATACTCTTTAAGGTACTCACCTCATACTCTTTTTCTGTTAGTCTCTCTAAGAAAGGAGCATTTTTGGCACTGCTCAGACTGTCTGCAGCAATGAAATAAATGTCCTTCTGCTCAGGTTTCATGTTTTCCACATATTCATCCAAGCTAATTAATTCATTGTTGCTTTGAGAAGAGAAGAAGCGCAACAAAGGAGCGATTCTCTTGTGATTTTCCTTATCTTCCATGGCACCCAGCTTTAAATATTTTCCATAGTTCTCCCAGAACCTTTCATAATCCTACAATGAATTTTAGATTAGCAAACTGAAAGAAAAGGGTGGTTAATTGTAGTGACCATACCCCACGAGGAAATGTGGAAGCTTACATATCTGTTTTCACTGCAAGAAATGCCAAGTATCATATCAAAGGCTTTCCGCACCAGCCTCTTTCTCATTATACGGACCCATGGAAAATGGCAAAAGTGGTGGCACAAACTCGTCAGATCAATATTTTAATAAAATGAAAAAGATAAGCAACTTACAATTCGACTTTCTTGAAGAATCTCACGAGAAACATTCAACGGAAGGTCATTTGAGTCAACAACACCCTTGACAAAGCTCAAATAACTTGGGAACTGGCCAGAATCACAATTCTCAATTATCAGATACCAGATTTAATTGGTACTATACAAACCATGAAGAATGATTGATGCGTTTAGAAGATACCAATTCTCCATCAAAGTCATCTGATATGAATACACGTTTAACATACAGTCTGATATTCTTGGTCTTCCTACTATCAGTTATATCATCCTTCGTTGTAGCAGGAACAAAAAGAATTGACCTGAATTCTACCTCACCCTGTTTCAAATAGATCAAGTATTATCACTTGCATGTGAAGATGTTCTTAACGGTCATTCAAATGGACTGTAGCACATTTCAGTGTATAAGACTAAATCATAGTTGCCACTTTATATAGATTAAATAGTTGTCCACTATGCTAATCTTATATTAACACTGAAAGATCATGAATCCATTAAGTTTTCTAACTATTGAAAACAGACATCTACGAAAAAACCTAAACTAAGTCTGTTGGTGTTCAAAAAGCAGATAAAATCAAACTGACAAAGAAGATAATAGAGTGTCAAAATTAGTGTCAATATCATCTTCAATAATGAATATAAAGCATGCTAAAGAAACAACATCCAGTATTTTTTTTCCTATTCTTATGTTTTAAATATTTTTTTGTGTTACTCAGAGATTGTATCTTCCATTACATGGAACTTTGGTTAGAAGTTAAAGAGTACAGAGGGCTGTTCGGCAGAGCTAACAGAGCAGCTTCCAGGCGGCAGGAGCTCTGCCAAACAGGTTTTTTTTTCTGAGAAGTGACTTTACACTGATTCCATGATAAGCCTGTTTGCTGCAGAGCAGCTCCCAGACTGAATCCAGTAGGAGCTATGCCAAACGTTTTTTTTTTTTAACTGAGAAATGATTTCTAAAACGAGCAGGGGTTCTACAAAACAGGCCCAACTCAAGAAAAGAAAACATGTCCATGAACAAATTTGCAGTGCACAAATCATTTAAACCATATATACTGTGAGATCCAAACCAGTCATCGCAGTAATAACCACTGAATCACCAAAACAAAGAAACAGAAGACAACCAATATAAATGCAAAGACATGTACCTCTGTAGTGAAGTGCGAGGAGGCCAAAGGATTCAAGTACTCATTGAAAGTTTTCTTGTAAAATTTATCGTACTCGTTTGTTGAAACCTCTTTAGGGTTCCGAAGCTGCAAACAGCACAAAAAGGTACCTTAAGGTTCAACCCTTTTTCTCAGAAACACGGTATTGATGCTGCAACACTCACATAAATGCACACAACTCACCACATAAACTTCATACATTGAAATTTTTTAAAATACATGCTTATAAAATCATGATTATGATCGACAAACAGAACAGAAATAGATCTTACCCAAATAGGTTGGGTCTCATTTGCAAGCTCCCAATCCCAATACTTCCCAACAACAGTTTTGGTTTTTTTCTTAGGCTGCGTACAGAGAGACATAGGCTGCGTACAGAGAGACATTAACTCAACCAGTAACAAAGCGCTACACAATTTTGTCCACGGTAAAGCAGTGCAAAACCAAGAGTTACAGCTGCTTATAAGTTTACCTCAGTTTTGGTATCATCATCACCTTCTTTTTTGGCTTCTGCTGGATCCTCATCAACCTCGACCTAAATGATCAATGGATGCCTCACGTAAGTGATATATTGGCACAAAATAAACAGAAATGAAAAAGGTTATTCACCTCTTTTATGAAGCCTCTCTCTTGCCATGTGTAAATGGGAAAGGAAACAAACTGAGAGTAGTTCTTTAAAAGTTCTTGAATCCTTTCAGGGTGAGCAAAGATATTGTCATCACGCTGGAAATAACAAATATGACAATTAAAATATGGAAAATGACAAGAAATTAGATCACATGTGAGCAAGCACAATATACCTTGAGGTAGAGAGTAAGGCAAGTTCCCCTAGGAATGAGCTTCTCCGGGTCATTTTCTTCTCTAATGGTATAAGAACCAGAATCTGCTTGTCCTTCCCAAACATATTGTTTGTCAGATTTTGGGCTCTTTGTTGACACAACAACCTATTGCACAGAATAGAAGGTACAGTCAATACTTACAGTTCTGGAGATTCATAGGATAGGACAGCAGGAAAGTCAAAACGCTTATGAGAGGAAGAGAACATGACCAAAAGCATTTTAGATCGTTAGTATTAATCATACCTTCTCTGAAACAAGAAATGCGGAATAGAAACCAACACCAAATTGGCCAATCAAGTTGCTGTCCATGCCAGCTTCTTGACTCTCCTGTTGTAAAATAGATATAAAATTGCGCAAATGGCAGGATTCCAGATATAGACTAGACAGATAAAAAAAAAGAGGAGGCCATCCTCAGCAAAATCACACCTTCAATGCCTTCAGGAACTTGGCAGTTCCACTGCTTGCGATAGTTCCAAGAGACTCAATAAGCTCTTGTTTTGTCATACCAATCCCAGAATCACTGAAGATGAAGCAAATGTAGGTGAGAATGAAAATCACTTTTCATTACGGTAAAAGTAAATGGCCTGTGGCAAGTAACTAATACTTACATAATTGTTATTATTCCATTATCCACGTCTGTTTGGATGTGAATCTGAAGTTCAAGACCATCCTTCAGAAGCTCAGGATCCGTGACACTCAGATAACGCAACTTATCAAGCGCATCACTAGCATTGCTGTAAGCGCAAACAAGGGGCAATGAAACATCAAACTAAGTCAACCATTTAAAAAAATGATGCAGTCATTACATAACATATTCACAAGTTTCAACCAAATACATTGACCAGGAACAGGGCGTTCTATAAATAGGTTACAAATAACTGAAAAAAAAAAAGATTGTGTCCATAATTGTGACCCACCTGACCAGTTCTCGAAGGAAAACTTCCTTGTTACTATACAAGCTGTGGACAATCAAATCCATGAGCCTGTTGACCTGCATAGAACATTGTGGAAACACCATGACATCTGGTAACCAAACCACAGCAGAAGATAGCACAAAGTTAGACCAATTCACCATATCAGTACCTCAGCCTGGTACTCGTGCTTCTCAGCCGGCAGGTCGGTGGAGTCAACAGCTGCCGCACTCGATTCATAGTGTCTCCCAATAAGGGCACCATCCATCAGCTTGAGGGACGCAACATTGCTTGTTCCTGCAACCTTGGACGCCGCAAGCACTGAAAGCATCCTCTTCTGCTGCTGAGGAACTCCAGGCGCTCCATTGCTCGCCTGAGATCGCACAACATAACAGATACATACAACTCATTAACAGGTGGCGGAACTCAAATGGCAGCATTAATTTGAAAAATAATCACAGTTTTCTTTAATAATATAATAATTACGGCACTGGGTACGCCCCCCACTCTAGTTACCAATTCAGTAAGAGAATGATGCTCACCTGAGATCGCACGACATAACAGATATATATATAACTTATTAACAGGCGGCAAACTCAATTTGTACTGTTATTACTTTGAAGAATAATCACAGTTTCCTCTAATATAATTTGCAAATTTCCACAGTAGTTACCCAATTTAGTAAAAGACAATAAATAGAGGCAAATAGTACATTACACAAGGAACGCAATCGAATCAACAAACTTCCACTAAGCCGAAATGCCAGACCAAATCAATGTACACCGCCCACCCAGATTGATGCGTGTACGGACCTAATAACATGGCTAATCGCCACAAACGAAGAAAGCAAAACGGATGTCCACACTTACGAGGCGGGGCGGGACTGAGGAGGCGGCGGCATCGGTGGAAACGACGGAGGCAGCGGCGGCGGCCACGCGGCTGCGGGCGGCGGCGGCGGCACTGAGGGATCGCCTAGAGGCCCCGATCATCTTCCGCTTCTTCAATCAACCACGCAAAGGGGCGAGGCCGCGGGAACGCGCGGGGGCTCGTGCGGGGCGGCGAGCGGAGACGGTGACGATTGACAGTGATGCCGCGAGGGTTTTGGAGGGGGGTAGGGTTTTGGGGGAGCGAAGGGTCTGGAAGGCGTATAAAGGGCGTGCGCCTTGCTGGGCAAGAAGATGGGAGGAGGGTTTGTCGCTGGCGATTCGGGCCCACTGATTGGGTCGGATTGTCAGTGGGTGAGTAGGGGAATGTGGGGGATTGGATCGGTGGTGGATCTAGCGGTTTGCGGAGAAGGTTCTGGAGCATCAGGGTGCGAGAAATGCTGGCCACAAACAGATGTACATAGAAGAAATTGACATGTGGGTCCGTCGGGAGGTTAGATGGGACATGGCCCACAGGTCAGTAGGGTAAGTCGTACAGCACGTGTTGCTGCTCTTGGTGGCGGGTTGTCCCTGTACGTTTCGAGCTGATCCAATCCTGGGCCGGAATCAAACCAGGCCTGGAACCAGTGGATCCACTTGTGTCACTCATTCCAGGTCGGGGTTTAATTCCCTAGCAGAACCAATCCTGATGGGCTTCTAGTTGTTGTTCGTTTCAACCTGGAATGAATCCAGGCCCATTGCAGGCCTCATTGCTTGCATGCTGTATGACTGGCCTCACAAGCACTGACCATCCAATATGTATTTTCCTCAAAAAAAAAAAACTAATATGTACAGATAAAAAAAAAACTGCAAATGTATGAACTCTAGCCCGCATGGCCGCATATAATCCCAACAAAATGTAACCAAGCTTGGAAAAATTCAAATTACGAGTAAAGAAAAACCATTCACGACCTCACAAATAATGGCCCAAATTAAAGTGCATCATCATGACCTGACAACTCAATACCCAAAGTGCCATTATATCATGTTTAAACATGAAAATGGTTCCTAGATCAAATCTTAAATTACAATAATATCCAAAGCAACAAATAAACAAAACTGAGAAGACTTATTCTCAAAAGTGAATAGGTAGCTTATGATGATGTAGGATGAAATAGAATGATAAATCCTTTTCTTGTACTTAGACGCCTTCTCCAATGCCTGTCTAGTAGCTTTGACCTCCAATGCCTGTCTAGTAGCTTTGACCTTGGAGGCTCCTGCAACAAACAAACAAGTAGTGTTCAACAAACCTCCTGCAATAAACTGTGAGCAGTAACAGATGCCTCACATAGACATGAGTATCTGTTAGAATCGTAATGCTTGTATACTATGCTGAACTAAAGTGAACATGACTAGTTGCAGTGATAATTATATGAATTGTAAATAGAGAATAAACATAATAGTAACCATCTTCAGAAAGTACTCTATTAAACTGATGGAACAAATATAGAACTGATAATTCTTTTATAGGCATTAAATCAGAGTGGGTATCTGAAAAGGAGACTAGCATCTTCATGAATTAGAACAAGTGCACAGGCATGCAGCTGGGTACTAAAGTTAGGGTGAGTCAGTCAGTTATAAGAAAACCAACAGGAAGTCAAAGTGATCTGGTGGGAAAAGAACAGAGAAGGAAATACTGGATCCTTGCATCAAATGCGCTGTTTACAGAGACTATTGTGCAGGTGCAGCAATGCAGCATGAAGCAACGGCAATTGGATGAATTCAGGGTGAGCTGACTGAACATCAATTTCATAGCTAAATAAGTGGATCCACAGGCCCTAATCCTAAAATTATTAGTACTGATATAGGAGGCGTATAATCCAATTGAGTCAAATGGATTATTTGCAACCCCTGAGCATGAAAAGACTAATAGACTATAGGCTATAGATATAGTTGTAAGTGCATTCGTCTTCGAAGTGGGTTTTGGATAATTAATGACAATCAAATTAGGGACTAACAATTTTATCTAAATGAATATGCAGGTGTTAGTCCATTGAAAGATTTGAATGACAATATTTAGTGATACAAGCACCCTAAATTTTATATGGATGGACGACGTTTCTACTCAAAAGTGCTCTCAATTTTTATCTTTACTTGAGTTATAGAAAACGTCGTACTATTAAGAGGGATACAAATTAGGTTGGTAATTCGAGGTCTAAAAGTGCTCAAGTCTATATTTAGAGCGTTTGGAGAGTCACCGTTGCACTCACATCACTTAGAAAAGTTCTTTGCTTCAGCCAACCTGACCTGCCGGAAGTACCAAAAATATTGGAGTTTTAAACCGAAAGTATCCGTGCTATTTTCTCAGAAAGTCGAGATGTGCAAAGTTGAAGAAACTTTGTACTACCGGTAGTACCGACTCCCCAACCGGTAGTACCGGTGCTCTCCGGTAGCACCGTATTTTATTAAAATTATACTCCAAAAATAAGGCATATTTTCGCAAAGTCGAAGTCTGCGAGTTGGCGTAGTTATGTACTACCCGTAGTACCGCTGGTGGTACCGGTAGTACCGGCTATATATATGTTTATTTTTAACCTAAGTCAAATACGTCTATGGCTGCCCAGTTTTGTACTACCGGTAGTACCGGTCTTACTACCGGTAGTACCGGTATGACTCCCTCTGCACGTTCTGACACACGACAACGGTCATATTTGGTGAGGTACCGTAGTACCGGTGGTTCCATCAGTACTACCGGTAGTTGTTCTGGACAGACCATATATATACCCCTCACCTCTCTCTTTTCTCTCTCTCGCCATTTCACTCATTCTTCACCTGAGAAAGAAAGCTCCCAAGCACCAGCTTGCCTGCTCTCTCTCCCCATTTGCTCCTAAACTTCATCCCCTCAAGGATTCGAGCTAGGGACGTGAGATTAGAGAGTGGAAACTTCGATCTACGACTTGAGCACTTGGATTCCTCGTCTTGCCGGCTTGATTTGTGTTTGTTACTCTTCGGTTCTTGGAACCCTAGCCGGCTAGGCGTTCTTCGTGGCTGCCCGTGTTGCCTCATTTCTGAGGGCGCCCCGAAGTGTTTGTATTACCTTTGATTCTTAGTGAATATCTCAAATTTACCTTCATGGTTGCTTGAGGGAGGAAACCTTTGTGGTTACCTCAACAACGAGGACGTAAGAAGTCCTTTGTGGGGACTAGCGAACCTCGGATTAAATCATGTGTCTTGCTGTGGTGGTAGCATCGACTACCCTTGTTCTTGTGTTCTTTGTGTTCTTTATCCCTACTCCCAAAGTTCATAGGTTGGAGGACTCGATCTATGATTTGGTTCGGTGAAACGCCTCAAGAAGTTCAACACCTTTATCAACAACATCAACAAAGGGGTAGTAACAATTGGATCTGAATTTACAGCTCATTTTACTCTGATTTCCATTTCGATTTTATAGTTTCGTAGGCTACCGGTCATACCAGAAGTTTTCATCGGTAGTACTGGTTTTATACTACAGGTAGTACCGGTGCTACTTCCGGTCCTACTACCGGTTGGTATTTAACTTCCGCATTTGAGTTTTAAGTTTCAGGTTTTCGATAATCGCCTATTCACCCCTTTAGGCCGATTAGATCCTTTCAAATGGTATCGGAGCCGTGGTCCCTCGGTTCAACGCTTCACTGCGTGAGGTGTAACAATGGCCAAGATGGATGATGCACAAATGAAGGAATTAGCCGCACAAGTGGCAGCACAGCTCACCATCACGATGCAAAAGCAGCAAGAAGAGCAAATGAACAAGGTGCAAGAGCAACTAGATAAGATGAAGGAAATTCTTGACAAGAAGAATCAAGAAGGAACTAGTGAGAGGGAGAATGAAGGTGAAAATGGAAACAAGACACCAAAGAGCTATACAAGAGCAAGCTATAACTATGAAAGCACAAGCAAGAACAATCCTCATATGCCCATGATCAATCCCGGAAAGCCACCTCCGTTTGATGGAGTAAGATACACCGATTGGGCTCATAGGATGAAGTTGCATCTCATAGCCGCAAGATGTTGGCAAGAGGTTGAGATTGGTGTGAACATTTCCCAAGATCCTAAAGATTGGACAACCGAAGATGAGACGGATTTTTATCTCAATGCCACGGCGGCAACCTTGATCTTGCATTGTCTCACTCCGGAAGATAACAACAAGGTAAATGGTATGGTGAATGTAAAGCAAATTTAGGAAACCTTGAGAATATCATTTGAAGGTGACAAGAGTGTGAGAATAGGAAACATTGAGCTTCTCCAAAACAAGATTGAGAATTTCTAAGTGATGGAATGAGAAACAACAAAGGCAATGTATAATAGATTCATGACTTTGGTCAATAGAGTAAGAGCTCTTGGATGTGATAGATGGGATGAACAAGCTGCGGCAAGAAAGCTATGTAGAATATATAAAGACAAGAATAGCATTCTAGCTTCCGTGATAATGGAAAGAGAAAACTACCCCACCATGACAACACAAGAGATGATTGCGAAAATCATGCATCATGAGGTTCTAGATGATGAGACCAAAGAAAGACTTAGTCAAAAGAGAAACATTGCCCTTGCGGCATCCCATGCAAGTGAATCAAGTCATTGCAACAAAGGATGTTGTAGTCACAAGCAAAATGATAGTGATGAAGAACTTGATGAACAACAAGCTCTCATGGTGAAAAATTATGCAAAGTTCTTGATCAAGAAGAAGCAAAAGATGAGGAGTAGTGGTGGAAACAAGCAATTTGCTATGAGTGTGGCCTCACCGGTCACTTTGCTGCGGATTGTCCCAACAAAGGCAAGATTTCAAGGTACAACAAGGAAAGTGACAAAAAGTACAAGAGCAAGAAGAAAGGTGAAGCACATATAGGTGAAGAATGGCAATCCGATGATGATAGTGATGAAGACAATGACAATGAAAAGAAGAGTGTAGCTACAATTGCTATACATGATACATCATCTCCATCGACATCGTTCTTCACCAACACTTCTTCCTCAACAAAGCTCTTTGCCAACCTCTCCGACGACAACGACGTCACTCGTACTTGTCTTATGGCAAAAAAGAAGGTATCATCCCACACTCCCACTCACTTTAATGATGATGATGATGTTGAGTTTGATGAAAACTATGCTATCAAAATCATTAAGAAATATGGAAAAGAAGCTGCCTCTATAATCTTAACATTGAAGTACACCATAAATGAGCATGAGACATGCTTAGAGTCACAAAGTGAAATGCTCCTAGTGGAAAGGGAGAAGAACCAAGGGCTAGAGGCATGTCTCACCAAAGAAAAAGAGAAGGTTGAGAAGTTAAGTGTAGAATTGTCTTTGGCCAAGGACTCACATGAGCGATTGACTAAGAAACATGCCTCACTTAATGACTCTTTGGCTAGTCTAAAGAATGACTATAGTTTAGCTCAAGAAAGCCTCACAAGTTTGACAAATAAATATCATGAGTTTGCGATAAACTATGACACTCTTTGAAAGAGCACTTCTACTTCTTCTAAGGACTCAAATGCTTCAACTAGTGAAGGATGTGAAAGATGCAATAATGTTGATATAGATGCTTGTGCTACTAACCTTGTTGAGCTAGAGAAGAAGGATAAGGAGATTCTTAGGTTGAAAGCCATTGTGAACATTGGTTGCAAGAGCAAGGATAAGCAACCAACCAAAATCTACAAGGCGCCTAGGCATCCACACATAAAGGATGGCCTCGGCTATAATAGATATGATGGTAAGGCCAACAGGAGAAACATGGTAAATGGTGTGCCTTGTGTGAAGTTCAATAAGAGTGTGCCTCTTGTTGATCTCATCAACAAGGTAAACAATGTTGAGATGTCTCCTATCACTTTCTTCGACAACAAGAACATCAAGAAGAAGTGAAGGCTCCCAAGCAACAAGTGCCTATCTCAAGGAACAACTTTTGTGATTATTTGTGTTGTTGGGATAAGGATGGTAAAATTGTTGTAAAGTATGTGGGCGCTCTCAAGAAGAGGCAAATCTTGAGGAATGTTTGGGTACCCAAATCTTATGTGTCTAATCCCCTAGAACTCAAGTCAAATTAGGTACCTAAAACAAAGGCTTAATTCTATTTTGTAGGCATACTCCTCCGGTGGACCATGTTGGGTGCTAGATAGTGGAAGCACCAATCATATGACCGGAGCGAAGAAAATGTTTGACTCCTTCCAACCAAATGAAAGCATGGGTGAAGGAATCACATTTGGTGACAATAGCAAAGGAGAGATTCTTGGTTTGGGTAAAATTGCTATATCAAATGATAATTCTATTTCAAATGTATTACTTGTGGATTCGTTAGGATACAATTTGTTATCCGTTTCACAACTTTGTAAATGGGTTACAATTGTCTCTTTACGGATAAGAGTGTAGAAGTCTCTAGAAGGCTGGATTCCTCTATTGCCTTTACGGGTCAACTAAAGGGCAAGCTCTATCTAGTTGATTTCACAGCTAGTAGAGTGGGGTCCGAGACTTGTTTAGTGGCAAAATCTAGCATGGGTTGGTTATGGCATCGCCGGCTAGCTCATGTTGGGATGAGGAACTTGGCCAACCTTCAAAGAGGACAACACATTCTTGGATTAACAAATGTTTCTTTTGAGAAAGACAGGATTTGCAGTGCATATCAAGCGGGGAAATAAGTTGGAGCCAAACATCCCGCAAAGAACGTTGTGTCAACTTCAAGACCACTTGAGTTACTACATATGGATTTATTCGGACCCAATGCTTACATAAGCATTGGAGGTAACAAATATGGTTTTGTAATTGTTGATGATTATTCTTGTTTCACTTAAGAGTGAAACCCAAGAAATCTTCAAGAAGTTTGCAAGAAGAGCTCAAAATGAGTTTGATGTGAAGATAAAGAGAGTGAGAAGTGATAACGGGACGGAGTTCAAGAACACCAATATTGAGAAGTTTCTTGATGAAGAAGGGATCAAGCATGAGTTTTCGGTTCCCTACACTCCCCAACAAAATGGGGTTGTGAAGAGGAAGAACCGAACGCTCATAAAAACCGCAAGAGCAATGTTGGATGATTACAAGATTTTGGAGAAGGAATATTAGGCGGAGGCGGTCAACACGGCATGTCATGCAATCAACCGCCTATACCTTCACAAGATTATGAACAAAACCGCCTACGAACTACTCACCGGTAAAAAGCCTAAGGTTGATTACTTTAGAGTTTTTGGATGCAAGTGTTTCATACTTAGAAAGAAATCCAAAAGCTCTAAGTTCGAACCGAAGGTTGATGAAGGTTTTCTTCTTGGTTATGGTACTAACGAACATGGATATCGTGTTTTTAATAAGACCACCGGTCTTACTGAAATAACGATAGACGTGACTTTTGATGAATCCGACGGCTCTCAAAAGAAGCAAATCAATATGGACATTGAAGGTAAGGAGGAGCCTTCTCACAAAGTGATAAAGAAGCTTGCAACTGGTGAAGTAAAACCCATTGAACAAGATGATGATGATGATGCACAAGTGCAAGTCCATCATGAACCATACATGCATCATGGGTCAACCGATGCCCATGGTGATGCTTCCACGTCAGGAGATGGTTATGATTCAAGAGAACAAGCAAATCAAAATCCACCACAAGTTGAAGAAAACAACCAAGATGATGATCAAGGGGGAGCTCTTGATGGAGTTTCTCTAACCGGCATTGACTATGATAGTGAAGATGACAGCCCAATTCAAAGAAGAACAACAGAACCTCACCCAAGAGCTCGTCAATCCATTGAACGGAACCATCCCGTTGAAAATGTGATAGGAGACATACGCAGTGGAGTGATAACTCGTTTTCGTTTAGCATCTTTTTGTGAGCATTATTTTTTTATTTCCTCTATGTTACCTCTTAAGGTATAGGATGCCTTAAAGGATGAGGATTGGTTGATGGCTATGTAAGAAGAGTTGGAAAACTTCACCGGGAATGAAGTCTGGTCCTTGGTGGAAAGGCCCAAGCAAAATATGATAGGTACCAAGTGGGTCTTCCGCAACAAAGAAGACGAGTATGGCGCGGTCACAAGGAACAAAGCACGGTTGGTTGCACAAGGTTACACCCAAATTAAAGGTTTGGATTTTAGGAAAACATATACACCGGTAGCTAGGCTTGAATCTATTCGTATATTACTTACCTTTGCTGCTCACCATGATTTCAAGTTGTTTCAAATGGACGTGAAAAGTGCATTCCTCAACGGCCCCTCTCCGAAGTGGTGTATGTTGAACAACCACCGGGTTTTGAAGATCCACATTATCACGACCACGTCTACAAGCTTCATAAGGCGCTCTATGGGCTCAAACAAGCCACTAGAGCTTGGTATGATTGTCTCAAGAAATTCCTTCTCAAACAAGGGTTTGAGATAGGAAAGGCCGACCCTACTTTATTTACTCACAAATTTAATGGTGATATTTTTATTTTCCAAATATATGTCGATGACATAATATTTGATAGTACTAATAAAGAGCTTTGTGAGCAATTTAGTAGGATTATGACCAAGAGGTTCGAGATGTCCATGATGGGAGAGTTGACCTTCTTCCTCGGTTTTCAAATCAAGCAACTCAAGAAAGGAACGTTTATTTGCCAAACCAAATACACTCATGACATGTTGAAGAAGTTTGGTATGGACAAGGCCAAGCCCATCAACACACCAATGCCAACTACGGGACATCTTGACCTTGACACGGATGGTAAAGCCGTGGATCAAAAGGTATATCGCTCCATGATTGGATCATTGCTTTACCTTTGTGCATCTAGGCCCGATATTATGCTTAGTGTGTGCATGTGTGTAAGATTTCAATCTAATCCGAAAGAATGTCATCTCATGGCCGTTAAGAGAATTTTTCGATATTTGGTGCTCACACCTAATCTTGGCTTATGGTATCCCAAGGGCTCATCTTTCACTCTACTTGGCTATTCCGATTCGAATTATGCCGGTTGCAAGGTAGAAAGAAAGAGTACATCCAGGACTTGCCAATTTCTTGGTAGGTCTTTGGTGTCTTGGAGTTCTAAGAAGCAAAACTCCATTACCTATCCACCGCGAAAGCCGAGTATGTGACGGCCGGCTCTTGTTGTGCCCAACTACTTTGGATGAAGCAAACCTTGAGAGACTTTGGTTACAACTTGTCCAAGATTCCACTCTTATGTGACAATGACGGTGCAATTAAGCTAGCCGATAACCCCGTCAACCATTCCCGCACAAAGCACATAGACATCCGTCATCATTTTCTTAGAGACCACCAAGCCAAAGGAGATATCGCTGTTCAACATGTTAGAACCGACAAACAATTAGCCGATATCTTCACAAAACCTCTAGATGAGTCAAGATTTTGTGCTTTGAGGCGGGAGCTAAATATCGTGGATTCTCATAACGTGGAATGAGATCTTGCATACATTGATTGGCCTAGCATTGGATAAAATGTTTACAAATCTCTTGTGTGCAACTTTCAAAATCTATTTTTAAATATCTCAAGCTTGACCATAGCTTTGTACTGATTTGATGAAATCTGGTCATGATTGAGAGGGTTCTAGTTCTCTATATGGTTCACCATCTGTTTAAAATTGCTTCCAGCCATTTTTTTGACCTAGCGGTAGTACCGCCGTTGCTACCGGTAGTACCGCTAGTTCAAAATCCGGCCTAACTCTACGCATTCGACTTTTGCCCAGCCTTGCCCACCAGTACTACCGGACCCAACCGGTACAACCGGTCAGACAGTTTGACAGCGGTACAAAGGGGCCGTCGGGTTAAAATGTATTTTTCATAACTTACCCCTTCACTTCTTCTCTTCCCCACCCGCCCGACCCGCTCGCCTGGCGACGCCGCCACCCGCCCGTCCGCCGCCCGATTTCCCTCCCCCTCCGGCCATTCCTCATTTTCTTTGAGGAGGAGCTTCTCCAAGCCTTGGAGATCGTCTTGGCGGTGTTCTTGAACCCCGGAAGGTCTTGGCAAGCGCGGATTCGGCCTCTTCACTTTGAGCACCGAGGTACTAGGGATTCATGGCCGATCTCCCAATGTACTTCGTTTTAGGCCATCTCCTTGCTCGTGCTAGTTGCCTATGGTGTATACATGCTTTGTAAATGCCTTTTATGCAATTTCCATGGTTGGTTGTGTCGATTCCCCGACGGATGCCTCGCGCGGAAGTACTACGGTACTACCGGTCCATGCGACCAGTACTACCGGTTGTGTTCTGCCGGCTTTGTCCGTGGTGGTTCGACCCTCCTCCTTCGTTGCGGCGTTTACACATGTGTCTAAGACTTCCCTGCAACTGTTTTGGCCTTTGCAGCATGTCGGAGCGTCGGCACAACCCCTCTCGCAATGCTCGTCCTCGTCCTCAAAGTTTGGGTGATGGAAGGATGACCGTGCAGGTAGTCAGCGTGCTCGACGGCGTAGCTCGAGCCGTGGGGAGTCCTCCCGTGGCAGCCGTTGTGAGGAGATTGAGGTACCTGCTATCCTCCTTGGTCATGGTGCCTCTCCTCATCACCACCGTGACATGGTGAACGGTGCTCAACCGGATAATGTGAGGGATGTGCAGAGGCTTGCTTTGACTGCAAATTGCAATGTTTCCCCTCCGCACATTGGTAATATGATTGCCACTCGGACCCTTGTTCCTTATCATGGCTTTGAGTCCATCTTTGATGAGGCTGATCAGATTACCTGCACCTCTACCAATGTTCCTCCGTCGTACGTGCCATCTTCTTCTGCAGATCCTCATGGCAAGAACAGATACATTCACTCACATCACATTGGTAATACCGTTGCACTCACATCACTTAGAAAAGTCCTTTGCTTCAGCCAACCTGACCTACCAGAAGTACCAAAAATATTGGAGTTTTAAACCGAAAGTATCCGTGCTATTTTCTCAGAAAGTCGAGATGTGCAAAGTTGAAGAAACTTTGTACTACCGGTAGTACCGATTCCCCAACCGGTAGTACCGGTGCTCTCCGGTAGCACCGTATTTTATTAAAATTATACTTCGAAAATAAGGCATATTTTCGCAAAGTCGAAGTCTCCGAGTTGGCGTAGTTGTGTACTACCCGTAGTACCGCTGGTGGTACCGGTAGTACCGGCTATATATATGTTTATTTTTAACCTAAGTCGAATACGTCTATGGCTGCCCAGTTTTGTACTACCGGTAGTACCGGTCTTACTACCGGTAGTACCGGTATGACTCCCTCTACACGTTCTGACACACGACAACGGTCATATTTGGTGAGGTACCGGTAGTACCGGTGGTTCCATCAGTACTACCGACAGTTATTCTGGACAGACCATATATATACCCCTCACCTCTCTCTTTTCTCTCTCTTTCGCCATTTCACTCATTCTTCACCTGAGAAAGAAATCTCCCAAGCACCAGCTCGCCTGCTCTCTCTCCCCCTTTGCTCCTAAACTTCATCCCCTCAAAGATTCGAGCTAGGGTCGTGAGATTAGAGAGTGAGAACTTCGATCTACGACTTGAGCACTTGGATTCCTCGTCTTGCCGGCTTGATTTGTGTTTGTTACTCTTCGGTTCTTGGAACCCTAGCCGGCTAGGCATTCTTCGTGGCTGCCCGTATTGCCTCATTTGTGAGGGCGCCCCGAAGTGTTTGTATTACCTTTGATTCTTAGTGAATATCTCAAGTTTACCTTCGTGGTTGCTTGAGGGAGGAAACCTTTGTGGTGACCTCAACATCGAGGACGTAGGAACTCCTTTGTGGGGATTACCGAATCTCGGATTAAATCGTGTGTCTTACTGTGGTGGTAGCATCGACTACCCTTGTTCTTGTGTTCTTCGTGTTCTTTATCCCTACCCTCAAAATTCATAGGTTAGAGAACTCGATCTATGATTTGGTACGGTGAAACGCCTCAAGAAGTTCAACACCTTTATCAGCAACATCAACAAAGGGGTGGTAACAATTGAATCTGAATTTAAAACTTATTTTACTCTGATTTTCATTTAGATTTCATAGTTTCGTAGGCTACCGGTAGTACCAGAAGTTTGCATCGGTAGTACTGATTTTTATACTTTGTACTAAAGGTAGTACCAGTGCTACTTCCGGTCCTACTACCGGTTGGTATTTAATTTCCGCATTTAAGTTTTAAGTTTCAGGTTTTTGATAATCGCATATTCACCCTCCCTCTAGGCCGATTAGATCCTCTCAACAGTGATACAGTAACCAACATGTACCGATTTTTCTGTACATGTTTCAGATATGTAAATGAACACACGGAAGACCCCAAATATTAGTAAGGTACTATGCAATATAGTATTTATCAGAATGGCATAGTGGCATGCGTCCAAACCCTTGAGATGAACCTGAATATGTGTGCCTAACTACCGAGCATTTGTCTCCGTGTGCCTGCTAGTCCTGAGGCACAACTCTGAACACTTCTTTTCTGTACTTCATCAACAAACAATGAATGCGACATTTGCTACATCAAGCAAAAAAAAATTTTAGTATAACCACTTCCATAGGATACTCCCTTGTAATCCATCTATCAGAAATGCAGAGATTCAGTCTCGCAAACTTATCAGGATGCTATATTAGTGCAACAAATTCGACTGTTTCCCAGAACAATAAAACGGTGCTAGAAACTGTGCCCCCAGATCTGAAGGTGTGTGCCACAGAGTCAGCGACAACTGTGTCTCCCAGTACCAGCAGGCTGCAGCGACATCGAAGGGGTGTGTCATCGCTTTTCCTGACTCCTCTCCCTCACTGGCCGCATGAATGTGTGACGAGATCGATGTGCCGAACAAGATCGGCATCCAACACGGAGTGAAAAGATCTCGCCAGTACCACGAGCCGCCGCCGAACCCAATCTTTGAATGACCTAGCGGCCTAGCCCCCAGTCCCAAGAACCCTAGAGAGCTAGAGGAGAGGGAAAGAACACGGCGCTTTACCAGAGAGAAGGTGGCGGGGAGCGTGGACGCCGGAGGGGAAGCGTTCACCGTCGCCGTTGCCGTCGAGGTGGTGGCTGTGCCGCGCCGTCGCCTCCTGCGCCCCTAGCTGTGCGGACGCGGTCGCGGACTCCGGTCGCTCGCGTCACGCACGACTTCGTTCCGGAGGTCAGGAGGTACGGATTCAATCCGGGCCGTTTTGTACGGGGGTAAATCCAAGCCGGGCCTGTTTTAGTTCCCAGCCAGGCCGAAACGAACACACAATTGAGCTGATGCCTAGATTGAAAACGGGCCTGTGCAATCCGGCTGGAACGGGCTCCGGAATGGGCCAATCCGGCCGAAACGAACGAGGCCGTAGAAGGCGCGGATGGGAACGCGAGCCGTTGGCCCATGTGCTAGAAAGCTGTCAGTTGCTTTGGCTGATGTTTCAGCGGAGAAGTTTCTGAAAACCGTTTAGATCGCTCGGACGCTATCAACTGTCAGCTTGTTCGTTTGAATTTATCAGCCAAACCAGCCAGTTATTCAATAGTATTTTTCTCTTATAAAAAAATCAGCAGCAGCCAGAACCAGCCAGCTAGAAACGACCAAGCGAACAGGGCTTGCAAGCTTTTCACCCCTAAAAAAAATGCAAGCTTTTTATATTCTTCGATAGGACCAACAAAGATTTGATGAAAATAATACCCTCCCTTTTTAAATTAGAGTATGTTTACGAGTTTTCTTAAACTCACGCTCTCTGAAACCTTATTTGTGAGTCAAACATTTAAATAAAAATCGTTCTATATATTTTCATTTCCAACAGTCCTCTTTATATTTGTGCGTACTCTGAAAAACATTCCCACTATATCTCTGGCTTGTAAGAAACCTAAAATAAAGGATAACAGTATTTACAGATATAATTCAAGGAATTGTTTAAAAAATTCATCAAAATCTATATATTCATATCAACAGGGAAAAATAAAAATATGCTATTAAAATAAAAATATGCTATTTTTTAAAGTCTCAACACACGCACACACACTACACACCACTTGTACAAACTTAAACTACACAAAAATTAGAAGAAAGCGTCCAAGATCGTTTCTTTTTACAAGAAAACAATTTATTATTAGCAGCAAGATGCTGCTAAGCAGAAGAACATCTCCTTTGGTATAGAGTTTAGAGCCTCCTTAAGAGGACAGCCATTTACATGAAATCATTGTTGCAAATTAAATGCTCATTGACATTAGAAACTAAAGTGTCTCTAAAAGCCTGCCCAGCAAGTATATGTATTGTAGCATTTTTTTTCTCTATTTATCTTGAGGACCTTCCCACCGGATCCTTTAACAATGTTTAGGAAATTCTGTGTAGAAGGTTTGATAGCCCAGTGTGGAGGTTTATCGTGTCTTGTTCCATTGAGGTAGGTTGCTAGAAGTTGGTTATCTGTCAGAAATGAGATCTTCTAGAGATCAGTTGTAGTTTCAGTCATAGTACACAACACACGCCCACACTATACACGCGTACCCCATATATCACATGTATAAGCAAAACTTAGGCCTGGTTTAGATTGCGAAAAAATTTCAACATGATAAATAATAACTTTTTTGTCTTATTTGACAAATATTGTCCAATCGTGGATCAACTAGGCTTAAAAGATTCATCTCGTGATTTCAAACTAAACTGTGTACTTATTTATTTTTTTTATCTACATTTAATGCTCCATATATGAGTCTAAAAATTAATATGATGAAAAAAGAGTAAAAAAACTTGGCAATCTAAACAAGGCCTTCCAACAAATCAGAACACCATGTAGACGAAGGACACTCTTTCGTGGCACCACTCGAAAGAGGTTATAGATTGTAAACACGAATAAATCCCGGTGGGAGATGCTGACAATGAGCACACCTGGCTGCCACCTTGAGTTGCTCTTAGAGAATCTCCTAGAGAACTCTATATGTAGCACTTTATCATAAAATATTAAAAAACAATAAAACATGCTTCGATAGACTCTCTAGTCTCTCCATCTTTTTTCTCTATAAAATCACATTTCTTACTCTCCAATTTTTGGAGAGGCTACATGGCTTTCTAAGAGCAGAGTCCACTCATAATTGTTACAAATAGAAAAATATGTTGGAAAAAATATCCTTTAACAACTTCTTCAATTGGTATCGTCTTCTGCTTACTCCTTTACCAAAATATAGAAAATATGATGGATATTCATAATTTATATTTCTAATGTTTGACCAAAATCTTCTCCAAAACGATTTTCTTTATAGGTATGGAAGTAGTGCAAATTAAATAGTCATTATGGCATTCAAACATGACCTTAATATTAAGACAAGATAGCATTCACAAGATAAGGTTTGTGTCTATGTTCATAAGGGTGAGCTTACTAGGCATATCTGAGTTATACTTGTAATCGGGAAATAAAACACCAGCTGCTTGTTACATTGGCATCTTGTGGCCTGAAGGTTGTTGACCTATTCAAGATGATGCTGTTTGTCCCGACAAAAGATGGATCAGAGCTTAGCAGGCCAACTGGAGGCTTTGTAGATTGCCACTGGCGTCCTCTGAGGGAGGCTCGGCAGCGGCGCCTCGAACCGAAGCACGCTGACAACCTGCCTGATGGATGGCCTCTGTTTGCGTTCGAACTGCGTGCACCAGAGCCCGGCCGCCAGCACACTTTCCATTTCCCGGGCGTTGAACTCTCCGTTCAGCCTTGGGTCGGCGGCGTCGAGGACCTTTCCTTTGCTGTGGAACTCCGACACGTGCCAAGCCAGGTGGATCACGGCGTCGTCACCAAGCACAAAGGCTGTGGGTGTGTCCCTGCCCGTGACGATGTACTCTGGATCTGGATCCATGTAACCCAACGTGCCAGCGAGCACCGTGGTGTACGAGCCTCCATGATCGGCGAACCTGGCGAGGCCGAAGTCGCCAAGCTTGGCGTTGAAGGACGCGTCCAGCATGACGTTGCTGGGCTTGAAGTCCCTGTGCACCACGCACTGCTCCCCGGCCTCCTCGTGCAGATAAAGTAGGGCTGAGCCTATCCCGAGCACGATGTCGTGCCTGGTTGTCCACGGGAGCACGACGTCCACGGCGCCGTACAGGTGTGTGTCAAGGCTGCGGTTGGGTACCAGCTCATAGACGAGGAGAAGCTCGCCGCCGCCGTGGCACCAACCGACGAGCTCCACCAGGTTGTGGTGCCTGAGGCGGCTGATGGTCCTCACCTCCGAGATGTACTCCTTCCTCCCCTGCTTCGAGCCCTTGGACACCCTCTTGACAGCCACATGACGGTTCATCTCCTCCAGGAATCCTTTGTACACTGGCCCAAAACCACCTTCACCAAGCTTCTGGCTGTCCGAGAAGTTGTTAGTGGCATTGGCGATTTCTTCGTAGCGAAATCGCTTTGGCCCGGTCCCTTTCTCGAACTCATCCTCAATCTCAATCTCGTCTTCAGGGAGTGTGTGGCTTTTTTTTTTGCCGTTGCCGGAGGAGGCACGCCGTCGTGAAGCCTAGAATTATCAAGAACGAGACACCCAAACCAACGGACATGCCAATGGCAACGCGTCTCTTGGACGAAGGTGAATGTCGTGTGGGCAGTGAAGATCCTGGTATGTTGCACGAGGTAAGTTTCTTGCCTCTTGTTAATATATATATAGCCAGCGCAAAAGCTATACATAGTGAATATGAATAAAAAATTCAGAGTGTCGCAATCGGTCAACAGTGATCGTCATCCTCCTGATGACCATGCAACGACGGCAGGTCGCCATCCTGCAACAGTAATACCATATAATTGAAGTCTTCACGGCGAAGGACTCTCAGAAGATAAACGCGAAGGACGATGAGTCATTCACGAAGGACAACCAGATAAGCATAAAGGACGCTGAAGACTTATCTGCGAAGGACGCCAGGCGATAAGCGTGATGGACGCTCCAGAAGCCTCCTTCAGCTCTATAAAAGAAGAAGCCGGGCATCCGCATTGAAGGGAGAGAGAGACACACACACACACAAACACACACAGACACACATCGAATCAGCTCACACATCGCATCGGCACCAGAACTACGAAGACCACCATCACCCACACACTCCACTTCCACCATGAAGCCATGATCTCAGAAGTACTCTGAGGAATCATCCACCATAATAGTAGCACTCCACTACAACCACTGTATTATCCCACTATAGTTGTAAATTAGAAAATAAGGAAGCTCACCGACTTCCCGTGCTTGTAAGGTAATCAAGGTTTGTGCTAAGTGCTTGGGGCTTTCCGAAAAGGAAAGCCGTATGTAAGCTTGTTTGTTTTAATAGAGTAGATTGAGCTTTGAGTATCCCTACTTTCCTATGGCCATCCAAGTAGGTTTGAGTCTATTTCATGGACCCTATAGGAGAAACCTCTGTGCGTATTGTTCTTGTATTGTTCTCGTGTTAGCCCAGGTAGCGGCGTTTTTAGAGAACTCTGAAAGAACTCTGAGTCACAGAGAAGTGTTCCCTTCGGGTGGAACTGCCTGGGGAGACGATAGATGTCTTAACGTTCTGCTTCACGACGTAAAATGGCTGTAGAGGGATAGGATTAGCTACTTCTGCTTCTACAAAGCGAGCTAGTGATGCATACGGTGAGTACCGAGTAGGACACACACAAGCATAATTACACGACCGGCTGAAATAGTTTGGTCTCGCCAGCCTTGCAAAGATCCTGATAATCACGCGCGTATATAATTCCGCATACACTGAATATTCGCTAATCGCGATCAGAATAATCACGCATCACTCTAATAATCAGCATCACGTGTAATTAATCGCGCGCGTCGCTTTCGTTCAGCATATTATATTCGACCACATAGTGCCCAATAGTGGTGAATACTGTTACCCATTGAATATTTAAATATCCTGCACAGGCATCGAATAGCACCCGCATAGTGTGCTCTAATATTTAATAATTTGTGTGCATCACGTGTAAGCACCCATGCACTATTCATATTCTCGAATTTGAATAGTAACCGCAGAATTTGAATAGCAAAGCGAATAAATTTTAAATTTGACCATGAAGCCATGATCTCAGAAGCACTCTGAGGAATCATCCATCATAATAGTAGCACTCCACTACAACCACTGTATTATCCCACTATAGATGTAAATTAGAGAATAAGGAAGCTCACCGACTTTCCGTGCTTGTAAGGCAATCAAGGTTTGTGCTAAGTGCTTGGGGCTTCCCGAAAGGGAAAGCCGTATGTAAGCTTGTTTGTTTTAATGGAGTAGCTTGAGCTTTGAGTATCCCTGCTTTACTATGGCCATCCATGTAGGTTTGAGTCTATGCTATAGACTCTATAGGAGAAACCTCTGTGCGTATTGTTCTTGTATTGTTCTCGTGTTAGCCCAGGTAGCGGCGTTTTTAGAGAACTCTGAAAGAACTCTGAGTCACAGAGAAGTGTTCCCTTCGGATGGAACTGCCTGGGGAGACGATAGACGTCTTAGCGTTCGGCTTCACGACGTAAAATGGCCATAGAGGGATAGGATTAGCTGCTTCTGCTTCTAAAGAGCGAGTTAGTGATGCATACGGTGAGTACCGAGTAAGACACACACAAGCATAAGTTACACGACCGGCTGAAATAGTTTGGTCTCGCCAGCCTTGCAAAGATCCTGATAATCACGCGCATATATAATTCCGCATACACTGAATATTCGCTAATCGCGATCAGAATAATCACGCATCACGCGTAATTAATCGCGCGCATCGCTTTCGTTCAGAATATTATATTCGAGCACATAGTGCCCAATAGTGGTGAATACTGTTACCCATTGAATATTTAAATATCCTGCACAGGCATCGAATAGCACCCGTATAGTGTGCTCTAATATTTAATAATTTGCGTGCATCGCGTGTAAGCACTCGTGCACTATTTATATTCTTGAATTTGAATAGTAACCAGTATTTTGAATAGTATCATGAATTTGAATAGTAACCGCAGAATTTGAATAGTGAAGTGAATAAATTTTAAATTTAAATTTCGAGCCTGAGTTTTTGGCTCTAAATAGTGTACCTTTTATAATAATATACTATTTAATTTATACTGTGTGTATCAGAGACAGGTTAATAAAATTCAAGTTTGAGGGTTTTATTAAGTAGTAAAAATTGAAAAGTTACATTATCTGAATTTAGAAGTTAATACAGGAAAGTCTGTTAAGACTAAAGAAAATATAAATATCAAATGCAGACTGAATAGCTCTGAAGAACATATTTGGCATACTTCACACGGGCAGATAAATTTAATTGTAGACTTAATATACAATTTTTATATATCTTGGGGAAAAAGGCAGGACGACTTAGAATTAAAATTTGAGAGTCTTCAAAAAGAGCATAAGCATTTAAAAGATCAATATTTAGCAATCAATAATAAGTTAGAAATAGCCTTACAAGTTTTGGAAGAAAGTAAATTTTCTCTAGGAAGAATTAGCCAAAATAGTGACTATATTAAAACGAATAGAACCTATCTAGACAAAAAAATTTGAGAATACCAGTGGACATAATAAAGAAATTGTGTTATCATCTGCAGAAATAGTAGAATTTAATAGACCATTAAATTCAGATAAATGGCAGTATCTGAAGGTAACTCTAGGAGAGACAAGTCACTCCAAGTAGTGAATAAAGACATAAGACCTTTAGGTTTTATGGATAAAATAAGAGGATGTGATGATGTTGATACTTTGGAAGAAATGGTAGATGTAGAAAGAGATCTTGAAAGATATCAGAAAGATACTTTAAGAAAGATAAAACCTCAACAAATATATCAAATGGATTGGTTTGAAAATAAAAATAGCCTATACAGAATATCCAGAGAAGTTGAATTAAGTGTTTTATCTGATCCTGTTCAGTTAAGCATTGTAAATAAGCAAATTGAGCATGGGTTAAAATATTCTGGATATAAATATATACATCAAGGAATGTATATTATAGGAATCAAAGGAATGACAAGGAAAAAGTTAGGAACAGAGGTCTTAATAACTTTGCTAGATAAGAGATGGGATTCGATAAATAAAGCAGCATTAGGATTTTTAGAAGGAGATATGAATGAAAATATGCTAATAACATATATAGCTCCAGATTTATTAATGCCAGTAAAAGAATTCATAGAGAAGATGGCTTTTGGTTTTCAGACTAAAGGCTATGAAGATTTTAAAGGAACAAACTTAATTGTAAGCATAGAATTTTTAGGCAGGTTAACTAATAGAAGTGAAACTAAATATAAGATAAATGTGAATAATGTAATAGAAAGCATGCAGTCTAAAGGAATAAAATTTATGAGTCCTCTAAGAATAAGTTCTGAAAAAAGAGCGGGTGAAGAATGGAATATAAGTGCTTTGATAGAGCCAAAGATTTTAAAGCAACCCAAAGACTATATAAGTTATGAAAATAAAAGTGGATCAACTAGTATAAAGTTTGTAGGCTATGAAGAACGAAGCTTTGATGACTTAGAAATATCTAATTTAGAAGTAAAATCAGTAGAGAATAGAAGGAATAGCATATGTGAATTTATGGATAGTTTAGATATAGATAATGAGATAAAACATTATGAGCAAAAGATTAAAGAAATTTCTGAGGAATATTTTAGAAATGGTATAAGTAAATGGCCTGCTATAAGAGAAAAAGAAATTTACTTCAGACAACAAATATTTAGACTATGGAAGATTAAGGAAGATAGAAAGCTAAATAGCAAGAAATTTAGTATTCCAATAAAGAAGTATGAAGCTAAGCCAAAACCAATAGAAGTTGATAATAACAAAGTTCAAAAAGAATTAGTTGACAGTAAACTTAAAAAGATAGATAAAGACAATGACATAAGCGAAGAAGAGCAATGGGAGATTAATGATAATTTGCTATTAGAAAGTTATAAAGAAGAAAATGATGATGATATAATTGAGATAACTAGAACCAACTCTGTAGATTCTATAAAACCTTTAGAGTATGAAATACCACATAGAAAAGATATTGCTATAGAAGCAATGAATATGGAACTAGATCCAAGTGCATCAAAGAGAAAACGTGGCCCAGATATAAAAGTTGAAGAAGAAACAGAAAGACCATTTAGAAGTCAAGGAAGATGGCCACCAGAAAAAGAAGAAACCACATATAATTATATACCTAGACAATATACACATATGGGATCAAAAAGAAGAGATTTTGAAAAGAAGGTTCAATTTTAGAATTCTAAAAGTGATGGTGCTATATTAAATTTAGCAGCACATGACCCTATAGATTGGCCAAATATTATCAGCATATGGAAAGGGTTAATAGTGCAAAAATATATACAAAATTAATATAATATTAGAAATAGAGTAGAAGATATGATTACTTATTTAGAAACATTTTTAGGTGAATCAGTTAAAGTCTTATGGGAGCAATGGATAGAAGCTTTTCCTGTGTTCTATGAGCAACTAAAAAGAGCTGAAAGTAACCCATATAATTTTGCAAATATCATATCAAGTATTATAATAGGTGAAGACCCTGAATTAGGATATACAGTTTTACAAAATGAAAGACTTAGAGAGTTAGAAAAGCTATCACTAACAAACTGGAAAAAAATTAAAGAATTTTCTCAGCATTATTTATATAACGCCTCAACTGCTAAGCAGGGTTATAATCATGGAATTATTGAAAAATATTTCCATAAGTTGACAGATCCTTTAGGATCTATGATATATGAAGAATATAAAAAAGAAACAGATGGTAAAGAATATAATATCTCACAGGCTATAACATTTGTGTTTAAACAACTAAGAAAGATATGCATGAATATTCAAGCTCAAAGGTCGATGAAGCAATCTGATTATAATTTTTGCAATAAAATAGTTCAAATACCATTAACATATGGAGAAGAGAGATCTAGGCGTAAGAAATATTTTAAGAAATATAAAAAAGATAATATGAGAACAAAGAAGCGCTATTTTCTACGAAGGTCAGATAATAGAGCTCCGTTTTTACATAAAAGAAATGTTAGAAGATATAATCCTAGAAGGAATTATGATAGTACTTATAGATGTTTTATTTGTGATTCACCAGATCACTTAAGCAGAACTTGTCCTAATAGAGATAAGAAGAGGTACTCTAATAAACAAGAAGAACAAGAAAAGGTTTTTATAATAGATAGTGTAAATGAAAACATTTTAGTATGTGATGATGATATAATGGATGATGAATCAATATATTCAATTATAGAGACAGATGAGATTGAATATGATGAAGAAAAAGATTCAAGCGATGAAGAATTAGATTTAATCGATGAGTTATCTGGTTTAAAGATAGAAATGATGGATATTATAAAAAAAAGATAATACTATAACTGAGATATGCTTACTTTCATCTATTTTTGCACGAATGAATATAAGGTGTGTATTCTGCATATATTACCAAGATCCAGGAGAAAGAGCAACATGCAGTATATGCCAAGGGCAAGCATGTGTGCTATGTCTAGAACAAAAAGAAAAAGAAAATAAAACAATAGTGAATACAAGTTATGAGGATAATAAGTTGGCAGAAGTAGAAAAGTTAAAAGAAGAAGAAAGCAAAAATATAACGAATATTCCACAAGAGTTTCTTGTGCCCAGATTAAGTTTTAAAACTGATCTAATCTTGTCATATTTTCCACAAGAAATTAGAGATTTAATATGGAAAAAATATGCTGAAAGGCACTACAAAACCTTTCAAGACATACAAAATTACTTCATGAAGATATATGAAGTGAAAGAAAGGAATTTAGGAATAACTGTTACTGCAAATACCTTTCCCTTAATTCATATTGATGAAATACTTATTGTCAAGCCTCATCAAAGATTTATAATACTCATGGCTGACATAGACTTGAAATATTTTAGAAATATACAAAGAAATGCCAAAGATGATATAACATTGCAGACCATTATTGATCATGGGCTAATCCATGATATATATGGTACGCTTGAAGAAATTCTTAAATCTGATCTTGGAAAGGCTATTAAAGAAGCATGCAAGAAGCTAGCCTGTATCCAAGGTAAATATAAGATTAAATTCTGTTCCAATCCACCAAGATTTACTAAACCAATAAGGCCAGCTACTCATGATATATATATATATATTAAAAGGTCAATATAGACTCCCCAGAGTATGGAGAATTAAGGAGAAATATGAAGAGTTATTTACTAAAAAGATAAACCATGATAATTGGAGAATATTCAGTGAAGCAAAAGAATTAGAAGAAAATATTATGTTTAATTCAAATTATCATATGGTATATCAAAATAAAATAATAAAGGTGTTCTTACGAAAGCACTATACTAGGTATAGCATAATACGACGAGGAATTGGAAGATTGATTAAGCCTGATTATGGTGAAGAATGTGAGCTGAGAAAGCAATGCAGAGATTTAATGTCGCATTATGAAATATCTCAGCCTGATGATTCAGATATTGAAGAAGATAGTGACTAAATACGAAGAGTCAGAGCAATTTAGGATTTATATCAGCAAATATATATGTTCTCTATGTTGATAAGGTGTTATCAACAATTTGGCCCGGGGAAGAATATCATACACATTTGCCAGAGTTTTGATTAATGTTTGCAACATTAATCGTTCGGGCGTGGAAGACCATACCCATACACTTGAATAAACTTGAATATTAACGAATGAAAACAGCCAGCGCAACAGCCAGCGCAAAAGCTATACATAGTGAATATGAATAAAAAATTCAGAGTGTCGCAATCGGTCAACAGTGATCGTCATCCTCCTGATGACCATGCAACGACGGCAGGTCGCTATCCTGCAACAGTAATACCATATAATTGAAGTCTTCACGGCGAAGGACTCTCAGAAGATAAACGCGAAGGACGATGAGTCATTCACGAAGGACAACCAGATAAGCGTGACGGACGCTCCAGAAGCCTCCTTCAGCTCTATAAAAGAAGAAGCCGGGCATCCGCATTGAACACGCACGAAAAGAGACACACACACACACACAGACCACCATCACCCGCACACTCCACTTTCACCATGAAGCCATGATCTCAGAAGCACTCTGAGGAATCATCCACTATAATAGTAGCACTCCACTACAACCACTGTATTATCCCACTATAGTTGTAAATTAGAGAATAAGAAAGCTCACCGACTTCTCATGCTTGTAAGGTAATCAAGGTTTGTGCTAAGTGCTTGGGGTTTCCCGAAAGGGAAAGCCGTATGTAAGCTTGTTTATTTTAATGGAGTAGCTTGAGCTTTGAGTATCCCTGCTTTCCTATGGCCATCCAAGTAGGTTTGAGTCTATTCTATGGACCCTATAGGAGAAACCTCTGTGCGTATTGTTCTTGTATTGTTCTCGTGTTAGCCCAGGTAGCGGCGTTTTTAGAGAACTCTGAAAGAACTCTGAGTCACAGAGAAGTGTTCCCTTCGGGTGGAACTGTCTGGGGAGACGATAGATGTCTTAGCGTTCTGCTTCACGGCGTAAAATGGCTGTAGAGGGATAGGATTAGCTACTTCTGCTTCTAAAAAGCAAGCTAGTGATGCATACGGTGAGTACCGAGTAGGACACACACAAGCATAAGTTACACGACCGGCTGAAATAGTTTGGTCTCGCCAGCCTTGCAAAGATCCTGATAATCACGCGCATATATAATTCCGCATACACTGAATATTCGCTAATCGCGATCAGAATAATCACGCATCACTCTAATAATCAGCATCACGCGTAATTAATCGCGCGCGTCGCTTTCGTTCAGCATATTATATTCGAACACATAGTGCCCAATAGTGGTGAATACTATTACCCATTGAATATTTAAATATCCTACACAGGCATCGAATAGCACCCGCATAGTATGCTCTAATATTTAATAATTTGTGTGCATCACGTGCAAGCACCCGTGCACTATTCATATTCTTGAATTTGAATAGTACCACGAATTTAAATAGTAACCGTAGAATTTGAATAGTGAAATGAATAAATTTTAAATTTGAATTTTGAGCCCGAGTTTTTGACTCTAAATTGTGTACTTTTATAGTATACCTTAATTTATACTGATATATATATATATTAACATAATAACAGAGCATTTTCTATAACTGTGGGCAGTGGCGGAGACAGGGGAGCCAAGGGGGGCCATGGCCCCACCCAATGTTTGTTACAAAATACTAGTACTTCTGTGTATTTACATGTATACGTATGCTAGTATACGAGCTCAAGTACCGATCCGTTGTCCGTAGCCTCATCTGATCGTGCGAGGGCCGAGCCGCCTAGGGCAATATATACGCTCATCGTGATTTGCGTTCACAATCCTGCCTGCTGCACCGCATACTGCAGTGCCGCCGGCGACGGCGTGACGCCACACCCGCCCCGTCGCCCGGCGTAAACGCACCTACAATCCGTCACTATCCGCACCTCCAAGACTCCGTTCAAGACTCCAGGCTCTCCGTGACTCCGTCGTCTTCGATTCAATCTGTAGTCAGCACGTAGGTATGCAGTATGCTAATTGGCTAATGTTTCGATGAATCTTTCATAAAAAAAAGTTTAGATGGATCAAGACCAAGATAACTTTAAGTCTTCGAAAAAATTAAAGTGAAACATGTTAATTCCTTCAATCATTTGTTATGCTTATTGTAATACTTTTCATCGTAGATTTGTCACAACATATATAATTCATTATTTAGTAGAGATTTTGGTGTTTTGATCCATGATTGAGCTCCCTCTCTGTATAGATAATTTTAAAATTTATATATATTTGATTATCTGGTTCCTTTATATATAATTCCTGGCTCCGCCGCTGAGCGTGGGCTTCGATAAAGCAACGAGACACGCGTACCTGCTGGAACCGGCGCCGTCGGCACCGTAGGTGGCAGAGTGACGTCGAACGCGCCCACCTGATACCGCAGGTAACAGCTGTAACCCCTCAGGGCTCCTGTGGTGTTGTAGGGAAACAGGCTCCACAGCTTGGTGGCGTAGTTCGAGATACACCCGCTGCACTCGCTGGCGTTGAGGTCCCTTCTGCACTGCGCCAGGCCGTACATCCTGCCCTTCTGCGGGCCTGAGTACGGCGTGCTGTCGTTGGAAATCCGCAGCGGCGAGGTGACCACGCCGCCGGCGAGCTTGCTCATCAGGGGCACCCAAGCCTTGTGCACTGGGTCCGAGTTGTTAGGAGGTGTAAGGGGGTTTACCGGGATGTATTCGAGGTCCGCGGTGGCGGGAATCGGCGCGGCTGAGTACCGGAGCACGCACGCGACATAGGCTGCCTTCACGTCCCGGCTACCCGGGCACGCCATTGTGATCCCCGCGGGTGCCCTAGTGAGGCACTTTCGGCACTCCGTCGCGTTGCGGTCCGCGAAGCACATGATGAGGCCGAACACTTCGTCGGGGGCAGCCCCGGTGCTGCCCTTGTAGAACCACCCGTTGGCGCCGGACGCCCCAGGGAGCGTGGCCAGGAGCTGGTCCATGTTCATCTTGTATTGGCTGCCGCCCGTGTAGTTGCCCTTCGTCGAGCAGGATACAAACGCGGGATCATCGGCCGCTACCAAGAGGAAATGCATGGCGGCCAGGAGAAGAAGGCGGGAAGCCATACGACCTTGCCTTTTCTATTCCTTGATCAATTCTTGCATCACAAATGGATCTGTTGTGGTGACTTGGTGCACAGATGCTGGAACCTGAATTGTGTTAAAGCAGCTAAATATCCAGAGATTCAACTGTCGAGGAACGGAAACAAATGCTAGCTAGCTTCTTGTAGGGCAGAGTTGAGGAGCCTCGGCATTTGTTGTTCTGTTGGCGTTGGGCATGACCTTCGTCGGCCGCCGTGCACGTGTAGATGTCCCGTGACGATATTTCCGATCACTCCCTAGTAATTTTTAATAAAATATTTTCAGTATATATCCCCTTCGTCCATCCCCTCTCGCCCCGTACACGGTCATTTCCCTCTTTGGGTGAGGGGTCACAGGTGGTTCCGTCATCCCTTGTAGTATTTTCCAAGGTGAACAAAATTCTGTGATTTTTATAACATTGACTGTGACGCGGTACGTGGTCTTTCCCCTCTTTAGAGGGGATGGATCATAGGTGATTCCGTCGTTGGAGTGTTTTCCAAGATGAAAAAACTTGTCTCATTGTATGGGCTATGTCATGTTCTCTATGCCGGCACTATTGCTGAGGACAATATATGTGTATAAAGGTTATTTGGATCCTCACTAATCTTCATGGTTCAGTCATGTCTTTTAGTGGCGGATTTAAGTTTGGTGCTCATCACTTGATCAGATCGCCGACCAGCCGATGGAGCTTTTCTTCATTAGATTTGGATTTGGCTCAAGCTTATATGCTGATTTCGTCATTTTGGTGCACTACTACGCTCAGGCTTTCTAGGAACGGGCAAACGGCTGGTGAGCCACTGTAGAACCAGCAGGGCTAGCCGCCCTTTTACCTCTAGAACTAATTATCACAATCCGTAGTTTTTAATATCAGTTTTTGTAGAGAACAAATTTTATTAGCACTTGCGCGAAGATCAGTTGTGACAAAGTACCATGACCTATCCTGCTCTAAAAACTTCTTGCCGCACTTATCATGCCATGTCCTCTCCTTTGCTTCTCCTTATTGCAAATGGCTATGGAAATGCAAGTATCAGCCAAAACATAGAGTGTTATTTTGGCTTCTAATTATGGACAGGCTCAGCACCAGAAACATAATTAGGAGGAAAAATATGCAATTGGACTCATATAATTGTGCTCTATGCAATGAATTGGTGGAAGAATCGACTGATCATCTTTTTCTAGATTGTCCATTTGCAAGAATGTGTTGGGACATAATATCTATTGATATACTCTTGAATAGCAACTTCCCAGAGATTTGTTCTACAATGTGGACATAGCTAGACTCTCAGTTTTTCATGGAGGCCATAGTTCTTATGTGTTGGACAATTTGGTCGGCAAGAAATGACCTCATCTTCAAAGGAATCAGTCTAAATCTTGTTGATTGCAAAAGTATAATTGTCAGGGAACTTATACTTGTGCAGCATAGAGTAAAGCCTGGTTAGGAAAATCTACTTTTGTCATGGATTCAAAGTCTGGTTTAGAGTTTATCCTTATGTGGTTTTTTTTTTCTTTCTTTGTTTATTAGACTGCTCTCTCCCTCCCTTGTCCCCTGCTATCTTTATTTGTAAACTTTGTACTCCATGAATAACTATAGGGGCCTAGGCCCCTCCAGATTCATAAAAAAAACATGTTTAGATGAGATCGCAAAAAATGTCCTCTCCTCTCCTTTGCCTCTTTCTTTTCTCTTTCTCATATTATTCACTTTGTCACTCACTCACCTAGCGCCAGAGATGGTTAAGGCCAAGCTGGGCCACGCCTCCCCGCCCAATGGGATTTTCCTTCCCTAAATAGTACTCCTACCAAAGAACCTTCTAAAACACGTACTAGAGCAAACTTTTCATCAGCATTAATTTTTGAATTTTGAGCTACTGGAATGTAATAGAACCCTAAGCCTTTCACTGCATACCCACAGAGAATAGCATTTGTAATTTTTTTTTTACATTCTGGCGAACCTTGGACACATGATCCCCAAAACAAATTTCACAACAAAGAACAAGGTGCATTCATGAGTTGTATGTCCCTTGGTGCGACAACGATAATAAAATGGCTTGCCTTTTTTCTGGTAATATGCTCTTTAAGATGAGCATCACCGGTGATAATACTATTACCATCCTCAAGCTAGAAAATACGAGTTTTTATATGTCTGCCATTGCCTAACAAGTGATAATATTTTGTGTTAGCATCTCCTTCTAGCAGGTGTTTCACTTTAGCCCTCTGGTACCACTTGAGTTCTTCCTCTCTAAGCAACTCAGCGAGCCTTTCATGTAAGACGTGCTTAAGGTCTCGTTCAGATTCATTTAGCAATTGATTCTCGGCCTTTTTGTCTAGCTCATCTAATTTATTTAAAAGAGTAGCTTTTCTTTCTTATACACACCACTCATATGCTTCGCCTATCCTCAGAGATGCTGACGTAGTCTTCTAATTTTTTTTTTTTTTTTTGCCATCTAACAATTGGTGAGCCAGACGCTAGAGTATTCTGCCAAATTGTTCATCACGGTGTTTTGCCGGCATGAGCATGGGAGGGGAGAAGAAAGGCGGTGGACATGTCCTCAGTGGGGTTCATGTCGGTCGTCGTGGACGACGGCTCATGCTCGTTCCATCGACGCGTCAGGTTCTTCTTCCCGCCCCGGAGCCAATTGAGGAGGAAGATGGCGACGAGGCTGAGCGGCATGCTGCACAGGGTCGTGACGAGCTCTCGGGGATGGTGGCGGCGGTTGCAGCAGTGTGTACAGGCCCGAAGCCGGTACATGCTATTCAAGCCAAGGAGTCAATTGATCGGCTCGGGGCGATCCAAACGAAGTTCATTCATCGCGCTCAGGCAGTCGGTTTCTCAGTCGGTTTCTCAGGTCCATTCTGATTCTGTCCTGAAATTGACAATAGTTCTTTTGACATTTAACTTGGTGGCGGATCAATGGCCAAAAATATCCGATTCTCTCTCTTATGGTACATCTGAATCAGCCTTCTCTTCTGCCAAGAGAATGAGTACTTTGAGAAACACTGTCGTCTTAAAAAAGACAAAAAAAAAAACACGTGAGCTTTTGGCCAGCCCAGCCCCACTAGATGATGGCTTTTTTATTAGGCAAACTTTGTTATTTTCGAGGTCACACAAGCTTAGGTGTTGCTGAAGGATGAATGGTTTGTAAACCATGCTTCCATTTGCCAGAATATTCAGATTAGGATTCTATTGAAAGCCCTTCCGCAGTGTACGTTAGAGTAGTGCTTGAAAAGGCGAGTTTGTTTGGGCTTCAAACCACACACTGTAGCATTCGATGCCTGCATATAGAAACTTGGTTTTTTTGGGAGCAGAGTATGAACTCTATTCTCTTATACTCCCTCCGTTTCAAAATGTTTGAAACTTGCGCTTCCTGAGAAACAACTGCTGATAATTTTTTATTAAAAAATATTAATATTTTTAATACATAATTAGTATCATTAGAAAGATCTTTGAATCTAGTTTTTTAATAAATTTATTTAGAAATATAAATATTATATACATTTTGTATAAATCGAGTCAAACTTATGGCATGAAAACAAAAAACGATGTATATTTTGGTACGGAAGGAGTAGTTGTCTTAAGTTATAATTTTTATAATGTAAGTAAATTTATAAGAAAGAACGCCAAAGGTTATGATTGTAAATAAGTATCATTAGATACACCATGAAATATATTTTTATAATATGTTTTGTTTAAATATAAATATGTTGCCCATTTTTTCTATAAAACAATTTTTTTTGAAAAACTTAAGACAAACTCTAGAAATTAATTCATTTAGGGACAGCATGAGTATATCACTAAATGCATTCATAAAATAAACACTGGGGTATATTATATACCACTAAATGTATTTATAAAATAAATACAAAATACGGACATTCATGCCGAGTCTAGACTTCCTTGGTGGATAGGTCCAGAGTCGTGAAATGAGCGCGGGACAATGAGGTCTTGGCCAATCTTTTATTCTTTTAGCAAATAGCATGCACAGAACGACTCAGGAAGATTTGCAAGTAGAGAGCAGACCTTGCAGGGAGTCAGGGACCATCTGCATATTATATGTTTCTTTTTCTGTCTACAACAGATTTACTGTTCCAAACCTATATATGAAGAACTACTAATACAAGGGATAAGAGAGACCAGTTGTACATGGTAGAGCATGCTGCACCCAGAGCGAAAGCAGCTTTCATGCCACTTGAGAATAGAGCACGATGGTGTGCGTGCAGGCTGCCTCCTACAGAGCTGGTGGACTAGGAGCACAGGCGACGACGATTCGAAGTGCTTGACAAGCATTATGGTTCCAGCTTCAAGGAGACAACACGGGACTTCCTGTTCTGCTTGGCCGCCCTCACGAACACTATGGAGAGGCATGCCGGCGCCCACCATGGCCTGCGGACTTCTTGCTCCCCTTTGAGGCAGGCGACTGGATTTTACAATCAGCATTAGTCACACCAAACTTCGTTCAGAGTTCAAGCAGGGACTTTCAAAGAATTACATATAGATAAAAGCATGATATCTCAAAATTACAAACAACTCCTCAAAAACTCACTTAAGGGTGCTTAGCATTCATGGCAAAACCTCGCTAATCACTATGCTGAACATATTAGATTCACACCGTGAAACTATCCAAAACAGGAAGAACCAAAATAGTAGCTTCAATCACAAACCCTATTTGCTTACAGTCTCTCCTTGGTACTCTCAAAGTGCTATAGCGTCAATGTTACCATTATCAATATCAATGACTGCAGCATTCTGAAGAGGTCGGTCCATAACTCGGTACGCGCACTGAAAAATGACTGCAGCATTCTGAAGAGATCAGTCCATAACTAGGTAGGCACACTGCATTTGTTGAAGTGAGTAATACTGAGGCCTAACCGCCTAAGTTTCATAGCTGACCTTCGAACAATATCCCACCTGGTCTGGCTTGTTCTTATTATGTCAAATGGACCACTACAGAATTCTCTTTTCTGACTATATCCAGTATTGTTTGTGGCAGCTCTTAACATCATTCTTTTCCATTTCACATGTACTTTATGTATAATAGTGGTTAAAACTTCCAAGGTTTGATGCAAAAAGCTAAAACGTCTATTTTAGACCAGATGTAGTGCCATATATGTTTCGTAGTGGAGTCATGATTAACTCAAGTCTCAAACGGTAACTTGGCAATGACACTCTATATGCACAAAACTTTAGCAAAAGAATTAGCTAAGTCAATCTACATAACTGAGCAACCGAGCAATGAGCTTTTACCACTTCAAAGCCTAGTATTTTGGCTGCTTTCACAAATGCCAAAAAAGATGCATCAGTGAGAGGAAACGAAAATTTCTTTTCAACAGACTACTTTGCATGTTATTATAAAGTCAAATGGAACCAAATGAGAAAATTAATATATATGGAGCAGCAGAACTATTATAAAGTAGAACACAGAAGAAATGGGTTACAGATAGAGTCCTTGATTTGAAAGGCTAAACAAGAAAAATAATTATGCAAACCTTTAATGTGCCTCAACTCTTTGCACAGTGTGATAAAGTCTCCCCACTTCATATGGCACCGCCTAATAAAGCGCAGAATCTGCTCAGTAGTAAACATGGACAAGCTTTCTAGATATTCTCCATTGACACCATTTTCTTCAAATACTTGTCTGTAGCCACCAAGATTTATTTCTTCCAGCCATAATCCAACATCCTGAAAGAAAATAGTAACCTTATTAGGTGAATAGTCAAACATCTTGAGGTTACAATATAGCCTTGAACTCTTTCAAGGGACCTACCAATTGTTGTCATAATAAACTAAAAGTACTATGCTATGCTGGCCCAACTATGGTTCTAAACTATAAAAGCTTAACACACGACAAAATTCTAGATCAGAAACTCCTGAAATTCAAAGATGATATTGTATTAAACTGCAACCAGATATGCTGAATCAAAATCAAGAAACATACCAATGGCAAGAGAAGAAAAAAAAATAGCAATGATATGGATGCCAGGTTGTTAAGTGACACTAAATGACTTATCCAACTATGTAAAGCACTAAAGCCTTTTGTACTTGAGCAAAAGATGATGTGGTGTAATAAAAAAAATAAGCAAACAAGCCAGACAATTTCAAGCTTCAGATCATTCGACTTAGGAAATTGAAAAAGAGAGCATAACATAGGGCTGTCTTAAAGGCATAGAAGAAAGGATCAACACAAAGGCAGACTTCTAATAGAAAACAACAATGCATTTATGGTACAGCTAGTTTGGCATTTCGATATATGAGCAATGGGGGAAAGAATAAGTGATACATTTTGCAATGACCAAAAATTTCAAAGACCAAGCCAGTTACAAAGTGATTTAGCGCATGTATCTAAATTTTAAAGAAGTAAATAATAAAACTATTGCTGTGGCAAGAAATGAGAGAAAAAGAAACAAAACATAGCAATACAATCCCTAACAATCAGCTGACCTTGGTCTACTACAACCTAGCTTTAGCCTGAACAAGGACCAATCACAGGCCAAACCACTTTCTGTTTGAGGATGGAGTATAGTCTAGCTCAAAAAATGTCTAAGAACACTTCAAGGGCAAACAAGTATTAACTGGTCAATCAAAATACCAAACTAATGCTGCTAATCTGACATGACATAACAGTGAAGCCCAATTTGGACTTAAGTTCAGACGAACAATATATATGATAGATAAAGAAGTAGAACCAAATATCTTTGAGAAGTGGAGATGCCTGCTGCAGAATATTAATCTCTTATCTAAAGTTTGATTGTCTGCCACATCATCAAATAAAATAAAACAAAAAAGGCTGGAGTGACTAAGCAATTATAATCTGCCCATTCAAGTAACACCAAACACTCCATGTTGGGCTATGATATGGTTTTATGAAGCTAAAGCAGGTTGCACTTGTTGGTCTTGGGTAATTCTTTGGCCAAGGTGGGCCTTGACTGGGCCAAGATCTGTAACGCCTATGGTTAGGATGTGGGATGATATTTTAGCAGGCCTTAAACTGAGCTTAGTTGTAAGCTTGAACATTCACAATCTAAGTCAAAAACTCAAAATGGTTATTTATAGTTTATAGATGAAACAGTTCTTTTTAATTCAAGACAAGGATAAGCACCCTATTGGCTTATAATATTCAACAAGGATATATAGTATGGTTACTGTTCACCCTAAACGAACACCATTCGTGTTGCTTAGGCCCTAAACAGTTGGACTGTTTGAACCCGTTTAAACTGTTTAAAATGGTCCAAGGAGCATAAACAGATAGAGTTAGATGTGATTAAATGGACTATATGGCTTTAGTTAACAGAAGGAATACAAATACCACATTGGTACTCAACTTTAATGTTGTAAACATATAAGGTGGAGTGGGATTTAGTTTCTCACCAAAAAAATATATATTTGATAATATTTTAGATACATAAATGTGTATGCTTTCTTGTATATTTAAATTTTACATACATAAATATGTACTCCCTCCGTTCCAAATTATGTCAATTCGAATTTTTTGGTACATCCATTTTGCCAAATTCTATGTACAAAGAAAGTCAAAGACTTATGAGTATATTTTAGTGATACTATAGAAAACCATTTAGACCGTATAACTCCATTTAAACACCGATTAAATGGCACAAACTGTAAACTACAGTTGACTGACTATTTACCTTTTAGAATTTAGGATAACACTGAGTATGACAGCCTCTCTAATGCGCAAGCTCGAAAGCCATCAAAATGAAAGAATCTAGGGACTATAAGATGCAAAAGAAAAAAAAATGATCTAATGAGTAAGATGTAGGAAAAGACATAGAAGAATTGAATAACCGAAACCACAATACTCATGATCACTAGAACTGACAGTACATTAAAATGAAAGGGACAACAGCATATAATATCAAGTTCCAAAGACTCTTTTTAAGAAGTCAAACTACTGATTTCCCAAATGCCTAACAAAGTGACAGCTTAAAAGCTACGGTTAAAACCTAACAATATCGCCAAATCCCCTCCAAAACTATTGAAACTCATCAGGATAAACATTTAGAACTATGTTACACTACAGTATATTCCTTCCCCATGGAGCCTGACAACAAGCCAAAGATGGTCAGAGGGACAACACAGTTACACGGATTTCCCAATCTCCTAGACAATTCTTCCAAACGAAAGCCTATGCAGCAGCAATGCACAAGATAAATACCACTAATTTCCAAAAAAAAAGCATTTGCAGCAGCAAAGCAAGAGGAGGGGGGGCACAGCCTCAGCCTCTGCACATTTGTGCAGGGATGGCTGTTGGCTATTTAAAAGAAAAAAAAAGCAAGAGAGGGGGGGAGGGGGGGGGGGGGCAGGGGCACAGATGAGCATTTACAGTATATTCCTTCCCCATGGAAAAGCATAATGCTTCAGGTTCAGCGGATACGCGTGCCCGCCAATCCTAGGCCTTAAGGCACAGATTACAGATTAGTACAGTTCCGCATCTTAACAAACTCTCCCCTCCTCAAGCCAAGGATGGTCAGAGGGAGAACACTGTTCCACAGATTTCCCAATTAATCTCCTAGCTAATTCTCCCAAACTAAGCAATGCACAAGATAAATAATACCACTAGTTTCACAAAAATAGCATTTACAGCAGCAAAGCAAAAGAGTGGGGAACACAGATGAGCAACCTCGACAGTCCATATGAAGAAATCGAGCGGCTCCGGCGACCGCCCCCGGCCCGTCTCCCTCCTCCCAGGCGCAGACCTCGCTTGGGTCATGGGGGTTCGTTCAGCTGAAACCAAGCCCCGAATCCGTGGAGCGCAAACCGCACCCGCGACCCAATCAGGCGCCACGAACTGCTACAGCCAGCGCCAACCACTGTCAATCCCGCGAGCTGGAGAAGAAGTCCCTAATCGAGCCATGAACGGGCAGATCGGGTTAGCAGCACACATACCCAGAGCTCTCACACCGAATGGACGGGGAGAAGAATGAAGAATCTGGGTGTGATGGGACGGAATCCCATCCAAGAAAGTGAGCGATGGTTGCTTACCAACCCGAGAAGGGACCAGTCAGTCCTCGCGCGAACGGATCTCTGCCCCCACTGGACTGGACTCGGAGAGGGGCGCGGCGGGCGGGGTGGGGATCCGGCGAGGAGAACGGGAGGGATCGACACGCCAGCCGTGCTGTGGTCGGCGGCGACGCGTCGGCAGCTAGTAAAAGCCTGGTGCGGCGGTGGTGCCCGTGGGCTGCTGGGCGCGCGTGGGGACCTGCCTACTTCTCGGGAAGGGCTGCGGCCGATGGCAGCAGCACGACGCCCACTTCCCCACACTGCAACCTTCATTCTTTCACCCTGGTAAAAAAAAAAAAAACACAGAGCAACAACTGGTAAAAAAAAAACTTTATTCTTTCGCCTTTGTTTTTTTAACCGTTTGAGCTTCTCAAAGTGAAAATTTTACATTTTATTTACGGATAAAATATATTCAGTGTCATATTTGTTTTTTTCTTAAAACAATTATCTTAATCTTAATTACTAAAAATATAGTGATTTCAAGTCTTAATGAGCTGGGAAGTGTGATGCTCTCTCTCAAAATAAGTGCACATCTCGCACTTTGAGGAGTCAAACAAATTTAAATTTAACCAAATTTATATATAAAATACTAAGATTTATATTATCAACCAATCATCACTAGATTAATTAAATCATATATTTTTATAGTAATCCTATTTAGAGATATGAATGTTAATAATGTTTTCTATAAATTTGATCAAACTTGATATCATTTGACCTCTTAAAGTCAAAATGTGACATGTATGTTTATTTTGGGACGAAGAGAGTAAGCAATTGACTTATACTTTTTTCTTCATTATGGGCCTTATAAAGTTACTAATTACGTAAATGCTAATTTTAGCCTATCAAAACCCACCAAGAGTTTTCCCTCAAAAAAAACCATCAAGAGTTTGGGCATATGTACCGTATAATTGTAAAAAAAAAACCACCTAAAGTGATATACTCCTATGCACCAAGAAGTGTATACCAACAAATGATTTGATCTTTCTTCTTGGCTAGGAAAATTCTCATAATTCACAACAAATCTATATAAACATATTATTCCCCACACCATTATTACTACAAGAAAGTATAGTCCAAACCCCCCCCCCCCCAAAAAAAGTCCTAGAAAATCGCATACATTCATTTGCCTCGATTCATAAACACATGTAGTTTAGAGCATACAGTACAAGAACCGGAGCATATAGCATATACATTTTTTGTTGTTTTGTCTTATGTAATCGAAGGAAGCTAATACAGTAAGAAAATACACTTTAATTTTTTAAATAGTGCATGGACAACCTTTGCTAGTTTTATAAAACTATGATAAGAAGAATTCACGTGCTCATCCAATGGTTCACGGTGTGAGGACATATTGCCTTAGGTACAAAGGTATATAAGCTGCATTTGATGGAAGCTTTTGGGTATACTCGTTTTTACAAAAAAAGAATATCATAAATATGTAGATCTCATATTTATTGAAAAGTAATTATGTGATTTCTTGGGTTGATATTTCTTTGTTAAGAATGCATTGATTCATTATCTAAAAATAGAATGCATTGGTTGATGGTTATTATAATAAAATAAAAATAAAGAAGGTATTCTTTTTGCGAGACAAAAGAAAGAAGGCATTGATGTAGCAAATAAATCATATCCTCATATGTAATTTGGCCAGGCTATTCCGTCATGAAGACATTAATATTTTTATTTTCCAATCAATGATAGCCAAAACCTTTGGCTCAAGACTCCATATATATATGCTCTTGCCCACAAGGCCACAATTGCAAGACACCACACACACACACACACACCCACCAGGTACCAATTTTCCTCTAGCTTCTCTCCATGGCCATGCTAATCGCACCGATGGCTGCTGTGGTAACGGCGATGCTGCTGATGGTCACGTCGTCGGTGGCACAGGCACACTACAGCCATCACGCGCCGCCCCATGCTCCAGGTCCCCAACACCACGCTGCTGCACCGAAGCATCATCACCACCATGGCCACCATGCCCCGGCACCTGCGCCGCCGGTGCCTACGCAGTCAGCAAGTTCTCCACGCAATGGTGATGCTGACCATGCACAGGCGCCAGGTCATCACGGACACCACGCTGCTGCACCGAAGCATCATCACCACCATGGCCATCACGCTCCGACACCTGCGCCCGTGCCTACGCAGTCAGCAAGTTCTTCAGGCAATGCCGGTGCTGACCATGCACATGCGCCAGGTCATCACGGCCACCATGCATCAGCTCCGGCGCCAGGTCAACATGGTCAACACGGTGATGCACCAGCACCAGCGCCAGATCATCATGCCCATCACGACCATCACATTGATCATGCACCGGCGCCACGTCATCATGGCCATCATGCCAAGCGCCAGCTTCCGGGTCATCACCATCATGCACCGACGCCACGTCATCATGGCCATCATGCCCAAGCACCAGCGCCGGGTCATCACCATGGTCATAACGGCCACCACGGCCATCATGCGCCAGCACCATCGCCGGTCCACGCCGACCAGGAAGCGCAAGCTTCAACGCTGCACCACCCTCGGCATCACGCTCCAGCTCCGGTGCCTGCTGGTGCTCCTGTTAATGGCAGGCAAGCCGGACAGAGCTCCTAGTTGCTGCAAATGGACAGTAACATTGTGATGAAAATGAAAAATAACATTTCAGCTGGTTTGCCTTTTTTTTCATATAGCATCTTGTGTGGGCTATCTAAATAGACCTACTACTTTATAGTTGTAATCGGTTTATCGGTTTCTTCTCCCACCACATACGCTTGACCCTTCTTTCTCGATGCCTTCTTCTCGTGCAATCCCACCTCCTCCCCACGGACCTCGTCTCTTCTTTACCCTGCACCTTTTTTTTTTTCTGAACCTTGTCTCCTACTTGTCCGACGTTTCCTCCTCCTCTGGTTTCTCTATTTTTGGTGCCGCCTCCTCTTAGCCTAGTTTCTCTTCGTGACTTTGCCTTATGTTCGGCTGATTCAATAGTATTATGTGAAAGGAAACGTACCAAAATAAGTTAAGACTAGAATAAGTTATCAAAGGTTGTTGCCTCGTCTTCTCTTGGTTGAACGTGTCATCAGTGTAAGTGTGTCCTTGCCTACTGCGTAGTGCGCTATTAGCCACATCTGGCCAGTCCACTCTAGGTTCTTTCTGGCACGCACCTGGTGCAGCTCGCCATCTTGCCCATTGCCTCTGCCGTGGTTGGCACTGGACATCAGTCGTTCCCTTCTCTTTTGTTAGTGTTTTGCGAACGTGATGAATGCGAATATAGAAAGAAGATATGGTTCTAGGTGAGAAAGTGCCTGAGAGAGAGATAAAAAGATTTGGAAGGGCGCTAAGATGATTTAGAATTAGTTCTTCGCATAGCCTATTAGACAATATAAGCATGGTAGTGGGGTAAATTAGTTCTTCGTCAACTCGAAAGTTGTGAAAAATCTTATACTCAAAATGCAACGCCTTGAGAATTTCACGTGGTAGGCAAATTTGTATGAACCAAACCACGTATATTTATAATAAAACGTCTAGGTTGTAGAGTAGCACTGGACTCCAACTGTGGACAACCAGATATGGTCGGGAGAGTTTTAGATGTATGAGAAAAATAAAGGTTATACTAAAAGAGTCTAGGTTCGGAGCAAACGACATTTAAGTTGTTTGGGCTAAGCTTGTGCACTTCTTGGCGAGTTTGTGCTAGAGATATCAATATCAATGGGTGAATCCCCATCGGATATTGGCATCTCATACCCAGGGAGCCTGGGGCGGAGCCAGGCACGATAAGCTGTAGCCGACGCCAAGCGGTGCCTGGTGCACGACATGGGCGAATTTGTGTATACAGAGACAAAAGGCAAATTTCTACTGTCGTGTGACTAAATAAGACTCCATATGATGGATAATTTTCTTGGACAGTATGAAAAAGAGGTCTTCATAGCACATCGTAAGGGGCTCTATGGATTTTGTGGATCTCGGAACAAGATTTATGTTTTGGCGGATATAACGACGTGGAGCTCCAAGTGTTTTGGTTAAAAGTAACAGTTTTAGAAGTTTATATGTTGAAATTCAGTTTTCTTCATCATCTACTATTGAATTATAAATTTTTAAGGAAAAGAGAAAAAGAAAGAATCCGGTGGACAGTCCTATCAAAGAACTCAACTGCACCTAACCGGTTTACCCACGCACACGCACTGCTCGCAGAGGATCCTACTCGCTCTCGGCGCCACCTGCACCCCGCACCCCCGCAGGCCGTGCGGTGTGCACACGGACAGACAGTGCGTAGTGCGGCGGTGCAGCGATCCACCTGGTCCCCGTGACGAGCCGCGCGCTATACACACACGACGCGCTCGTGAACACGAGACCGCGGGCGGCCATGGCTAGAGGCGGCGGCGGCGATGGCGGCGACCCGAGGCCGGAGGACGACCCCTTGTCGGACGGCGACACCACCGGATCCGACTCCGACGAGTCCGCTCCGCGTGTTACTGGGGCCCGCCGCCCCGGGGGCGCCTCCAATTCGAACCCGATCCTGACGCGCCTCGCGGTGTCGCGGAACCCGAGCCCACTGGCCGCGGCCACCGCGGCGCCCGGGGTCTGCCTCCTCCGCTTCGCCTGGGAGTCCGCCGCGGGCTCCCTCGTCGGCGCCTTCGTCGGATACGGTAAGCCAAACCCACGCCGCCCGCCCCGTTGTCTCCGCTCTCCCTTTGCCTTGCCTTGGCTCCCCGTTCGGATGGAACCGCGCTAGGGTTTATGGCTCACCGACGGCGAGGTAACGTGTGGTCGTGGCGCCATTTCGAGGTCCTTAGGTGCGGCGGACTTGGGATGGTGGGGTTGGAGCCCGTGCGGATTAGGTTATGTTTCCCCCAATTTTAGCATCCCAATTGGTGTGATAAGTATTGTTTTGCTATGTGCATTGTTCATCCTGGGGGTAGCCAGGTACTTGTGCCCTGGCCCAATTTGTGGTCTTTAGTGTGCAATTCGGCTCTTGTTTCATCTATAATTGCACCATTTAGAAATTTCTTTTGTTAGATTACTGTTATGTTGTCTCAGGTTCTACAGATTGTAGAGAAGATCTGATTCAGGTGCGACTGTTTGGTTTCAATAAATGTCTAAATCTGAAATGTGGCGGTGAAAATTTCTCTGTTTTATTCACTTTATTTTTGTCCTTACTCCTGAGCCCTTACCATGTAACCGTGTAGAGGTTTATTATTGGTTGTACTCATGAAACAAGTAAGGATTAAAATAATAAAAGAAACTAAAATGACTAAACCTTGATTAACAGTCTGATATCACTTTACTTCTAATCTACTGTATAGGGCTGAGACTCTCAGCCTGGAAAAGCTTCACTTACATGAGTATTTGTGTTATCTGAAAAAGATTACAGGAACCCAAATTATAGGTAATCTGTTTTCAAATTGATTACTGATATATATGTCCATAGTTGGTGAGTTGGATGGTTCTGGAGTATTTGTTCTGTAGCATATCTGTTTTTTAACAAAAGAGAAGGTCTGGAGGTGTATTTGAAGCATTTCACACCTTCTGCCCTGCCCTGCATGGGTGGGTATTAGTCTAATTTGGGAAATTGGTTCTTCTTACAACCCTATGCAAGTGGGGCTCTACATTTGTGATTAAATTGGATAAAGGTGAGTTGCAAAAGTTAAATTAAGACAAGCGGAACCATGCAGGTTACATTCTGATGGCATAACCTTGTATTTACAGCATCCTTCTTGCCAACCAGACACCATCTTGTGTCATTCTGCATCATCACACACAGCTGACCAAACAGAACCCTGACTTGTATATCTTCTCTTGTTCAAACCAGTCTGGGTCTCAGCTTTATTATTTGAGTCACCTTTTTTTTCTCAAGTATGCAGAAGAACTGTGTATCATTGTATTTATAGATTATTTGAGTCACTGCTTGCAAGTAGAAATGACAGATAACTCTTTTTAGAGAAGACCAGAATAGGAAATCAGAGATGCCTGTACCAAACAGGAAATACTACTGGTATTTTCAAAGCTACAATTTGCTTGAGTAATTAATACATAAATTATCCATAGAGTTATATCCCAAAATGTGGTTTACCCCTTCAAATGCATATATGGTTCAACTTGAGCAATGCTGACCTGATTTGAATACTCACATGTAAAAGAAAAAGATTCATCCAAATAACTTCTACCTTGATGTGTGAAGAAGCAAAAGGAAACCAAGACTGAGATACGAAGAACTTAATCCTTTTAACTGATGTTACAGCCATCACCATATTGAATGAAATTGGCACCATAAAGCTCTTTGTAAGAAATGATTATGCTTTTATTTGTGTTGGCACTGGTAGTGGAACAGTATCCCTCTGCTTAAACCATATATTCTCGACTGTAGGTTTATTTTATGCTCTTTCTTAGAGGGTTAACAACTATAGAATATTAGAATCACACAATCGGTAGGAGTCTCCTGTAGGACTTGCTGGATTAGTGAGCACAAGACCCTATAATTTAACTAACACAGTGTTCTGAAAAGTGCTAGGTAGGCTCCTGGTTGTGTCTAGCACCAGATTGTGTCTTTTTTATCCTTTTTTTGGTCTTCTGCTGTGACGCCTACATGTATAACCAGATAGCTCCACTGTTTTATTTTCTTTAATTTTTCAGGTAAAGGTTTAGTTATGATGAAGGGGTTTAAAGGATCATTTCCTGATGCTGCGTCATCTGCTAAGGTATAAAGATATTCTTTCCACATGTGGAGACAACTTTGTGCCTATTGGTTACCAACATCTCATGGTGTAAATCTTGCCTTCTTGATCTAGGTATTTGCTGTTCTTGCTGGTGTTCAAAGTTTGGTAGCCTGCTCTTTGAGAAAACTTCGTGGAAAAGATGATGGTTTGTATTTGTCTGTGTTCTGTTTGTTTCTTTTGTTGTTCCTCTGGATTAATAAAATGTATGAATGCATTAACATGTCAATTATTTTATTTCCAGGAATAAACGCAGGAGTTGCAGGCTGTTGTACTGGCCTTGCTTTGAGCTTTCCAGGTAAAGTTTCAGGAAATTTGCAAGCAATAGCTTTGAACTGTTTTAATGTACAATTGCTGCACAGCCTGTTCCTTAATGGCCTGGTTAGGACTAAGATTACATGAACAATAGCCACATTGTTTATGCCGAGTTCGGGCTATGAGACAATTGCTCTTTTTATATATGTTCTTTGCAGTTTTGACACTGTTTGTTGAAAAGTGAAAGCACAATGTCTGTTAAAAAATTTATGATAATAACTTGCTCATATGTGTGGTTCTTGGGACCTTTCAACCCTGATCTGGTTGACCTTTGGAGCAGAGCATAGAAACCTTCCTGTGCCGGGGACTAGAGGAAACTGGCTGTAAAATTGTCAGTTGATGGCATGCGGATTTCTTTAGATTGAATGGTTTTGAGAAACATGCATCCTTATATAATGTCCTTAGTGTCTGACTGTCTGTCACAAATAGAAAGTTTGATGCTTATATTATGCTTAACAATTCTGCATTTTGATGTTAGGATGCCTCCATAATCAATTGTGGTTTGTTTCTTGTGCACTATGGACTATCAATGTTTAGATTCCAATTACTCATCTTCTGTTGATGTCCATGGCATACATTAACTATTTGCATTTCATTCAGGTTAATTTGTTATGCTCACTTGTTTTTGATTTCTTAGAATGATGGCCTGTTGCAGTAATTGTTGAAATTAATATTACATTTTTTGGGGGTTTCAGGTGCACCACAAACTCTGATTCAGAGCTGCCTGACATTTGGGACTTTCTCTTACATCATTGAGAAGCTAAACAAGCAGCAGCCTGCGCTGGCGCTCCCGCCTGCGACAGGTGTGATGGATCTAAAGGCCGGACAAAGCGTTCTTCCTCCCTTCACACTTCCTCTTCCGGATGCAATGGACGAATTTTCTAAGTTCCAAAAGTTTTTGTCATCCAAATTTCGGGGAAACTGAGTTATCCTTATGGAGTGACGCCTAGTTACCTACTCTGGAACGTGTCCTTGTAAATGCGCCAATGATCAATCAGAGTCCTTTTTTTCCTTGTTTATTTCTTTGCGAATGTATGCTTCCAAGGTAGCGTTCTGCTAGTGTTACCCTGTTATGTGACAATTTTGCAAATAAGGTGAGCAGCTTGTCCTTTGTTCAGCTGGTCGGGTCTTCAGAGTTAGTCGACATTCATCAGGTAGAGCAAATGCTTTAACACAACCATGGTAAATATTATTTGTTTTATATATAACTTTGGTTAAACTTTAAACTATTTGATGAATTCTTGAAAATCAAGAATTGCATCCTTCTGTGAAGGAGTGAGTAGGCATTCAATCAACCTTGTATCAATCTTTCTTGCCTGGTTTCGCGATCTGAAGCTGCATCTCCGTTTTCAATAGAAACCCTGAGGCTACACCTCGGTTTTCAGAAGCAGCAGCAGCTGCTGCATCATCTCTGTAAGCTGCGCTCTGCGCCCACCCTATGGGCCCGTGGAGAAGAGGGAGGAAGTTCCCTTTGCTTCACCGGGAGATAAAAGTGGAGTTTTTTTTTTACCGGAATGTTATCTCACGCTCGAGTTTCTTGAACGTGCGACACTCAATTGATTTCTATAGCAAATCCGGCCTCTCCCCCTCTTCTTCTCTAAATCCGACGGGGCTAGAATGGGATTCGGTGGGAGGTGGGCTGGTAACAGTG
>CM041646.1:16774501-16817075 GCA_023333625.1 Bothriochloa decipiens | reverse complement strand
TGTAATCTAAAATACTTAGTTTATACTCTATGTACTTGAGGTGTAAATCGTGTTTACACTAGTGTCAAGCATAGTGTATAAATTTAAGTCCAACTGTGTTTACACTAGTGTAAAAAATTATGCATAATTTGGGAAAACTTTATATAGGAAAAATGTTTGGTTTCAAAAGCTAAACATTTCATAGTTTTGAAGACTTTCAAGTTTTATTAAAAAATCAAAAGTAATTTCAAATATTTATTTCTAGGGTTTTATTTCCCTTTTGAATTTGAATTCATATTTCAAAATCTAGATAGAATTTGAGGATGCCAGTTAAATGAAAAATGTATCTCTTGAAAAGTTATGCAAATTCTATTTTTGGAGATTTTCAAGTTCCTATATAAATTTTGGAGTAATTTGTTATTTTCAACGAGTGGCATTTCTGTAATTATCAAGAATAGTCCCGAGACCTATGAACGGCCGCCATTGCCGGCTTCTCAAGCCGCGCCGCCGTCCACCGTCGCCCTACCACGGTCTCCAGCTCGCCTCGCGCTCGAAGCATCCTGGCCGTGTGTCGCTTTTCCTTTCCTCGAGCCCTAGCTATAAGTAGAAGCGCCGTGGCCGACTTCTTCTTCTCTGCTCTGCCGCCGTCGACGTCGTCCTCATCCACCGCCGAAATTCACCGACACTAAGTGCGCCCCGCCTCCATTTTCCTCTCCTTTAGCTCCGCCTCGCCCTTGTGCTTCTTCTGAGCCAGCTCGTGCTCGCTCTCCCCGCCCGAGCTGCCTACGCGCCGTCGTCTTTCCCACGGCTGGTCGCCGAGCCGCCGTGAGCTTTCTCGCCGTCCACCGCCGCCAAGGTTGAAAACATATTTCCTTTAACCCTCTCATCATGTTCTCCGTCTTCTCCTGCCCCTTATGTGCAGCTTAGTCGGCCTGATGGTGCACAGGAACCGTCGGAACGCCACCCGTGCTGCCGGAGCACCGCCGCCGCCATCACCGCCGCCGTCCGTAGCTCGACTCCGCCACTCCGAGCCTTCATCTTCGAGCGCACTGTGACCGTGGTGAGCTCCTACATCTGTTGGTGCCTTCAATTTCTTCTATACCACACCGTAATCGCCGGTCACCGTAGCTCGCCGTCGTCGCGACCTTGCCAGCGCCGTCGTGCGCGTAGCCGTCTGAGCTAGAGGCCAGGGATAGCTTTATTTTCTGTCCTAGCGTGTTTGCGTTGTTGTCTTGCACATATTCGTGCACTCGCCATTGCCAGAAATAGCTCCGGTGAGCTTGGCCGCCGCGCCCGAGCTCCGCCGTGCCGCCATAGCCGCCGGCGAGCCTGCTGCCCCTGCTCCACCGCTGCATTAGCTAGTTAATCTTGTTCGCTGTGTCGAGCTGAGCACGTAGGACCAAACCCCGTCGTCGGAGACCTCACCGCCGGCGAGATAGCCGCCGGTCAAGCGCCGTCGCCGTCGGGTCAACGCGGGGAGAGAAAAAGGATTTTCTTTTTCTTTTTCTAGAAAATGATTTAAATTCTATTTTCTTTGAAAAATCATAGTAATTCATGTATATCTCTAAAAATTCTAAAAATTTTTGTGTATGTTCTTTATAATGTACTCTACCTAGAAAAAATATGAAATGCCAAATTTGAGTACTTTTGTATAAGTTAAAATTAGCTCTTTTAATTAAAAATACACATTCAATGATTTTTAATAAATAAAATAACTGGCTTTTATTTTTGAAAATTGTTTTGCCATCTAATTAGACCAAGAGCTTTTCAAAATAAAATTTTGAGCTCAATTAGATAATTTTAATTTTTATGCCTTTATTTAAATGTTTTTAAATAATTAATTAATCTCTTTAATTAAGTTTAATCATTATAGGCTTGTTTGACTTTGGGATTGCTTGATGACCTTGGGTAATTAACTCTAATGATCTTTGGCACTTTAATTAATTATTTGTGCTTACCTGAATTATGTCATTAAGGTTTAATCAACGTTATTTTATGTGTATAATGAACTTCTTTAATAACGTAGTTAACCCTAATGAACTTAGTAAGTAAGTTTGGTTGGCTTGCAACTTTATCGTGAAGGAAAGTTGTATTTAAGCCCTTAATTTGGTCATACATCCATCGAGCATCATGTTTACTATTCCATCATGTTGAAACATATCATTTTATCGTATAGTTTCCGTTAATGAAGAGTTTAACGTTGTCGCCCCAGATCCCAAGGAAGAGCAGACTCAGGAGTTGGAAGTTAATCCAGAGCTCGAGACCGTCTACCCCGAATACCAAGGCAAGCCCCGGATGCATTCAAACCCTTCCTTAATTTTATGAAAGTTTTATCTCTTCAGTTATGAAATGTTGCATTAGTAATAGGAGTTGAGTAATAACCTACCAATTGCATTACCTGTCTTATTTTCTTATTCCTTGATATCTTTTTATGGAAAATGCATAGTAATGCTTAGCCCCGCTTAATAAGTTAGGTTATCAAAAAGTAAAAGAATAAAAAAGATGAGGATGGCTTTATCTGTGAAAACAAGATGATAGTTAATAAATCGAGTCCGGACGGCTGACTTGCATTGGGAATGGAGTCCCTTTGTAGTGTTTTCGTCTGTTGATGCTCTAGGTCCTGTGTCGATGGTGAACTGGTGATATCGAGAAACTAGAAATCCACATGCATGAAGTGATATACAGTGGGCCAGAGTCCCCACATATGTCATGGAGTGATATATAGTGGGCCAGAGTCCCCACATATGTTACAGTGTGGTATGCTGTGGGTTTAAGTTCTCATGTATATCGGTACACTGGGTCTTAGTGCCCACGTGTATCATATGGTGATATATGGCTGCGGTTGTTATCCCGGTATATCTGTGATCTAGTATGCATCGGAGTTAAAGTCTCTGGTATCCCAGTGATCTAGGTCCCAGCTGGGTATGAAAATGGATTCGAATCGCCGTTGCTTCTCGGAGAAGAAGATTCGATCGTTGTTCATCGTCGTAGTAACAACTTGAATGATATTTAAGGTTAAGAATGAAGTTGGTTGGTAATATCAAGCTAGAGCAAGACAACTACTTTTTGTCAAAGCTTTTCTGCAAAAATCCTTATCTCTTGCAAGCCTTACCTTGTCCCTCTAGCCTTAATTTCTTAAGTCTTCACCCCTCTTTTTCGTCGGGTCAGTCTGGTTGAGTACTTTTGTACTCAGGGTTTATTGAACCCTTGTTGCAGGTGAGTCTCATGGGCAGGAGTGCTTTGCATCCTGCTGCATGACAGTCGTTGCGGAGAGTGACGACGAGTAGGATGTCTGGCTCTTGGGCAGAGCATGTCTCCAAGGGTAATAAGTTATGTTGCTACTCCACTGCTCTTATGGTTGTAATAATTAAAAACATATGGTTTGTAAGTTTAAACTAAATGGTTTGTAAACTTATGTTATTGTAATCCTTCCGCTATTTTACTCTGATAATATTTTATCTGTATAAAACTGTTGTAATACTGCAATGTCTCTTTGTAATGATTGATCCTGCTCGGAGAATCATGGATGATTCAGGATTTACCCGACAGATATTATAAGTCATATGAAACACATTCATGGTTATTTGGAGTCTGTTTAGACAATAATAATGCATGTGGGCCATATGATTTAGGAGGATCTGCCATAGGTTCTTAATAAGCTTAAACTTTTATGCAAAGAAATGAGTAAGCTAGCCTCTTTATAAAGCCTTGCATACTCCTTGGAGTCACTTTATTTTTGGTCTATGATGAGTAAGTCTAGCTGAGTATATTCTTGTACTTAGAGTTTTATTCCCACTTGTTGCAGATCATAAGACTTTTGCTGTGGCGATAGGATGGACTTGTATCCCACTACGGGAAGACTAGACCTTGAATAAGGTCATCTCTTATATCTCGTCTACTTGCTGTTGTTGGATGTCGACCCTGAACTGGCAATGTATTTAAAATCATAGGTATGAGTATGTGTTAAAAATATATCTACTTCCGCTATTTATTTACAACTTTGATTTAGAAAGGAATTTATATAAAAACCGGTGATGTAATCATATTATGTGTGAAAAGCAAGAACGGATAAATAGTAACTGTTGAACTGTGCAATCTAGGTGTGTCGTTGGAAAAGTTTGAAATCCTTCAAAATTTCACGGACCACCAGATTAATATAAACACAATGTGCTAACTAAATTATCGACGATTTACTTAATACCTTAATTTATATTAATTGGACGGTCCTGTGTCACGGGCGAACACGAGGCGCCCGTCCCACGGGCCCAGCGCCTGGTGCAGACAACACCTGGGCGGAAGCGCAGCACCCTCGTGCAGTCCGCAGCCGGTTCCAGTGCTGACCCATGGGCCCGACGCCTGTTGTAGACGATGCCTGGGCGGGCGGAAGCGCACCACCCGTGCGCGGTCTGTCGAAGGTTTTGTTGCCACTTGCGAAACCATAGGAGTATCCTAGTATAAAATTTAACGACCTAAGAAACCAAATCGATCCATGTGAATGTAAAACTTCATCGACATGTCCAAAACACTTAAAAGACAAACCAACTATTTATTCCTGAGCATCTATCGCAAAGTACTTATAAGACTCCAAGGTGGATGCAACTGTTACAATTCAGTTTCGTACCTGCATAAAGAGCTAAGTTACCAGCTGGCCAATAGTTTGCACGAGTAGCATCATTTATCATTTATCTTAACAAGGTTGGCTTTTAAAAACTCCAAGGTAAATGCATTCCAATTCATGCTTTGTATTGTTGCAATGTCACGTACTAAAGCAAAGTATGAAAATGGTACGTATGTGGTGGTTGATACATGGGCCAATATAGTACCAAGTGCAAGGAGCACAAAACTCATGACAAAGGCATGATTAGGGGTTTTGCTGCCAATGACATTACATACCAGTTAAGTAATACTAAAGCCCTCATTGGTGCATCTTCACTTAAGAAACTCTGGTATATTTTTCTCTGGTTATGGCTTGGTCTGGTTGTATAACCACTCCAACATTGGTAAGCCCCATTACTATTTCAACATCGTCGTTGAAGATTGAGAAGCATTGTTCCGTGGCTATATATCTCGAACTTATCATTCATTGCATTGTAATTCATAACTAGGAACTTGAATAAAATCTTGCGCATTTTTACCTCCTTTATTTCGAGTAGAGATCCCAAACCTAGTGTTTTTATCATGTCTATATGAAAGTTGAGAGCTACCAGACCACGTACAAAATTTGCCACAGAACAAGGGTGGTGCTCCGATGAACCAAAAACCCATTAAAACATGACAAAAGACGTACCTCAATATGTTGCTGCATGCAATGCTCCGAAAAAAAAAATCGTTAGAACATGAACACAATTGGATCGAGAACGTTAGAAACTGTAGAAATTCGACGTGGAAAGCGGAACAAAGCGGCCCAACTTCTGTGCGACGTCACCACTTTCCTATCGGCCGCAGCCCGATCCCGTCTTGCTCCAGCCTCCAACGCTCAAACAAATTCCCCGCTCCAGCCGGCCGGCATGGAAAGACGATCGACCAAGGAGTTTTGTTACCTCAAGTTTACGGTCGAAGTTGCATCTTCGTCACCAATCGAAGCAGCGCGTCGCCGTCGTCACCGATGAAATCCTGATGGTGTTCTCTCAGATTTCTGTCTGTTCCTGGTATCCGACGTCAAGTGGGTCCACATATACGTAATTAAAATAAAATTGGTATGTAACCTGGACCATCATGTACTGACTGAATATTGATCCTCTTAGTTTTATTACTGACTGAACATTGATCCTTCTTCAGGTACGCAACAGTCTACGGCATGTTCAGGTTCTACATCACAAACACAGAAGCAGAAGGATCATCTTCTTGTGTCGTCTGTTGACAGGCAGAACCAGCCATGGCTCATCTTCCTCCCGCACCGCGTTCTTGGCTACGCGTCCTGCGCCTATTGCACGTGTTTACCTTTACCCTACACTAAATCGTCTTTGCACTATTACTGAACAGTAAAACACAGCATTCCGATGTACACGAGATATTCTCCATGTCTTGCGTAGCTCTCCAGAACATTTTTGTTCTATTGTTGTTTACAGCTAGGCTGACTGAGAGCGCCGCCGCTCTCTTCCGCCAAAATTCTTCTGTGGACTGTCACAGGTGGGTTGGCCTGAGAGGGCCCCGGCACTGCCTGGCTAATTCATCCACGCCGGGCACGGCTGGGATGGGTTTATCCGCCGCCGCCGCCTGCGGCCTGCCTCCCTCCTTTGTGCATGGCGGGGCTGCACGTGCGACAGAGTGCGGTGCGGCCATGGCGCGTGCTGCAGTGCTGTTGTCTGAGCGTTGCAGGCAGCGGCGAACTGGCGGCCAGCAAATTGGTTGACGCGGCGATAGAATAGAAGCCACCGCGCGCCATCCGTTCGGCGAAATGCGCCGCAGCCCACAGGTCAGAATTTCATTTTCATCGTTTATTTACTTTATTTATTTTATAATTCCTGTGGAATATTTAGGTTTTATTATCTCTCTTGAACTTTTCTGGTTCTTCTATTACCCAAATTTCCTTCTTGTGCCTTTGAATTTCTCCGCATTGCATTTGCATGCATCCGTTCGGCGAAATGCGCCGCAGGCCACGGGTGACGACTGTCAGAATTTCATCGTCTACTTTTCTTTTATGGTTTATGTGGAATATTTATGTTCTATTTCTCTTGAATTTTTCTGGTTCTTCTATTACCCAGTTTTCTTTCTTCTGCATTTTAATTTCCCTGCATTGCATTTGCGTGCACTATCTTAAGTTGCAGATGTTGAATACTAGTTAGTACACTCTGGATACGCGTTTCCAGCTCAGCGTCCATTATCTGAACTGCAAGGGGGACTTTGACCAAGACTCACCCAATGCAGCAACAAACATATTTGCAGTGAAACACAGTACAAGACCTAGAACCTTTAAAAGTTACACTGGCTATAGTACGTCAGTGCGAAGCAGTTAATTTGAAACATGAATCTGTTATCTAAAAAAATTATAACATGAATAAGCTTAAACATCTTAATTTGCTTCCTAATCACGAATGGTGCGCACACAAGGGAGGCATTTGTATCAGAAGAAATGTTAAGCGCGGCACAGATTTAGAAAAGGTCAAAAACACTGAATTGACTTGTCTAAAACAAGGTTTATTATTAAGTACGTTACTCTAGTCATTGCCGCTTCATCGATGATTATTCAAATTGATTGTAACATCGGGGGACCGGACTCTAATTCCTCCATTCATAGTAGTGGTCTGTAGTTTATTTTCTATTCGATGGTGGTTGTTGGCATCCAGCCTCTAGTTGCTTTCTACCTCTTTGGATCTTTGTAAGCATAGTTGACTTCACAAAGATAGCACCAGCACCATAATTCCCTGGCATTCTACCTCTAAAGCTCTGATTTGCATACAGTGCATAGGAGGAAAGGAGAAATACATCTGGAGATTGCAGGTGGTACAGCCAGAGAAGCAGCAGATCTGAGCGCATAATATATGCAACCTTCATAGATTTCTTCTCCAACAATTGACATCTACCCATTCTGGAGGTCACTGTTGTTTTCAGCAAACAAAACTGGTGATTGTTTTGCCTATGGTCAAGTACTGAAGGCAAGAAATGCGATTAGAAGTCACAAATCAAAAGTACAAGACGTGATTTCTGTTGACTCGTCTGAGCTAGAGGCCATGGTATGTTCATCTTCCAGTTACCATCTACTCATATATTGTCCTTATTTCGGTCCTTGTGATGTAATAAGGAACAAGCGGGCCTATAGATGCAATACAAGCAGGTTGTCCGCAAGACCTGGAAATATGTCATTGTTTTTGGCAGTATCAGCTGAACCTGTGAATGTGAAAATAACCTATTTGTGGACCTTGCAGACAATCCACTTGCATCCATAAGCAGGCTAATAGAGTTTATTTGCAAGGAAGCAGTTCAACAGTGGTTACTTCCCTTTGTGCGCAGCTGATTTAGTTCACAAGGGGCGTCACAAGCTAGTTGAAGCTCACAAGTGCTCTTGCATCTCTGGCCATCTAAATCTAGGCTCAAGCCCACATTGCAGAACCCTGATTCTGGATGCTCTGTCGTGCCACATTTGGAGATGGCATGGGTATAAACAATAGAACTAGGCTCCTACGTTAAAAAAAGAAAAGAAAAGAACTAGGTTCCAGAAAGCTCATTTTGCATTGGAGGAAAGGAGGGCATGAGCAGGACCAGCACATCTGATGTTATGGTGTTATGTGTCTTTATATAGTTTACCCTGGACCCAAGCTATATGACCTCACGGAGGACTGCAGCTGGATCACAAGGGCAGGGATAGGAGATGGGACTGGGATTCTTGCTTGATTTGATTGATACATCTCTATTTGTATAAGAGAGGCTTGCTTTACCACTAATCCATAATCCCTTGTCTCTAACTAACCCTAATCCTAATGGGCTATATTGCCGAACCCAGCCCACAAGGCCTAAGCCGACTGCCTGTTACATCTGACCTCCAGGTATTGTAAGTTTTTTTTTAAACCAAGAATATGGTACCGTATTTTGTTCTTCGTTTGTGCTACTTTCGTCCATTTGTACTCTATCTTCTGTGCTTTCTGCTTTGAATGGTAATCTTTTGGACAATAACTTGGCATTTGACTGTCAGGTACTTAACTGAAGTCACAAATCATTACAGCTGAGCTGAGCTTCAGGTATTTCCTTTTTTTGACCATGGATAAAAGTTATCTGTTCCACTATTCTTTTTTGTGTGCACTAGTGGCGTTCATTCGTAACTTCTCCAACCATGGACATCTAGAATTTCCACTTTGAATGTAATTATGCAAACAAAATTGGTGATTGTTCTGCCAATTGTCAGGTACTGAAGGTCGGAAACACATAAGTCATACATCGTTAGTACCATATGTGATTTCTGTTGCTTCTTCTGGGCTGGAGGCTATGGTATGTTCATCTTCCACACTTCCAGTCACTAACTAGCCATTTAGTTTGCTTTCATATATGCACTATATGTCATAGCCTTTAACCTCTGATTCCTCATATATTGTTCTTATTTTTGCTGCCTATGATGTAAGCAGCAAGAAGGCTAGTAGAGTTTGTTTGCGAAGAAATACTTCAGTGACCCAAAGACAAAAGGCTAAAGAGCTACTGCTGTTACACCTGTTTTCCTAGGTCAGTTATATCATCAACCAATGTTGCACGCACATCTATAAAATCAATATCCACACTAACCATAAATGATGGCATCAGATAAATAAAGAAACATGACAGAATGAATTGCATGCTGTAAAGCCCATATGGCCATATCTTAGCATAGTTTTTTTTAGAAAAAACCTTTTTTTCTTTTACATGTTGAGAGTAGCTTCTAATTTAACAATGCAATATTTTGTAGGAAATTTTCGTGAAGGAGAGTTTTTCAAAACTGCACTCAGTATGGAAACTGCTGCAGTATCTGCTGTGATATCTACAACATTGAAGGCTGTGGCCAACAAATTAGCACCACTGTTAATCAAAGAGTACAGCTACATTGTGGGTGTGAAAAGAGATCTCGAGGAGCTCAGGGATCAAGTTGAGGAGATCAACAGTTGGTTGGAAACAAGATATGAAGCCATGTGGCATGATACATCATTTAAATGGTTCAAAAGGTTGAAAGATATTGCTTATGCTGTTGATGATGTTATCGATGAGTTCCAGCTGAAGGCTGAGAAACATGATGCTGCTGCTGATGTTAGTATTATGTCCAAATATATGTGCACAAAACCAAAATCATTTGTTTCACAATGTAAGGCAGCCAGCAAGATCAAGAAAATCAAAAAGATGTTTGCTGCAATTGTGAAGCAAAGAACAGACTATAATGCAATAACAAATAGTATATCAGTGAATGCTCCTGTTCGGCAAACAAAGATGAGAACTATGGAGATGTCATCATGGCCTGATATTGATGAAGCATCAGTGATCGGAAGAGGTGAAGATAGGAAACATATAATATCCAAGCTTGAAGAGACTGATGATCAACTGAAACTCAAGATAATTTCAATCATCGGGCTTGGTGGGTCTGGGAAAACTACTTTGGCTAAACTGATTTTTAATGATGGTAACATTAAGAAAAAATTTGACTTTACCCTATGGGTTCATGTGTCAAAAGAATTTGATGTCGACAAGCTAGTCAGAAAACTGTTTGAAGCTTTTGCTGACAATAATCCTGGACAGCACGGTGTGCAATATATGAGAAAAACAATCTTAGACAAGTTAATTGGAAAGAAGTTTCTTCTTGTACTGGATGATGTTTGGACCGAGTCACGATTTCAGTGGGAAAGTTTCTGGGAGTTTCTGATCAATATTGGTGCACCTGGAAGCAGGATTTTACTGACTACTCGTTGTAGTAAAGTTGCTGAAATATTAGGATCAATACCATTTGAGTTGCCATTATTATCTGAGGCTAGCAGCTGGCAACTATTCACAGAAAGTTATGGAATGGCTGAAAATAGTTTGGACCCTGAATTTCTTAAGGTTGGAAAAGAGATTGTGGAAAAATGTGGTGGGGTACCACTCGCAATTAAAGTTCTAGCAGGTGTACTCCGTGATAAGGAACATATAGAAGAGTGGGAGGCCATGAGAAACAATAGCTTATTAGATGTTGAGGGTGAAGAAGTATTTTCATGCTTGAGGCTGAGCTATCTTCATTTGCCTTCTCATTTGAAGCAATGCTTCACAATATGTTCAGTGTTTCCCAAAGGCCATCATATTGATAAAGAACAGTTGATTAATCAATGGATTGCTCATGATCTGATCACTTTGGAAGATGGCGTGGATTACTTGGAGTATGTTGGCCACAAGCATTTCAATTCTCTTGTGCAAATGTCTTTCTTAAACCTCGAGAACCTGGAGGAAAAAGGTGGGAGAGTGACATGTAGGATGCACGATTTGGTTCATGATCTTGCTCGATGCATCTTAGGTGATGAGTTGTTTTTTCCTGGTGAAAGTGATGAAATTTCTATTGATGTGCCAATGGAGGCTACCAAATCCACGAATAACTATAGGTCCTTTTCTTTGATTGTGCAACCAAGAATTCTTCTACCCAAAAATTTGTTTGTAAAGGCACGTGTTGTTTATGTTGCTGCTGATGATGATTCAATATTTGGCAAAGAATTGAAGAATGCGAGACACTTGCGCAGTATCACGGTGGAAGATACAGAACCAATACACACCACCAGACTGCAACTAAAATATCTTAGGTATCTTAGCATTTCACATTCATGGGAACTGGAAGCACTTCCTGAGGTCATTTCAGATGTTTGGAGCCTGCAAGCGCTCCACATAACAAATTGTTATAGCTTTCTCAAGTTACCGAAATCAATCGGTAAGCTGTAAAAGCTGAGGACACTAAATTTGTCGGGTTGTGAAAGTCTAAAGAGTTTACCAGATTCAATCGGTGACTGCCATATGATTTCAAGCATTGATCTTTGCACTTGCAGTAAGCTCACAATGTTGCCAAACTCTATTGGTAAGCTGCAGAAGTTAAGAACGCTGAACCTATCATGGTGTTATGATTTAGAATGTTTACCAGATTCTATTGGTGGTTGGAATATGATTTCAAGCATTGATCTTTCCAATTGTCATATGCTTACAGTGGTGCCAAACTCTATTGGTAGAAATGGAAAATTAAGAGTACTGAGACTTTGTAACACCAAAATTGAGAGGTTGCCATCAAGTATCACCGAACTCAGAAATCTGGAGTGTTTGGACCTTTGCTTCTGTCAAGAGCTGGTAGAATTGCCTGAAGGCATTGGCAACTTGGATAAGCTTCATGTTTTGAACATAAACAATTGTAAAAAATTGGGAAGCATGCCTGTAGGCATTGGACAGCTCAGTCGAATACAACAGTTGGACTTATTTGTTGTGGGTGAGAGTGAAAAGTTCGCCAAAATCTCAGAGCTTGCAAATATAGGTAGGAATAATGAGTTTCTAACTATTAGAGGTATTGCACATGTGATGGATCCAGATGATGCACACAGGGCATGCTTGAAACAGAAGACAAACTTACAGAGGTTGAGCCTACAGTGGATGGCGCATGATGTTGGTGAGGTGAACACTGAGTTGACGCCGCCTGTACTTGATGGTCTGAAACCGCCGGCTGGGATTAAAGAGCTGGAAATCTGTGGGTATTCAGGTAGGAGATATGCACAGTGGATGCAGAATCAAGTTGGTGGCGGAGTCCAGGAGCTTTCTCACTTTCCATTTCTAAGGGTCATGGAACTACGAGATTTTCCAGACTTGAAGCAATTACATGGACTGGCTGGGCTGCCTTTTCTGGAGGAGCTTGGAATGTGGGACATGCCTTCTCTTGAGAGTATAAGCGGAGGCCCATTTCCTTCGCTGGTGAAGTTAGTAATGAGTAGCCTGCCTAGTTTGGGAGCAGTGTGGATGGTAGCAGAGAAGACCATGGCTGATGGAGAAGAGAGGGGGCAATGCAGCAGTAGCACAACTCACTTTGGACAAGTCCGAGTTGGTAATTGTGTATCAGAATTGTCTATAATTCAGCTCGATATGCTAACTGAGCTGAGCTTGGGAAGCCTCACATCCCTCCAAGCTCTTGTGGTGACACATTGCTCTGATATTTGTGTGCTGCCTGAGTCACTAGGGCAACTCCAGTCTCTCCATGAGTTGACCATCGAGAACTGCTATAGCCTTAGCTGCCTTCCCCAATCAATGGGTCAGCTCACATCCCTCCAGGTGCTCAAGATAAGTTTTTGCCATGCACTTTACCAATTGCCGGAATGCCTGGGACAACTCTACTCTCTACACACACTCAAAATTATGAGGTTGCCAAGGCTGACTTGTCTTCCCCAATCCATGTGCGGCCTCACTTCCCTAGAATGCCTCGTGATCACGAATTGTCCAGGAATCAAATCCTTGCCGGAGGACATAATAAAAAGGCCTTACCTCTCTGCTACGATTGGAGATCGATGGCTGTCCCGATCTGACGAAGCGGTACAACAGACAAAATGGGGAGGTTTGGCACCTCATCTCCGACATCCCGCATACGTCGATTTATTGAGTGCCGGTTAGTGCTCCATCTGGTGAGTTTGCTGTAACCTCTTGCCATGAGCTTTAGTTTTCGTTTCATAGATTTACCGGAGAACCTATTTCCTGAGTGTTTTTTTTGTTGTTCTTTCCAAATGGGTCCAAATTCATGTCCATCTGTATTTGTAATGCTCATGCAGTCTGCTCAGTGCATGTACATGTTGATGCCTCTCTTACTCACTTATGGGTATCCAATTTTCAATTGGACTTGTCAAGAGATGTGGTGTTTTCGTGTGTAGGTTATTTATAATTTGTACAACAAAAATTAAGCTCCAATAGGTGAAGCAGCTATCCCTGAATTTTCGGTCACCGTAGAAAGCAAACCAATATCGCTCGCCATCTGCTGAATTTGCCTGGCTGTATGAAACACAGCAGGTTGATAGCAACCATCCATAACTTATTGTACCGGAGTGCTACTAGCCTACAGTAAAATCACGTACATCACGCTATCACAGGACTGATTTGATGCACACTCATTATTGCTTCAGCTGGAAATGGTGTAGCGCCGGGCGACCGTCGAGGCCTTTCTTGTCGTAGTGCGCCAGGAACTCCGGCACCGTCACGCTCCGGTACAGCGCCCTTCCCGCGCCGTCGCCGACGAGCTCCTCAATGGATCCATACAGCCTCGTGGACCTCGCGATGTCCGCGTTGAAGAAGCACGCCACCGACACCCTCGCCGTGTCCCTGCTCCGGTTGGCCACCACCCGGTGCTCCACGCTCTTGAACCGCCCGTTGCTGACGAGCTGGAGGAGGTCGCCGACGTTCACCACGAGCGCGCCGGGCACCGGCGGCACGTCCACCCACCCGGACGGCAGCAGCGCCTGCAGCCCCCCCTCCGCGTGGGCGTCCTGCAGGAGCAGGGTCAGGAAGCTGGGGTCCGAGTGCTTGCTGCACCCCACGGTGAGCTCCGGCTCCGGGCACGGCGGGTAGTAGTTGCACACGAGGCTGAGCCCGTCGGCGCACCCCATCCCGGCGAGGTGCCCGGGGTCCGCCAGACCCAGCGCCTCCGACAGCAGCGCCAGCACCCGGAACGCCACGCCCCGCGCCGCGCCGCCGTACTCTGGCATCACGTGCCGCACGGCGGGCGGCAGCTCCTCGGCGCGCGGCGGGTCCGGCGCCGCCGAGCAGAAGAGCGTGTCGCGCCAGTTGGCCGCCGGCGACTGGAACAGGTCGAAGTTGGAGTTGAACCGCAGCTTGCGCGCGGGGTCGCGCGTGTAGTAGGGGAGCTTGGACTCGGGCGGCGACTCGTTGAACCGCCTCACCGACGCCAGCATCGAGGTCAGGAGCTCGTCGGGGACGCCGTGGTTCACCAGCTGGAAGAAACCCACCGTCTCCGCCGCGGCCTTCACCTGGGCCACCACCTCCGCACGCGCGGGCGCGGCTGCGTCCGCCGCCGAGAGGTCGATGACCGGGATAAGGCTACTGCTGCTGCTGCTGCTAGAGGACGATACCTGCGGCCCGTCCTGGAGGAGGTGGTGGCGGAAGATGGCGGGGACGGTCGTGACGCCGGCGTCCACGAGGCCCTTGACGCCGGCCTTGGTGTCGTCGAACGCCTTCAGCTCGCTCAGGCGGCCGGCTGCTTTTTCTTCCGTGGTGGACATGGCGGGTGGATCGAGATGAGATGTCAGATCCTCGTGGCGTGGTGTGGTTGATTGTATGCTTCATCAAATTCGTCAGCACGTACGTGTGTACACACGACACGACAAACAAATATAACCCGCCTCAGTGCGTGTGGTACACGTAAGCTGAGCACCTGAGTAGGATTAGTCTAAGGCCATGTTTAGATTCATCCAAAGTTATTATTTTTTCACTCTCTCCGTCATATCAATATTTAGCTGCTTACATGGAGCATTAAATATAGGTAAAAAAAATAACTAATTACACAGTTTACTTTAAAATCACGAGATGAATCTTTTGAGCCTAGTTGGTCCACGATCGGACAATATTTATCAAATAAGACGAAAGTGATACTATTTATCGGGTTCTTTTTTTTTCCACAATCTAAACAAGACCTAAATATATATATATATGTATATATATATGTATATATATATATATATATGCTTAGACAAACCTTGCGTATTCTATCTTAACGAGGTTCACGCCCGTTTGAACTTTATCAGCCCGGAGAAAACCATCAGCAGAACAACATCAGTTAATCACCACTCCGTGCAAGAAACCTTTAATTTGAACCCTTTGAACAGTGGAGTCAGAGTTTCATCTTTTCGTCAGTTTCTTGGTTTTGCTTTGCTTTGAAGGTTCATCGGGCAAATGTTTGGGAGAGATTTCTCACCTAGTCCCAAAACATTCTATCTACTAAGAACCTTTTGTCACTTAAAATCAGCACCCAAGTTTTTGTTCAAAGGTTCAGAGACAGCATCGAGGCTGCTTAGCACCCACAAATTCAAAAAAGAGGTGCTTAGACTGGCTCAGGTTCATTGTAGAACAAGCAAGATCGATCTTCGACTTTCCTCCTAAATAGTTAGATTATCTCTACCTAACGATTTATTCTTGTTTTTTTTTTTTTTGAAACTAGCTAACCATTTATTCTTAGAAAGCCGCCATAGAAAAAAAGTGTACTCTAGAGGAATCTACAGACTCCAAATAACTGCAGGAATATGCATAGGTAACACACATCTAAATTGATTACTTTATACATGAATTGAGAGGAATAAATATCATTTGAAGTAAACTCTGCCAAATTAAAGAATCTTCCTCATCAAGAAAGCAAATAGTAGAGCACTCCACTATCTCTAACCAGAGGTTCATAAGGCTATTATCAACAAAAGGTTAGTTCCATCTCAAAGATGAGCCACTGTTTCAGTCTTTTCATTGAAATCGGGATGTAAATCTCCAAAATCTGCACCCCACTCCCTAGTGTCGAATTATAAAAGATATTAGGTCCATTTGTGTTGTATTTGTGGTATCACCACAGCTTTTATTTTATCATCACCACTATGTTCTACTGAAGCAATTCTGGAATTTCGGTACAGTGAGGTCTCAGACAATGTGGAGATACACCAAAGCAGTGAAGCATAGAAGATTATCTGCACATCCAGAGTCTGCAAGAAAAAAAATGAATCAATAGACTAATGTACTAGTTCCTGCTATACTGAAAACAGATTTACACTCTGTGTTATGGATACAGGTACAAGGAAAGGCGAGGAGATCACAGTTACTTCTTGACACACAACTTCTTCTGTTCCTAGATTAGAGAGTACAAGCACAGAGAAAAATTGCCTCATGCTTGTGCCTAACAAATTGGTAGCTGGGAATGGACTGGAATCAAGAGTCATCAATCTTTCTTCACCCGATTCCTCGCTGCTCTGGCGGAGCTTGAACATGATGAAGACATGCATAATGCCAGTCACCAGTGCCAATCCAGCAGCGAAGAGGATAATGCCTTTCCATGTCGACAAGAGTCGAGTCCACTGTAAGAATCTGTAGGCACCATATAGGAGGCATGACAAAGACAGAACCACCTGCACCAACAGCAGAAATAAACTTAAGCAGCTGCAAGATAATATTGATTTTTTTAAGGGTGACACAGGACAAATTAAAGTTGAAGGGGGTATGTTTACAAGATATTCTCATAGCAAAATAGTTAAGTGCCAAAGTGATGTGCCTAAATACTCTGCAATGTGATCTTTTTATCAAACACATTTGATGCATTAAGGGAATTGAGTTCATTCTGTTATAGGAATAACAAAAGCTTTCGACATGAAATGAGGTACTCCCTTCATCCCATTTTATAGGCATGGTTTAGAATTAAATGGTCTCCTAAATTATACTTGATCATTCATTTACTTTATATTATATTGTTTATGCTTATAAACTTATGAATTATGATACCAGCCTGAAATTATAAGGTATGTTTACTATTTACTATCCTAACATGGCATCTGTCCATTTACTATTTTGATTTCTTTAACAACGTGATGGATAATGCTAAATTGCTAATCCATAACATGATGACTTGAACTCTTAGTCAAGTATTTACCAGCAAAGATTTCATTGGACGACCAATTGGTCTAATTTCTTCATCAAAAGCACCAGTTGCTACATGCTTGTCCAATAAAGCATCATGTCATAGAAAAATAGTAATTAACAAATCAGCCGATTTGTGGAGCCCTTCAAATGTGACATCTTACATGCTCATAGTTTCACCTAGTCAAATACCTTTGCCACAAATATTTCCTTACACCATTTTGAAACATCTTCATCGGATTTAGGCATATCACTCACTGCATGGCGTTTTATGTGAACATGAACCTACAATGAAAATTGTGGATCCATAACTATACTAGACATCAGAAAGGTACCCACTTTATCCAATCAAAGTTTCCATGATCAAAATCAGCAGAATCTCAGCAATTCGAGTCTACAGAAGTTGAAACACTTACTACTGATGATTGTCCTTTGAGAATACGCAGCATTGTTGGTGCAGGTGAATCTTTAGGGATTATCACTGTTATATCATAGATAGCTGGGACAAAATCACGCATAATACCTACTGCTGATACAAATCCCTGATATTGTCACACAGAAAAGAGCTGGCAACACATCATACCTTTCAGAAAGGAAAGTTAAAGAAAAAAGGAAGAGATCAAATTTGCACAAAATGTATAATGCATCACACCAAAAACTACAAAATATTGTATTGACCCTTGCAAGAAGTTTCTTCCATCTGAGTTCTGACCTCAGAAAGCAATCAGCAGGAAAATATGAGCACAGCTGATCAACTAAGGCTAGGATGGAAACTAAAATATATAAGAATTTCACATAAAGCTGTCACTTAGGGAAAGGAAATTGTCGATGTTTGGGAGATACCTTTAACATTTCACATGCAACACTGGAAACTTCCACGGCCGAATACAAAATTTCAGTCAGGAAGTAGCAAAAATGCAAACCTTGGTCTGTGGAATCAACACATTTCTAGGGGTTGGCAAACCCTGTGAGGCTGCATATTCTTGAGCTGCTAGAAGTTTTGCTGGTGTAAACCATGTACCCTCAACAAAAAGGGCAAGCCAGAATGATCTGGGGAAGTCCTTCAACCTTTTGAGACCCCACTGAATTAAAAAGCATAAATATCATTTAATTACTGTGAACAGAAAGGTGTCAACTGTCAAGTGCCATATTAAGTAAGGTTGAAAATACTTTAAGTATCTTTTCGTCCTTTGCCCAACTTCTCTCCAGAAATATATATTCAGCAAACCACATAGACCAGCCAATAACCTGCAATAGTTTATCAGAATAAGAAGAGACACAGATACATCGAGTCCCTTATGTTAAGATAATACACAGTATGCTCAAACCTTAGTTCTTCAGTACTCAAGAGTTTATTTATTTTGTATACTATTCACTTTGTGTTTTTACATCACTACAAGTTTATTTAGTACCTATCGCTTCAACAATTGAGCCTAGTCTAATTTTCAAGAAAAACTTGAAGATTATACATAGTTTCGTGTTGCTATCATTCAAGCATGACTAAACATGTAACATTAAAGCCAATTAGTATGCTCGACAAATCAATTATCAGGCAGTCAGCCGGTTCTTGCCCACAAATGAATTGAAATGTGCCTGTTTGTGGGTTCCTCATAAGTTCAGTAAGAAAAAAAATCGACCACACGGGGGAAGACACCCCCTGGGCATTGAAATAAGAAGTTGTACCAGGATTCCAACGCTGCCAGCAAGGGGATAACCCCGAGCACACTGCTCTGACCGGTATAAATTGTGAGAAACTGGTATAAGTTCAGTAAGAAAATTTTGTAGTATATCTTCAATTTTGATATCTCTTCTTATATAGTACTTTGCTGGTCAAGACGCAACTAACACAAGCAATATGGATGATCATCTATCATCTACTCTTCTTAGAGATTTGGTTGCTTTGCTTGAGACTTTAGCACCAGGGATGATCTTATAGATATTTTCTCGAACACAATCTTATCAATATTTATGGGAAATCATCCTTTGCTCCATGGATAACCATCAGGTCACCAAACTAATGATGGAAAGGAAATACCAAGTACAATGAAGCACTATGCCTGATAAGTTTACAAGTCCATGTGTATCCCAATCTTATTTTATTTGTCCACTTTTTTTAACATTACTTAACACATATTTGCAGAATAAACTGGAATTACAAGTAATACAGAACTAAACATCAGACAACATACCATCATAGAAATGTATGAGCAAACTTACTGGAAGGAACTTTGAAGATTTTTTCATGATAGCTAGTGTGCTTCCAAGGAATCCTGAACGCTGGTCACCAAATCAACCCAACTCTTGTCACAACAAGTTAGTAACAAAAGCTAGTTCCAAGAAAAATTTTTAATGAAAAAAATAATCACCTGTGCCAAAATCCATCCAATAAGCCAATCAATGTCACTCCGATGATTTAATATGATAAGGGCATTCTCTTTTCCTATTGAATTCTTCAAATGATATTAATCAAAATCCATCCTCTTTTGAACTGCGATATAAAATCAATGTTCAATGCTCACATGAAAATTTTGAAACTCATCTCCTTACCCATTAGCTGATAAGTTTCTTGATCTGCATGCAATTGTACCTGCAGAATTTGAATGGAATGATTGAAACCAGGGAATATATTAAGAAATGCGAAATTAAATATTTCACAAAGATCCCAAACAAAATTAAGACTTTCTGTCGAGAACTCTAAAGTGTCTGACCCTCTTGCCCAAATATAGGAACTTTTCCTGATTCCTCTGGGAATTAAACTTTTTCCATGTGAAATTCCTTGTGCAGAAATAGCCTTCGTTCTTTTTAAAAGGTTGAGAACAAGAAACCCTTTGAACAAGAAAAACTTTTGAAACACAGTTCATCTGTTCTCCTCTTTCCATCTTTTTCTGTACAGTTGTACAGCCCTGTATACTGTAGTCCTTTCCCTTTCTCCCTCTCTCTGTGCAGTTTACTTTATTTAAATTTATAATACCAACAGTGGGGGCTTCCCGTGCTATATGGCTAAAAAAACATAGTTCAGTTGTTTCTGTGTGGGTACGGTAGCCTGGGAGGGCCTGGAGGTTGGGATGGACAGAAGGGTGGTTAATAGTTTTGATCTTGGATTGTTTAATCTTAGCTACAAGTTCCTTCTTATCCAAGCTGACCATTCTGAGGAGCCACCTCAAACATTGTCAGCAACTCCAATTCCATTGCATGCTACCATTTGGTCAAATCCTTGTGTGTCCCTGTGTTCCACCCTACCTCACTTAAAGTTATTATTACATAATATAATCTTGTACAAAAAGGTTAAGGAAAAAAAAACTGAATAAAACACAGAGCAAACTCATCAGGCACCCAAATTTCACTTAACCCAACTATGCAAGCAAATGGTAGCCACTTATATTGTAGAGACTTGGCCATTTAAAAAAGAACAAAAACAACTTCGACTTCAATCATGTCTTGATGGTGACCAGCCCACCCAAACCCCCCACACTCCACATTCTTTTTTTTCTCAAACAAGCATGAGAAGTGTGTATCATTATATTAAGAAGAAAGGAGTCTAGATGACTCTTACCACGCTTATATAGGCAAAGAAGTTACAAAAAGGATTCACCAACAAAGCTTAACAACAACCAGCGACCATGAGCGAAACAACCAAGGCCACATGCTATGGTGCCCTTTGACTCTCACCTTACACCATAACATTGCCTCATCTCTAATATGCCCAAGATGGCAGCAAAATTAGGAGAAAACCTCTCGAAAATGCAGCCATTCCTATGTTTCCAAATCCACTATGCCACTAACACAACAACATAACCAAAGAGTTGAAGGCCTTGCGAGATAAATTGGGAACCCACTGTAAAGCATGACACCACCATTCTGTAGTTCTCCAAGCCCAGAGCTAAGTGCTGCAGCCCAACTAGATAGCACTGAAAACCACACACTCCTTCCAAACATGCAAGAAGTGAGTAGATGTTGCACCGTCTATTCCTCTAGATCACACAATGGGCAGCACTCTGGGTGATCAAGTCCACGATGGAACAAACCATCGTTTATCCAACAATGGTTCAAGGAGGCCAGCATAATAAATAATTTGCATCAAAGTGGAGCCCAGGTCTTCCAAATTTCCCTCCATGGCACAAATTCCACTGATCCATGCCATTGTCATGCCAGATTGCCTCATTGCCAAGTGGATAAAGGCCTCATTGCCAAGAGGACCATTCAAAGGCACACTGCCAAGCTTCAGTCAAGTAGTTAGCCAATAAGCCAATGTATGCGTCTTAATGTTGCTAATTTTCCCCCAAATACGCAAGTGAGCTTCACATCATTGCATTAAGAAGAACCTAATAATTAACACATCACACCACAACTTCAAACCAATAAGCCAACTTTAAAACCAGTAGTATGAGGGACCATGTAGCCCAAATGAGGAAACAAAATAGTATCGAAGTTTGTTTTCCTTTGGCCAATTGAGATGCACCAGAGCTTTATGCAGAGAAGAACCTGACTTTCGATTGCTCGAGTTTATGTTTCTTAAATTACCTTGACACAAGCCCACCAGTCCACAAGCCAGATTAGCTGAAGCCATAGCAGCTCGACTAAGAATGTGTTGATCCGACGATACAAGCTCTTCGATAACGGCCTTACAGACACGAACAAGATAGCCTGCAATGTGTTATAAGCGCAAGATAAGAGCCAGGCAGTGGTGATTCCAGTACTTATTTAGCTAGGCCAGAAAGTATATAAAAAAGCAAATATTGGGCAGTTTCCCGAATTAAACAGCTGAACCGAAAGAATTGCAGCAGATCAGAGCATTGGGAAAAACAAAGCGCCGAACAACAAACGCAGTTAAAGAAGAATCAACACATTCAACCGGAACTTCTCCCGGCAAATTATAGTAAAGGTAATTACTGAAGAAGAGGTGGCTTAGCCCAGGGCGGGTGAGATCATCACCTGGATTGCGTTGACGATGAGGCCGGAAAGGAGGAAGAGGACCCCGAACGGGAGCACGGCGAGCACCAGAGGGATCACCATGGCCGCCGCACCGGCCACGTCTCCTCTCTTCTTGGCCCTGTTCCAGGATTACGAGAAAATCGCGGGGGGATCTGCTGGGAGGGAATGGAAGCGGGTGGCGCTTGGCTCCTCTCGTTCGGGCGGCGCATGGGGAAGCGGGCCGCGCATGCGTCAGACGGTCCTATCGTGCTACTGTCACGTGGCTGACCAGTGCTGCTCAAATCCCACTGATGCAATTTTGTTTTTTAGCATAGATGCAATTTTGTTGTTCATATCGTCTTACCACGCAATTCACTAGTCCATGATTCCGACGACAAACACACGAGGTATATTCTAATCTTACACTAAGAATTGGACCGTTATAGCGTCTTCCTGCATCAATTTTTTTTCGAACAGAGAGATTCACTCTATTTCTATTATAGAACGGAAATATGGATAGGACAGACTAAGACACAGACCAGACGCCATAGGCAGCATATTATCTAACAAACGTGAACTAGAAGAGCCCTATTTTTGGGACAAAATATTCCGTGCAAACCACATCTTCCGTGTAATCTGTGAAAACCATATTAAAACTTTATTTAAGAGGTTTTAAAAAACTTGAAACTGTATACATCAATAATGTATCTACAGATGTATGTTGTCACAAAATTTGAGATTTAAACTCGTTGGTAAAAATTCATATAAAAATAGCAAATTTCAATTACATATGCACTTGGTCCTCTAGTACATATCTCGAATTTTGTGACAATGCATATCTATAGTTATACTATTGGTATATATAATTTTAATTTTTTTAAAAACTCCTAAATATCGTTTTGCAGAGGGTTTTTATGATTATACCGAAGATATGGTTTGCATAGAATATTTTGCCATCTTCTGGAGCTACAAAAGAGTAACAAAAGCAATCGACGTATGCAATAAAAAAAAAATCTCTGAGATCTTGGTCTGTACACATCCGAACATCAGCTTTCAATCACAGTTGAATCGGGCCACCTTCTGGTTTTTCAATCTTCACGTTGTTCACTGTCTTTTGCCCTCCAAATGACCCTTCTTGGTCATCAACTTCACAGCAATCTGAAACATTGTATTGATCCTACCTTATATAGCTTCTTTGTCCGCAGCGGCATACAAACGTGCCCAATAACTCATAAGAGCGCATGCATGACAAACTATAGATATAGGGATTTCTAACTCTTTTGCCCTAAAAGCAAAGTGAGTTCTCCGCCTTCCAGCTGATGGCCCAACAAATAGCAGCAATATCAACAAGGATTCCTCTCACACCAAGTCTAGCATTTACTCAGATTTCTAGGGACCTTTTGAGCTCCAATGCACACAACAAAAGGTTGCCTAAATAATTTTAGCAATACTACACTGAAATAAGAAATGATCAACAGTTTTATCCTAAGAACAAAAGTAACAACTAGGGTTACCAGAACAATGTCTTTTCACCATATGATCTTTGGTTAAGATAGCATTATTTATAACCAACTATAGAAATTGTTTTACTGTTTCTGGTATTTTAATCTTCCAGATTTTCTTATGAAACACACCATCTTCATTAGAAATAAGAGCATTATATACAGATTTAACAGAGAGGAATCCTTGTTGCCCAAATCTTCGGCTTGCATATCGAGCCATCACCCTCTGTCAAGTTAGTAGCAAGGGTCATTAAGAATCTGGATCCATTGATCCCTCCATATGTCAACTAGGCATCTAGAAAAGGTTATGCTTCTAGGATCGGATTTGACTTGAGCAACCAAGACATTCTGATGTTGGCACATGGCAAGGAAAGGGATGGCAAAGAGGTTTATTATACAGCCAAGTATATTTGCAAAATAAGGTGGCCTATCCATTTCTAATTTCAATTTTCCTTCCTTGAATATAGATATCTCTTATGTTTAAAAGGTCAATCCAAACAGGAGAATCAGACTGCCTATGAGTCACAGTACAAACAGAGGCGCTAAGTTTTTTAACTCGCTATGTTCAAGCCGCTGCGGCTGCTATTTACTTTAGTACTCAAATATCTATGTTATAATACTCCACGATCTTTAGGCTTTTCTTTCATTACAAATTCATATCCATTTCCCTCTGTTTTTCTGCACAAATTCATATCCATTTCCCTCTTGTCTTTCGGCCCAATTTCTTGCTCGTGATTGAACCCAAGATTTGCCAGAGTCATCATCAGCCCACCACAACCCTTTACAGTTGGGTTGTCCAACATTTATTTATTTATTTGATCTAGCTTCTTCCATTTCCATTTGCTCAGGCTGAGAAAGCCCATCACTGGGCCGATCAGGCTAACAGGGCGCCTGATCCTTTTCCTGGATTTTTTTATTTTTATTGGGACTGGAGTTTTTATACGTGATGTGTTCTGTATGTGTTGTAGCTGTTCTGTTGCTTTTTTGTTCCTTGACGTGGCATGTTTTCATTTTCTGAAAGTCGAAGGGAGTTGAAATGGTAGTATATGTGGCAATTTTTTATTTGCTGAAAAACTGGAAGATAACAGGTAAAAATCTTCTGAAAGATATGTAGTCAGTCCCTTTTTAAAATTCATATTTTCTAAAACTATTTATTGAAGTCAAAATATTGCAAAAATATACTACTGCTGCCAATTAAATCGGCGGGTGTTGCCCCACTGTTTTCGCTCAAAAAAAAAAATCGGCGGGAAGGACATATCGTCAGTTCAGCTGGCGGTACGCTGGTTGAATAGTTTTTTCTGCCAGCTCATCATAACAAACCATAATTTTTATATATAAACTCAGATAAAGATACAATTTATACGTTATATAAAAAACTAGGCCTACAACCTTGTAGTTACGGGTTTATTCATTTCATGTTATTTTGATATCTACAAAAGTGATACAGTGTCCACATCTATATTTTTAGATCTAAAGCTTGTATCAATTATTTTGGTACCAAGATGGCTTAAAAAAAATGTTGTGACCTAAAAACTTATAGCTTACATAGTTAAATACAACTCTTATACAACTTTTGTCTTCATATGAAAAAAAATATAATCTTTGGAAGATGTGCTATGAATAAATTTCCTTGATTTGTCCACTAGTAGCTAGTGTAGTATATTTAGAAAAACCATAATTTTTTTATATAACCACATATGGGGATTATGTTTGTATCAATTTTAGTATCAAAACGATCTTAAAGAAAAAAAGACAGATTAGAAAGTTGTAGATCTCTTTTTTAATTCAACTTTCATATAAATTGTATCTTGGTCCGACTTCATATATAAAAGTTATGATACTTTTAAGATAAGGTAGCAGAAAAAGGAAAATCCAAAGATTCATATAGTGGTAGATATTGAGAATTATTATTAATGATCAATTAGGGATTAATCCCTATCTCTCTCTCTCTCTGACTTGTAACTATTTATCTAAGCTCCTGTATATATATGTACATTGTTCAATGGAATACACAGACACCCATTTGCACCGTCCGTTTTGTCTCTACCTACTTCCACCACGTTATCATGCACTAATTTGCTCTCCTAGGTTCGCTGAGAAGGCTTTAGCGACAAAAACAATAAAAAAGGGAGAATTGGGGCCGCCAGCCTTCGTGGCGATTGCCGCCACTCTCTGCTGTGGAAGGTGACTGCAATATTGCAGTACCAACAAAGATATTCCGCATTGTGGCCTCAAACCTGATTCAAGAACAGCAGGAATGCTCTCAAGAGGCACCGAAGAGATACATCTAGATCATCGATGTTGTTTTCGCCTTGTTCAATTGTTCATCTATTATGATGAACACTATTAGAGCTCCTCGTAAAGTTAAAGCCAAAAAATGGGTTGACCGAAGTTTTTCAGTCTTTAACTATTTTCCTTCATACGATTGCTCTTCTAAACAAAGCAATTCTAGGAGCAAAAAAACACAGTTATATCATTTTGTGTGTATATATATGCTGGTATATGGTCATCCATCTCTCTATTTTCCTTATAATTAGATGGTCCTCATATGCATTTATATCAATATCGAAGGTTCATGTGTTTTATATTATAATATTTTAGAGATGAACAATCTTCCATTCACTCTAGAATATGTCATGCCAACACTACGGCGGACTATGATTGTCGCATATAGAAGAAGATATATTATTAATGGTCTCTTCTCGAGGGTCTGGCTGGAGCTGTGTTTTTCAGGAGGAAGAAAAAACAAAGGAAAATTTTCATATCATAGCCCACTTGGCCTGATAAGAGAAGATTGATACTTATGAAAGCAACAACCTAAGCGGTAAACATTCTAACTAATGAGTTTAAAGCGCATGATATGGAAATCCATGCATGTTATGCGTCATTTTTCGCTCAACACTCATATTAGATATGTACTTCGTCTCGTATAAGACAATGTTCACTAGATAGATATTAATTTGTGATGTTTTCCAAAAATAATACCACCTTGTTTAATGGTTCTCGGTTCAATGAACAAATGATGTATGTATGTGGTATGGTCTGATCAAGGTTTTAGGTTCTGAAAGAAACATGAGACCAGTGTACATGTCAATGGGCTAATGAGAGTGTACAAGCAACTCATGCAAAGGGAATCTTTTCTCTTCTACAGATCCAACGAATCATGGGTTCTGTAAAGGTTACGTCACCAATTGGATGTGAGAATAGATGGGGGCTCATTAGCTTTTAAAATTTAATTCACCAGCTCGTTAGATCAATTCCAAAGAGATCTAGAAAGCAAAAAGGTGGTTAGACTTTGAAGGCTCTCAGTTTGAGTATTATTCTTGCTAAAAGCTGAAAATCATGAAAAAAAAGTAGCAAAGAGGTTGGAGACTATATACAAGTCAGCTACTGAGTTTGGATTGAGTTGTTTTTTAGAACTACACAGTACAATGTTGGACCTTCATATTTTTTTTTCAGAAAAACAAAAAAGTTTGCTTGTTTAAGCAACAATGTACCAGAGGGTATAGTAAAAGCAACTTTTAATGGGTTTTCCAAGTAAAAGAACACCTATTGTGCATGTATATCACATCAATTTTGTAAGAGATGATAACAAATGTGCCCTGTACTTATTGATACTTATTATATATCCAGGGCACACTAGCAAGTATATAGCAACAATAATGCCCTCACATGGATGCACTCATACTATACGTTCCAAAACTTTGGCTACGACTTCTGTACTTCACTTGGTGGTTGTGTTCTTTGCGTCAATGATGTGAGTACAATAATGTACATAAACCGCTATCATGAGATCTTGCTTTGTTTCTAACAAACCAAAGTGGTGGACAAATCCTATCTAGGGGCAAGATTTTTCATACTTCAATTATCTAGCTAACGGTCAGTATAAATCCACCACCAGTATAAATCCAAGATTTGCCCTAGCGATCCCTGAAGCCAAAGGTCAGTACAACAACAACAACAACAACAACATAGCCTTTTGTCCCAAGCAAGTTGGGGTAGGCTAGAGATGAAACCCAAAAGAGGCATGGAAACAAAGAACACATAAATAGTACAAGAAAAAAGATTACGGTTCAGGCACATTAATTGCTACTCTCCAAGCGCTCCTATTCATAACTAAATCCTTAGGGATATTCTACTCTTTAAGGTCTCTCTTAACCGACTCGTTCCAAGTCAGTTTAGGTCGACCTCTACCTCTCTTTACATTATCGACCCGCTTTATAACCCCACTACGCACCGGCGCTTTAGGAGGCCTCCGTTGGACATAGCCAAACCATCTCAACCGGTGTTGAATCAATTTTTCCTCAATTGGTGCCACCCCAACCCTATCTTGAATATCGTCATTCTGGACTTTAACCCTCCTTGTGTGCCCACAACACCATCGTAACATATGCATCTCTGCTACACTCAATTGCTGGATATGTCGCCTTTTTATAGGCCAATATTCAGCACCGTATAACATCGCCGGACGAATCGCTGTCCTATAAAACTTACCTTTTAACTTCTGAGGCACCCTTCTGTCACAGAGGACGCCTGAAGCTTGACGCCATTTCAACCAACCGGCTGAAATTCTATGCCTAACATCTTCATCAATGTCTCCATTCTTTTGTAGCATCGATCCTAAATACTGAAAAGTATCCCTCTTGGCCACCACTTGCCCATCGAGGCTAACGTATCCCTCCTCATTCCTAGTCGCACTAAAATCGTACCTCATGTACTCGGTCTTGGTCCTACTAAGTCTAAACCCTTTCAACTCTAACGTGTGCCTCTATAGTTCTAACTTCCTATTAACCCCTGCCCTAGTCTCATCCACTAGCACAACATCATCAGCAAAGAGAATACACCAAGGGATAACACCTTGTATGTCCCTTGTGACCTCATCCATCATCAAAACAAATAAATAAGAGCTCAATGCTGACCCTTGATGTAGTCTTATTTTAATTGGAAAGTCACTGGTGTCGCCATCACATGTTCGAACACATGTCACCACATCCATGTACATATCCTTGATGAGGGTGATGTACTTAGTTGGGACTTTGTGCTTTTCCAAGGCCCACCACATGACATTTCTCGGTACTTTATCATATGCCTTCTCGAGGTCAATAAAGACCATGTGCAAGTCCTTCTTCTGCTCTCTATATCTCTCCATCAACTATCATAATAAGAAAATTGCCTCCATGTCGACCTACCAGGCATAAAACCAAATTGGTTTTGGGTCACACTTGTCACTCTTCTTAGGCGATGCTCGAAAACCCTCTCCCAGAGCTTCATCGTATGGCTCATCAACTTAATCCCATGGTAATTAGTACAACTTTAAACATCTCCCTTGTTCTTGAAGATCGGTACTAATATGCTTCTCCTTCATTCTTCAGGCATCTTGTTTGACCGGAAAATGAGGTTAAAAAGCTTAGTTAACCATACTATCGCTCTGGCACCTAGGCATCTCCACACCTTAATGGGGATACCGTCAGCGCCCATCGCTTTACCTAACTTCATCCTCTTCAAAGCCTCCCCGATCTCTGCCTCCTGAAATCTGCTCACGAAATGTCTATTGGTATCGTCAAATGAGTCATCCAACTCCAAGGTAGGACCCTCATTCTCCCTATTAAATAACTTGTTAAAGTACTCTCTCCACCTGTCCTTGATCTCCTCATCCCTCACCAAAAGTCAATCCGTCCCATCCTTGATGCATTTGATTTGGTTGATGTCTCTCCTCTTCCTCTCACGGATCCTAGCCATCCTATAAATGTCCTTATCCCCTTCCTTGGTGCTAACCGCTGATAAAGATCATCATATGCCTAACCTTTTGCTACACTCACCGCTCATTTTGCAGCCCTCTTCGCTATTTTATAGCCCTCAATGTTGGCTGCACTCTTGTCATGATGGAGGCGCTTGAACCACTCCTTCTTCTCCCTAATAGCCCTTTGCACCTCGTCATTCCAGCACCAGGTATCTTTTGCTTCCCATTTGCCTCCCCTACTCACTCCAAACACATCCGAAGCCACCCTCCGAACACATGTTGCCATCTTTAGCCATATCATTTGCGTCTTCTCCTTCTTCCCACGGCCCCTCATCTAGCATACTTTTCTTAAATGTTTGCGCTGCTTTTCCCCCTAAGCTTCCACCATTTTGTTGTCGTAATCTTGGCCTGATTGTCCCGGTGGACACGTACCCGAAAGCGAAAATCCGCCACCACAAGCTTGTGTTGAGGGACAACACACTCCCCAGGTAACACCTTACAATCTAAGCAAGCACGTCTATCCCCCCTCTTTGCAAGGATAAAGTCGATCTGGCTCAGGTGTTATCCGCTATGAAAGGTCACTAGATGGGATTCCCTCTTCTTAAAGACGGTGTTCGCTATCAACAAATCGTAGGCCAACATGAAGTTCAAAACATCCTCCCCCTCTTGATTTCTACTACCATACCCGAAACCCCCATGCACCCGCTCGAAACCTACATTAGTCGCACCCACATGGCCGTTGAGGTCTCCTCCTATGAAGAGTTTCTCGTCGATAGGCACAGTACTAACCATGCTATCGAGATCTTCCCAAAACTTCCTCTTGGTGCTCTTGCAAAGACCTACCTGTGGGGCATAGGCACTGATCACATTCAGAGCCAAATCTTCAACTACCAACCGGACTAGGATAATCCGGTCGCCTTGCCTCCGCACCTCAACTACTCCATCCTTAAGGCTCCTATCGATCAAGATGACTACACCATTCCAACCCAATGTTGTCCTCGTGTACCAAAGTTTGTAGCCAGTATCCTCCACCTCCTTCGCCTTCTGGCCCTTCCATTTAGTCTCCTGAACGCATAGAATATTTACACGCCTCCTAATTATTGTATCAACTAGCTCTCTTAACTTACCCGTTAGGGACCCTACATTCCAGCTACCTAGACGAATCCTAGTTGGCTCGGCTAGCTTCCTTACCCTTCGCACCCATCGAGGGAAGTGCGAAGACCCTTGCTCATTTTTCACTATACCCGGGCGCAGATGTAGCGCGTCACAAAGGTTGTAATTTATGTTGGTGGTTGTCTTCGGCCTACCGCTAGTATAAATAGAGGATTTGTGCTAGGTATGATCTTAGATAATTCACTAAAAAATATATATCTACAATTGGCAGGTCATAGCCATGGCCCATAGTTCTGTTTGCATTGGCACCTGTTCTTTATAAACTGCTAGATGCAAAATCCTTGGCGTCGACGTGTGAATGATGTGGTGTTTTCCTAGCGTATGCATCTCTCCACAGTATCAATTCAATTCTCCTAATATATCTTCTTCGTTTTGAATAAAGTGAAGGGAAAAGATTACACATGTATAACTGTGTGTGTATGGGCATTAAAACAAATTTAAGCATTTTAGAAAGTTGTAACAATATAATCTCAGTTGAGTGACACTTGTAAGCTCATTTATTCCAAGTCATTTACCTTTTTTCTTAGTCATTTACCTTTTTTCTTAGTCATTTACCTATAAGCATGCCTCCTGTATTCGTTCAACATTAATATAATTTAGGGTACCTATTACAATATGCACACCATATTATTTATGTTTCTCACATAAATAATTTTGTAGAAGTTGATGATATATTATAGGAGTAGTTGATGTTCTACCCTTTTAAAACTTTTCCATATCCTAATAAGCCCCGTAAATCAAACGGAAGGAGTACGCAGTTTGATAATGGCTACTTATCATAATAATGTCATGAGAGAGACAACTTATGCAAGTTCAATATATATCGTCAAGAGAGAGGCACTACACCACAAATAAATATTTTGTGTTGTAGTGGGATGTGTTTGTGTGGGTGAGAGAGTTCTCTATATTGATTTGTCATGGCAAATAGCTAGGCACATCCACTTTCCTGTCTCTCTCTCTCTCTCTTCTTCTGGTGCTGTAATATAATTGCACCTGTGTAACGACCTCTGCCTGATTGCACTGAGCAGTACCGACAGTGACTGTTCCTCCAACTGCATGCAGGCAGGCACATGCTGATCGATATGGATGCATCATATTCTCTCTCGGTCTCGTGGCACAGTACTAGCGCAACTTTCCGGCCGGTTCACAAGCTCATCAATGTGACTTCATGTGCAAGGGAAGCAGTTGGTACATGAAAGGAAAGCAAAGAGGAAGCAAAGGAACAAACACAAACTAAAAGAAATATAGCTTTACCACCAAGGAAAAATATGGATAAAGGTGAAGCATGCTAGCTGCATTATATTATATTCTATATATGTATGTAGCTACAACATTATTTTATATATTCTGCGATCCTTATTGGTATGTACAATATAAACTAGCTATGAGAGATTAAAAAGTTGTCTGAGATGAGAGGTGGTGACTTCCACATACTCCATCTGTCCTATTTTTATCGTCGTTTTGGCATGGTAGTACATGGTCTGTATTCATTGTCTGCTGCTTGCACCAAGACGGAAGTAAGGCCAGTTACAGAGCATCTTGCATGCACCAGCTTCCATGCCACAACGACACTAAAAGAGGGACAGAGGGAGTATAGTATAGCTCAGGATTTGATTGAATTATTTTGCATGGCATGAATGCATGTGTACAAGAGGATGAATAGCCCAAGATATATATGAGTGGGACCAAAAAGTGAGGTGAATCTTTTACATTGGAATAGCAATGTCAAGGACAATGTAAAAATACTAATCTTAACGTATAAGTTTGTGTGTATATATATATATATATATATATATATATGTATAGTTGTATATATATGCATGTATATGTACTACTTCTTCTCCATTGGCAGCCAGCTGGAGATGCAATGCTTGGGCCCTCCCAATCATTCAACTTGGAAATCAAGGAAAGGCAAGGATGACACATCTTTCATCAGCTCCTCCAGGTCCCACTCCCCATGCATGACATTCCTGCTCATGTACTGCTGGTGGCCCCCCTCCCAGAAGACATTGCTGCCGGTGTTCACTTGGCTGATGGTGGTGTTGATGTTCTCCTTGGTGGTGGTGTTGTCTGTGATGTTGCTCTCATTGTTACTCAGTGTCGTCGTCGTGTTAGTAGTAGTGGTCTCAGTAGTGTTGTTGCTGCTGTTGTTTTTAGGGTTGTTACCACTTGCTGCCATTAGGCCCTGCTGGCCTTGCTCTTGCTCTTGTGCCGCAGCTGACATGGGCTCTAGCAGAGGGGGCACTACACCAAACATGCCTTCCCCACGCATGAAGCATTCTCCTCCTTCCATTGCCATCATCATCCCATGGTGATGCGGAGGATTGCTGCCATAGTAACCACCGTGCAATGCGGCAACTTGGTGCTTGAATGCAGGCGCGGCGTGGCCATGATGAAAGAACTCTCCCGGCGACGACGCGTCCGCCATGACACCACGGAGCTGGTCAGGGAAGGGGACGAGGCCTCCATAGCTCCTGCCGGCCGCTGCCATGGTCGCCGTCGGCGGTGGCGCCTGCCTCTGATGCATCGGCGAGGTCGACGAGGTGCAGGAGGAGGACGAGTCCACCATCCACAGACCTGTCGTCGTCGTCATCGCGTGGTGGTGGTGGTGGTGGTGGTGGTGGCCATCGTCCTGATGATCTAGGCCGGCGAGGTCCGGGCAGCTTCCGGCGGCGGCCTTGTTATTAGGCTCCGGCGGCGACGCGCAGTTGGTGGTAGCCGCCGGCGACGAAGCTGCCGAGCTGTTCTTGAGCCGCTTCTTGATGGTGGAGTTCCAGAAGTTCTTGATCTCGTTGTCGGTGCGCCCCGGCAACCGGGCAGCGATCTGAGACCACCTGGAATGTCGTAACGGAGGGTTGATTTCACAGTAAGCAAACCATGGATCCAGATACATGTTTCTGTCAGAGGAAAAGTCATGCGTACGTCCATTTTTTATTACAAATATATATGTGTACGTGTCAACATCGCGAGAGCAGTTATATATATGTTTTGATATGCATGCATGGCTAGCTCGAAAGAAAATATCTCGAGGTCAAAGAAAATAACTGATGTCTTAATCGATCTCCTTTAAGAAAAATTAATGTGGATACAACAAAAATTGTATGATGCTCAGTAAAGGAAGTAATCTCTTTCGGTGTCCTTGAGTGACTTTTAGCATCTAGGTTTTATCAGCCTTGGAAATATATTTATTCATTTCATGGGAGAGTGACTTTTAGCATCTAGGTTCTATCAGCCTTGGAAATATATTCATTTCATGCGAAATAAATAACATCAAACTCCATCCAACAAATTTCGACCAATTCAATAGTATTTCTACGAGAGAAAATAAACTAAAGCAAGTTAAGACTAAAACAAGGGAACAGAACCATTATTGTAAAGTGTAGTACTGCATGTATACATACATGCACCATTACAAAATGTTATACTCACCAATATATTTACTACTAGCTAGGTATTTTTTTAAAATATTCATGCTGATCGATGATGTTGAAGTATTGGATCTATCTGCGTAAAAGATACATTTATCAACTAGCTAGAACAGAAACCAATTCTCCTTGCCATAATCTTGAACCTTATACTTACTATTTTCTGTTTTCGTAAATTATATTCTTTTAGCACCTTTTATCTCTTCTTGGGGGAATTTCCTTCCTACAGTTATTTCTTTAAAAATCTTTGACATTGAGAAAAAAGATAAAACCAATCACAGTACTAAATTGCAACTACATGAACTTCGATTCCTACATAAGTCACAATATTTATGTTCACTCAATGCAAGGCTGATAGCGAGGTGACAAGGTCGGACATACAATAATTATACTTATAAAGCTATTTGGTGATTCGTTGACAATTTTCTCGTAAAGTTATTACAGGCGTGTAATGCAAGTACAGGCTCCTGGAGTTTTCCATTAGTATGCAAGCCTATAATATACCACTCATTGTAACCCTAAGCCCTAGAATTTTGTATTTTCTTGGTATATGGAAGAGGTTAAATGTGTACAATGCAACTATGAAGATCTCTAGATAATTCAAAGTAGTAAATAAATGTTTTGATGAACAAAAAAGAGTTTCAAAAATCGAATGCGACATAAAAATTGGTTGCCAAGCGACATAATCATCAACGCACATATATTAACTCTCCAACGAGCCTTCCTGTCGGCACGTGTAAAATTGTACCTGTTTCCGAGTATCGCGTGGAGGCTGACGATGAGCTCCTCCTCCTGCGGCGAGAAGGCACCGCGCTTGAGGTCCGGCCGGAGGTAGTTGATCCACCGGAGGCGGCAGCTCTTGCCGCACCGCTGCAGCCCGGCGTTCCGGGCCACGTCGCTCCAGGAACCCTGTCCGCTCCGCAGCATGTACGCCACCAGCCTCTCGTCCTCCTCCGGCGACCACAGCCCCTTGCGCAGCTTCGCGGCTGCCCCGCCGGCATTGCCACTGTTTGCCGCCGCTGGGCACTCCGGTTTCCTCATTGCCGACGTGCTATAGCTGGGTAAGGTAGCTACCCAGCTGTTTCTTCTTGGCTTGATGGATCGATCTGGCACGTGCGGAGGTTGATGATGCACGGAGCTTCGGATAGCTAGTGCTAGGGAATGTGCATGAGGTCGATCTCGAGCTCGATCGCTGCAAGCAGAGCAGTGTGTAGGTATCGATCGAGAAGATAACGAGGAAATGGACCTGAATGTGTGTGTGTGTATATATGATGATGTGTTGAGTGTTGTATGGAGTGAGGTGAGGAACGAAGAAGGGAGAGAGATGGACGAGAGAGGGTGAAGATGACATGATGGTGATGGTGATGTGTGTGTGTGTGTGTGCTTTGCTTAAAATTTGGACAATGGGGGAGAGGTGCAGGGAGATCGACAAACGGCAAAATTGCTAGGCTCACGCACGCCCCACCAGCTTGCAGTTTGGCTTTGGCCTGAATATTAGTATTGCTCAACTTCGATATGTGCAAGTTCAGGTTTCTGGTTATTCTGCAGCTACAAAATAATAAATCAAACTCAGTTTTAACGTGTTGCAAGAAAATGTTTTATTGGCCAACCAAAAAATAACCTACATTGGTCAGGGCTCTTTCTGCTACGCGGCTGCCTCTCCCTCTTAATTTAATAGAATCATCTCTTCCTCTTCGCAAAAAAAAAAAAATGAACATGGTTTACTAGGATTATATGTATGTGTAGGGTATTCATTTAATCATTCATCACTCAAGCATTCATACGCATGAAGTGATGAATGTACAACAATAAGAATGAGCCACATTGTAAGTTGGTTGAACTATATAATGACTTAGAAGTGCAATGCTTTCATGTTAGGAGTGACGGATGTAAATAGGGCAGATCAGTTAGTGAACTACAAAGATGTATGAGATGTTTTATATACCCCCATTGATCATATTCTTTTTGCATGAGGATGAAGGATCGGAACTAATGGAATTTGTGATGTGGTTTTATCAATTTCACTTCATGTTGCAGCAAGAGAATAGGTGCTAATGCATTATACCAGCTATTTTTAGTTGAAAGTAGGATTGATAACTAGTACTCGCATTGAGCTATATGTGTGTGTGTTGAGATTTTATAGGTTGCTTAAAATTCACCCAAGTTTCATTTATTTTTTTATTTTTTTTATTGTGATGTAATAGTTGTATGTATCGTCTTATTGTAGAGGATATTATAGAAAATAAAATATATAGTAAGATCATAGCCTCTGCACCGAACAATGCATATAGTTAGTCCTGTTGTAGAGGATGGAGCTTCGTTCTTGCTAATAATGCAAGAAAATCATTTCAGGAGAGGTTGACAGTTAAGTATATATAAAAGCAACAACAGTAATGCGCTGTATTATACTTGTAGCAGTCGAAACTAAAGATAAGTAGGCTAATGCAATACTCTCTAGCTATAGGGTGTGGTATGCGAAGCATGCATATACCTGTACGATGGTACGGGTGAACCAAGCATTTTGTTGTGTCGATGAGAGTTGAGACACACCCAGTGCTCCTAGTCTTCTTGTCTTTGACTCCAGCTCTGGTTATCCTTTTTCCCTTGAACACGTCCCTTGAGCGAGAAGGCTATATATCATGGCCACCTGAGGGCAGCGAGATCAGTTGAGGCGACAAAGATATATACGTCTATGCCCCTGTCGTCCCTGCCCGGCCTGTGGGGTTGTTTTGCAATGAAGCATACCATACCATGCATACCTCTCCATCACTAAGTCACATAATTGCTTCCACTTCACATTATCTCTCTCTCTCTCTCTCTCTCTCTCTAGCTTACAAATGGCATCATCATCACATAAAGGGATTTTATTTCGACGAGGGGCATAGCGGAACGGTCGCTTATAATATTTGCATGCAATAACAGACCGATCGATGTCGATGTAGTAAGCTGCAAAACATGCACGCGTGGAAGCCTTTGCATGGAGTGTACGTCTGGCTACCAGGCCCCTCTCCCCTCCTCTGCTGGAGCCGGTCGGCCGGCCGTGCAGTCATCTCTCTCTCATCTCTAGAAATCGATGGAGATGGCAAAAAACAGCTAGGGAAAAGGAAAAAAAAATTAAAGTTGATCATGGATGATATAGTACTGTATACCTGCAGAGAGAGGGCTAGCGCTACCGGAGTCGCCTTCTTTGCCGACGGCCATACGCCGTCGGCAAAGCTCCTTTTACCGTCGGCAAAGCCTTTGCCGACGGGCTGCCACGTCGGCCGTCGGCGAAGAGCCGTCGGCAAAAAAAGGGTTGGCAAAGGTCCCTTTGCCGATGGCCCAGTGCCAGGCCATCGGCAAAGGAGCCACGTCAGCCGTTGCGGCGGCACGATGACGACGGCCTCTGCCGACGGCTGACGTGTCTGACCGTCGGCAAAGTAGGTGACGTGGCGTATTTTTATTTTTTATAAAAAATGTTTAAAAAAGTCTTTGCCGACGGCCGACCGTCGGCAAATGTTTGGTCACTTTGCCGACGGTCGACCGTCGGCAAATTTATGGTCCTTTTGCCGACGGCCAGGCCCAGCCGTCGGCAAAGCTGGGAAATTTTTACCTCATTTCATCACATATATATCATATAACCCACATTTCATCACATATAAACCACATTTGAGCATCAAATTCAGTTTCAACATGAATCCATACATGAAGGTCCTCAAATCCATCGATACAATTCCACAATTCACATAACATGGCCATAAGAATTCATACAAGTCCAACATACGCTAAACATGTCCAACGTGCAACAACCTCATCGATTAAGGTCCAAAAGCGAGAAGTAAAGGTATCTAGCTCTGTGCGTCATCCCCAGGGGTCGCAGAGCCCCCAGCTTGCTCGTACGGAGGCCAACCCGACTGCCCCTGCTGCTGCGTAGGTCTAAAAACGCTTACCTGCCCGGAGTGCCCCTGCTGCGTCGGCGCCTGTGGCCACGAGGAGTACCCCTGCTCTGACGCTGGAGGAGGCCACATGTACTTCTGCGTGGGGTAGTAGGTCGGGTAGCCCTGCGGTGGAGAAGGACCCAGTGGAGGGCTGCCACCTGGAGTCGGGTTCAAACCCGTCGACGGTGCCTGCACAAAGGCCAAATGATGTAATTAGTACCTACAGGATGCCTGCACAAGCTAAAGCAACAGGCAATATACTCACCGGAACATGTACAGGAGCAGGCACTAGAACTGGAACTGGAAGCGGTGGTGGAGCGAAGATCGAGGGAGGAGGCTCCTGCGTTCCCGGGATCTGGGACCGAAAGTAGCAGGTCAGGTCTGATAGAGCACGCTGGTAGTGCTGTGAAAGTGCCGCCAACTGCTGCTGATGGGCCTCCTCCTGCTGCTGAGGCAACATCTCCTGGGTGACCTGGTTGGCCTGCAGCCTTTCGACCGTGGCCTACAATATTACACCCGCAAGGTTGATGGTATGTGAAGGCAAGGTACATCATGTGTGAAACGAGTGAACGACGAATGAAACTGCACTTACCTGAAGTGCCGTCATCATCTACGCATTGCTCAGCTGCCGAGGTGCTATGGGGATTTGCGATCCGCCCCTTTCCGCGTCGCCTCTTCGGATCTGGCTCAGTGTCTGAACAGAGGACGGGTCGACGGCGCTGTCGGCAATAGCGTACCGGCCGTGCTGCTTCCCTCCTCCTGTCCTCATCACGAGGTCAGTATCCAGGTCAGCTCTGGTGGGGTCGAACGTCGGCCCATGGCGCTCGAGACCTGCGGCGGTGTACTTGGCGAGCTTGTTGTAGACGTTCGGGTTGGTGTAGGCCTCGGGCCCGTCCTCCAAGCTGTAGACGGTGGACGCCACTGACGCTTTACCCTTGTGAGCAAGGGCGTACCCCGTGAACTCATTGATTTCCTGCCCATCATGCGTCTCCCTCTGCGAGGAAAACACAAACATGGTTACAAGTAGTGACAATTGAGAGCTATAATAAATGGATCAACAGAAGCATACCCATGTGTCCATGTACCCGTGGAGGCACTGGTTCCCTTGGTGGTGTGATACCGGAGGATTTTGCAGGCGAAGTTGTCGACGCTCTTTGCGCTTCTCATACGCCGTGTCCGTACGCCACCCACGCACAATTTGGCGCCAGCAGTCCTCGTACTTATCGCACCAGCTTGGACACCACTGCATGACATTCAAGTATTTGATATTCCATAAGATGAATTGAATGTGTCAAGTAAGGAATCATAACGGATGTTTCCTACTTAATTACCTGCATGTACTGCTCCTCGGTGAGGTCGGTCTCCTTGTCCAGTATCATCTCCCTGACTCGCTCCTTCTTTACCACCTTGAGCTCCACATTGGCGTAGTAGCTGATGACGGCCTGGAGACGCGCCTCGTGGTACATGTCCTTGAGACGGTTGTGGCAGACCGCCTCCTGCTGCCGCGCCGCCCGCTGCTCGTCCTGCCCCTCCTCCAACTTGAAGTACAACTACACACAGACATCAAACATCATTTCATTGTTTGAAGAAAGTCCAACGAATGCGTAGTATTGAGATATGCAGTGCGATGCAAAGACTCACCCAGAACTCCCTCTTGATCTTGTGAGCAAGGACTTCGCCATGCTCGTCCTTGCCCTTGTAGAAGTGGTCCCATTTGTCGGGCACGATCCGCTTACCCTCGATGGTGACCAAGCCAGGGTAGTGCTTTCTAATCAGGAGGCCCTGGATGCCATTGACATGGCGTGAACTCTTCCTGTCAGTCACCTTTTCCTAGCCCCTGCACGAGTCATTAACAACAATTGTTAGTCTGCAGTTCGAATTTCAACATGTCATATGAAAAACAAGTGAAATCAACAATGGTTACTTACATCTTGCCCACGGGTCGAATCACCGCACAACGGCTGAGGAGCGGCGGGTCAGGGAGCGATGAGGCCCCGCGCACGTAGGGCTTGCTCGAAGCTGAGGAAGTCGAGGCATCTGATGTATGCTCGTCGTCCCTATCATCTCCGCAGAGGTCGTCGTCGTCACTGTCACCGTCACCGTCATCGTCACCATCACCGTCACCGGTCATCGTCATCGTCCCCTGCTGGGTGTCCTGGAATAGCCTCCTCGATGACGTGCGACAACGGGTGCTCCTCTCCACGTCAAGCTCCTCACTGACGACCGCCTCGTCCTTGGCGGCGGCGGCCACGGGCTCCGCGTTGGTGACCATGTACCGCGAGTGGATCCCTGTTCGCTGCGGCCGCCTTCCACCAGGCATCATGTTGAGTGCCTGCAATGACAAAGATTAAAGTAGATAGCATAAATAAATGACAAGTACTTGTAAAGAAACATAATTACAAGGTAATAATATTAACACTATAGTATTACATGAATTAGAAATTATCTCCGCAAACGGCAATATGGCTAGCGTGTACTCGTCATCACTACTGTCATCATCACTATCAATATTGTCGAGCTCTCTTAAGTGTCGGGCTTCATCTCCATCATCATTGTCATCTCCATCGTCATCAGGCTCTCCATCGTCATCGTGCTCTCTCATCAGGCGCTTCATTTGCCACTCATCAAGGATTCGTAAGTCCTCGGCATCGTGCACCTCATCACCCTCGTCCTCATTGATGTCGTTGTTTACTTCCATACCCATCAGTGAAAGAATGTCTATCTCCAAACTACCTTCTAGCCCCTCAGGTTGATAGAACTCATCTGTCGTTGGGTCAAAGTTGTAATCATCCTCGTTTGGGACAGCCGCTTTACCGTGCCGCGATACCAACTGCACAAGGCTCCAACCCGCAAGATTCTTGTCTTTTTAGCACGCCCATGGGAGGTAATAAACTTGTGTGGCATCTTGGTTAGCCACAATATAGACATCGTCTTCTTCATATTTGGAATCCTGTTGAATTTCAACTTGCCCAATCGTAAGGTCCTTTTTCGTGACATTAGGATCGAACCAATGGCATTTGAATACCACTGGCTTACAACCTAGGTCTGGTCAAAGTCAAGCTCCAATATCTCTTTGACTATGCCGTAATAGTCCTTCCCATCTGAGCCGGGCATACGAACTCCGCTGCACGTGGTTTTTAGGTTGCCCCATTTCTCTTCGTAAGTTCTCGTGCGAAAGCGATAGCCATTCACATCATAAACGTTGAATGACCTGACCCTTCGGTTGAAGCCTTTGCCCACGTTTCTCAATTCATCACTCATTTTTGCATCATAAAGGGCCTACAAGGTTAGGACAGGGATGTCGATACATTACTCGCTCCTAGGAGCAAAGTGGAATCTCAAAATCGGAACGAGGTTAGTTGGATGGTACCTTTGTACAGAACCAATTGACAAAACTGGGCACACCATGTCTGAGAAGATGGTCTTCTTCTTGCTCGGTAGGATCCGTACTGCCTCTCCAGTGTTTATTAATATATTCCCTAGAGAAACAAAAGACAAGGGGGGTCGGATCGATAGGTGGAGGATAGTGGCATATGTAACAAGCTCATCGAGAACTTATGATAAGGAATGCATTCCTCAAGGTTCAACAACAAGCAGATCATGATAGTGTGCCACTCATCATGCTGCAAGTTCTTGTTGGGCCCTGCGCCTCCTCTTTCGAGATCACCTCTGAAAAGGCTAAGGTTCGATGTATTCTCATCGATGTTGTAACGAGGGGTTGGATCGCGTGGTTTGTGAAGTTTCTCAGTATAGTACGCCTGTGTGAATGTCGACACCTCCTCCAGAATGAATGCCTCTGCCACGGAAGCCTCAATTTTGGCTTTATTTCTACACTTTTTCCAAAGAAGCTTTAGACACCTCTCGATTGGATAGCACCAACGGTGCTGCACGGGCCCCCACAAACGTGCCTCGCTCGGTAGGTGCAAAATCAGATGCTGCATGGACAGGAAGAAGCCGGGTGGAAATATCATCTCTAACTTGCAGAGCAACAAAGGTGCAGCCTTCTTCAGTTCAAGATAAACATCCTGAGATAACTCCTTGACACAAAGCTAGTGGAAGAAAAAGCTCAACTCTGCCAGGACGCGCCACACTGGATCGGGGAGCTATCCCCGTGTCATCGCAGGAAGGATCCGCTCAATCCATATGTGGAAGTCTTGACTCTTCATCCCTAAGACCTTCATAGTCAGCAAGTTCACTTCCCTACTCAGATTCGCCGCATACCCATCAGGGAACTTTAACGTCTTGATCCACTTCAGTACTTCCTTCCTATCTCCCATTTTCAGGATGTAATCGGCCGGCCCCTTTTTCCATTTCTTGCCATCCGCAGGGGTCTTCATCACTAGATTTGGTCTATCACAAATTGTTTCAATGTCAAGTCTAGCCTTAATGTTGTCCTTTGACTTCTTGCCAATGTCCATGAGTGTTGCCCAAAGTGCCTCGGTAACATTCTTTTCTGTGTGCATTACATCGATGTTGTGTGGAAGAAGAAGATGCTTGTAGTAGGGGAGCCTAGTCAAGCCCGATATATGAGTCCACATGTGGTCGGTACCATATCCTTTAAAACCACCCTTCTTTTCATCAATTTGGAGAGCCTCTATCTGGGCAAGGACGTCGGCAGGGCTCTTATCCCAAGGGATGTGGTCGGTGACTTGAACACCTTTCGTGAAGTGCTTTTCATCTCGTCTCAGTTCATGGTCCTCAGGCAAATTGACGATGTTTGTCGAAAGAAGAATACTTGCCACCCTCGGCCAACCAGGTGAACATCACATCTGCCTTGCATGTTGGGCAAGGGAACTTCCCATGAACAGACCACACGCTGAATAAGCCATACGCCAAGAAGTCATGCATTGAGTACTGGTACCACACATGCATTGTGAA